>OW388297.1:34312169-34940109 GCA_936450465.1 Gibbula magus | reverse complement strand
ATAAATTTCATGGCTCAAAAAAGTACTATTAGCAAAGCTCATGCAAGCATTCAAGAGATCATTATTTTGGTTTAAGTTTATTTCCATGATATATTAAAGACACATATACATTCAGTTAAGTATTGGAATACGTTGACGTATTATTTTACATACGTAGCTTGTAGTAGGTTTTTGCTTTTAACTTTAATCAGAGCAGAGCATCCTTGACGAATGTGTTACACGGGTCACCAAGATGTAGTGCTTATTAGCACGTGACCAGAAAACATTTAAAGTTCGCGGATACCACAAGAAACAAATCAAAGAGGTCTTGCCAATTTAACTAGCTGTGCTCAACAATAAATGCGTAGCAAAATATCATGTAAAGGAGGTGTCTGGTAGAAATGTCATTAGTTATTTTCTGATGGTTCAACATTTGTTATCATACCGTGAATAAATCTACCATTACAATTATTTTACCATTATTTTACATTAGTTTAATATTGTCGCATAAATATATCACTGCAATATCTTCAACGAGTAATAAGGAAGTCCAATCAAATGCTTATTTCGCGGCGAATTAAACCATGATTCCATACCATCTGTTCTGAACATGTCATTTATCAAGAATCGTTAATGATTGACTCTTGAACTGACAATTATGGATTTTCCTTTAAATTTTTGCAGATTTGCGAATTCAGGGTATGAAATAAGCTTGAAAAGAAGCCAGCCGAAAAGAGTTATTTAAAAATATTTAAATGGCAAAATTAAATAAAAAAATAAAAAAAATACCAGTAGGGACCAAAAGTTACCAGGTTCCGGGTTGGCGAACTGGCCTTACTTCATACATGGCGAACTGGCCTTACTTCATACATGGCGAACTGGCCTTACTTCATGCACTGGCGAACTGGCCTTACTTCATACATGGCGAACTGGTCTTACTTCATACACTGGCGAACTGGCCTTACTTCATACATGGCGAACTGGCCTTACTTCATTCACTGGCGAACTGGCCTTACTTCATACACTGGCGAACTGGCCTTACTTCATACACTGGCGAACTGGCCTTACTTCATTCACTGGCGAACTGGCCTTACTTCATACACTGGCGAACTGGCCTTACTTCATACATGGCGATCTGGCCTTACTTCATACACTGGCGAACTGGCCTTACTTCATACACTGGCGAACTGGCCTTTCTTCATACATGGCGAACTGGCCTTACTTCATACACTGGCGAACTGGCCTTACTTCATACATGGCGAACTGGCCTTACTTCATACACTGGCGACCTGGCCTTACTTCATACACTGGCGACCTGGCCTTACTTCATACACTGGCGAACTGGCCTTACTTCATACACTGGCGAACTGGCCTTACTTCATACATGGCGAACTGGCCTTACTTCATACACTGGCGAACTGGCCTTACTTCATACACTGGCGAACTGGCCTTACTTCATACATGGCGAACTGGCCTTACTTCATACATGGCGAACTGGCCTTACTTCATACATGGCGAACTGGCCTTACTTCATACACTGGCGAACTGGCCTTACTTCATACATGGCGAACTGGCCTTACTTCATACACTGGCGAACTGGCCTTACTTCATACACTGGCGACCTGGCCTTACTTCAAACACTGGCGAACTGGCCTTACTTCATACACTGGCGACCTGGCCTTACTTCATACACTGGCGAACTGGCCTTACTTCATACACTGGCGAACTGGCCTTACTTCATACACTGGCGAACTGGCCTTACTTCATACACTGGCGAGCTGCTTTCAATTGTCGTTTTATCATTAGTTGAATGCCACTTAGCATTAACTGTCTAATTATCTATTATAAATCTAAGTATTAAAATTCATATACGATAAATACATGTGCAGTGGGATTAAGCTGATAATATTTGCAGGAGGAACCGTTTCAGATTAAACATTAGAAAATCAGAGATTTCGAAATTCACTCCAAACGATCCATATCAATAAGTAAATCAGACAACATAAGAATCTTATTTTCTGACTGATTAATTACATAAACCGAAAAAAGTTGTGGACTGCAATATTTTATTGATGAAACTATATATGTATTGTAAACTAATGTGAACTTGTCCATTTGCACGCCTAATATTTTACTCAAAAATTGATATGGAGAAGCCAAAATACTTAACAAACATGTATCGACTAAGCTGAAATCGCAATTACAGTTTTGTAAAGTCTTTTACCATACTTTTGATTTTGGCAAAGATCACATTGACTACCTTTACGATTGCAATTGGAGAATGACATCCTATAACGTTTATAATATAATTCAACCTGATTATATAAATGAGGTGATACACTTGGTTCTGTAAGTGACACAACGCTCAACCAGACTACAGTAACGGTAACATTATTATCAGTGTGCTGAATTGCGATAAATGCAACTCACTGACTTCATTATGACGATCTTACCCCGTCACCGTGGCAGCTTGCCAATATGAAACACAGAACTATTATAACAAATACATATTTGTTTTCACCTAAGTCATAAGCACGATGTTCACCAATCGAGATGGAACATAGCTCATTTCAATAACTTCAACGATAGTACATGTACCAACTGCATCGGCGTAAACACCGGTCATTCGTTGTCTAATAACGGGTTGGGCTTTACAATATCTGAGTTTTTGAGGTTTTAAAGGGGCAGTGGCAGGTTTTTTGCAAAATTTATTTTTTCAAATTTCCCATTTATAATGATAGTTTATGTCATTTAAACTTACTTTAGAGGGTAAAACATCTTATTACACAAACCAATTATCTGTAGTGGTAAAAACTATGTTGCGTATAAAGCAAAAATTGCATGGCGGCCATTTTATTGTGAACACAATTTATTATTTTGTATTACAAAAACGATTCCCATGGCTTTACCGAAACATGTACACTCATTTTAAACTTTATTTTCCGAAGAAGGAAGGATGTTTTACTATTGGTGAAATTATTTTTCAAATACATTTCATCAACTTATTTAAGCGAACAAACGTGCTACTGCCCCTTTAAGTCGTCATCAATGTGACAATTAATATAATCACTTATTGACATTTGCGTATGAAAGAGCATCCTTTCCTTATGTCTCTACTCCATGATCAAGAATGACTTTTGGATTTAAACCCGACCCTCTTTTACCCTGCTCTCTCACCGCTGGTGCCTCGTGGAAATGTCACATTGATATGCTTTCGTTAAATAAAAGACACTTAGTATTTATTTCAACATACTTTCTTTTATCATTCATTTTTAAAGTATGAACCAATCTTCTTCTGTAAAGGACAAATTACACACCTTCGAAAACATCCTTGTTTTGTTTCTGTCTTGCATTATGAATGTCGTCTTTGGTCTGGAATGTTCTTTCTGTAGGATCAAAAGTAAGATCTTTAAAACTTTTACATGCTGTATTTGTATAAACTGTAAAGAATCCATGTCAACGTTATGAAAACTTTGTGAGATAAAAAGTGAAAGTCATTTTACAGGGAAAAGCAATATCGTTTCATTAGTAAAAAAAACATTTGCTTAATTATAAATTCAGCGTCTTGTCGCATACATTGTATCTGTTATCTTCTTAATGTTAAGTAACTACGATACTCCTTTATATATGAATAAAAGTAGAATATCAACTTGAATTTTTGAATTTTTGACAATCCATTTGCTGCTGAATACAATGAAGAAGTATGAGCTTATGAGTTTGATATTTATTTTCAGAAATAATACACAAATATTGAAAACCTCGTTGAATGCCATAAATAATAATTTGATAAAACCCGAAATATAAGTGTTCAATAACAACCAGTTAGTAATGATTGTATTGGACCACATTAACCACCAAACAAGTTGTGAAGAAACATGGCAAAATCATTCATTGTACAATGCCATTCCCATCTGAGACTGGCTGATGGGTCAGATGAGTTATTATCCTTTTTATTCCTCTAGAAAGTCCAACAAGCAAGGACATGATGAACATGTAATACCGTGGAATGGATGGAGTATTTAACCTGTCTAGACAATTGATTCCGAAAATGCGTCGTTGTAGTATTTTTGCACTACGATTTAACAGTTTTAACGATTCCGAAGAGAGAAGCGTGTTTACTATTGGTTTTATTTTTTCAAATACATTTCATCAACGTATTTGAGCAAAAAACGTGCTGCTGCCCCTTTAAGGTGTGAAATATTCTGGAAACATTATGTAAATTGAAAGATTTTATGTTTAGGTTAATATCCGGGTAATTCCTCTATAATTTTTTAGTATCGGAGAGTTAAATACTATGAAACCTTAATAAGAATCAGACTGTTGACAATCTACGATTTGAAACTTTTAAATTTAATACTTTACTTACAACTATGAAAGTTTTATTGTTGATGGCTTCACTTGTCTAAAGTAACTGAACTTGTCTTATTAAAGATAATCAACTATTGCACTATAGAACATTGTTTTATTTGGGATCACACTATTTGCACCCGAGTTTATTATCGAAACCCGAGATTCCATAAACGACATGCATGAAATACACTAGTTAGAGCTTTGCAAACTTATCATTGCAGGTTTTTTTAAACGTAACGTAATTTTTCTCCCATTGGATATCCCATGAGGGAGGGTACCCGTATCTCGTTAACGGCGAGGGGTACAATGTTGGACTTTTCAACAAATCTTAGTTACGTTTAAAAAACCTGCAATTATAAGTTTGCAAAGCTCTAACTAATGTATTTCATCTAGGTCGTTTATGGAATCTAGGGTTTCCATAATAAAATCGGGTCGCTTTACAGATTCTTGTATTTTATTTAAATCCATTGTCTATCCATATCAGGTGTGTTTGTTCTATCCTGTTCTTGTATGCTATGTTATCTGCTTCAATGTACAACTTGTTCCTGTTTATAAAGGTAGGAAAACGAATGCCATCACCCTGCCCAGAGTGTTTGCTTCATCTACATCGGTATTTCAGAATGCCATGATCTCCACTTGAAGTTTTTGAAAATGTGTGAGTATTGTTTCCAGGCTTTTCAAATGTCTCTCAAAGACAATAATTGGAATCATTAAGTTTGGAGTCCCAACGGTGAAATAGTCACACTGAGTAACACATTTTACTTTATCTTACCTAGAAAAATATTTTGATTAAGATTTTGTCAAAACAAGTGCTTTTAACTCTTTGAAATATTTATTATTTTTTCTTGCTCTTCACTTCTATAATGTTTTTCTCTCAAATTATTTATAAATTTAAACACAAATCCAAGCAAAGTCAACATGCATGAGGTTTTACATAAGTTTACTTTTGATCTCACAGGAAAGTCCCAGAAGAAAACATACATTTACAATTCATGACATATACAAAACATGGGATTAAATCAGTTCAAAGTCTGTAGGTTTTCTTTTCAAACAAAACGGGAACCAAAGCATTCATAATGCATGGTATAAGAAAAGGTGTGTATAAATTCAAAGTCTGTTTGCATGTAACTTGTATAAGTAATAACACAATACCCTATGTTTTTTATTATACAGAATTATAATAGTTTGCTTTCAATGCAGTTCAAACTTTAGAGTTGAGATTGATCGACAGTCGTCAGTCGCTAAATGAACTCATTGAGAATATAGAGAATACTAAACGACGTCCCGTTTAATAACATATTTATGAAACGAGTGGATGGTTTTGGTATTTAACGAGCGAAAGCGAGATAGATACCAATACCATCCACGAGTTTCATAAATATGTTATTAAACGGGACGGAGTTTAGTATTTTATTTATTACACGCTCTAAATTAATGAAATATGTAACTATTCATTCATGTAGATGTGCGTAGGGATACATCTCTTACCATGGACGCATAACGCCATCTCACTAAACACCAAAAATAGACCAAGCAAATATCCGTTAATAACAGTTTCAATTTTGAACAATACAATTTCAAAACACTCATTACATTGTCTTTATGTTGAACTATAAGAAGCGCAAATTGGCGAGTAAACAAAAACATCGTATATTAATCTCACTAGATCTTATGAATGATGTCAGGTGATTGTGACGTCATCGGAATGCGACTGTTTTCAAGCGCGATTCAGTTAGGCTGGTTACAGTTGTATGTAGCTGCAGTTGCTTTGCCAAAATAGGCTCTGTAACACCCTGATGACAATGATACTGGGGAGTAAAGTTACATACAGTTCTGCAGCTAGTTTTATCTAGCGAAATTGTGGGGATCATTGTCCTTGTTGCCGATGAAGTTAACATTGACGGCACAAATTGCTGACAGCACCGCCGAAAATGGATTTCTGACATTTATAGCAAACGTAAAATTTTTATGTCAGCTTTGATACTTACCTTGAAGCATTTTTATTAATTTATCTTGGTATGTTATCTTCTGTAACAACAGACAGACGTGAACAATGCCTCCACAACCTTGAAAACTTACATGTCGACACGAAGCACATTTTTTACATTCTAAACAATCAAAACCATTCCTCAAAAGGAGAAGAAAATATCAAAATGTACCTTTAAGGATTACAATGTAGTTGCAATAATACTCAACTGACGACTGTCACAGGATACGTGGGTTCAACGTGACGTTTATTCCTTGTGAATTTACATAAACTGAGGCTACGTCAAGTTGCATGACGAAGCAAAATGGCGGTCAAATCCCGAAAGCCGTAACGAGATAACATATGTGTCAAGGGAACTAACTCTGAATCAACCAAGGGATACTGATTGACGGTAAATTGTGATAGAAGCGTCCGTACAATATTAATCATAACGACGTTGCGTGAAAAAACATGTCCCAAGAAAACCAGTGCTATCCCAAAGGCTATGTGACTACTGGAAAGTAGTTCCGACTACGATCGCTTTCACGTGCAATGTTTCACAACAGTGTTGAATAACATTTCGATGTTTCACAACAGTAGTATCTTCAACGAGAGTGTAATAAACTTAGTTAACTCATTGAGAATTTAATTTAATGAGTTGGTGATATTATCCTCTTAATCCTCAAAAGATATGGCAATGTCTACTGACAAATAAGTTAGATGTGTCTATTAATTGTTCAACACTGGTTTACAACAAATATATTATTTTTACATTCTTACGTCATCATCATTAAGTTGCAAATGCCATTTTAATTTCTTATTGAAAGGTTAAAATTATATGGGTTTTAAATTATATTACCACATTGATTTCAATATGTTTTTCAATATAAGACAACGTAATAAGTTTTCGAGTCTGAGGTTATGACATTTGTTTCGCATTTAGTCACAAGCACAACAAAATTTGTAAAACATTCAAATTACAGGATAACATAAATGAGGGATATTCACTTTTTAATTTTTTATATCTCATCAGTTTGTCATTGGATAAATAAATCTCAACTTAAAAGTTCAAAATTTTCATTTATAACTTACTATTTTCCTTCAGTATAGGGAAACGTCTACCAGGCATCGTATCAGATTTTGTAAAAACTATAATGAACAGTTTAGCAATAGTATGGCATTATGATGTTGCACCATTTCTGAATAATACATTTTGAATTTCAGAAGTTGTCATGATCATGTCATAAAAGAATGGCGATTGTTGAAATGAGACAACATAAATTGTACGTGGTTACGGTGCGCAAGTGAATCAACCGAAAATGGCGGTCTTCATTGGGCGTGGTTTTCATGACTGTTATTGACTCGAATCACGATTTCAATGGACTTTCATATTAATTATCGTTTCAGATTAACGTGGAGACCACCATTAATCATATTTCAGAAAATAGTTCATCATTCATTTTAAGGAAAATCAAGAAGGCGTTTCTTTTGCCTGGTAGTGTATATATTTTCGTATGCTTTGCGTGCTATTTTTATACCCACGCTACGAAGTAAGCAGGGGTATATAGCGGTCATTCCGTCCGACCGTCCGTCCGTCCGTCCGTCCGCCCTCCGTCCGGTCAATTTTCTCAAAAACGGTCAAAGGTACATCAACCAAACTTGTACAGTTGTTAACCATGTTCTTCCGATCGCGCACAGACAATTTCCAATTTTTTAAGATTAAATTTTGTTGTCGTTTCCATGGAAACGCCACTTTTTGGACTTAATTTCATTGTGTTCAATGGGGACACGTTTTCTCGGATACTGTTCAACCTAGGTGAATGAAATTTTGGTTTTGAGAACTCATGACCATACTTTTTATCGAGTTCGAAAACCAGTTCCGAAATATTATTCTGTACGGAGTTATGGCCCTTGAATCCGAAATTGAACTTGGTACCAAAAGAGCTGTGATGCTCCAATTGGGACAAGTTTTCCCGGGAACTATTACATCTAGGTAAATGTAATTAAACTTGTAGGTAGTCCAGATGATACTCTTCATCGAGTTAACAATCCAGTTCCGAAATATTATTTTTTACGGAGTTATGAAGCCCTTGAATCTGTAATTGAACTTGGTACAAATTACCGGTGTGATGCTCTAATGGGAAAAAATAAGTTACCTGAAAAATATTACATCTTGGTGAATGAAATTTTGTAATTACAGTCAGTTCCTAAAATTATTTTGGACAATATTATGATGCTTGAAACGTTTTTTTAATACATAGTACCCTTCACATCTATAATTCTCAATGGACGGATAGCGAATGGCGGGGGTATGTGAGCCATGCTCACTTTTTTCTTGTAGAATAGAATTGTCAATCCCATTCTTAGGGTCAACATTATCCACATTCACAAGAAGAGCAACTACAAATACTTAAACGTTTACTATACTAAAGAATTCAAGATCACATCTGTAAAAACTTCTTAGACTGCGATGAGGAAGATGATGATTTAGCTCTCGTGTAGGAGTTAAGACTTATAACAGGTAAAATATATTCTTCATCGTTTTCCAGAAACATGCCCTTGAAAATACAAGGTGATGCATTTCGTATTCTTTGCTTTCTATTTCAGAGTTTAGAGTTAGAAGTTAAGCTTATAATCGAAGACTAAAACCCATCTACATTATTAGGTCCGACGAGTCCAAGTGATTTCAAGATCTTTCTGAGATCACCCATAATCATAGGGGCGTGTATCACTTAGAAATAGCGTTTGAAAGATATATATATATATATATATATATATATATATATATATATATATATATATATATATTGAAATAGGTATGTGGTATCAAACGTGGAGAAGTGTATAAGTAAATTTAAATAATACACTGAAGACGTATATCAACTTTCATAATCAATACTTTATATTCCTATATATATATATATATATATATATATATATATATATATATATATATATATATATATATATATATATATATATATATATATATATATATATATATATACATGTATATATCATGAAAATCAGCGAATCCTCACCTTTTAAAATCGTTATTTATTCCAGCAATGTTGTGCCCAGAACAGCAAACAAAGACGACAATAAGGTTGTGTAGGTGATGAGACAGATATCATTAGGACCTTTGACCAAATATGATATGGACATGTTCAAACCCACAACCACTACATCGCATTGACTAGTAAGATAGAGAAGTTAGTAAGTATCAAATGAAATAGTTTTTTTCAGAATAAATGTACAATATACAAAATTCATTTTGTTGAAATAAACATATTTAGTGCAATACCTGAAACATCATAACATTCATTTACAGGCTTTACGTGATATATACCTAAAGTTTATATATTTATGTGTATTTACAATAGTGTGAAAACACATGTAAACGATTGACATTTTCATTTTGCAATAGAGTTGCTAAAGATTTTCTAGTTTTACATAACATATATTTCTTCTTAATTCGTTATACATAAGGCATAAAAAGCATAAAGTGTAGTTCATCTTCAAAATCAGTTATACAAAAATTCGGATATTATTTCTCCTCCGATGTTTTTCATTGTTTTCAGTTTACCTATTCTTAAAAGTGTTAAAAACCGTATCAAAGCTTTATAACGTAAAAATGACATATGATTATAATGTTATTAATTACATGTAAGTATTTCCGTATTGGCCGAGTTACAGGTCCGAGACGGCCAATACGGAAATGTTTAATTAATGACAAGTTTATTAATTAACCTCTTTTCCTTCTATTTGCACAACACTAAACTTCTCATTTCTATTGAGACATCATGGGTCAAAGTTGTGAAGCGAGAGCTTCGGGCTTTCAGCAAATATGCGACTGCGTATGCTCAGACTCATATTGGCCCAATTTGTCTCGTATTGGCCCTGTATTTTCTGTATTGGCCACGTTTTCCCGTATTGGCCAAGTTGTCTAGGCCGTAAATACCGTATACATGCCATAACATTGATATATAGTTAATTAATAATCCATTTTATTAAAATGTTTTCACATGTTTACCTATGAACATATATGTCTGAATAACAACGTAACGTTAGCAGTCTGAGGCTCATTTATGAACATATATATGAGCATCCGGTGGATTTACTGTGAATTTAAGGATATTATTAACTGATATGGATTTAAATCTTTGCAAATATCTTCCCGGAGCTGTATTTTAGTATGAGTTACCCAGTGTGATATTAAGTGTACATTTATGATCCATGATGTTTGTTATATGTTCAGAACATTGACATGAACTAATTCCATAAAATGTTTCTCTGAAGATGGCAAGCATATTAAGTGTTTAAATCAGATCACATACCAAACAGCTGAAGGAAATGATTTGCACGTAGACAGTTATTCTATTTGATGATGGTGCTTCTGATATGGACACCTTGATAATCATATGGACATGATGATTAAAGAAAATGTAATCTCTGTTTTGTTCGATGTTAATTCGTTTATTCATGTAGAAAATACTTTCAAGTAAACAGAACACGAAAGATTATTTTGAAGCGTCACATACTCACCAAGATATCTCCATTCAAAGTGAGCAAAATTCGCCTGCAAATTATCTCGCTCTTCAAACACTTTCGCCTGGCCCGTCGAGTGGAGCCTTGCCTTCGTTAGCGATGTGACGTCATACACGGGAGTTGTTTACGTTGAAATCCTTAGGCGATTTGTCGATTTTCGTCGATAATTCGTTGAAAACATAATAACAATTTTTGACATTGCGAGTTTCCGATAGAATGGGTATTTGTGCTTATGTAGGGAGTTATTTCGAAGTTTTTGGTGCAATTTTCGATATTCAATCGCTGTTTTTAGATTTGTTCTTTTCCCAATCGAGTGGAGGGTTAGGTTATTTTATAGGCTACGATATGTTTTGAAATGAATAACTGACAAAAAAAACAAAAAAACGATCATTCAATTTTTAAATTATAAACGTCATTATTATTATACCCCCGCTACGAAGTAAGCGGGGGTATATATCGGTCATTCCGTCCGTCCGTCCGTCCTTCCGTCCGATCAATTTTCTCAAAAACCGTCAAAGGTACGAGGGGCGTTCAATAAGTGTTGCAACTTCAATATAAAACCAACTCGCGTAGTCAATTTTTTACTTTTATTTTTCAATATAGTTACCCTTCACCTCAATACACTTATTCCATTTCTCTTTAAGACTTTTGATGCCGCTTTTGTAGAAGTCTTCCGTTTGCCCCCCTAACCACGCCTCTGTGGCAGCTTTGACGTCTTCGTCATCCCGGAAGTTCCTTCCACGTAGGGCGGATTTCAGGTTTCTGAACAGGAAGTAGTCACTGGGGGCTAGGTCTGGGCTGTAGGGTGGGTGGTTAAGCTGTTCGAATCCACAATCACGTATAGCGGCCTGTGCAACTCTTGACTTGTGGACTGGAGCGTTGTCATGCAAAATCAGAACACCACGTGTCAACATTCCACGGCGTTTCTGTCGAATTGTCTTTCGCAATTCTTGCATTAGGTTGGACATAATATTGACCATTATTGTAGTTTTGGTTGGCAAGTAATCAAATAAATAATATGCCTTTTGCATCCCAAAAGATTGTCGCCATAACCTTGCCAGCTGATGGTTGTGTGCGAAACGTCAGGGGAGGCGGTGAACTCGGTTGCTTCCATTGCTTGGATTTCAGTTTAGTTTCCGGGTCCCAGTGGTGGATCCATGTTTCGTCACCTGTCACCAGACGAGACAAAAACCTGGCTTCATCCGCATTAAACCGATCCAGGAGCTCCATGCAACTTTCGGTTCTTTTCTGGCGATCTTGTGCTGTGAGGTTTCTGGGTACCCATCTTGCAGATACCTTGGACATACCAAGATGGTCATGAATTATTTTTTCAACACTTCCAACTGATATCTGGAATTCCAAAGACAGTTCAGAAACTTTAACACGGCGGTCAGCTAAAATTCGTCTGTCGATAGCGGCAATAACTTCCGGTCGGGTGACTTCAGATGGCCTGCCTGACCGTGGGTCATCGTCTAAGGACTCCCTGCCCCGCTTGAACTGAAGAGACCAGCGACAAACTGTTGAAAAGTTAGTAGCATCCTTACCCATCACATTACACATACGATTATGTATTTCTGTAGCTTTGCATCCCTCTTTAGTAAGGAACTTGATCACAGCGCGTTGTTCATGTTTGAGAGAATCCATGATTATGGAGACCCCTAGGTCAGCGCAGCTATTATATCTATATAATTGTTATGTCTAGAAATTGTTTTGACATGTGTCAATGTTATGTTTTGACTATAGTAACACCTGCTATAAGCTGACACTGTTTATGTAAACACCAATGCCCCGCTTGCAACACTTATTGAACGCCCCTCGTACATCAACCAAACTTTGTACAGTTGTTAATCATGTTCTTCCGATCGCGCACAGACAATTTTCAAGTTTCTGAGATTTAATTTTTTGTTCAATGGGGACACGTTTTCTCGGATATTGTTCAACCTAGGTGAATGAAATTTGGGTTTGTGAGTACTCATGACCATACTCTTTATCGAGTTCGAAAACCAGTTCCGAAATATTTTTTTTACGGAGTTATGGCCCTTGAATCCGAAATTGAACTTTGTACCAAAAGAGCTATGATGCTTCAGTTGGGACAAGTTTTCTCGGCAACTATTACATCTAGGTGAATGAAATTTTACATGTAGATAGTCCAGATGATACTCTTCGTCGAGTTCACAGTCCAGTTCCGAAATATAATTTTTTACGGAGTAATGAAGCCCTTGAATCTGTTATTGAACTTGGTACAAATTACCTGTGTGATGCTCTAATGGGAAAAAATAAGTTACTGAAAAATATTACATCTGGGTGAATGAAATTTTGTAATAACAAAGCCAGTTCCTAAAATTATTTTGGACAATATTATGATGCTTGAAGCTGTTTTTTCACATCTGTAATTCACAATGGACGGATAGCGGATGGCGGGGGTATGTGAGCCATGCTCACTTTTTTCTTGTTTTAATTGTTGTTGTGCTTGAGTTTGTGTTTGAAGTGGCCTATAGTTAGAGGTCTACTGCGTCAATATTTTTTTATGGTGACACTTTATTATTGACAATAGAATAATTGCATTATAACTAAGAAAATCATATAATGTTCATCATTGTTACTGGTTTAAAGTTTTTAAGAAATAAATATTCGGGCTATCATTAGCTAGTTGTGTACATGTACAATTACTAAGATTCAGTGTAATACCACTAACCTAAAATATACATTTATAGATACAGCATCGCATGAGCTTTACTGAAAAATCAGGCTTTCTCATTTTCCTAGCATGATATAAAAACGCATATCTAATTTATAACATTTACATTAGTTGAGGATGTTAGGTTTAGAAAACTGTATTGTGATATGGGATATTTCAAATATTTACCAAGAATTGTACTTAGTTAAGGTAGGCTTTACAGTAAAAGGAGAACATGTATTCATCTTCAATCAGATTAAGATTAGGTAATTTACAAAAAGTAAAAAATATTAAAACATTGTTATATCTAACAGTCTCTATACTAAGTTTAAATTTGCCACGAAACTTAGATTCTCAGGAAAAGTAAGCATCAGTTCATTATTATATGTAACAATGTAATACTGTTTTTAGGATAATCTGCTCATCCATTTTCCTTACATTTATATTGCAAGTACGTTTTGGTGGTTAATTCATGTGTTTTAGTAATAAAATACTGTTTAAATCACATCGATAAAAATATAGAATATGTATATTTCCCATTTTCAATTGAATGAAATGGAACTATAGAAATTTGATCGACTCACCATGACAGTCTGTTCGTTTTATCATCGGTACAATTCCGAATGTGCAAGAGGGGGCGTGCTGACAGGATGGGTGTGATATAGGATGTTACATAACGGTCAGGAGAGGTTTAACGAAATGACAATTCTTTGATGTCAAGCACGGTGACAAGATAGATGTTGTGTTAACGAATTAATGGCAAATTGGCAGTGTATTGCTTGATATATGTCAAACATGAGCTTACAATGTATTGGTCAAAGCAAACAGCCAATGAAATTTCCAAAGTGTAGAAAATCCATAGAAGTATGTAACAGGTATGTCCATAATGATTAATGACAACGGATAACCATGGAATGAGAAAGTAACCTAAAGGGTATGTTTGTTTGTATTTCTTTTTCTTAAAGTTATTTTCATTATGTCCAGTACTTGATGAGAGCTAAACAATTCCCATAGTTATACATCGTTAGTTTCACTTTCTAGAATCAAAATACTTTGAGATAGTATCAAACATATGTGTTCCATTTCATATCAAATGTTAAATAATGAAATAGAAAAACGTGAGACATAGAAACGAGATGTGTTGGTGCAAGGATTTAGATAGAAAGGATATCTATCTAAATCCTTGGTTGGTGCTAGGAAGATGATCCCGAATGTACATCCGCTTGTTCTTCATACAAATCTTCGTTATCAAAAGACTTGTTCAAAGCGAGATCTTATTGCTAGAATCACAGTCTGACATAGTGGAAAATGGTCAGTGATAGACAAACACACGAAGTTACGCTGTAGAATTGACACTTCAAAATGACACAAAGAATAGACAATGGCGGTAGATTTACGCTTGGTTCCACTCGGCATTATCGGAGATTAAACAATCTTAATCGATTTGTACAACAGCCAAAGCTAATTAACGACTGAACAGAATATGCCGACATTGTTTCTAATAGCTTTGATCACTTTAGGGCTGTTTTGACAGGTGAAATCAGCGAAAAACTACCTGGCGACTATACTAGTGTACCATGTAAACAATAACATAAGCCAGATACTCGTTAGGGCATGACTCCTGAGTAACACGTCACACCTCCACTAGCAGCTGATTAGCTAATGAAACGTTTGGCGGCTGTGTTAATGAAGTAATTTTTTAAAAACGTTTTTTCATCAATTTTGGGATGGAAATTAATACATAACTTTTGTGTCTTTATTCTTTACTGTTGACAGAATCATTTCCGCGAAACATACCCCCCTGAGGTTAGAGTTGCTTAAACATGTGCATGGTTCGACATCTGTTAGTTTTCGAAAGTGCCTTTGACATCACGTACGATTACACAAAGCTTCTTTGATGTAGATTTCATCACCTCAACATGTAAGTGTGGAATCTCCCGCAGGATGTCGAGTTGTATGCATCGGCTTAAGAGAGAGGGGAAGACACTTTGTATTGTTTGAAATGAACTAAATGCACCCATTTGCAAAGTGAACTATAGGTAAATGTTGCTCCTGAAATCATTTGTCTGAAGATACATGTAAGAAGTCACATAATGCGATGATAAATGCAACTACTGTGTAAAGTTTTTTTTTCAAATTTAATTTCGTTAATAACTTCACTAATTTCATATAAAGTTTCCTCTCCCTTATTGTTGTCATCTATAAAATGAATGTGCTGTGAATATCACTTTGTATGATGACATTTTTTCTCTCTCATGTTTGATTTAAATAAATCCATATTCAATGAATTCCTGAAAGTGTACTTCAATACACAAAGGATATACACCAATAGACCATTGACCATTATGATTAAATTTGATTGACCTAACGGTTCCATATATGTTTACTATTTGAAATGGTCTTTAATGGAGCGTTATTCAGATAAGCTATTGCAGCTTTTTTAACAATCCACTTCTTTATGGACTAAATATGGTTAAATCATATAAAGACATAATAGACAAAGAAAATGCTGAATATTTACAGAGCACACATATTATCGTGGTGTAAGGACATTGCTATTGAGGACTTCATGAGGACTAAACAACCATAGCTGTGATAAAAGCTTTTAGTTAAAAACTCCAATTACTTTACCAAAAATCCAGGTACCCAAGTGTACTGCTGATTGAAGATAGTAATTTTTTGTGTGAAATCTATTGCTATACTTGACAACGTCTCAAAACGTATGTACCAGCGTTGGGCAGGGAATCAACCTTTAAACTCTTACAACAATCCGGACATGAAGCAAGTCATCCATCCGACGAACCGCGTCCATTGTTGCTGAACTTCACTGATAGCAGTCAACTGAGCTTTGTACAGGAACAAATGAATGATTAATTTCACTCTGATGCAAAGTTTCATTTCCACCAAAATGTCTTTACCAATGATAATAAAGTGCTATAGTAATATTTTGTGCGATTAAACATCTTTTTTTCAAATGTTAAAGGGTTTGACATAGGATTATAATGAACATGTCAGACTGACTCTTTCAGAAGTGTAGCTTTTACTTATTATTAACATTACAGCCGTGACATTAAAGGTGTTGAATGTGATGGATACGTTTAACAATTTCCATGTTAATGAACAGGTCTGGCAATAACTTCTGAACAGTGCCATGACATGTTTGATGGTATTTGTGAACACTGGAAAGTGACTAAAAGCGATGAGAAGTGATGTATAAGTGATTAAAATTGCATGACAGTCATTGTGGGCAGAGTGAGTGGTGCTTTGTTCTTTAAGTCCCAGGCGTAACATTGTATGATGATTCAAAGAGGCATCATGTGTTTGAAAGCGACAGAGAACAATGTTCTGCTCATCTCACCTGGGAATAGATATTTATTAAACTTGTTTGCATCATGCTTCAACAGTTATATGACTGACAAGTTCTCTCTTCCGTGACACCACACCACCACTGAGTAAATTTAGAATGCGTGTTGCCAGCTTGTGTATCTCACTGACAGTATATGTTCGCATTCTCATAATAGCTATGTCTGTATTTAACCTTTAGCCTGCTGGATTGTTTTCAGGTTTTTGCAGAGAGCGTCAGATTTGTAAATTTGTAACAATTACGTCACATAGGTATCCTTCATTTAAAGTTTTTCTCGCCTTAGTAATTAAGATAATCTTAACATAATTAAAATAAATATCTGAGTCACAATTTTTTCTAACTTATTATTGTCATGAAAAATTATCAATTAATGTAATATTTTTCAAATATCAATTATTTTTACACTTGTCTATGGAAAAAATGAAATAATACAGTAGTTCTAAAATCATACTACATTTTCAAACTCGAATTATTTTGTCAATAATTATTTATGCAGCCCAATTATTACACCATTTTGTTCAGAATTAAATTTTATACCAGTAAAACAGTGAGAAATATTTGTAAAATAATGCATCAATCGTAATAAAATTTACACAAAAGGTTAACACATCTATTCACTTTTCTGTGTTTCAAATATAAGCATATGACATTACAGTTTTTATATATTCCAACATTGTTATGCATTTACGTCGCCGATTACAGATTTGTTCAAATCAACAAATCTAATAATCTTAATCATTTTGTAAATATTCCGTTTAAAACCAAAGAACACATTTTTCCAAATGTCTGTTTATTTAATGTAAACATGGTCTTGAAAAGTTGAAAAATACAATCAAAATTTCGTTCGGGTAGCGTTGTCGTATTTGTAAACAATGTCACGTGACGAGCTCGGTGGTACAAACGGATCATGTGACCAATAATGTTTCGCTTGTCACTACACTGTAAATTCGCCGAATCAAACACTAGTTGTTCACATTTATTGTTTGGAATGTATTTGTTTGTCATTCTTGTTGATTTCATGGATGTTATAACATGTGCAATCAGTTAATTCGTATCAGAACACAATATTGTGTGACAAGCCGAGACGACAAAATGGCCTCCATTTGCAATGACATTCGAACTGACAGGTCTATCAAGGATTTCGTTTGAAAACGGATATAATTTCTATCAAATTCCAAATGAACTTTATAATAATCAACATGAATCATTTAGCAATTGTATTCATACAATTATTTCACATATACGAGACTTGTTAATTCGTAATTTACTTTTTAGCGAGATAGGGTTACTGCTACTGTTTCACGGCTCCATTTCAACTTGTGAAATCGCAGATCAGAAAGTCGGTCCATGTCATGTCAAACACATTTCGTACTTCAAATGTAAACTCATACATGATCTTCATTGGTGATAATGGTAGGATATAACATTTATTTTTCATATATGTATAAATTATTATCAAAATTCAAATTTACTCACAGTGATTTTAATCGTAAAAACAATGTTACATCCGTTTTTGGTGTCAATTTGTTTAATTTTAACAATTAATAACACTCTATGGTTAGATCGACGACCATTTCTAAAAATAGATACAGCTACCGCTTGCTTGACATTCACATTGAGTCGCTTAACATGAGGAAATAGCGGGAACATTTCATGGGGTGAATTGAAGAAATGGCCGATCTGGCACTGCTATTGATGACACGTTGGATATATTACTATATTTGGAAACAAGAATTGACAAACAATGCACAGATACATTTTTATTTATTTGTGGAAGATTTTGAGATTCTAAAATATGTAAAAGAAATTATTTGTTTATTTTCACAGATTTTTTCAAAAAGTAATCGGTTGATCTTTTCATTTGCCGACATTTTCGCAAATCTCCGATTAGTTTCTATGTCCAGATTTGTAAATCAGCTCGATTAGGATATTCTGAACATAGTGATGTAAAAGTTATGCATTTTGCATGCACTTACAATAGAATTTCAACCCAATGAATCGAGTAGGTAACATTTTTATTATGACGTCAAACACGCACCTGCAGGCAGTTTTGTGATTGAAATACGTTCAATATTTTTAGCTCATCATTTCTCAATCAAATAGAATTGTATATAGATACTAATTACATCATGTGAAAGCCCATTGATTTCTCATTCGGAAAATGTTAACTTTTTCATGAATCAGGGAACTTCGTCACACACTTTTGTCGTATGGATGTCAAAGGGTCAGAAGTCACTTACGTATCAATACGTCAATACCACCCTGGTTGCATATGTGGCCTGCAGCAGCGAGCATCTTAATGAATACATGGTTAATGAAATTTAAATAAGTTTTTCTGTCCCTGCAAGCACGGCCTGATGCTGGCATTGATGCCTTCTTCAAACATGAAAACTTGCGTGAACCCCCTGCCTTGTTGGGAAAAGTGATGTCTGGGGATGAAGTCATCTCTTTTTAGCAGTCAACTGGGCATGCCTGATTCTGGACTCTCTCCAGCAGCCAAAGAAGCATCTGTTGTTGTCTGTGATATGTCAGTCGTCATTCATATGGTCAAAAACTATCGTGCAAATGTGTTCGGAGAGTAAACACAGATGCACTTGCTGCCATTCCTTGAGTCAAATGACCAACAAAACCACAAGACTAGATACTGTTTGGGATACATATCTACCAGATGCCAGCCATGGATGCACACTACTACTCCACTGTGGATGCCTAGTTGCATGCAAGGACAACTGCAAGTGCAATAGTGCTGGTATTCGCTGTGGGCCACTGTGCAAGTGTGCAGGAGATTGCGCAAACAATGATATATGTCAACTTGATCAGTACTAACAGCATATACATAGCTGCCTCATATTTGTATTTTGGACTATTCAGGTACATGTATATATGTTATCATAAGACATATCACTAATTCATTTCAGTTTAGGTGCACATTACTATCTGATTGTGGGATCTATAATTGAAGAATTGAAATTTCAATTCAAAGCTAATTTGCAATTTTGTATATATTTCGTGTAAAATTTGTAATTTGTATCCATTTTAATAAGAAATCTTAAAACAAAATGAATCCGAGTTTCGACCATATTTTCCTCCAAAACGCCCTAGAAAATGATCTTTGACCTCGACATAGACTTGAAAGGTCATATGTGTGACCTTGTTTCGCAGCCATGAGTGCACTTCCTGTACTACTTGAAGGACAACATATGCCAGTCAATTACAAATTAAAGAACATCAGATTAATTATTCTAATTTTAGTTTTTTTTAAAACATATAACAAATTATTGTTTTAAAAACAGTTAATCATGGATTCAATAGATAGATATAAATGATAATTGTAGCATACATAAAGAAGTGAATGTCGGTAAAAAAATTCATGTTTTTAAAATTTTTAACTATGCATTTTAGAAAGCCTGTAATTAGAGCTTTTATTTGATATATAACATGACACATTTGAAGAGATTACAAAAAACAGTTGCATATACCATTCGGTTTTTTTTATGGCGGCCATCTTGGATATGTGCAAACAGGCCACCAGAGGGCTATCTCTCATTGTTTGCGCTGGTTTCTGAAAACCTTGTACCCATACCTATCATCATACAAAATTTCAAGAACTGGTCACAAAGTGCACGATTCTTTCAAATTGCCTCCCCACTAAGTGGACAGTGCTTGCGTTGGATATTAGACGTTAAACTGTATATTGTTATGTCTGTACATTAAGCAAGGTATTAACATACTTACACAGTTTCCAACTTACATCGATATCTTGGCTGATTCATGAAATACCAGGCTGATCAATACTCCTCAAATATTTATGATTCATCCTTAAAGAAGTTGTAAGAGGGAGCTGTGTTAAATTTGAGATTACACAGCCTCGCCTGCTTCTGATGGTAATTAGGATTTCACTTAAACACTTCCTTAACAAGATCTTATGTGAAAATGGTGCATTATTTATGGCTTGATGCTTGATCAATTGTTATGCGCTCATGTAGTCTTTGTTGTGAGTCAGAGAGTTTTACAGCTATATGTTCTTTTAACTGGAAACGAAAAGCTGAATGGGTTTAAATAGAGATACAAAGAGATAAATAACCAATCAAATGTGTCAAATGACTTTTACCGAAATGAAATTTTAAATGAAATAAAATTGTATTACCCATTACCGTTTCGTAAATTTCATATGACACGCCATCGAAGGTAATACAATTTGTACATGTATAACCCTTTAAAGTGCATGAACATATCTATAAGACAACCCAATGGAACAATGTTTTAAATGACCTCAGAACTGACGAAAAATGGGAACAATTACAATTACATCATATAAATGTATTGTATATACATGTAATCATAAATATGTTCAATTTCAGTCGAGCCGAAATGGTCGTGTGGTAAGCTGTTGGTACAGTCAATGCTGGCGATAGTTGCCTTACTCTGAGGGCGTGGGTTCGAATCCCGCATGGGACTCGGCCCGAAAAAGTACAAGAATTTGTACTATTGAAGGTAGTGTTATCCCAAATATAACCATGTTAAATTTCAGTCATATTCATCAATTATACTTTCGCACGCTCAAAATGTCAATTTATTTTCTTTCTATTCATGGAAGCATATCTTGTTTTACAGATATAATTTATATTACATATATTTAATATTTTAGTTTGGTGTGTTGTCAATTTAATTGTCGAAGCCCTCTGTATAGTATAAATATAACTAATGCAAAGATGATGATTTGTTGTTTAGTAATACATGTATCTATAAGATGAAATCCATGGTGATCAAAGGAACGAATTGTAATTTTAAACGTATATAAAGAAAAGAATCAATGTTACCGTTAAATATATTATCAATGCATTTTACTGATACAAAGTACGTATTTTTTTAGAATCGAAATCAATGACAATGTCACAATGAACTAGGTTGTTTCAGATTCTAACAAAACACGTGGACGGTGTGTAATTAAGAAAGGTACGTAGTTATTTTTGCTCCATGCCTCACCTATATGTTGATTGGGTTGAGACTTCATGTATGTCAGGCACGATTGGTGTTGCACCTTATTCCAGTTACATCATGAGACTGCAATCTACCTTTTTACCTAATTATCGTTCAAGTAACTATTCGGGTGACATTTTAAAAAACATGGAAGGTCGTGGTTTTTGTATATGTATTTTAAGTGTATGTGTAGGTGTATAGATGTATATGTCCGACTGTTTAACTGGTCTGGTATTTACTTGTTAACCTATAACGTCGCATTACTAATACAAAGCCCGAAAACAGGGCTACCAGTTAATAAATAATAGAGAAGTCGTTATGTGGCAGGTAGGGACGAAAGTGTTCCTACTGGCTTCGGCTAGAGGGATATCCCTTTAGCTCAACTGGTAGAGCTCAGGACTGTCACCCGGAGGTTCCGGGTTCGATTCCCACTGAAGGTGATCTCACAATCACTTCTGTTACAGTAATATTCGATGTCATTAAACAGTGGTGAATGTAATTAATACGTTTATTAATTTCCATGTCACTGAACAGATTTGGCAATCATTTCTGAACAATGCCATGATAAGTTTGATGGATATTTGTTAACACTCGAAAGTAACTAAAAGTCGCGAGAAGTGATATATTTAATGACAGTCATTGTGGACAGAGTGACAAGTACTTCATTGTAGAAGTCCCAGGTGTAACAAGGTGTGGCATCAAAGAGGCATCATGTATATAGAAGCGAGAAGTGTTATGTTCCTCTCCCCTAGGAATGGCTGACAGTGTTAATTCGTCTTGTTTGCATCATGCTTCAATAGTTATATGACAAACAAGCTCTCTCGTCCGTGACACTACACCACCACTGACAGTTTGTGAATATGAGTGACAGTATATAGATTGATCTTAATATACCCGTTACTGTATTCAATGAAATAATACATTGTACTTGTTAATTATAATTTTTAAGTTAACGCTATTATAATATAATGTTGCTCACATTTGTGAGAAATTCAATTTCAATTAAATTAATTATCTCCATTTAAACTTGTTTAAAATGTCAATTTCCGTAGGAAAGATTAGTTTAAATTCTGCTTATTACTCGAATTTAATAGTCTGTGTGTTGTACTGATCTGGTGCAGCAAGCTCGTGTATGCTAGCACAGACATGTTAACGGAATGCAGCAAGTCAGTGATAGAAACTGTCGCTATTTATGACTTGCGAGGAAAGTAAATAATATGAGCAATGGCCTGGATGTCCACTTCAACTTTTGAGTGTGGAGTACTTGGTTAATCTGGCTTGATTTAACAAGTAATATTATACTGTCACGATGAAAATGTTTTTTTTTGTGATACTATCTCCTACGTAGGAGATAATATCTCCTACGTAGGACATAGTATCTCCAACGTAGGACTTAGTATCTCCTATGTAGGAGATAACTTCTATAAAGCCTGGATCACTTTATCCCATCTAGCGTTTTTCACAATTGTATTAAACACATGTATACGCGTATAGTGTATGTAAACTCTCGTGTATATGAAGAATGAAGAACAATTTATGGATACCCAACTTATTACATAGAATAAAGAAGTTGTGTATCCATCAAATTGTTCTTCATTCTTCATCACCCCACTTTCTAGAATGCCCTTAAAAAATATTGTGTATATGATGTGATGTATAAGTATATGATAGTATATATGGCCAATCCAGTATAGTTTTGCACTTAACGATTATATTTAATAAACTGATATTAATTCAATAGTGCATGGTAGATCTCTATTGCAAAAGATTGCAAAACACGATATGATTGCGGTTTCCCTATTTATGTTTTGGAATATCAGTTTTAAACTCCTTCAATAATTCAAGTACAGTCAATATTTCTGTGAAATGAAAATCCACGGTCATTGCCACTACTAGCGACCTAATTACACTTTGAACGTGGTGTTGGACATTTGTTACACGACTTCACTCAAAACATTACTCAACAATAAAGGATCTCAGCTTCCATAATTAGTTAAAGTTAATGAATTTCTGTACTCTTAAGTGAGTGAGTGAGTGAGTGAGTGAGTGAGTGAGTGAGTGAGTGAGTGAGTTGAGGTTTTAAGAGTATTTCACTTATATCGCGGCTGATGGCAGGGAGAAAGCCTGCAACGCCATGTGGCTATGCACTGCGGTGAAACCTGCGAGCATTGGATGGAACTAGCGAACGCTGAAATTCAGTGAAGCATTGCACCAAAACCGTATTGCGTGTAGAACAGTTCTCTACTGCAGACAAAGTTGCCGTGCCCCTGGCGGGATTCGAACCCCGGACCTCTTGATCCGAAGCCGAACGCGCTAACCACTGCACCCCTGTACTCTTGATGTTATGAATGTATTGGAGAAGAATAGTTAGCGATAAATGTAAATTTTGAATTGTTTTATATTGATTTATTTGCACATTTACACACTGATTAAACATCAATAATAAACTTCTAACAAACCTAACCTATTTTGACAAGTATACTTACCAAATTGGTAAATTAACCATCTGAAGTGACGATTTTAAATATCTACCTCAGTTGTTAAGTGTTCTTATTGTCATTTATAGCATGTCGTCATTAGAACGACAGTAGAACTACTGCTGATATGAGGTGTATCCATCTAATTACGTATAACTTATTTGAGTGGTATTTGTAGGTTTGAAGTGAAATAAGAACAATTATTTTGAATAAATGAGGTCGTATATCCATAAATGAGTGTTCTTATTTGACTTTCATTTAATTACATATAATTCCAATCAAGTTTTTCATGAAGTGAAATGAAGTAAGACTTCTAAATAAGAACTTCGTAAATGTGGACAGGAATGGACATGGTATGTGTTTACTCCTTTTTCAGGTCTGAAATATATGCTTATTCGATTTCAAAGAAAACATTTTGTAAAACAATCTGAGACCAAGTACACAAGAGAAATAAACATATCAAATAGATAAGAATGTGCCTCATTTAAGCAAAAGATATAACTTTTGTCATATGTTCAATCCTAAGCCAGGACCCCTTTCAATGCCTAACAAAGTTTTATGTTGTAAGTTGTCTCCAAACCCTAACCCTTTAAAGGCGTTGGAGCACGCTATTCCTAATGAATTGAATTAACGTGTTCTCACAAAAAGGTTAATAAGTGTTACAAATGGCTAAATAATACTCCCGAATCAATAAAACGAATGTAATGGTATGGTTGAGCCACTCGAGTGCATTTCCCTTCGAGCGGCCATTTTAAAGTGTTCACATGAAAATGGCCGCTCTATTGTGGTACAAGTGTTCTGACAGACGTACGTAGCGAGAACTAATCACCCAATAATATATAGTTCTGAATCTAACACTATGACGGAATGGTCAACAATCTGTCTGAACTCTCAAAATCGCATGACACCTACAAATCTATCTCTCACACTGAAGAGTTCCATAAAATGCTCCCTTTATACGTCGCCCCATTTTCTACCAATACGGATAACCGTTTTCTATACATGCGGCCTGTCAGGTCGTGTAATATGATGTTTTAAACTCTAACGTAACACAATATTGTACAATCTTTAATAATAAATGGCAAATCTGAGAAAAAAATAATGTGCAAATAATAGTACGTTTTTGATTAAACGTAATTATTTATACTTACCTGTTGACTAGACCTACTATGCCTACCTCCTCTCTAGGTATGCTATTTCAACCTTAACACAGACGAAACTTGAACAGTGGAGTAGGGGATGCGTAAAATACCTATCCAAGGGCGGTAAGTCTGCATGGTCTCGTGACGTCACCACCGGAAACCTCACTCTACGAACAGTCCCAACAAGGCAAGACAGACCAAGCGGGGAGGATGGGCGGGACTAGCGCGTAGGTCTAATCAACAGGTAAGTATAAATAATTACGTTTAATCAAAAACGTACTATTATTTAAATACCTATCTGTTGACTAGACCTACTATGCCTAGAATCCCACTGCATGGAGGCGGGTCAGTAGATATGTGGTAGAGACGAGACCAGCAACAAGCCCTGAGTGTAAGCTAACCTACGAGTCCTCCACCCTGTGGTGAGGACAAGGAACAGCCCGGGAGATACCATCTCTACCGCTGAGCGGATCGAAGAGACAACCCAGCAACTCAACTTCTGATCAACACACTGCCCCCGACCCCAACGGGGAGGTGGTGTTAAAAGCGAAGCTAAAGAACAAAACAACAGACAAGGAGCAAACAATGCAAACAAAGTTTATTACAATGAGCATCATAAGACCTGCGGGGAACAAGCTCCTAAGAGGACTGACCCCTTCTTGGTCTGGTTGGGGGGACCGCCTTGTCTGAGCGAACACTTGTGGACCCAGCCTAGAGATGCCTTCGAGATCTGCTGTGGAGACATCTCGTAGGTAATGGTTGGCGAAAACCTCCGAGGAACGCCAAAAACACCCCGCCATGACGTCCGAGACTGCGATGTTACGGTGGTAAGCCATCGTGGCTGAAACTGCACGGATCTCATGCGGGTTGGAACGCGACGGAGGAGGCAGGTCAGCGGCCTTGTACGCATCAATGACCGCCGACCTCAGGTACACCCCCAACGCTCGCTTATCTAGCTCTTTGGTGCTCCTCGGCGAGTGAGGCAAGACCAGACGACGCCTGCCATCTCTCAGCCTGCGGGTATGCTGCACGTACACCCTCAAAGCCCTAACCGGACACAGAGAGAGATCCACCTCTCCTGAGTCAGAACCCAGAGCCGGAATAGAGAAAGTACGGCCAGCCTCATCAGCTGCCTGGTTTTTGCAGACAAAGTCAGGAGCTAAACCAAGTAAGGCTGACCCCCCCTCCCTGACCTCAAAGCGTAGAAGGTCCGCCTCAGAAATCCGAACTGCGGTAGCCATGGCTACCAGAAAAATAACCATGATGGTGAGAGGGAGTACGTCGAAGAACGGTTCATACGTATCTGAGCGAAGATGGTTGAGCACAATTGCGAAGTCCCACTCAGGTGGACGAAGCTTCGTCCTGCCGTCAACAGAACGGAAAGTTTTAACGAGGCCCTTGAGGACCGACACATCCAACCTCATGGTGATACTAAGTCCTACGTAGGAGATAGTTTGACAGATTTTTTTCATTACAGTTTAGAGTCATGTGTTTTACAACTACGTGTTCTTTTAACTGGAAACTAAACGATGTGTGGGTTTAAATATAGATACAAAAAGATAAATACCCAAGCATATTTGTCATATGACTTGTACCGAAATGAAATCTTTAAATCATGATTTTTTTAATTTCATGTTTGTGTGTTGTCAATTTAAAGACATTGTTGCACGTTTTTGCATTTTATGTTTTCTCAAATTTGCCACTGATTATTGAAGTTTATACAATATATTGGTTCGTCAATGGGTAAAGCATCTCAATACACGACCCGATAAGCTGTATGCATAGAAAACGGCTGTACGTATTCAAAGAAAAATGGTGCGAAGTATAAAACCAAATGACAGGTCTCGTGAGAATTTGAGAATTCAGACTGCAAGATGGTTGACCATTCCGTCACTGTACCATATTTAATGAGTGAGTGAGTGAGTTATTGTTTAACGCCGCTTCGGCAGTATTGCAGCCATTAGCGGCGACCATATTTAAACTCTGCTAGGAATGTTTAGGTATCTCTAAGAACGAATACATCATGATCCAATAGTCGAAGTGTAACTCTGATCGTAATAAAATAAATAAATAATTGTTACCCTACAGTCCAATATAATTAACGTTTTTCAGAAATACAAAAACCTGGTTATTTGGAAATGACAATCGAATTCAAATCAATGAAAGTGAAATACGCAGCACATGTAATTAAGGCCTCTATGTCACAATGAACTGTTTTTTAAATTCTGACAAAACACGTCGATGGTGATTATTTAGGAAGACACGTAGTTATTTTTGTTCCAATCTTCACGTATATGTTGATTGGACCAACAGGTCATGTATGTCAGACACGATATGTGTTCCATCTTGCTCTATGAACACTGTGAATTTGCAATCTACCTTTATAATATCATTACCTTTCCAGTAGGCCTAATTAGTCAGGTCAAGTGTAATTGTTTAAAAGAGAACTGTATTGTTTTATGTAGGCGTATAAGTGTATACTATTTTGGTTTAGGCGATGTTTATCGTGTGATGAAACAATTGCAAGTAGCATTGCAGAATTCATCGTGAAACTGTCGTTTACTTATTTCAAAATAAAAAATCATTCTGGTGTGGTTCAAGGAGCCATAACGCCTTTTCGTAATATTTTATTTGGCTTCCATACATGCTGAAAAACCCCAAGTGCTGATTTAAGTTTATCCATACCCTCAGATATAAAAGTACTTGTTTACAATGAAAATCGAGCAATAGGTTTTTACATGTGCAGAAACCGAAATTACACGTCCCATATATACGCACAGTAGTTACAAGACCAATTAAACATTATTAAACCATAACATGGTTATATTTTGGATAACACTACCTTCAATAGTACAAATTCTTGTCCTTTTTCGGGCCTTGTCCCATGCGGGATTCGAACCTACGCCCTCAGAGTAAGGCAACTATCGCCAGCATTGACTGTACCAACAGCTTACCACACGATTAATTTTCTACCAAATACCAGTATTTATCATCCAAAACTGGCTCCCACAGTAGATCAATCAAATCGTCATAATCCTTTTACATCATCAGTTAATGACATCACAAAGCTTTGTTTTACATCACCGAGAACACTGTTGACAATGCTATGACTTCACAATGTTGATGACGTCACAATGCTAGTATGCCTTAATGCTTATGACGTCACAATGCTATAAGCTCCCTGAGATCACTGCTGAAGAAGCTAATTGGAAGTTTTGTGTTTAAGATATGTCAGTCGTTGGCTAATACTTGTTGAAGAATGATTTTGAATGATAAATAAAACCTCATCCTCATGTCTTCTGATATCAAATATATCAACACTCGTTGATTAAAGTAAAAATGTCCTCGGCAATCCTTGGGTATTTGTAACTTTATTCAACTCGTGTTGATATATTTGATATCAGAAGACACTTAGGTGAGATTCTCTTTTTAACAGTCACTCCATTCACTTTCCACATAGGTTACTCCCTTCAGATTAATGACCCCAACCTCTGTTCTAGAAGGCCTGAATCCTCCAGCAAATCCCCTAGCGGGGAAAAGAGGAATCTTAACCAATGAAAATCTTCTTTCAGCGGCAAGTCCACTGAGTGACTTCACAGATCTAGGCATTTGACTTGCTAATTAGCATATGTCCTTCGAATATGTCTGATGTAAATAACACAAATGAACTATTTTGAGTATTTGTCTCTGATTTGGTCCTATTTACGTATCAGCATGTTTATGATCAATTATATTCACAAAATCAAATATCATATTTCGAGGGAAACACATTAAACGAGAAAATGTTTAGCTTATGTTTATGTTTTCATGATGACGTGTCATTGGCAAATGTCACGTTTACAACTAGATTCAATTGCAACCAATCAGGACACTCCATTTCTGAAATCGGATTCAGGCCATGTAGAACAGAGATTAGGATCGGAAATCTGAAGGGAGTAACCTATTTTGGAAGAGAATGCAGTCACTCTTGTCAATTGCGTTTATCTGTATTCACCATTCAGTGAACAATGTTTGCACAAAAGAATTTCTATATAACTATATACCACACAATAGTGCATTAAATTCTTAAAAATCATGACATCTAAGTTCGTTATTACTCAGTAATTGTCAGCTATTCAGGAAAATATAACAAATTCTATTATAAATTAAACATTTAAAAAAATAAATCAGATACATGACATTGTAACCGATCATATTTTTAAAATTATCAATGCCTTAAGCAAAATAGCAGTAAAAGAAAGCAATTGATACGTTTGTACATGACCATGTGGACAACTTTAAACAATTTTTTATACGTCTCACTTCCTGCCATAGTGCCAACACATTGCAATGTTCAATTTATATCTCAAACACACATTTCGTAACGTTAGAACGGACGTTCATGACTAAAATTACAGCACTTGAAACAAAGGCCTAGGGCCGTGGGGTGTAAGTATACGTGACAGAGTTGAGAGGTTTATTCTTAAGTATCACACATAGCTTGTACTAATCATATAGTCCTTTAATTGTTGCTGACTGTTTGCCCTTTCCTGAATGTCTGAAATATTCTGAGCGTGTTAAGGAAGGAGGTGAGGTAATTTGGGTTTTAAGAGTATTTCACTTTTGTCACGGCTGCTAGTACTATGGTAGCGAGAAGCCCGCAACGCCACGTGGCTATGCATTGCGGTAAACCTGCGAGCATCGGCTGGAACTAGCGAACCATACAATGCTGAATTCAGTGTAGTATTGCACCCAAACCTTACTTATTGTAGAACAGACGAAAGTTGCCGTAACTGTAACAGTAACAAGATAAACATATATTATACTCTTTCAATAGTGTTGTATATTATCATTCTCCTGACATTCATCTGAACTTTAAATAATTATACATCAATAAGACAAAAGCATGTGCTTGGTTAGAACAAAGGCGTGTATATTATTATAATATATATACCGGTTAGATTCTACATTGCCTTTAACTTTTCAAATGTACTTTTCAGTGGACAACCACTGTTAACCGTGCACGAGCTTAACGTGCGCATTCATATGTGACATAACAAATCCTTAGTGCACGTGCAATGTGGGTTTTCATTTTCTAAATATCACGAACTGCACATGCCATTTCGATATTGTGGTTGTCGCGGTCTCTCTCACGGAATCTGTATATCTTATTCATTGTGGAGCAATATTCAATGATTATAATGGGTTATACAAAATTGATTACTCTCTCAAGTGTATTAATATCTACATGTGTTCTTCTTTCCCGTAGATAATTACGCTATGTTTGCTTGTATAAATGCTGCCCCGTGGTCCGTGAGAGAAAACAATCCAGTCCGGTGGAATGTTAGGAGATTTGTTTGCGTGTTGAAATTGAATTTCACGTTCCACGTGGGACAGTCGTAAAAATCAGATGTACTTGATTTCCCTGATACAAACAAACATGTGAACATCCACGGAAGTAAATTATTTACACCACAGCTTCTGCACGCAATAATTTCATCCATATTTGCAAAGCAGTTGTCCGGTGAATCTCAGATGGAAGAAATAATTCGGAAATGGTTTGTGTTTTCGTTAACTCTAGTGACTGGTAAATATGGTTGATATTTATATACGTTGGCTAACTATTGGTTCAATGCAAGTTGATCAATATAACACTCCGTTGACGATTGTTTTTGCACGAAATCCACGGGCATACGCTATCTTACGTGTTTGCATGAAATGCACGTGGAATATATTTCTCTCAGCGAAAATCTTTAAGCCTGCGCGGGCAGCACGTGGAATTCCGCCGGTTACATGACAAAACAGTTGAATCCACGGGCATACGCTATCTTACGTGTTTGCATGAAATGCACGTGAAATATATTTCTTTCAGTGACAATCCTTTAACTGCACGGACTGCGCGTGAAATTCCGTCGTTTACATAACAAAACAGTTGAATGCCGCGGCTCATCTCACGTTTGGAACAGGGCTCGGGGGTTTATCTTGCGGCAAATCACATACATGAAATTGATTTTAGAGAAACTATCCCACTCACACACACTGTTCTACATATAACAAGAGACAATCCACCGGAGGCCATAACTACATTTATCTTGCGGTCTATCAGGGGCCTTGTAGATGTTTATATGTGGACAATGTAGTTTAATTCCTATTGCGTCATTGATCAATAGGGGGCGGGGTAAGGGAGCGATCATCTTCACAACGTCACAGGCGTAACGAAAAGATTTCCATATCTTCTCCTTCCGCCCTTGACCTCAACCCTCGCATTATCAGTGCTAAGATTTAACGTACTGCAGGCTTATCGGATAAGCCAATCATAAAACAGTTGAATTGCCTCTGCTTATTTTGAATTGTTTCCGAATGTAAACGGCGATTTCATTGGCTGCATGTTAGCAGATGGTAAGGGACGTAACTCGTAATCACAATAGGTGTCGCTGATTCGTTTCACCATCCCTGCCTAGGTTGAAGGCAAGGTTAAAAATGGAGAGATCTCGATACATTTTCACCTTGCCGTGGGAAGATGGAGAGCTATGAGCCCGCTCGGCTTCGGATCAAGACAACTGTGTCTGAATAAGGTTTTGGTGCATTGCTACACTGAATTTGAGCGCAATACCACCCATGGTTTGCTAGTCCAGTCGTTAATCGCAGGTTTCACCTCAATGCATAGTCAATCAATAATACTTGCAGCCGTGAAATACTTTGAAAGCGACGGTAAATCTCAAATCCCCTCACCTCACCTTAAATCCTCTCACTGAAAACGAATCCCAATGCTCTCCTCGCAGAGCATCCTGGAAACCAGGCTAGGGGTACTTTGTTTCGCTCGCTTCTCTTTGAAACGTAACCCCTGGATTTTAAGGTGGCAAAAGAAATTCTGTGCCTAAGCTATCAATTTCAAGTTTGGGCCAAAATATAAAGACTATTACAGAAGTAGATAACTTTTGACATGTGGTTTGATTCAGATATTTCGTGTTCGTTTTTAAAACCCTCTTGCATTTAACTTGATAAAGTCTAGCAATGCATACAACAAGATAGTATTTGCAATCTTTTTAGTAAAGTTATACTCAGAGTTTTTGTGTTTGTCTTCATTCAAAACTGTTAACTCATATTTGATTGGACTATATATTTCATCGATAGCCCAATGACTGGCAGGGAAATAAATATGTTGGTAAAGGTGATAATTGTGGGTAGATGTTAATATTAATCACTTTCCTATATCAAATCCTCCTGTTTTGATCAGAACCATTTGAGCAAGAGTTTCTGATGATATTTGAGATGAATATTTAAGTTGTTTCAAATTGGATAGCACCATCGCAGATATTGCCTTCTTCTCAATGTAACCTCTGTCAAATATTCGAGTTAATTGGATATCATAGAGATAATATTACGATATTGAACAATTAATAAATCATCATCATCTGAAATATGTTTCAAAGTTTGGATTAAAGCACTGGCTAAGTCTAATATATTATGCATTGAAGGAGTAAGCACAGTTATCCAGTTGCCTTTATCTTATTGATGTATATTTAATCTTCCTTTTCTTAGCGTAAGATCACATGAATGACAGATAAAAAGAAAGAATTATAATAAGTGTCAAAACACTTTAGGAAAATAATGTGCAAATGCAAGCGTCATTTTATTACATTTTTCAGATATTGCTCCTGTAATAATATAAGTTACACAGGGAGGTGATATTATAGCCACTCAACGAAATAAACAATAGCCATACACTATGAGAGGTTCATAGGTTTAAAGGCGCTGTAGCACGTTTTTTGCAAAATTTAATTTTTCAAATTTCCCATTTATAATGATAGTTTATGTCATTTAAATTAACTTTAGAGGGTAAAAAATCTTATTACACAAACCAATTATCTGTAGTCGTAAGAACTATGTTGCGTATAAAGCAAAAATTGCATGGCGGCCATTTTATTGTGAACACAATTTATTATTTTATATTACAAAAACGTTTCACATGGCTTTACCGAAACATGTACACTCATTTTAAACTTTATTTTCCGAAGAGAGAAGGCTGTTTTACCATTGGTGAAAATATTTTTCAAATACATTTCATCAACTTATTTGAGCGAAAAAAACGTGCTACAGTGCCTTTAAGTCACATGATCATAAGGTTCAATTACCATAAGTGTTCTCAGGAACACTGCGATGTATATACGTATCATGTCATATATATCGTTTAGGTTTTAATTGGCAATTTTCAGTGTGCAGTATACCTTGATATACGACGTTGTTGTTATTATCATTTGATGAAAGTATTCAACTGGTCCACATAAACAGACACCAATAGTGCTCTTTTATGAAAGAAAGAGCCGATAGTGGTGCGTTAGATTTTTAAAAGTTTTAGTGAAGCTGGTAATCCATCCAGTTTCAGGTCACATGGTTTGATTTGAGATCGAATTATGACCTATCATGCTTATTTGGTTCAAATTATTTAATACAGATGACACATACTAACCGCAATTCATGGTATAACATGTGTCACTTATTGTACAGTATCTATCTGCGGATATGCTCATCACTTAAAGGTCATTCAAGAAAATAAATAATAATCATAAATGTATTATGATAAATATTATTTGCTCTTCAAACACTTTGATTGCTAAGAAAACGAAATTTGCAAACTAGATTTTAAATCTTTACTGTTATTACCTATATTTAAAGGAACGTCCACAAGAACGAAAATAATTTTTGAAATAGTGTATTTGTTTACACCTTTAGTACTATCAAAGAAGCAATTAGAACCAGTTGAGATAAATAAACCAGACGTAGAGACATACAGCTTGACGAAGGGGATTATGGGGCGTTATGTTACTTATTATGAGAAATATGTACTTGCTACTCTGAATATGACAGACCGGTATAACGCAATGGTTAGCGCGGTCGGCTACGGACCAAGAGGTCCGTGGTTCGATCGGCACGGCAATTTTGTCTGCAGTAGAGAACAGTTCTTTACGCAGTAAGATTTGGGTGCAATGCTACACTGAATTTCATCGTAGTACCACCGATGGTCCGCTAGTTCCAGAAGTTGCCTGCAGGTTTCACCACAATACATAGCCACGTGGTATTGCATACTTTCTCCCTGCAATAATACTAGCAGTCGTGATATCAGTGAAATACTCTTGAAAGCGGCGTTAAACCCTAACTCACCTCACCTGAATATGACAAAGGAAAGGCTGAGATTGTTAATGGCATATATGTCAAAGACTTCTCAGAAAACATGCAATCAAAAAGAAATTGTGTCACATGTTGTCTGAACGCTGCCATGTGTGCGACATGCCGGGCCTTCACGACTGTACATTTAGTCAATCAAGTATTGACCGATATGAACATTGATATTTGAATTATTAACATTCAAATCAAGCTGATAAGATAAATTGATGTCTTACGTCGATACATGACTAAATATTTCACGGAATATTGATTCAATTTTCTCATTTGTACTATAATCAGCAATCAGTATTGCTATCTTGACAGTGACCGCTATTTCAAATATTTACATTTGTGCTATAAGCTGTTTTTAAAACAAATCAGTAACACAGTGATGATGATCACCTTATATTACAATACATGTGGCTGTGTGTGCCGAGAGAAACATTTTAATAACATACATGTACGTGTAGAGCATAATATATATATAGAATACTAAACGATGTCCCGTTTGATAACATGTTTATGAAACGAGTGGATGGTTTGGTATTTTAACGAGCGAAAGCGAGTTAAATACCGATGCCATGTACGAGTTTCATAAACACGTTATCAAACGGGACCGAGTTTAGTATTTTATTTATTTCTCAATGATGTAAATAGCACCGAATTGCAAAAAAGTCGTTTTTGGTGACGCTTACTTGCAAATAGGTCACCCTATTGCAGTCGTGTGGCTAACATTGTGACGTCAACCAAAAACGACTATGACGTCACGCGCCGATTATGACGTTACGGCAGCACGCGGTGGTATCACACATGTGTGTAACCAACTCATTGTTATCTAATGAGTGATCTCACCACGGTTGAGTAATAAATAATGGTTCACAAGTCAATGGATGTCAACATAAGTATTTTAAACAAGCAATACTTGTTTTTCAGTGATAGAAAATAATATTAGTCATTTGCAAATACTGACAGGAGAATCATTTCAGTAACAGATATAATTGATTTTGAATTATAGCAATAACTTGTGATGAAGATGAAATCTAAAGTACACAGTTATCAATGAGATGATAAGATAAGCAGTACAAATTTGATTTTGAAGTGTAAATCAATATACAGTAATTCGTGTAATTCAGTAGACCCATTGAATTTATTGACATGTTATATACATTATACTGAATAAACCATTTATAGAAACAAACTCTATTTCACGCGTGTACAGATTATGATTAGAAACAATATCTGTAATAATTCGATACAAAAATAAAAACAGATGTCATTTATGATATGACAGGAAAAATAGTAAATATTCTTAATGGGAGATCTAATTTAAAATTAATCCATATCGTATATAGAAGCAAACTTCATTTCCTATTTCTAACAATCATCATATCAAAATGCTGTTAATATAAACTTTTAATTGTTATTCTAATTGTAAACTTAAATCTATATACACTGAAAATGTTTCTATTGTTTAAGATACATATTATCCCCAAATTACAGAAAATGTGCTAAATGTGCCTAATCCAATACCTATACCATCATTAGATGATGCTGATAATTCTAAATCAGTAGTAAAAAACTGTTCATCCATACACTCATCCGCAAAAGAAACGTCACCACATGTTCAACAGTGTACAAAACGAAATACTGCTGCGGGAGGAAAACGATTTTTAATTATGATTTTTTAATGTTATTTTTATAATCATATATGTTTTAGAATGTTTGTCATATAACTTAAAAAATTCATAAAACGTAGAAATTGATCGTATAGACATAAATAACCTTCTTGGACGTACATTTTTTTAAGCATCTTTACTGTAGGACGTCATAAAACAAGCCAAGAAAGCCGTTTAATACTCCCTTATCTCGCCCAGTTAAGGAGATTCAAACCTACGATTTCGTAAAACGTGGATTTCACAGTAATATGAACAGATAATGTTTTGAAATTTTAGATCTAGTTTAGTTTGTTTCATGATGTATCACTGTTTCTGTCGCCTTTATTACGCGTGGATTGAATTATCTTGTATTTTGTATGGTGACGTTTCCTTTGGGGTTGAGCGACATCTTTTTTTTATCACTTTATTTCTTTTTGTAGGCACCACAAGTATATATAAAGCACATTTTCAATATGGAGTATTTGGTACAATTTGTCGAATTGACAATACATATACAGTTCTTGATATACATTTCAGTTTCAGTATGATAAGAGCTGGAATAAAAAGGAATTTATGTGAAAAGGCTGTGGCATGAAGACCAGAAGGATATGAATTTTTCATATCTACAATCAGTGTAGAGAAGCTGTTTACTGACATTAAAGGTGTCTTGTATAATTGATTTGAGCGACATCTTTCATGTACATGTAAGTAAAACATTCATTCAGTGGATAAAAATCACCCGAAGAACATCTCATCTTTTATAGTTTATTTACAGAAACTACTTCTGGTGGTCGTCCACAATAAATTGGTTTTCTATATTACATGACACCAATGTGGACCTTTAGTAATTGCCTTCTAGAGGCACACGGTATAGCTTATGTCTCGCATCCTAGTGATCATCAGATAGAATCTTCTAAAACAAATAAATGTGTGAAACTTTATCAGAACACTTTAGTATTCAAACTACGTACGGTCCTTTGTTTCATGGATCACAGTTCAAAACTTATATTTTACAGGAAATTATTAGTTTTTCATGGATCACAGTTCAAAACTAATATTTTACAGGAAATTATTAGTTTCCAGAAATTGACAGCTACATACGGTTTTAGCACAAATTTTCATTTTTAAAAATGTTTTAAAGCAATTTTTTAAATATGCTATACCTATGTTATTTAATTAATATACTATTTTTAAGGAATACAGACATCGTGCTACATCCTGATAGGGTCACTTAGATACTATTTATGTTTTTTACTGTGTAATATACGTTTAACCTTACAACACAAAGGAACTAAGAAAGACCAATTGTCTTTTCTAAATATTTTACAGGAAAAGGCATGCCATCAACCTATCAACGAAAGAATGAGATTTATCTCTTTAGTGTCTTCTTAGCAAAAATGATAAATGTGTTTTAAAATCCTTTGTGATTTTGATTTTCGCGAACTTGAAGACCTTTACTTTGATAGGAACATCTACGTAATATTTGCTCATGAGAATTAATAGGAAAATATGTTTTATATCATGTGTATGCGCTCGAATTTAATCATTACATTTTTGTAAATAGCGCAGCAGGCCGCTTCTCGTTCTTTTAACTAACAGTTTTATGTCAGCCACCAGGAAGTTCTAATTACTTTCTTCATCACTTTGAGTAATGATTTACTCACTTTCTTATCCTTGACATTTGACTCTACATTTGCTAGTCTCTGACAACCGAATTACATGATCGACCAGGACATTTTACATAGATTATAAATCACTTAGTGCAAAAAGTGAATCTATAAGGTGTGTGGTCAGAAAGCATAAATTGCTATTATTACCTATATGTTTGAAAATAACCGAGTTAATATTTTTGATATGAGCACATGTGCACATATCATGTTTGCCTAACAACCATTGTTTCCCATATTTTGTCGTCTGGGACGTCACAAAACAATTGTTCGTGACGTTACTGTAGCTTGCCGTCGCAAGAGAAGTGAGCCGTTTTCTAGCTATTTTTACGCGAATCAGACGGAATAAAATGGGTAATAAAGAAATTATTACACTCGAAAGTGTGTCATATGAATTTTACGAAACTCATGCAAATTTGTGTATAAACCTCGCTCTCGGTCGGGCAGTACAAAAATTCACACTCGTTTCGTAAAAGTCATATGACACACTTCCTCGGGTAATAATCTCTATTTATTAGGAGTATAAAGTAACATACATAACATACTGATTTCGCTTCGGCAAGGCATCAATATATTCATGACTTTGAGTAACTCTTTCTGCATTAAGAAATTAAAATCTAAGTTGATAAAGGAGAGTCATCCCGCTAATGCAATTGAAAAGAAGTCAAAGTAGGCTTAAGTCCCATTGGTATACATGTATATGGGTATATAAGATATTAGCCAATTGATGTCCAGCTTTTGACCAAGCGCCATGTTATGATCAATTATCAAGTATAGTTAAATGATGAGTAAATTAATGAGGTTTTAAAAGGTTTGGGTAAGATTAATATAGGATAGAGCAAAAAAATGAGACAAATTTCATAAGTAGTTTTTGCGTTGCCGCTCAGTGTTTTCGAACATGATTTGTTAATACTCTGCATTTCTGACATTGGTATGATGTTCTCAGCATTACCTCCCCTGTTGTTTGGTAGTGTCACGTGACGACGCTGAAGCAGACGACTTCCTAGTTACCTACGTGATGTTAAAAACGGGGGCAAAATATGGACTCCACGCTTTTTATGAAAAAGGGTTGAAATAAGTTAGAAAGTTACAGAAAACATCGGGCTTATCTCAAAGAATCATCATATAGACTTATTGTCAGATTTCAAGTTGCAGTGAGTTTCCAGCGCAAGCTGGAATCAAAGTTTTCGCTGTCTCAGATGGCGTGGGTGAGATTTGAAAAATAGGTTTAATGCTGTTCTTTAAAATTACAGGTCGCATTGATTAGAGGAAGTACTATAAACTTTTACAAGTGAATGTATCGGATTTAAATACTGAATAAAGTGGACATTTGTTTGTTATACGACAAGACTATGACTGTGCGTGCACTTACGCGCACAGCAAAACATGACTTTCGTGAAATGACATGCAGAGTATAATTTTCTTGCTGTTTCACCAGATCTGAACCACATTGAAAATGTTTGGCAAATCTTCAAGGACACGCTTGATAAGTTAGAACCAAGATATATTGCAGATTAGAAACGAATCAGTCATGTAAAGTGGATCAAGCTATCTGAGGAACTCAAAGACGATCTGGTTTATTCCATGCCTCGACAGATAAAATAGTGTTTGGAGCGAAACGGCGGTCTGACTGGCTATTGACCTATTTTAAACAATTTGTAAATAGATAATCTACATATGTGCCAATTTTCATAAACCTATGTCAAAAATTAAATTAAGGAGTTGAATTCAAAGTTGTTTCATTTTTTTGCCCGATACTATACATCAACTTACAATCTCGTCTCGCCTGCCCAGAAACCATAAGTTAATTCTTTACACAAGTGTTAAATGCACATTATTAAAGACTTATCGGAATCTTCACATAAAATTTAAACACAATGTATTAAAATATGCAAATATTGATACTGATACCATTGTGTCCAAGAGCATGATAACTATGGATAAAGAACTAAACTTTATGCTATAAACCACATAAGTGAATTAACTGAGGCTTTACAAATGTATATTCAATCAAATAACATGAATAATTTGCAATTCATTTTCTTTTGATTGACTTTTTACATGTCTCATTTAAGACTATAAAATGAAATTGGTTATTATATTTGAATTACCTGCCATGCGATTTCAGAGTACTGAATATTATTGATTTCTTACAGCGTATGACTAACATATCAAACTGGCCCTTTGTTAATTCATTTCTGTTGAAATAGATTCATGTATGCATGGTGTAAGTCAATGCCTATAATATTCATTTTATTCTCTCCCCGTGACAAATGTTTCATTTGCTATTCATCATGTATTTAAAGGGGCCGTTCTGTCGGCAAAATCCGCCATATTGGATTTTGTTCATTACATGAAATGAAACACGCTATATTTTACCTAATTTTACAACATTTTAATGATAAAAGATATACACTGATAGAAAGTTCACATAGTAACACATAGCGTGTACTCTTGTGAAATACAAATTCACCAAAATATTACCTTTATAAATATATTTTAACTTGACTGTGTTTTAATCATTTATTAGTAGCATATATGTGTAAACGGGGATATCCTCTCGAATTTCGTTTCCACAAAAAAATACCCCGATAGAACCCTCCTTTTAAGATCTAAGATGTTTAGCTACTCTCATGATCAATAATTAATGTCTAAATAAACCTAGCAATACTCCAAAACACAGTGGTATTTTGTTTTTTTTTATGTTATAAGTTATGCATTGGTGAATTAAAATGGAATTGAAAAAGAAGAAAAACGAAAACCATCACTGATCTGCTACATACTGCTGGAATGGCTGATATTAGAGTTTGTTTGTTTCAGGCTTCAATGATTATAGTATCTGTTGCGTTACATTACACCAACCCTTAGTAAACTTACAATGTGTTGAAGATACATTAATTATAAATTCAAAACTGCTCATTTTTGCTTTAAAAAATAAGATGAAAATCAAATTTACCTTTTACGTTTAAATCTTACACTTAAATATTTAATAAAACAACGTCATGTTTTATGAGTACATTTTGCTTCTTACATTTACTAATACCATTTCCTGCAGCCAAAATGAGGAGTCAAATTATATAAATATGATTTAACGTTTATGATATCCCAAACATAGAATAGGGACTGATGCAAATAAATCGAGGTAAAAATACATTTGTTCTGTCGTTCCCACTGAGAAAATTATGAATGGACCTTATTATTTGAAATCTTTAAATGTATAAATGATTAATGGGCCAACTTTTGAATGTGTTACATCGGGTTAATATGACTTGAAATAACAATGACCACTTTACCAACGCAAGATACTCATATTTATGTGTATTGTAAACAACCAATCAACGTACTTGAATGTTGTCTGATGCTTGAGTCACCAGTCCGATCAATTCTTCTCAAATATTTATGTTGAATTCTGAAGTAGTTGTCAGAAGAAGCAGTGTTAAATCTTCGATTATCCACTCCTCTGCTACTGCTGGTTATCACGATTTCACTTGAACACTTTCTTAACAAGACCTAATGTGAAAATAGTGCATAATTTATACTTTTGATGCTCGATCTGTTGTTTGACATGCGTGCATGCATGATTGTTGCGAGAGTCAGATGTTTTACAACTCATTTTTCTCAACAGGATGATGAAAAGCTTGCTTGGTATGTAAGTCTCTGTTTAATATGATGAACAATTTCGATTATATTAAAATAATCCTGATATATATAGTTGGCATTTTGTGCAGTAATACTCATGTTTTAATATTCATGAAAGCATTACATTATATCCCATATCCATATCATTTATTGAAGCCAGGGCTGAATGAGGTATATAAGATGATAGATCATTGAATATTTGCCTTCTTAATGAATATAAAATAAGAGACGGACTATTCTGTACTTAATGTCAATTTAAAACGATTCAAGAATATACCTTCAGACAAAATTGCATGTTAAAACAATGAAACCGTTTTAAGATGCAATATTATCTAATGTCCTTAATTTCACTTGAACACATTTGCTATCTTTGCTTAAAGGTTAATCAATCAAAATCAATGGGAAGTAAATTAAGGTAACACGCTTTTGGTAGTACAGGGTGATTTTACACATAAATTGTAATTTGTGTCGTATTTGAAACAAATGAATGAATGTTACCCTGAGGTACATTAAAGTTATTTTCATTTGAAAAGCAAATTGAAATCTAAAGTAGATTAATCAACAGGAATCAACACCTATAACAATTGACACCTTACTCTATACTTATTTAGATAAAAACCTTCCTACCAATTTGGTCAGACAAAACACGTGTACAAGGTGTGCAATTAAGAAAGCTAGTTATTCTTGTTCCGTCTTATCATTTTTGTTGATTAATTTATCATTTCAAGTATGTCAGACACTATGTGTGTTCTTACTTACACTGTTAAATTGTAACCAAGTTGTTTCCCGGTAGGACTACTTGTTTAGGTGTATTGGTTTGTTGTCTAACCATAAGGCTATTTGTATCTATTAGGTTGGGGTAGGTCTTTTCGCGGTAAGGTATACCACGGTTGGTTAATTAGCAGAAACAGGGAAGGAAAAGTTTATCTGTTTGAGAAATGTAATTCAAGTAAGGTCAAGTTCATTATCGCATACCCATTACATGATAAGTACATAGTAAGTTGTCACTGTTTAATGATTTAATATTCTTTTTATAACTTTTATTGCGTTGATGTGATACTTATTTATACGGATTTTCACAATACAAATGTGTAATATGAGGGATATAAAACACTTATGAATATAAAAATGATAAGTTATGATAAGCTACGATAAGATAGGAGTGGTAAAATTTATACTTTATATTAATACAGAGTTTAATGTGGCATCTTGTTTTCATCACTAAATAGGTTCGTATCTTCAAAAACATTTGACGTTAACATTTTATAATAATGAGTTCTTTTTGGTTCCCTTGAAATAATACCTTTTTGACCATTTGATAACCTTCACAATATTTGAAAATCAATAATAATCGATTCAAAAGTCTTTTTTTGTAAATTTCATTTTCAATCCACTTAATCAAGCATCCATTCTATCTGACTTTTGAAGGTACATGAAAGTGAAAGTGAGGTACCAGAAGCATATAGAAAAGTCTGCCTCCCTATTAATCTTCACAGTTATCAATACGTTTTCATCTTTAGTTCAAAATGAGCTTCTCTGGAAGACCTCTATGGGCTTACGTTCTACATGGAAAAGGAAAACCATGAATAATATCAATTAATTATACAAATACTGTTGCCGTATTATGTTTTATTACCCTTGATATAAATTGATAATTTAGAATTGTTCTTGTTGCTCTACAGCCAATGGATACGAGGCCGTGTTAACGGATTTGCCACTGTGTATCTATCGTACACCACATCAGGTGATACGTGTACACTGAACGGGTTTTCTTCATATACAAGGAGGAATGGACACACATCGCTGATATCCTGGGGGACAGATAATGTTCCTAGTCTTGCTACGTTATTTCAGATCAAATGAGAAGTGTTCTGTCACTGAATTTCATGTAGATGCAATATTCTGGCTGAACCATTTAAAAAGAAAGACAAATTTACACACTGAACATGTTCAACAGCAGTGTGCAATTTGATATTAGTCACGCGGTGCAGGAAGACAACATAATAACTATCAATTTAGGATTGTAGATATGTTTATCCTATGTACAATTCCTGAATCCAATTCACTTCCCTTTAAGGCTTGGTTTGTGTGACTCAGATGGCTAAGGGCTTAATAACATAACTAATTCAACTGGCAAATCTGCGGTTGAATATGGCAATATTAACAAAACATTAGAATGACATATTTTATTGGATCATTTCAGTTGATTAATTGTTTTAAAACGTATAAACCATCGATATTTTGATGTTCACACATGAATGATTTATTATGATGTTAGCCTGAGGGTATATTTTCCACTTCACTGCTTTCACCTTGTTTGTTTCGCACCGTCGCAAGGTATCGACTCATCAGCAAACATAATAAACAAGAGAGATTCCCTCTATGTTTTATGTTTGATCACTGAAGGCATTAGAATGATATAAGAGTGTCTACAATATTGTTCGATGTTTCAAATACCGATGTGGAAAATGACTAGAACACATATTCTAATTTGTTTACTACAGAGAGTATATCAGCTCTTGAATTAGGGTTTCACTTCCATTCAATTCAACTCTAAATACACAAATATGTAAAATATTAAATTGCATAATTGTATTTTATAGCAGATATAATTTCATTTCAGAAAATGTATTACTGCATCACTTGTGAAAAGATAGCTTTGATTTTCATTCAGATAACATTACAACATTCATACACGAAATTGGAAGCCTATACATTTTTGGGGTTAATTGTTCCAATGCTTATCCCAGATGCTATATTTATAGACTAATACCACTCTGAATGATTAGTTCAAATAAGGAAGTGGGTGTACTGTTTAATAAGTTATAAGTTATTTCTCCATCACATCTGGCTTGCAACCAAACGGATTGAACAGGGAAGGACATGGACTGTATCAATGTTGTGTAGGTGGTGGGTGAGGCAATTACACATTTGGATGTTTCAGAATTGAAATAAAATATGTGTTGTCTTTAGTCGAGAAGCATACAAAAGCATGGGTGATTTAAAATAAGTGTGTTCTTTTTAAACGAATCAGACATAATTAATCGACATAATTGAAGAAGTTGAAGTTTAAATATGAACGTCAAAGGGATGATTTGGGTGGAAAAGAAATAAACATTCTCTGTACATTGAATCGTGCACATTCACACCAACACACACGCACAGTCGTAGATCCAACTTCATTTGCATTGCCAATGTATGTTACCTGAGGTCGTTGTGTCCTAACTATGGTCCGTTTATGTAGCAGGGTGGACTTGGTCCAAAGACAACAAGTGCTTCTGGTTGGGTTCGGCAGGAGTTTTATTCACAGTAGTTATATGAAGATAACTAGTGGATGTAAATCTGTTTATAACACCCTGTAACAATACATTTAAAATACATTAGTGAATATACATATAAAATACATGATCAATCATACAATACATACAAATATAATAGTACATTATTGAAACAGTTACATGTACTTCAATGCTGGCCACATATACTTATATCTGTGCTATATCATAATGCACTTACGCACATACGGAAATACATGGGTGAAAAATGAAATGGTAATTGGTAGTACATAGTAAAACAGTTTCACATTATACAAATATACCAATTCAATACCTTTACAAGATACTGACACCAATCTGTCACAAATCGATCTATTGACAGAAGTTTCAAATGAAATAAATATAATACACATAAAATATAATAGTGTTAAGCAAATATAAAACACAACAAATATGTGGTATTCAGGTGCTACAGATTATCCCCTGATGACGTCACATGTCACGTCATGTCATGTACCTAAAATGATTAATGCATTGGGATAATACACCTGAATATAATACATATAAACACCATTCAATGTGTACCATAAATGACATGAAATACATACATGTAAAACCTTGAAATTATTAATACCTCGGCACATGTTTACCATGAGCCTAAATACATAACACACTGATATAGATATCAACTATATCAAAACATTATGCATATGAAATATGTTAACCTACAATACGTAACGTACATATAAACTATGATATATATTTCCAATGATATATAGAGATGCATATATATAATTGAAATATATTAAACATATCCCTACTAAATGAAGATGGTTGGATATGAAGTACATGTACATATGCAGTACAACCTTTACATGTACTAGCCATCAGCATACATGCTAATATAGAATAACGAATGAATAAAATAGGATATATACAATATAAAACCAATATGTTATGTACTAACATGGTAGCTACATTATTGATATGAAATACATTTATATGTGCCATTTCTTGCCTCGTTCTGTATAAAATGTGTTTGGAAGATTGGAAACTGAGAAACTGCTAGTTGTTGTTCACGCTCCTTTGTTTGGTGTCTTCGACCTGATTCATTTCAAGACGTTATATTTACAGTTTAACTGCTCATTCCATGGTTGAAAATGTCGCGTTTTATTGGCCTGCCACAGACACTATTTCATTATATGGTTAGTGAGATCATAAATATGTTAGCGTTGTTTGAACTCAGACCATGGATGAACTGTCTCTGGTATTGTAATTTGATGTCACTATTCAGTGTTCAGTGACGACCTGGACTATTCACATAAAGATAACATATCCCATGGTATGATGATATGTGTTAGAGATGTGTTGCCCTGGAAACCTGTGACAGGAAAATGAGGACCTCATTATCGTTTAATGTTATTAATTAAGTATTCCCGCATTGTATCAGTTACAGATCCGAGGTCCATTGTATCGGCCCGAGACCAAGTCGAGGGCCAATACAACGGACTGAGGACCTGTAACTCAGCCAATACGGACATTCTTAATTAACGATAATTTTATTAATTGACCTCTTTCATTCTATTTGCAATACACTAAATATCTTATTTATATTGAAATACTAATTATAACAAGATTTGTGAACAGATATCATTGTTCAAAGTTGTGAAGCGACAGCTTCGGGCTTTCACCAAATGAGCGACTGCGCATGCTCAGACTCATATTGGCCCAGTTTGTCTCGTATTGGCCCTGTTTTTCCTGTATTTGCCCATTTCCCCCGCATTGGCCAAGTTGTAGAATCATATGGTCTAGACCGTAAATACCATATAAGTGCCATAACATTGATAGCTAATTAATAATTAGGCTTATCCTTTGATTTACCATCACAGTAACTTTACTTGTGTAGATACATTTTGGATTTTGTTTTGGGTTTTATTAATTTCATTATTGATAATTCATTTATATCAAAACCTGATGCTATTTAAAAGTGGATAACACTGAGATGTCGAGAAAGAAGTAACACTCTCACCAATTTAATATAGCAATAAAAATTACCTTTCTGCTTTCAACAGATGAAGGAAGGTATTGTATGTGCTTAATCATTCATAAATACACTTATATGTTATTTGTTCTGTTGCAAGTGCATTCGTGGTACTGATTTCGTGTTATGTCAAATATGACTTAATGCTAATACTTTAAGAGTAAGTTGAAAAGGCGATTACAAGTGAATAGAAATGCGTTCGTGAATGAAATGAAAAATCTTTACCAACATCAGCAATATATTTACGTATTTTTATCACATTTATGTTTTCTAGAGTTATTGAAATCATGACACAGACATTGATGTAAAAAGGTGCATGCATATTACGTGCGATCAGTCTTTAGCTAATTCATCATAAGAAATGCATCAAACTAGATTAATTCATTATCACATATTTGTCAAACATATCAGTAAACATACATGTACTGTGTATAAAATTCAATACAGTGTTATTCGTGTAGACTCGTAAAATTCCATTATTTACATGGCCAAACAGGATATCTGTCTCACCACCTACATGTTCATAGCTTAGTTTTGTTTTCGAATCCTGTTCTATAAAAGATTGTTTGCACACCAGATTTGATAGGGATTTATAGCATATCAAACACAATGTACTTCCTCTTTTGAACTCATAATGTAGAGTGGTTTCAGTGGTTACAGTAAACTCAAAGCTGACCTCAAAGATGTACCTTGTACGCAATATCTATTTTTCATTTGAATGTCAATGTAAATTAAATGTATGACGTCACGAAACATACATATGTGCTTATCTAGCATTATAGACAATACATTTCAATTATGTAACCTAAAAAATATTATTTTGCAAATTTCGGTGCCCATTCATCGGATATGGTACACGTAGCTTCGATCCTTATGAAATGGATTCTTCCACGCACGTGCATTGCGCAAATCTTCCACGCAAAGCGATTTGACTCAAAGCCGAACTCCTGCATTTCATGTGCTTCGGCACGATTCTCATGCGTTTCACACTTTACCAGTCTTGTTTAGAATACAGGGATCTTATTGACAAACAATCAAATGATTACCAGCGTAACAGACGAAGGGTTACAAGTGCCTTTCCCGGGTCAGACATTACAAAAATAATCAGATATTTTAAGATTCTAATCAAATATACTAAGACAAAATACATCATTCTTGAACAAATTACTTTATGAGCCATTACGAAAATGACAAAACCTGACACCCCTATTGACTGGATTAGTCAATGACCAGTAGATTCTTAAAAATAATCCACTGTTAACACAATAGAGTGACGTCATCACCATGGATTAAGCCATGATAATACCTTTTGTACGCAAACATGAATACACTAAAATATACGAGACTCTTGTGTTGTCGCTGTTTGCTAGTGTAATGATATCTAATGACTTTGTGGAACAAACAAAATGAAATCAGTGAAGTGGAAAATAAATCCCCAGGCTCATTTCATATTGGATTATTCATTTGTGAAAATTAAAATTTGTTTTACATTTTATCAAGGCAACTGATCCATATTCCTCATCTGATCATAAAAACATAGTTTGTTAAAGGCACTGTAGCATGTTCTGCTTACTGAAATAAAGTGATCCCACGAAAGGTAAAAAAGTGTTACCAATGGCTCCTTAATACTCATCAAGCATTACAGGAGTTCTTAAACGAATGTACATGGTTTGGTTAAGCCAGGCGAGTCCATTGTGTTCACATTAAAATTGCCGCTCAAAGGTAGAACAAGTATGGTCATTCATCTTGCTGTCTGAACTCTCAAATTCGCATCAGACCAACAGATCTACCTCTAACATTATATTATGTTATGGAAAATACACCACTGTCGCTTTACACGCAGCACTCTTCTTCCAGTACGGATTACCATTTTCTATGGATAAGGCACATTGGGTCATGTAATGAGATGTTTTACCCTCTAACGTAACAATATATTTATATACTTTAATAATAAAAGAAAACTTTGAGAAAACAAAATTTGCAAAAAAGGTGCTACAGTGCCTTTAATGTTATCTGCACCCATAGACTTATCAATATGAGTAGGAGAACTGTATGTATTTCATATGGCAAAGAGTCCAATTGAAACTACACATCAAGCGCATGTGTACACGTGCAATTTAACATTATACATTTTACATACGTTGTTGTTGGAAGTTGTTGGATCTTTCAGATATTCAGAATTAAAATTAGCAATATTCAATGATTCGATTAATAAAGTGGACAAACAAGCAAGAAATGATACTCTTGAATAGTTTAAATGTACACTATATACACTTTGGGTTTATGGAGGATTTATAACACATGAAGTACCTCAATTATGCTATAAGTATATGGTAAACCAGCAAATATGTATAAATCGTCATTGGCCAATAGTTTTAACCTAAAAATAGTTATAAGAATGAACGAGTTCTGTGGGAGGAGACCTAGCCTTGTCTAGCCTAGCCTTGATAACCCCACAAAGCAGAAGACGTATATATTTATATTTATATATTGATATTTATATGACATTTGACTGAGGGTATATTGCAAAGGAATGACACACCCAAAACTATAGTATAATATAGTATATATAACATTGAATGATATTGTCTTTAAAAAAATGGATGCATGTAGATGACTTATAACACTGTATATACGTGTCTAACCGGCAGTGAATAGTTATTGTAGTGTGATTATGAGTTACAGTAATGTCAAATGACTTTGAAAGGGATGTTCCACTCATGACATAGGCAATGTGATCCTTTCACGGGTCAAGTTATGAAACAAAGTTAACAGATCTGCATTATTCATGAGTCTCCTTGTTGAAAACTAAATACCAACCTTCTTCCAGACATGCTCTTTATGACTTCAAGATGAAAAAGATATTTTCAACTGTGAAGATCAATAGATATGGCAGCCCTTCCATCTGCTTCCTCTTCTTAAAACACTGGTTCACATGCACTGTCTCTGCATCTCACTTACCTGAACCTTCATGTGAGATAGAATGGATGTTTGATGAAATTGTTTGATAAATGGCAAGACAAAAAATACAATTAATCAACGGCAGATGATACATTTACAGTTAAATTTATCAACATGAAAATGTGATCACGAAGTAGGTCACAATATCTGATATGGTATGTACATTGACATTGTAAACGTGAATTCGATAGAATCATAACGACAAGTTCTAGTATATAAAGGCAATATATACATGTATGTCCAAATAAACAGTTGGGTACTTCTTTTAATTGTTAACTGCTGCTGTCTGGTAACAAAGTAAAGTAAACAAACAAACAAACAAAAAAATAAAAAAGCTAACTAACTAACTAACTAACTAATAGTTGGTAACTCTTATCAAACTAAGACTATACTCAGTGGAATTCAGATTAATTTAATGAAGTCAGATTAACAATAAACAACACAATGTTCAACTTCACAAACACAAACTACATTTGAATCAACCCAATGCTTTATAACGTTTTAAAGATATCATTGTTAGAAAAGCTGCTTATTTACAAATTTGAAGGATTTCAAGTCATTGTTAACAAATTAGCAACGTCAACTTAATAGAAATGTTCAAAAATAAATTGCTAAAACAGATTTGCTTACTTGCCAACATTTCAGTCGAAGGTATCGTTGTTTAATACTGTTCAGCGCTAAAATCCCTTTAATACTTTTAATGTTATAATTGTTAGTATTGTTATAAATATGTGACATAACTTATGTTTCACTATGCCCCTGATTTCCCTTCAAGGATATATGGTGGAGGGGTTATCGATGCTCACAAATGCTAAACCCATTGTCAAATTACTAAAGATTCACATCAGTGTCATGCAATATGGAAAGACATTTCTAGATGATACCAATGAAGACATATAAGCAGTTTCTTCTTAAAGAGGCAGTATCTTGTATTTTCGCTCAAATAAGTTACTAAAATGTATTTGAAAAATAATGTCATCAATAGTAAAACTACTTTTTCTCTTCGGAAAATCAAGTTAAAACTGAGTGCCCACGGTTCCGAGCCATGGGATTTTATTTTGTAATTCGAAATAATAAAATATGTTCACATTAAAATGACCATCATGCAATTTTTGCTTTATAAGCAACACCGTTATAACCACTACGGATAATTATCATTATAAATGGGGAAAAATAAAATATGCAAAAAACGTGCTACTGTCCCTTTAAGGGGCACACTTGGGCAGATATGCTATTCATTTAAGAAATTTACACGATAAAAGTATCCTCTTGTTGAACTGAGAATGTAGCTGCAAATTTCGATCTTTCGAAATGAGTATAAAAGTATTGATTCTTATAGACAGTATTTGCAGACAAAAGATCAATTGAAATATCAACTGATTATCCTGCTTAGTCACTCATATGCGAAAAGATTTCATTGACATGTCTATGGAACACACGAATAAGTGAATAATTTAATAAATCTAATTTCCGCACTGACTAAGGGATTCTATGTTAATAAAGCCAAAATAAACTTGTTTGGTATCAATAAAATGACAAAAAGAGATACATTTCATATCGATTCTATGATGTGATTAATATAAAACCTCATTTAATTTTCACAAATGACTGGTTTACACAATATGAGTCTGACGAGTTATTTCCGCCTCAACACACCATATTGATTATTAAAACAAAGTTTTGTGAACATTAGTTTTACTCTTAAAAGTATGATAAGCGAACTTACCTATATTTTTACGAAATCAAATAAGGTGTCCCATAGTTTTCAACTAATGTTCATCCTCCCATAGTTTTAACTTTTTTGGTATGACTCATGGTGGGCTAAAGTCTCCAGGGATGTCAACAAAACGCAACCATGTGTCGTAAATCAATATCATTAAATCATATCTTTGATTCGTCCCCGATCGAGACTTCAGTTTAACATTGTGCTTGACATTGAAATATTTGAATAGGTCTAGCTAAGAAAGCGAATCAAAGAAATGATTTTAATCAGACTAAAAATGAAAAACAACTTTTACTGAAAATATAAGCCATGTTTTCATTATACTGTGGCAAGAAAAAGAACACAACAAATTCAAATTCACACTTTATTGTTAGTTTAGAATTTAAGAGACAGCGTCAAGCCATCTTTCAAGACGAGTTTCAAATCTCGGGGATCAGCAGGAGGCAGTTGTTCTTTTGTCGATGAAGATTCTGTCGATGACGTAGACGTCGATGTCGCAAAGGTCGATGCGGATGGCCCCTTTCTTTGGATAATCGCATCAACTGTTGCTTCCATTTCAGCTGATGTTCTCTGTAATGAATACAGAAAACATAAGACAATAAGCAACAATAAGGTGACAATAACCGTAGAAAGTCTTAGGGAATAGAGTGACTACGTACTGTTACTTAGAGCTCATAGGATAATCTAGGAGATGTGTTGGGTGTTAATCAAATCAACTTTCGAATTTGAAAGAAACATGGCCAAAAGTATACTATTGTATGCACGATGTAATACTCATAATGATTGAAGATATTACATGGATAGATTTTTTTAAATATTGCTAGTATTCAATATTCTGTGTAGCCTACTATTTTGATAACATAACAACAAGTTTCTACATTCACATTTTCAGACAAGTAAAAAGGGAATTCATCTTGCACAAATTATAAGTAGACTTTGTATACTTAATTCAGTCGACAAGATTTATAAATTTTTCACAACGGTATTGTTTTATCTTAAAGATTTGTGTTAGGATCTCATTAGTCAAATTTCATAAATCGTGCTATTTCACCGAAAAAGACAAACTGAAACAGAAAATAACAACGTTTGGGTCAACAGATTCATTATACCAGAAATATATGCGTAAAAAAACCGGACAATGGTCTTTGATTGCAATTGCGCCAATCGAGAAAAAGTAATTTTAGAATTTTGACTAAAGCAGTTAGGCAGACAAATTCAGTTTAATATCATTCAATAGGTGTTTTGACCCTGATGATACTTAATTCTAATTCAAAAATATGAACTTTAATAGGTTTTCTTTGATAACATGTACATGTCCATTTCATATAGTTGACACTTGGAGATGAATAGGGATGAAAATGATAGTCGAGTGGACTTCAATGAACTCAAATAGTCTTCTGGTGAAAAATAAATAAGATGCGATGTAAATCTGAGTGTCATTTTAAAAATTTATGCTTTATCAATCTGATGCGCTCCTGTTGGCGCTCATTGTCCGGTTTTCGATCGTTATCGACATCTTCATAAGCCTACTAGATCAATTAGTAGATATAAACACTAAACAGTCTTCAAACTCACCTTGCCTCGGATTGCTACAGACTTATGTCCTGTCCTCTCTGCGATGAGCTGTTCATCTATTCCACTGTCGTAGAGCCGGGTAGCTGTAGTAGCGCGGAGTGAGTGGTCGCTGAAGAAGCCGGGGAAGCTGGCTTGCTAACACAGACGTCCGATAGTACCCCTCAGTGGATGGGTGCCGATAGCACAGTCGGAAAACCACCTGTCGGCACTGACGTATCTCATATGCGGTACATTTACCATTCTTCGGTCTGGAGTAAGAAATGATATTCTTTCAAAATGAAGTTCAGTAAAAAAATATGCTTTTCATTAACAAATATAGAAGTAATCTATTTTAGTAAATTTAGGCAATTTTCTGATACCATGATACAAACTAGTACATTAAACATGCAAAATGCCTAACCATGCATATATACTGTTATAATGCAAGTATTAATTGTCAGCAAACCACCATAATAATCTTATAAAATAAAGATGATTAACGTATTATTCAAATTTAAATTCTGACTATTTCATTTCGTTCACTCACCGCAATGACATGTACTTCTGGTACAGTCTGACAAGACATCGTTCAGGGCGCTCTTCGTTTGGATGAATCGTCAACGTTTTTTCTGTCCAGTTTGTGATGCTTGAGTCAAGTGTAAGATAAGATAAGATACGTCGTTATTATCCCGAAGAAAATTGGTTTTACATACAATTACAGTTCCCAATATCAAATAAAATTGTTTACAGACATATCACAAGTTAAACTATATGAACTCGAAGGGTTAAATACATTAGATACACAATATATACATTTTATACACTGGCATTGTAAAATTATTCTAAACAAATTCCCTTTGAAATGACGTGTGCTGTAGCTATAACATCATTATACAGTACGTGTATATAGTTAACTAATATATATTATTTTAACAGAGAAAGTATGATTTTAAAGTTATGTTGAAATTTATTAAAATTGGAAACATTGACTTTTTCAAATAAAAATGTTTAATATATTTGTAAATAGTGTATGATAGAGAAATGTGTATTACCTTTGATGTTGACGAGAGTGTCTATCAGCTGCTGGGGTGTGTCCTCACCAAGCAGCCTCTTCTCCCACAGCTGATCCTCCTGACTGACACTGATGTCGCACGGCTAACGTTTGTCGATGCCTATTCCTTGCTGTGCTAGAATCTTCATTCTGGCATCGAGGGTATTTCTTAATTCGGCGACATAAGGAGACTCAAAGACATTTATTGGAATGCCGTTTCGCCTGATGTAGTACTAGAGAGAGCTCACCATCTCCTACAGTGTGTTACCACGATATTCCTCCCCCTTCAGATTTCTCACCTCCGCGATGAAGGAAACCAAAGTTTTATTTAATTTTGCCTCGTACCTTGCTAGTGTCAAAATATCAACATTTAATTCGAAATTATAAACATACTTTTTTCTGATCCTCTCCTCAACCCATGCATTGTAAAGACGATACGCCCATAGACAAAGTTTTTGCAATTCTGAAGGTGACAGAGGTTCACCAAACCTCGAGTCTTCATCGCGGGAGTTTGTTTCCTTTATTTCGAAATCTCTCTGTTCAGATATGGTTTATTTCTACTTTCTGACTCTCTTCCATTAAAGCTGAATCAGAATTAAAATTTGAATTAAAGTTTTCTTCTGACGATCAATTTTTCAAAGTTTCAATTAACATTAACATTTGAAATGGAAAAACTACTTTGGGTGATGAAAAGCCCGTCGTCAGAATCTGAAGACATTGTTGCTTGCAGTGGACAGTCGAAATGCACGAAATCTGCTCCGTCACTACCCTTTATACCAACAACTCTCCCATAGTTATGCACGTGTAGGTGTAAAGTTGTGTTTGAGCGCAGCGTCCCGCGTTCGCGTTTATTGAAACAACTCAACATTATTAATGCACGTGCTCGGTGTACTGCGAGGTCGAACTTTGTTTTAAGTAGAAGAAAGTCCTCAAACTTTCCTCAAACCTGACGGCCTCGAACCCGCTCCTCGTGCGAAAATAATCTACAGTTTTCGGACATTCTCCTATACATATTTGTTTGTTTCACAACATCACACACGATTATCATAGTGAAATAAAATCATGGGAGGTTTTCGTGCATGTCAAATTAAATGTTCATATCAAAGCCATTGTGTTTATATTTTATTTAAAATCGCAGGATGATGTCTTTAAATTACATGAATAAAGTTAACACCAGTTGATGTATAAAACAATGCCAATGTTTCGATTACTTTTTAACAATAGTTGAACATTGGACGTTCTTCACATCACGTTTATTAGTAAAACAACTGTAAATATAACCTGTGATGGAGAAGCAATATACATTGGATGATAGCTAATGCGTCCAGTGAGACAGGATCTTTGTTGTTCCATGTAAACTCACGGGCAAAAGAAACGTCACCACATTTTGAAAACAGTATAAAATGAAATATTGATGTCGGAGAAAATAGATTTTGTATGTATTTGGTAGCCACATGTTTTCTTAAGAAATATTCACAATTTCATACATCAGAGTATGCAATTTTTATTTTTACATCTGTTCAAATTGACATGGGGTGCTAAAATCGTTTTTTAAAGATGTTTTTGGCCCACAATATTTAGTATTTAAGTTTGAAACATTGAAAAAGTAGAAATTTAATTAACTTAAGATATCCTCGACATAAATAACCTTCTTTGATTTAAATTTGTTGACGCGTCTTTACTGTAGGACGTCTCAAAACAAGCCAAAACTGGCTTTTTGAGGCTTCTATCTCGTCTAGTTAAGGAGATTCCAAAACGACCATTTCTTTAAACTTGTGTTTCTCAGAGTTATGAATAGATAATGTTTTGAAAATTCATATTTAGTATTGTTGGGTTCTGAAGACATGGTGTAACGCTGTTTCAGTCGCATTTATCGCCCGATGATTGACATATCTTGTATTTTGTATGGGGACGTTTCTTTTGCCCGTGAGTTTATTTATAGACGTTTAAAACGTTTATATGATATTTTCTTTCGTCTAAGATTTCCAGAATAAAGCTTGTTTCACTTGTCATCTATATTAAAATCATGAAATAAATCAGGTTTATGTGAATACTTCGCTGAAGGTTGAATGATTTAAAAAAAATAATATTACATTACCATATATATTTCCATCATGTTCTTAAAGTGTTGTTCTAACAACCCTAACCATGGAATAACCATGGAATAAATTAGGTGTGTGTGAATACTTCACTGAAGGCTGAATTGTTATATAAAATTACAATACCAAAGATAGTTCCTTCTTGTTCTGAGTTCAAACAACCCTAACATATTTATGATCATACAAATCATATAATGAAAAAGTATCTGTGGCATGTCGATAAAATGCCACTGTTTCCTCTATGAAACCCACAAACATGTACAAAGAGCAGATAAACTGTAGATAACAATGTTCTGAGGTCAAGCAACCTTAATGTATTGTGCTCTCATAAACCATATATCGAAACAGTGTCTGTGACAGGAAGATAAAAGGCCACAGTTTCATCCATGGAACATTAAAAGATCTACAATGAGCAGACAAACTGTAGATAAACTGTGGGGACCCTGAATCAGGGGATATGAAACAAGAGACAACCGTGAACACCTACTTGGAACATGTTTTCTTTCTCAAAGGTAAATTGTGACTTGTTTGTAGTTGATGCAGACGGAGATGGATAATTTTAATTAACTAAAGTGAACGAAATTATTTATCAACCAGTGGGTTCTTTGAAACTCTGGCATCTGCCAAGTGTAAATATAACCTGTGATAGAGAAGTAATATACATTGGACGATAGCTAATGCGTCCAGTGAGACAGGATCTTTGCTGTTCCATGTGTACCATGCAGGGGTGAGTCATCAATGCCTCATTGTTTGTTAACGGGTGCACTTACAGACTCACTTCACTTTTATCATACTGAAGATATTTACCTTTGATGCAATAATTAAAAGCGCAATGATAATATTGGCTATTATGTAATATGTAATAAATTGGTGAATTAAAAGAACATGAAAACCCCCCTGACTCCTGGAAATGGCTGATACTTGAGCTTGTTTGTTTCTGTCCAGTGATATTACATCAACTCTTAGTAAACTTACAATGTATTAAAGATATATTCATTATAAAGGTAAAACTGCACAGCCTTAATTTTAGTCTAAAAAGTAATATGAAAATCAAATTTACTTTGTATGTTTAAAGCTCACAATTACATTTTATAAACACCGTCATGTTTTAAGGGTACATGCTCCTTCTTCATATATTTACTTATACAATTTCCTGCAGACAAAATGAGTCAAATTATATCCATATGATTTAACGTTTGAACAAAGTGGACTCGGGCAAATAAATCGAGGTAAAAATACGTTTCTTCTGTCGTTCCCACTGAGAAAATTATACATTGACCTTATTATTTGAAATATTTAAATGTATAAATGATTAATGGGCCAACTTTTGAATGTGTTTCATCGGGTTAAAATGACTTGAAATAACAATGACCACTTTACCAACGCAAGATACTCACATTTATGTGTATTTCGAAGAACCAATCAACGTACTTGAATATTGTCTGATTCTTGAATCATCAGTTCGATCAATTCCTCTCAAATATTTATGTTGAATTCTTAAGTAGTTGTCAAAAGGAGCTAAGTTAAATCGTCGATTACACACTCCTCTGCTACTGCCGGTTATCACGATTTCACTTTAACACTTAACAAGACCTAATGTGAAAATAGTGCATAATTTATACTTTTCATGCTCGAAAAAATTTGATTATATAAAAATAATTCTGTAATATATATAATATGTAATATATTTTGTTCAGTAATACTCATTTTTTAATATTCAAGAAAGCATTACATTATATCCCTATATCAACTATTGAAGCCAGGGCTGAATGGGGTAAATTAAATGATAGATCATTGAAGATTTGCCTTCTTAATGAATTTAAAATAGGAGATGGACTATACTTTACTATATGTCAGTTTAAAACAATTTAAGAAAAATGTACCTTCCAACAAAATGTTTCAAAAACTGTATGCTAAAACAATGAAACCTTTTTTAATATGCAATATTGATTAAGATTATCTAATGTCCTAAATTCCATTTGAACATATTTGCTATCTTTGTTTATTGGTTAATCAAAATCAATAGGAAGTAAATTAAGGAAACGCGCATTGAGTAGTTCATGATCATTTTACACATAAATTGTAATTTGAGTCGTATTTGAAACAAATGAATGAATGTTAACCTGAGGTACATTGACATAATTTTCATTTAATAAAACCAATTGAAACCTAAAGTATATTACAATCAACACCTAGGCATAACAATGGACACCTTACTCAAAAATTAATTAGATAAAAACCGTCCTACCATTTTGGTCAGACAAAACACGTATACAAGGTGTGTAATTAAGAAAGCTAGTTATTCTTGTTCCGTCTTATCGTCTTTGGTGATTTCTTTAACAGTTCAAGTATGTCAGACACGATGTGTGTTCTAGATTACACCGTTAAACTGTAACCTAGTTGTTTCCCGATAGGACTACCTGTTTAGGTGTTTTGGTTTGTTGTCTAACCATAGGGCTATTTGTATCTATTAGGTTGGGGTAGGTCTTTTGGCGGTAAGGTATACCACAGTTGGTTAATTAGCAGAAACAGGGAAGGAAAAGTTCAAGTTAATCTTTTTGAGAAATGTAATTCAAGTAAGTTAAGTTCATTATCGCATACCCATTACTGATAGCAGACGTAAGTAATGACTGTTTAATTATTTAATATCTATTTTTTAACTTTTATTGCATTTATATGATAATTATTTATGAGGATTTAGGTCAAATGCTTAGTGTTGTATCACTTAAGTTTCCGTAAAAGCAATATTTTGACCAATTCTGTATCAGGAATGACGGATTTAAAATTTAAACATGTACATTAGTGAACTGATTCATTTTAATCACATGGTGTCTATTGTGTGTATTGTTTGCAGAAAGTTGAAATTAAAAACGAACTGTCAATTTATGATTTATGGATGAATTCACGAATCCATTTTCCATTTCCCTGTAAGATTTGTGTGACTGAGATTGTTGTAGCAGAATATTGGCTAAGGGCTTAAGAACATAAATGACTCAAATTTTGCAGTTGAATATAGCATAATTAACACAATATTATAATGACATATTTGATTGGGATTGTTTTAGATTGCTCAGTTGTTTGATAAGATATAAAGCATCTATTTGTTAATGTTCACACACGAATGATTCATTATGATATTAGCCTGAGGGTATATTTTCCACTTCACTGCTTTCATTTTGTTTGTTTCACCGTCGCAAGGTATCGACTCATCAGCAAACATAATAAACAAGAGAGATTCGCTCTATGTTTTATGTTTGATCACTGAAGGCGTTAGAATGATATAAGAGTGTCTACAATATTGTTCGATGTTTCAAATATCGATGTGAAAAATTACTAAAACACATCTTCTAAATTGTTTACTACAGAGAGTCTATCAGCTCTTGAATTAGTGTTTCACTTCCATTCAATTCAACTCTAAATACACAAATATGTAAAATATTAAATTGCATAATTGTTTTTTATAGCAGATATAATTCCATTTCAGAAAACATATTACTACACCACTTGTGAACATATTTTGATTTTCATTCAGATACCATTACAAAATTCATACACGAAATTGGAAGCCTATACATTTTTGGGGGTTAATTGTTCCAATGCTAATCCCAGATGCTATATTTATAGACTAATACCACTCTGAATGATAAGTTCAAATAAGGAAGTGGGTGTACTGTTTAAAAAGTTATAAGTTAGTTCTCCATCACATCTGGCTTGCAACCAAGCGGATTGAACAGGGAATGATATAAAAAAAACTGTATCAGTGTTGTGTAGGTGGTGGGTGAGGCAAATACTCATTTGGATGTTTCAGAATTGAAATTTAATATGTGTTGTCTTTAGTCGAGAAGCATACAAAAGCATGGGTGATTGAAAATAAGTGTGTTCTTTTTAAACGAATCAGACTTAATTAATCGACATAATTGAAGAAGTTGAAGATTCAATATAAACATAAAAGGGATAATTTGGATTGAAAAGAAATAAAATATTCTCTGTATATTGAATCGTGCACATTCACACCAACACACACGCACAGTCGTAGATCCAACTTCATTTGCATTGCCAATGCATATTACCTGAGGTCGTTGTGTCCTAACTAAGGCCCGTTTATATTTGACATTTTCTTGCCTCGTTCTGTATGATATGTGTTCTTAAGGAAGATTAGTAACTGAGAAACTGCCAGTTGGTGTTCACGCTCCTTTGTGTGGTGTCTTGGACCAGGTTCCTTTCAAGACGTTATATTTACAGTTTATCTGCTCATTCCATGGTTGAAAATGTCGCATTTTATTGGCCTGTCACAGACACTATTCCCTTATATGGTTAGTGAGATCATAAATAGATTAGCGTTGTTTGAACTCATACCATGAGGGAACTATCTATGGTATTGTAATTTGATGTAACTATTCAGTGTTCAGTGACGACCTGGACTATTCACATAAAGCTAATTTAACCAATGGTCTGATGATATGTGAATTTTGTCCTGGAAACCTTTAACAGGAAAATAAGGACCTCTTTAACGTTTAGGCTTATCCTTTAATTTACCATCATAGTAACTTTACTTGTGTAGATACATTTTGGATTTTGTTTTGGATTTTATTAATTTCATTATTTATTATTCATGATATCAAAACTTGATGATGACACTGAGATGTCGAGAATGATGTAACACTCTCACCAATTTAACATAGCAATAAAGACATACCTGCAGTGCTTTGAACAGATGAAGGAAGGTATTGTATGTGCTAAATCATTCACAAATACACTTATATGTCATTTGTTCTGTTGCGAGTGCGTTCCGGGTACTGATTTCGTGTTATGTCAAACACGACTTAATGCTAATACTTTAAGAGTAAGTGGAAACATGTAAATCACGATAACCACCTAAAAGGCGAATACAAGTGAATAGCAATGCGTTCTTGAAAGAAATGATTTTTTTTAACCAACATCAGCAATATAATTACGTATTTTTTAAATAAAATTTATGTTTTCTAGAGATATTGAAGTCATGACACACGTCAGTGGCCACAATCAGCATATCCATAATCAATGTCGTCATATTTAAGTCGGAAAATGTTGAACTACGCCCATTCATTGGTATAAAAAGAAGTGTATGCATATTACGTGCGATCCGTCTTTAGCTAATTCATCATAAGAAATACATCAAACTAGATTAATTCATAATCACATATTTGTCAAACATATCAGTAAACATACTGTGTATAAAATACAATACAGTGTTATTCGTGTAGACTCGTAAAATCCCACTATTTACATGACCAAACATGCTAAAGGATATCCGTCTCACCACCTACCTGTTCATAGCTTATTATAGTTTTCGAATCCTATTCTATAGAAGATGTGTTTGCACTCCAGATTTGATAGGGATTTATAACATATCAAACACAATGTACTTCCTCTTTTGAACTCATAATGTAGAGTGGTTTCAGTGGTTAAAGTAAACTCAAAGCTGACCTCAAAGATGTACCATGTACGCAATTTCTCTTTTTATTTGAATGTCAATGTAAATTAAACTCTAATTCTATTATAAATTGCGTAATTATTTCAAAACACGGAACAGTCGTTGCAGTTACACAAATCAAGTAGTGTATACATGTTTGGATAGTAAACAAGATTCGAAACTGAAGCAAACCGGCTAAAGTGTGCTGTAAACAGTTGAGTTAATGTATTTATGTATTTATCGGTAATTGATGATACAAAAAAAGAGTACATTTCAACATAGAATTTAAGCATATGAGAATAAATTCAATTCATTGACATGTCCAACACAATAAACTTTAGGGCTAACAATTGATAGAGACATAAGATGCCATGATAAAACCTTTGTACGATTACACTAAAATATAAGACTCTTTTGTTGTCGCTGTTTGCTAGTGTAATGATATCTAATGACGTTGTGGAACAAACAAGATGAAATCAGTGAAGTGGAAAATAAACCCCAGGCTCATTTCATATTGGATTATTCATTTGTGAAAATTAAAAAAATGTTTTTCATTTTGTCAAGGCAACTGATCCATATATCTCATCTGATCCTAAAAACATAGTTGATAAATGCACTGTAGCACGTTCTGCTTACTGAAATAAAGTGATCCCAAGAAAAGGTAAAAAGGTGTTATAAATTGGCTAGTTAATACTCATCAATCATTTAAGAGAGTTATTAAACGAAAATACATGGTTCGGTTAAGCCAGGCGAGTCTATTGTGTTCACATTAAAATGGCTGCTCAAAGGTAGAACAAGTATGGTCATACATCTTGCGGTCTGAACTCTCAAATTCACATCAGACCAACAGGTATACTTCTAACATGGAACATTTCTACACCACTGTCACTTTACACGCAGCACTCTTCTTCCAGTACGGATTACCATTTTCTATGGATACGGCACATTGGGTCAAGGTGCTACAGCACCCATCTGCACCCATAGACTTATCAATATTAGTAGGAGAACTGTATGTATTTCATATGGCAAAGAGTTAAATTGAAACTACACATCAAGCGCATGTGGACAGATGCAATTTAACATAATACATGTTACATACGTTGTTGTTGGAAGTTGTTTGGGCTTTCAGATATTCAGAATCAAAATGAGCAATATTCAATGATTCGATAAATAAAATGGACAAACAAGCAAGAAATGATACTCTTGAATAGTTTAAATGAACACTAAATAAACTTAGGGTTGATGGAGGATTAATAACACATGAAATACCCCAATTATGCTATAAGTATTTGGTAAACCAGCACATATGTATAAATCGCCATTAGCCAATAGTTTCAACCTGAGTTATAAGAATGACGGGGTTCTGTGGGAGAAGCCTAGGCCTTGATAACACCACAAAGCAGAAGACGTGTATATTTATGCCATTTGACTGAGGGTATATTGCAAAGGAATGTCAAATGACTTTGAAAGGGATGTTCCACTTATGACATAGGCAATATATTCCTTTCACGGGTCAAGTTATGCAACAAAGTTAACAGATCTGCGTTATTCACGAGTCTCCTTATTGAAAACTAACTACCAGCTTTCTCTCAGACATGCTCTGTGAAGGTCAATAGATATGGCAGCCCTTCCATCTGCTTCCTCTTCTTAAAACACTGGTTCACATGCACTGTCTCTGCATCTCACTAACATGTACCTTCATGTGAGATAGAATGGATGTTCGATGAAATTGTTTGATAAATGGCATGACAAATAATACAATTAATCACAGGCAGATTATACATTTACAGTTAAATTTATCAACTTGAAAATGTGATCACGAAGTAGGTCACAATATCTGAAGATCAAGATATGGTATGTACATTGACATTGTAAATGTGAATTCGATAGAATCATAACGACAAGTTTTAAACTAAATAAATAAATAAATAAAAATAGTTGGTTACTCTTATCAAACTAAGACTATACTCAGTGGAATTCAGATTAATTTAATGAAGTCAGATTAATTTAATGAAGTCAGATTAAGTTAATGAAGTCAGATTAACAATAAACAACACAGTGTTCAACGTTGACAAAAATAAACTACATTTGAATCAAAACAATGCTTTAGAACGTTTTAAAGATATTGTTGTTAGAATGCCTGTCTATCAAAAGTTGCTTATTTAAAAATTTGAAGTATTTCAAGTCATTGTTTACAAATTAGCAATGTCGTCAACTTAATAACATAAATTGCTAAAACAGATTTGCTTACTTGCCAACATTTCAGTCGAAGGTATCGTTGTTTAGTACTGTTCAGCATTAAAAACCTTTGAATACTTTTATTGTTATGTGGAACATTAAAACATCTTCAGTGATGAGCAGATTAACTGTACATTGTAGATAAACTGTGGATAGCAATGTCTTGAAACATTAAAGTGAACTAAATTATTTATCAACCAGTGGGTTCTTTGAAACTCTAGCATCTGCCAAGTGTAAATATAACCTGTGATGGAGAAGTTATATACATTGGATGATAGCTAATGCGTCCAGTCTTTGTTGTCCCATGTGTACCATGCAAGGGTGATTCATCAGTGCCTCATTGTTTGTTAACAGATGCACTTACACTGTTCAGACTCACTTCACTTTTATCATACTTCAGATATTTACCTTTGTTGCAATAATTAAAAATGCAATGATAATATTTTGGCTGTTATGTAATATGTAATAAATTGGTGAATTAAAAGAACAAGAAAACCCTCCACACTCCTGGAAATGGCTGATACTTGAGCTTGTTTGTTTCTGTCCCGTGATATTACATCAACGCTTAGTAAACTAACAATGTATTAAAGATATATTCATTATAAAGATAAAACTGCATAGCCTTAATTTTAGTCAAAAAGTAATATGAAAATCACATTTACTTTGTACGTTTAAAGCTCACAATTACATTTTATAAACACTGTCATGTTTAGGGTACATGTTCCTTCTTCATAGATTTTCTTATACAATTTCCCGCAGACAAAATCAGTCAAATTGTATCCATATGATTTAACGTTTAAACAAAGTGGACTCGAGCAAATAAATCATTGTAAAAATACGTTTCTTCTGTAATTCCCACTGAGAAAATTTTGCATGGACCTTATTATTTGAAATATTTAAATGTATAAATGATTAATGGGCAATTTTTTTAATGTGTTACATTGGGTTAATATGACTTGAAATAACAATGACCACTTTACCAACGCAAGATACTCACATTTATGTGTATTTCAAAGAACCAATCAATGTACTTGAATGTTGTCTGATTCTTGAGTCATCACTCCGATCAATTCCTCTCAAATATTAATGTTGAATTCTTAAGTAGTTGTCAAAAGGAGCTAAGTTAAATCGTCGATTACACACTCCTCTGCTACTGCCGGTTATCACGATTTCACTTTAACACTTAACAAGACCTAATGTGAAAATAGTGCATAATTTATTCTTTTCATGCTCGAAAAAATTTGATTATATAAAAATAATTCTGTAATATATATAATATGTAATATATTTTGTTCAGTAATACTCATTTTTTAATATTCAAGAAAGCATTACATTATATCCCTATATCAACTATTGAAGCCAGGGCTGAATGGGGTAAATTAAATGATAGATCATTGAAGATTTGCCTTCTTAATGAATTTAAAATAGGAGATGGACTATACTTTACTATATGTCAGTTTAAAACAATTTAAGAAAAATGTACCTTCCAACAAAATGTTTCAAAAACTGTATGCTAAAACAATGAAACCTTTTTTAATATGCAATGATGATTAAGATTATCTAATGTCCTAAATTCCATTTGAGCATATTTGCTATCTTTGTTTATTGGTTAATCAAAATCAATAGGAAGTAAATTAAGGAAACGCACATTGAGTAGTTCATGATCATTTTACACATAAATTGTAATTTGAGTCGTATTTGAAACAAATGAATGAATGTTAACCTGAGGTACATTGACATAATTTTCATTTAATAAAACAAATTGAAACCTAAAGTATATTACAATCAACACCTAGGCATAACAATGGACACCTTACTCAATAATTAATTAGATAAAAACCTTCCTACCATTTTGGTCAGACAAAACACGTATACAAGGTGTGTAATTAAGAAAGCTAGTTATTCTTGTTCCGTCTTATCGTCTTTGGTGATTTCTTTAACAGTTCAAGTATGTCAGACACGATGTGTGTTCTAGATTACACCATTAAACTGTAACCTAGTTGTTTCCCGATAGGACTACCTGTTTAGGTGTTTTGGTTTGTTGTCTAACCATAGGGCTATTTGTATCTATTAGGTTGGGGTAGGTCTTTTGGCGGTAAGGTATACCACAGTTGGTTAATTAGCAGAAACAGGGAAGGAAAAGTTCAAGTTAATCTTTTTGAGAAATGTAATTCAAGTAAGTTAAGTTCATTATCGCATACCCAGTACTGATAGCAGACGTAAGTAATGACTGTTTAATTATTTAATATCTATTTTTTAACTTTTATTGCATTTATATGATAATTATTTATGAGGATTTAGGTCAAATGCTTAGTGTTGTATCACTTAATTTTACGTAAAAGCAATATTTTGACCAATTCTGTATCAGGAATGACGGATTTAAAATTTAAACATGTACATTAGTGAACTGATTCATTTTAATCACATGGTGTCTATTGTGTGTATTGTTTGCAGAAAGTTGAAATTAAAAACGAACTGTCAATTTAGGATTGTGGATGCATTCACAAATCCATTGTCCATTTCCCTGTAAGATTTGTGTGACTGAGATTGTTGTAGCAGAATATTGGCTAAGGGCTTAAAAAGCATAAATGACTCAAATTTTGCAGTTAAATATATAGTAATTAACACAATATTATAATGACATATTTGATTGGGATTGTTTTAGATTGCTCAGTTGTTTGATAAGATATAAAACATCGATTTGTTAATGTTCACACATGAATGATTCATTATGATATTAGCCTGAGGGTATATTTTCCACTTCACTGCTTTCATTTTGTTTGTTTCACAACGTCGCAAGCTGTCGACTCATCAGCAAACATAATAAACAAGAGAGATTCCCTCTATGTTTTATGTTTGATCACTGGAGGCATTAGAATGATATAAGAGTGTCTACAATATTGTTCGATGTTTCAAATACCGATGTGAAAAATGACTAGAACACATCTTCTAAATTGTTTACTACAGATAGTCTATCAGCTCTTGAATTAGTGTTTCACTTCCATTCAATTCAACTCTAAATACACAAATATATAAAATATTAAATTGCATAATTGTATTTTATAGCAGATATAATTCCATTTCAGAAAACATATTACTACATCACTTATGAAAATATTTTTATTTTCATTCAGATACCATTACAACATTCACACACGAAAATGGAAGCCAATACATTTTTTGGGGTTAATTGTTCCAATGCTTATCCCAGATGCTATATTTATAACCTAATACCACTCTGAATGATAAGTTCAAATAAGGAAGTGGGTGTACTGTTTAATAAGTTATAAGTTAGTTCTCCATCACATCTGGCTTGCCACCAAGAGGATTGAACAGGGAAGGGCATAAAAACTGTATCAATGCTGTGTAGGTGGTGGGTGAGGCAAATACTCATTTGGATGTTTCAGAATTGAAATATAATATCCTTTGTTTGGTGTCTTGGACCAGGTTCTTTTCATGACGTTATATTTACAATTTATCTGTTCATTCCATGGTTGAAAATGTCGCATTTTATTGGCCTGCCACAGACACTATTTCATTATATGGTTAGTGAGATCATAAATAGATTAGCGTTGTTTGAACTCATACCATGTGGGAACTATCTCTGGTATTATAATTTGATGTAACTATTCAGTGTTCAGTGACGACATGAAAAAGCTATATAAAGCTAATTTATCCCATGGTCTGATGATATGTGAATTTTGTCCTGGAAACCTTTAACAGGAAAATAAGGACCTCATTAACGTTTAGGCTTATCCTTTAATTTACCATCACAGTAACTTTACTTGTGAAGATACATTTTGGATTTTGTTTTGGATTTTATTAATTTCATTATTTATTATTCATTTATATCAAAACCTGATGCTGACACAGAGATGTCGAGAATAATGTAACACTCTCACCAATTTAACATAGCAACAAAGACATACCTGCAGTGCTTTGAACAGATGAAGGAAGGTATTGTATGTGCTTAATAATTCACAAATACACGTATATGTTATTTGTTCTGTTGCAAGTGCGTTCGTGGTACTGATTTCGTGTTATGTCAAACACGACTTAATGCTAATACTTTAAGAGTAAGTGGGCACATGTAAAATACGGTATACAAGTGAATAGCAATGCGTTCGTGAATGAAATGAAGTTTTTACCAACATCAGCAATATATTTACGTATTGTTTTTATCAAATTTATGTTCTTAGAGTTATTGAAATCATGACACACGTCAGTGGCCACAATCAGCATAATTATCCATAATCAATGTCGTCATATTTAAGTCGGAAAATGTTGAACTACGCCCATTCATTGGAATAAAAAAAAGTGTATGCATATTACGTGCGATCCGTCTTTAGCTTATTCATCATAAGAAATACATCAAACTAGATTAATTCATAATCACATATTTGTCAAACATATCAGTAAACATACTGTGTATAAAATTCAATACAGTGTTATTCGTGTAGTCTCGTAAAATCCCACTATTTACATGACCAAACCTACATGTTCATAGCTTAGTATAGTTTTCGAGTCCTGTTCTATAAAAGATTGTTTGCACACCAGATTTGATAGGGATTTATAACATATCAAACACAATGTACTTCCTCTTTTGAAGTCATAATGTAGAGTGGTTCCAGTTCAAATGACGTACAGTAGAAAACGTGTATAGCGAACACAGGTATAGGGATCATCGGATATAGCACACACACTTATAAATCCGTCAAATGATCCAAAATGTTGACCAAACGGGAAAAGCAAACATCGGATATAGCGAACTAAATTATTTGGTCCTTTGGAGTTTGTTTTATCCTTGTTCTACTGAAATCATGTTATAACGTGCAGTAGTTGTTACAATTACACTATTCCAAATGTGTATACATATTTGGTTAGTAAAGAAGATTCGAAATGGAAGAAACCGCCTAAAAAGTGCTGTAAATAGTTGAGCTAATGTTTCATTATGTATGTATGTACTCAATGAATATTGGTTATTGAAAATAAGAAGAATGAGTAGAATTTAACACAGAATTTAAGCAATTTAGAATACATTCAATCCATTGACATGTCAAACTCAATAAATGATACAATGATAATGACTTTTTTTAGGCAAACATGACTTGACAATGAAAAATACGGGACTCTCATGTTGTCGCTGTTTGCTAATGTAATGATACCTAATGACTCTGTGGAACAAACACGATGAAATCAGTGAAGTGGAAAATAAACCCCAAGGCTCATTTCATATTGGATTATTCATTTGTGAAAATTAAAATATGTTTTACATTTTATCATGGCAAACTGGTCCATATTCATGATCTGATCCTTCGTCGCTACCTACGTCTTATAAACATATTTTGTTGACGTCATCTGCATCCATAGAATTATCATATAAGTAGAAGAGCTGTATGTATTTATTATGGCAAAGAGTCCAATTGAAAGTACATATCAAGCCCATGCGGACAGGTGCAATTTAACATTATACGTTCTACATGTTTTTGTGAGAAATTGTTGGAACTCTGATTTTTCAGATATTCAGAATTAAAACTAGCAATATTCAGCAAGAAATGATACTCATATTGAAATAGTTTAAATGTACTATTATAGAATACAAAGATAGAATTGATAGATAATTTAGTTATAAATCGACAAATCGTGTATTGCATCTTAGGTTTGTGACTGATATAAGTAAAATATATTTCAATATTAAAAACATGCTCAATGTGACCCTAAAAAGAAAAAGATATTTTCTACTGTGAAGATCAATAGATATGGCAGCCCTTCTATCTGCTTCCTCTTCCTAAAACACTGGTTCACATGCACTGTCTCTGCATCTCACTTACCTGAACCTTCATGTGAGATAGAATGGATGGATGAAATTGTTTGATAAATGGCATGATAAAAAATACAATTAATCACAGGCAGATGATACATTTACAGTTAAATTTATCAACATGAAAATGTGATCAAGAAGTAGGTCACAATATATGAAGATCAAGATATGGTATGTACATTTACATTGTAAACGATTGAATTATAAAGACACTTTCTAGTATATAAAGACAATATATACATGTATATCCAAATAAACAGTTCTGTAATTTGTGATATTCTATTGTTTACTTCTGCTGGCTGGTATCTAGTGTATAAATAAAAGAAAGAAAGAAGGAAAAACATGACTAAATAAATAATTAATTGAATATAAAGTTGGTAACTCTTATCAAAGTAAAACTATGCTTAGTGGAATTCAGATTAACTTAATGAAGTCAGATTAACAAAAAATAACACAATGTTCAACATCGGCAAACACCACATACATTTGAATCAAAACAATGCTTTAGAACGTTTTTGTTATAATCTACCAAAAACATCTATCAAATGTTGTTTATTTACAAATTTAAAGGATTTCAATTCACGGTTACCAATTTGGCAAAGTCAACTTAATAGATTGGTTCAAAAATAAATTGCTAAAACAGATTTGCTTACTTATCAACATTTCAGTCGAAGGTATCGTTGTTTAGTACTGTTCCTTGCTAAAATCCCTTTATTAGTTTTATTGTTTATTTACACAAACCAAATGGTTATAAATATGTTACATAACTTATGTTTCACTATGCCCATGATTTCCAGTCAAAGATATATGGTGGAAGGGATGCTCACAAATGCTAAATCCTTTGTCAAGGTAGACAATTACTAAAGATTCACATTATGGTCATGTAATACGGAAATAAATTTCTAGATGACAACAGTGAAGACACATATGCAGTTTCTTCTAAAAGGGGCAGTAGCACGTTTTTTTCGCTCAAATAAGTTACTAAAATGTATTTGAAAAATAATGTCATCAATAGTAAAACTCTATAAAATATGTTCACATTAAAATTACCATCATTCAATTTTTGTTTTATATGCAACACCGTTATTACAACTACTGATAATTGGTTTGTGTAATAATATGTAATATGTAATGTGTATAATAAAGTAAATAAAATTTACATAAACTCTCATTATAAATGGGAAATTTGAAAAATGATATTTTGTAAAAAAAAAACGTGCTTCTGTCCCTTTAAAGAGCACAATTGGGAGGAGAATTTAAGAAATTTACACAATAATTTTACTTGAAGGATCAAGTACCATTCTTGTTGAACTGAAAATCTAGCTGCAAATTTCGATCTTACTATAAAAGTATTGATTCTTATAGACAATATTTGCAGACAAAATAAATATCAACTGATCATCCAGCTCTGTCACTCACATGCGAAAAGATGTCATTGACATGTCCATAGGAACACGAATGATAACGAATATTTTAGTAAATCTAATTTCCGCACTGACTAAGGGATTCTATTTTAATATAGCGAAAATAAACTTGATTTGTATCAATAAAATGACAAAAAGAGATACATTTAATATCAATCCTATGTTTTGATTAAATATAAAACCTCATTTAACTATCACAAATGAGTGGTTTACACAATATGAGCCTGACGAGTTATTTCCACCTCAACAAACCATATTGATTAATATTTGTTTGTTTCACAACATCACACACATTAATTATCATATTAGTAAACATCTAGTGCAATAAAATCATGGGAGGTTTTCTTGCATGTCAAATTAAATTTTCAAATCAAAGCCATTGTGTTTTTATTTTATTTAAAATCGCAGTATGATGTTTTTAAATTACATGAATAAAGTTAACACCAATTGATGAATAAAATAATGCCAATGTTTCGTTTACTTTTTAACAATAGTTCAACATGGGACATCTGCCCATCTTGTCTAAAATTTCCAGAATAAAGCTTGTTCCACTAGTCACATATCTTAAGACCATGGAATAAATCAGGTTGATGTGAATATTTCACTGAAGGCTGAATAGTTATATAAAATTACAATACCATAGATAGTTCCTTCATTTTCAAACAACCTCATAACATATTATGATCTCATTAACCATAAAGTGAAACATTGTCTGTAGCATGTTGATAAAAATGCCACTGTTTCCTCTATGAAACCCACACGCATCTACAAAGAGCAGATAAACTGTAGACAACAATGTTCTGAGGTCAAACAACCTTAACGTATTGTGATCTCATTAACCAGATAGTGAAACAGTGTCTGTGGCGGGAAGATAAAAGGCCGCAGTTTCATCAATTGAACATTAAAAGATCTACAATGAGCAGATTAACTGTAGATAAACTGTGGATAGCTATGTCTTGAAAGGACCCCGAATCAGGGGATATAAAACAAAAGATAACCGTGAACACCTACTTGGAACATGCTTTTTTTCTCAAAGGTAAATTGTGACATGTTTGTAGTTGATGCAACTGGAGTGGATATTTGGTTTGGAGATTTGGGTATTTACCTGTGATACTAGTGAACCATTTAAAGGAGCAGGGCCCTTATTCTCGAAACGTTCGTAGCCTTAAAAATTATTAACTTTGATCGTAACGCATGTGTAAAGAATGGGCTTTAGAAGTTCGTAGGGCTACGAACGTTTCGAGAATAAGGGCCCAGGTAACTTGCAATTTTGCAATTTTTATTTTCCCTGGGATTTTAACGCATTTTTGATGAACATGCCGCGTTAATCAGAACTGCATTGAGTTGAAAAATAAGACCATAAAAACGACGTGTTTCTGTTAAAAAGGCTTTAATCAAACGGACTGATTATAGTTGAAAAGGGCTTATATTCATATCGTCAAATCAAAAGGACAACCAAGAATATGACATCTGATAAACACAGATTCCAAAGGACGTACGCATATTAGCCAAATCAATCAGAATGACCCCTTTTAAATCACTGACGACACCAGATGTTTGAAATTATAGTAAACATGTCCTGCTCGACGGTAGTACCCGTCCTTAAAACGTACTTGAAGAAGCTGATGTCAGTTGAACTAGCTTCTTCGATAAGCTGTTCCTGAAGCTTCAGTTTAGCTAAGTTTAGAAAATTATCAAACATGTCATAAAATGGAATAACACAGCGTATCGTATTACTGAGTGTCATTTGATAGAATGACAACGATATGGATACTTATATCGTTCAAACAATAATCAAACTACTAATGCCGCCTCAGTTTCTTAAGTCATAGCTTAAGTATATAAATGTTCGTTAATGTTACAATGGATCCCCCGAACATGTAATCGTATCAATTAACCATTATCTCAAACTGTTAACATAAATGTATAACATCCATTGTCATAGAATAACCAAACACGAATAACCCGACCTTGCCATATAAGCTATTGGATTTTGATCAAATTGTACTTGCAATATTGTATTAAACTTAAAATAAAGGTCAAATAGTTATTGCAATGAAGTACTACGATTTATCATATAGTGTGAGATTTAAACTAGGCTGCTCAAACGCTTATATCTGGCAATGTGAGTTTTTAGAAAAGAAACACATCATTCTGAAGGAATATATGCTTTAAGGAGAGATGGGACGACGAAACAAAATATTTTAGAATTCGTTTATTTTTTCAAAATAGCAGGTTAATTGTGTCTTTTATCCAAAAATGTAAGAAAATTTGGGGGTGTCCGATCGATTTAAAGAGTTATCGGCATTAATAATAATACTCCCGTCGGCAAATTACGCCATTTTTGACTGATTTGATGTATTTAGATGAAGCGCTCGCTTTCAACGAATAAGCTAAGAATCCTTTCAAATACATTTAAGTTACATATTGGGATGCATAGCAAGTCTATATTTTGAAAATAATGACACTAGAAAGAGAAACAAAATTAAATTAAGCACTTTTAAAGCACAATTAAAAACGGCATTTTTCTCATCGTTTTTCGCATATTGAACAGGATTTCTCACTGACACACATATTTTAGATATTGCTGAAAATGCAATATAATGTGCACATTTGAATAAACAAACGAATTCAGAAATAAAAATAGGGGGTCACCGGAGGTTTTTCATCACTTTAACGTCATTTTTTAAATTACCTTCATAAACGTAAAAACATAACGTCACGGCAATTTTGATGGTTTCAAGTGTAACTTTGACGGCCTACCGTGTAATCATTATTGAATATACTATCAATCTAAGAGTGCATGATGGAATGATAACTATCAGTTGATTATACCAGACGGTTTAAATTCGGTAGTAACTAAAGATACGTATGTAATTCGAATAATACACACAGCAACATATTTACCGCGAATATAAGTGACGATAACGTTATGCGGCATGTCGTAAAATTACCGTTAAAAAGGCTTTACGTCAAATTTAAGCACTTTCCGTTAGTGTACGGATAAGCGTATGCCTCAAACGTAATCCATATATTTTTAGACCTATTCACTACAATACTTTGTTGTCGCAAAATGTTACCGTAAGCGAGTTCGATTTCTGGGTCCCATCTCTCCTTAAGCTGATGGCTGAAAGCCTATACAATGTTTTACATTTCTTGCTTCCCTAGATCTAATGTTTGAAAGTACCTAAGCTTGTTACAAGGATTTATCTCGAAGTAATTACTTCAGAGATGCAGAAAGAAAATATTTTTTGGAGGATTGTTTCGTATCGGTAATGGAAAACAACTGTAGATGTATGCTAGATACAGGCTATACCGTTTATCTAGAGGAAGAGTACTGAAGGTCAACATCGCGGGTGTCATGTTATATTAACAACCAATTTCTAGTGGAACTCAGTGTTGAACTCAGACGATATATTAGTAAATATTAATTACTGACAAAGGCCGAAGGGTTCAGTGGCAATGAACCACCTCAGCACTTGCCATGAACCCCCGAGGGTGCGCAGCACGCGAGGGGGTTTATTGCACGTGCTGCGGTGGTTCATTGCCACTGAACCTTTCGGCCGCGGTCAGTAAAATATTTACACTCATAGCTTGAGCTTCAAAGCGTGCAGACCTGTTGGACACGTGCTGAGCACACTTAGGGGTTCATGGTACGTGCTGAGGTGGTTAATTGCACGTGCTGAGGTGGTTCATTGTCACTGAACCATAAGGCCGCGGTAAAATATTCACTCCTAGCTTGAGTTTCAAGGAGTGCAGACGTGTTGGTCAGAAACCACGTTTGCAAAATGGACGCTGGTTACACCAGCGATGACATTTTGACTCAAGCACTGGACTTCTCGGAAGATAAAAAGCCATACTCAATAGAAACTGGTAAGTGAACGATTATTTTAGTTTATTTGTCAAATTGTAAACGTTAAATTTTAAAGAAAATGGTTTAAAGGGATACTCCATATGTTATTGTGGTAACACAGGTCAGAAGTTACCAAGGGTGTTATTTTATCGAGGAGTAATGACTATTGTCGAAAATTATCCTATTAGTGCCATTCTATTCAGTAAAGCAACATTATTAAGATGTTTGGTCGTGATTATGATCGAAAACCGGACAATGTTCCGCGTTTGGCGAGCGTCAATGTTCAAACGTAAGTTTGAAAACTTATATATAGCATACAAAGAGACAGATATTGGTTGGTACTGTTCATTGGAACATATAACTGGTATACTTGTAAATGCAGCGCATGAATTCGTCTTCTCGTCGTGTATTAAGCCGCTGCTTGAGCTTCATTGAAAGCAAGTTACTGTCAAATATTAGGGGATACATATTCAATTTGAATGAGATGATTTGGACGTAAATCACGACATTTTTATATGCATCAAATTTAAATAAAAGTTCATGAAAAATGATACAAGTTTAACAAATGCTGTTATCTAGAACTAGTGAGTGATGGAACAGATGAATTGGAAGATGACAACATTGCTCATGAGTTATCGTTAACAAAGCAGACATACACAATTCAGACAGGTAATTACTATAAATGTACTCTTTTCAATCAGGTCATTACTTCGTCATCTACATTTCATTTCTGATTGCGTTGTTTTGGCATCCCAATGAAAACATCACACAGATCACATCTATAACTTCTGTATCACATTTTGATATCCACTCTGAACGATTGTGTATATTACAATATGATTGAGTAAGTTTAATATGGTTAAATTTAGGATAAGACCTTTGGTTATCCGTGAGGAAGAAACATGGCTCCGAGGTATTCTGCTCTAAGAAAAAGAAATTGAAATCTAAGTGTTTTCTCCAATTTATAAATCGTCAGATGTCCCATTTTTACTCAAAATTCTCATTCCCGAATCATGCTTTATTAACAGTATTTCTCCCTCACTAGCGTTTGAGGGAGACAGAGAAAATCAATGAGCTATGGGTTTTAACTTTATAGTTCGAATCCGCCATCTTGAATGTGAATGCTTAATTTTGTATACTTTTCGATAATAATTGATATCAGTGCATTTGTGATAACGATTGGTCCGGTAAATCATTCGGTTTATAGTTTGTAGTTTTATTTTACAAATGCATTTCTGTATTTCAGAACCGGTTATGATGACTAGTCACTTGACGAAGTGCTTGGTATCATCAGATGTCAGAATGAGGACGTGACAGATTCACAGATATCAGCAATATAGACAGCGACATGTCAGAACCGGCAGGACCATGCCAAGTTGGATTTAGAAGACGCATCAAAACTAATGGTAACCATTTCCTGTACACGTGTCTATGTGTAACTAATACTGGCATTCGGTAGACTGAAATAAATGAGTTAAATATTTTGTAACCATACATGCATATAGTTATTTCACCCAACTGCATATATTATCTAATTTATATTAATTATCTGGTTAATATATTGACAATTACATTATGTCATTTGCAGATGTTGGTCAGTCCACCTCCGTCCCCTCCATTGCTGGTACATCAACTCTTCATGCTGTCCCAACTAAGGAACGTCAGTATTTTGCGTTTAATGATAAATACTGTATTTCCAAATTCCAGTGAAAATTCATTTTACATCAAATGAGATGTTCATATTGTACTGCTTCTAATATTTCGATTTTTTATTTCCAGTTGAAGCTCCACGATTTGCTGAGGTGACAGATTACAATTACAAGAAAGGGCCAAACCTTTTGTGCCAAAAAATACCATGAAGAAGAACAACTGAGCTTACAACTTGTTCCAAAGATGGAGGAAGGAATTTATTCGAAAAGCAAACAACAGGAACGGAGAGATGGCATAAATGTATGACCTACTCGCTAAAGACAAGCAGGTTTCTGATAATTCGGCAAGAGAGCTCAATATTATTCTACCAGCTTTTGTAATTGCACTCCGCAAAGAAGATGGTAGTGAATACAAAGGGGAGAGCATTATGTCGATCATGTGCGGTATGCAACGGTACATTAACTCTTTTGGGCAGTCCCAAGACTTTTTTAAGGACGAAGATTTCAAAACTTTGAAAGTTAAATCGACAAGACAATGCAGAGTAAGTGTGCGCAGGGAATTTGTGTGCAGCGACGTCAAGCTCTTGTAATAACAGAAGACAACGAAGCGATTCTATGGAAGAAAGGTTTCCTCGGAATGGATACGTCTCAGTCTCTTTTAGACACTGTGTTTTGGATGAACGGCATGCATTTCGGTCTCCGGGGTGGAGACGAGCATAGGAAACTTTCCTTCCATAATTTTGCGATCAGTGTTGACAGTGACGGACTTACCAATCTACAGTATACGGAATCGGTCTCCAAGACAGTCCGTGGTGGTTTCAAACACAGGAACATTGAGCCCAACAGAGCAAGGGAATATGAGAACAAGATGAATAGAAACAAATGTCCTGTTACTGTGTTTCAGACTTACCGAAATCATCTACCACCAAACATAAATCCGGATCTGTTCTGTTCGCCCTCTACAGAAGCCTAAAACCCACCTTTGGTGTTCACAAAATGCTATTGGCCATAATACCCTGGAAGGAACTGTTAAGAGACTTATGACACAGGCTGGAGTACAAGGCTACTTCACCAATCATTATTTGCGGGCTTCCACTGCTACCCGTTTGTTTCGAGCTTGTTTTTCGGAACAGCTTATTAGGGAGCAAACGGGACATCGTAGCGTCGCAGTAGATGTATACAAACGCACGTCAGATGTCCAGAAACGTGCAGTATCAGATATACTTCAAGGTGAACCAGCTGATAAGGTGGCTAAGTCAGAATGTTCCAGCAATGTGCAGAATGGTGCATCCGATACTAATGCTGGTTCAGCAACTTATTTCAAATGTCAGACCGTTACGATAAAACACATTTACAAGTCTTGAATCTGTCACGTTTGACTTGACAAATGATACTTGAAATCAGTCCACTAAAGTATTTTTCAAGTTGTTCTGTCTTTCTGCTTTTTTATGACTATCTGGTGAGGGCGGGCGGTTCATCAGATCAGGTCAGTAAGGTAACAGAAAAACCTGACAATATCATAACAGCTATGGTGTAAGGCAAGTTGCTCTCTGGATATTCACGTATGTTATGTATATGGAAACTGGACCAAGAACAATCCCTGGAGAAGTGTACTGTCACATTAAAACAAGGAGTTTATAACACAGAAGATAATATTATCAAAAACTAATTTACGATCATGGGTTAGGTTTTAATATAGGTTTGTTTACATACATTTTAGGGACACTTAAGAAACATTTTAATTATGCATATAGCTATTATGATCATCTGGACACATCTGAGTTTGAGTCCACAGTTTTGTACTTCAATGTTGGTTTCATTAAATAATTACAAATGACAAAAATTAATTAATTGTGAAAAAATAAGTATTGTTATAGTTGATCCACGCGAATGAATATGGCATTGATTCGATTTTCAATTTAATGTTTGCACAGTTTATCTTATCATCGTGTTGATAGTTGTTCACTTAAAACAAATATATTGATCAACATTTATTGATTGATCAATAACTTTTACTGAAATTGTGTTCCCTGTTGCATGTAGTATTTAGGAATGTGGAAATAACGATTTAATTATATTATGAGATCATATTTACATTTAAACATGAGAAGTAAGTGATAGTCCTTTAGATTATGTTTCATTACAACATGATCAAGGTACCAAGAATACCATACTGAATACATACCATGCAGGCCAAATATTGTGTTCATAATTCTTTATGTCCCCTTTTTTATGAAATATACTTCTGCAGATGATGTAAATGGAAAGATAAATGCGATTTTAAATTGTCAATCAACATTTAGTTCCCTGATGGTGATCCCTGGTCGATGAAATGGGCTGTAATAAACAAGTTGCGTACCACACAGTGTCGACACTTTCAAAGACAACTACATTTTAACATTAAGAATACTCCATGGGTAAACAAGCTTCAATATATTAACAATAGAATTGAAAACATACTAGGGCATTTCAAAATCTACTAACCTTAAGCTATATATGTTCTAGGAAACTATTAAACTATGATCGAGGCAAGGGATGTTAAACAAAGATATGAGTTGTAATTGTGCAATTGTAACATGTTCATTTGTTTACAATACGGTAATGCTACCTGCTCATATATGATACTCGTAGTGCTTTCAAAACAAATTTTCATATTCTCATAAAGACTGCTTATAGGCTTAATTAAATAAACATTTTTGGAAAGAGTCGTAAAACAATATAGTATAAACATGACGACATTGTGACGACATGTCTAGAGATTACCAATTCAGGAAGTTTTCTTATTCAAAAGAATTGCCCAAAATGGAATTTCTACTATCAATGTAAAAATATAAGATGTATTTCTTGCTTAAAAACATAAACATGTACGTCAATTAATTTTTTTCCGATGTGAAACATGCTTTGGAATATAATTGATTGTGTCTTCTTTGACATCAACTTCTAAAGCGTGTAGCCAACCTACGTTGAACAGTTTCAGTATATGGATGGAATATGCTTTGTATAATAACATGATACATACAAAAGAGTAGCAGCAATTATCTAGGAATAATAACAGTTCTAAAATCGAAATCAAAATCAGTTGCACATTTATTGAGTAAATTGATGTCAAGGCAAGCACTCGGACAAATATGCACCAAGTGGTACCTTTCAAACTGTGTAACCTTTTTTTGGCTATTCTATGTGATCCTTTCCAAAGCTTAGACTCAAAGATGTATTTGTTTAAGTTCTCAAATAATTTATTTAAATGGGTAGTATCATGACTACCTTGGTGTCATTCAATTTGAACAAACCAATATACCAAGAGCCACTATGAGAAGACATTGCCTTATAAAGAACAAATTAACGTCTCATAGAATAAAGAGACAATATGATTTTGATGATAAATTAGGTCGTAAAATATTTCCTCAACTTATTTTTTAAAAAAAAGTTTGCATGGCAGTTTGTAAAAAAGAGAGTCTAAATGAACATGCTTTTATTGTTTATGCACCAAATGTGACGTAAGAAATACTTGCCATTTAGATAGTGAAGAAATATAACATGGTTATATTTTGGATAACACTACCTTCAATAGTGGGATTCGAACCAACCATCGGCAGCATTGACTGTACCAACAGCTTACCACACGACCATTTCGCCTCGACAAAAATCGAGGTCCAACAATCGATAGTTAAGCTAATTTTATAGTGCTTGCAAACTGTCCATTATATTTGTTCTTAATCACACTTAAAATGATGCATATAACTATAAACATACAACGTTTGAATTCGACTTCTTTACACCTTTAAATTAAGAGAAATTATGTCAAATTTTGTAAAATATTTGTTAGATAAATCTCAAATCGCGCAGGCTACATCTCCCTTCAGACAAATTAATGCAAAACATATCTTGTTAAAAGGAGGATTCCTGTGTGAGTTGCTCCGTGGTTGACTTTTAGAGCTAATTGCAATAACTGGATGACATAAGGTTTATTTTCTCCAATGATGAATATGTCGACCTGCTCATATATTTATATCAATATGTATATTTTCGATTATATTCTGAGTTCTCTAGACATGTAAAATACTAAAACCATGGCATGGTAATCTGTCCCATGTACAGCATATCATCGCTTCTTTAAATAATTGAGAGGGATGGGATGTATACTGGACAGGTTGTTTGATAACCAAACTTTATCAGCATCATGATATGAGAATATATTGACAACCACGCACTTCACGACTGTTTCAATATTTGTACTATTGCTAACTTACATAGACAATTGCTATAAAAATGCAAAATCGAATAATGTTCCACCTATTTTTATCAAATAATTTCAAATAGCCCAAGTTAAGCACGGGTTATTATGTATATAGGATAAAGTGACCTTTATATGTCAGCACATATATAAAGACGGAAACTTCTGAATGACAGATAACTACAATTATATTACAGCAAATGTTGTAACTCTCTCTTTTACATCTTCCTCAAATTAATCTATCATATAAACATATGGTAGTCCTTAAAACGAAAGGCAAATTAAGCTGAGGTAAAAAAGGTTTGAGAATAATCTAGATATACAAAACGTTTTATGATTGAAAATAAACTATCTATCGCATCTAACTATCTAACTATCTAACTATCTAACTATCTAAATCACGTGTTACAGAATTTGCTTACTTGTGTATGACTTTCTACATTCTCCATTTTTGGATTTAAAAAAAAAGGTTTCTCATGAAATTGAAAGAAATCTTATTTCCTTATTGTAAGTACAAGTGACAGATATGTAATTTCATGCACATACTTATCCTATTACCAAAAATAGAAAATTGGTACACTTTTGTTAAGTTTTTCATTTAAAATTTTCATGTAAAACAAAAACAATTTCAACTTCTGCAATCATTTTCTCAAATGCTTTGTGAATCATTGCCAAAACAGTTTAAATTTGTTACTGTAATACTCGTGTGTAAGTTAAACAGAGGTTGTTTCTTTGTGCAAAAAGAGGCAACACGTACAGTAACTACTCAATATATCTTTCCCTTCATTAAATATAAAGGCATTATCTACACATTTTACACATAATAGCAAAACAGTATAACCATGTTGTAACCAAGGCAAAACGTATTGATAAACACTGTCCTGGTTTGTTTTATACAGAACAATGACACGAAGGGTACGTAAATGACACTTGAGGGGAGAAAATGGGGAGGGAAATAAAGTTCTAATGTTTTAAACAGAGATCACAGAGAAATAAACCCTCACATATATCATACAATCGACCAAACTGATGCTTCTCGTGCATAAAACTGATTTTATTTCGGGACTAGGGAAGACAAGGAAACATCTATTTGCAAATCGTTTTTGCATGTTTTCCTCATTATTTACCCATAAACCGGAAATAATGAAGTAGATATGATTAAACAGCAAAAAGGTTAATGTGTATCGATTATCTCTCATGTAAATTTGGAGACACAGTCTCGCATTTCGTTGTTCTCTTATCTCAATGCCCACAATGCATTTGGCATATGATTTCGATTTGGTAAGAAGATTACATTCATTTTGTGCGGATATCAGAATTACATTGCATGGTGGAAATTTATCTTACCCTTTGCTCTGTATGATGTAATATGACAGTTTGTTGATCTGAGGAAAAAAACAAAGTATGCTCCTTCTTTGTTGATTTCAAATGACCCCAGTTCAGTCATATACATTTATTGACACATCAATGAAGCCAAATATGTGATAAGATTAAATATTATGTTTCCCAATGAAATAACATGTTACTGTGTAGGTTTATGATCACGATCATGTTATCTTCCACGACGTATTGTATCGTATATTCCATATTTCTAGATGCCACATCTAAGTTCAGGTAATCTAAACAAAGTCCATTCATGTGTTTCAGAAGATTTTCAATTATCATACTTTGCTGTAGCTGCTCTTTGTAAACTTTGAATGTCCCGGGCTGAATTATTGTACTTATATAATTACATTTTTAACTTTATGATAATTCAGGACGTATGATATCAAATTTAAAATATCACCTAAAAAGGTAACTCAAGATATGAATGTTGCAGCATGGATTCAGTTTGATATAATCTCAATGTGGTATGTTAATTTGATACAATGTCCTGTTTTAGCACAACGATTCTCTAACTTGTCACATCTATAGAATATGTCATCACAAAACCAGAGTTTATTCCTTCATGTTGTAATTTCAAACAAATGAGTTTATCATAAACCTAATCAAGCAGTGAAACGATGTCTATTGAGATCGTCAGTTTCGATTATTTGATATAATTCAAAAAGAGGGTAAAACACAAAAGGAATACAGGGAACAATCACAAAAACGATGTTTTCCAACAAATTGGTATATGTCAATCAACACATACAAGTTCGTAATGAGGAAAAGTAGTCCTGTATGTAATCAATATAAACATGTTAACTACAAATATGAGGGAAACTAAAAGAAATGAAAGGAAAAATCAGAGAAGGGAAAGTCAGAGAAGGGAATGATGACATACACATGCCCCTAAGTAATTGAAGGAAATGCGTCAATTTTGAAGAAAAACCATCCGCATTTTAAAGAAATTCGCCCAATACGGAAGAAAATGCCTCTCTTTCTCCATACATGTAAGCAGTAATAAAAAAAAGTGTTATCCCCCTCTGTTACATGCAAATTGGTTTCTTTCACATATGTAACTATCATGGCCCATAAGGTCAAAATGGATTTGAGGTAGTTAAGCTAGTCCAGGTCTAAATCTTGATTTAAACCAAGTCTGGTATTTTCAAAGCAAGTTTATTTTAAATCTGGTTTAAAGTGCATTAACCCACCTTGTTGTCAACTTTTTTGTTGGTAATTTGTAAGAAATGTCTGCAAGTTGGTCAGCTGCAGTGGTGTCACTTTCTATAAATTACATTTACAGAATGAATATATTACTACTGGTAGCTTGACTAGGTAAAGTTGTACATGACTGGTTAAACATATATCATTACTCGTCATGGTAGAATGGAGATTAACCTACTGTGTTTTAAAATTACATTTTGGTTCTGAATGATACACATCGAATCAACGATGGACCTACAAAAAGTTTAAAACAGTAAGTTTACTTCCTGAGTAACAGAGATAGTTTGATCACGTTACTGAGGGATATTTTGATTGGGATCAGACAATGAATAACGTTATCGAAATTAAAATCGCCCTATCCCAAAATCTAGTGTAAAGAATGCATGTAGAACGCCTACTGACTGTCTCGATCTTGACATTTACATCGAATCATTAGCAATATGCACTAAAGGAGTCTGTTCATCCCAAGGCTAGCGAGAGAATGTTAGGAACAAATGTAGTGCTCCAAATTGTAATAATTGCTCCAAATTGTAATACCTGCTCCAAATTGTAATAAAAACTGCTCCAAATTGTAATACCTGCTCCAAATTGTAATAAAAACTGCTCCAAATTGTAATAACCCAATTTTCGAAAAACGTACTGTCAAGCTGCTCCAAATTGTAATTAAAAGTGCTCCAAATTGTAATAACTGCTCCAAATTGTAATAACACAGATCAAGGAGATGTAAGCTTAAATATCTTTAGTTCTGATTATTTGACGATTTTGGTTTTATGGTGATCATTGATTCGGTGTTCGTTTTGATAATGGTAATTACAATGTTTATGAAGATTGTTATAATCCCTCGCCTCAACGAAGTTGTCAAGGGATAAGGAAATGACCTCCGTCGGTCCGCCCGTCCGTCCAACCGTCCGCCGAACCGTCCGTCCGTGGTTCGTTTCGGACCAGAATTAAAAAACCGTAAGGCCCAGCTCAATGAAACTAGGTATGTGGAATATTCATCATGTATAGATGTGCCTTTTTGAGTGTTTGACTTTAGAATTATATTTTTAGCTGTTTCGATGGAAATTTCGTTTCCGGAACAAAACTAAAAAAACTTAAAGGGTTTTCAACTTCTTTGGGATTTTATTTTTTCAGTCGTTACCAAGGAAACATGACTTAACATTTTGTTTCCAAACCAGAACTAAAAAAAGTTGTAAGGTCTAGCTCAGTGAACTTGATGTGTGGAGCAATCATCATATCAAGATGTACCTTTTAGGGTTGTTAACTTCTTTTAAATTTTATTTTTAGCCATGGAAAAACATCTACATTTTGATTCCAAAATACGAAATGCGTTCTACAATATCGCTTCCGGAACATAACTTGGTTATTTTTAGATAGACAGTATTCTATTGTTGGAAGTACATTTCCTTCTGTAGCATGAATTAATAACTAATTAGTGATTTAGGATTTATTATACATGTAGCATAAAGTTTCATAATCATTGTTCAATACATATTTCTGTAACAGGTTTCCATTTGCCGGGGTTATAGTAAATTTAGACTCTGTCTGCTTGTATTGATTTTAAGATTGATTTCCAAAAACATTTGTGTAAACAGTAAGATAGATATACACGAAAGCTGATCTATATGCATTTAGATGTTGATGTTGATTACGATTAACATATTTAAGTTGACATACACGTATATATCAAGTTGTAGATGGAGATGTATATGTTAATGTAGACGTAGACATAGCCATGTTAACGTTGAAGGACATGCATGAAGATGTAAAATGTCCTGATTATCAAGCTGAATATGGAGATGTAGATGTCTGTATATCACGATGTACATGTTCATGTAGACGTGGACATGACGGGGATGAAGATGCAATTGTTAATGTATAATGGGTACTTTAGTTTTGATGCAGATGTAACTGCTGATGTGATTTGGATATGAATTATAAATAAAGAGTGCTTTAGACGCATAGAAGCATGCGTTGGTGTAGATGTGGATCAAACGGACACAACGCGGAATAAGATCTTTTTGACTTTCATGTTGACATTGACATTGCCAAGTTGATTATCGAATGATGTTTTTATATCATTCAATTGTAAAACAAGAACTCATTTTAGTCGCTGTAGGTCTTTAAATTTCTTTGTGCGAAACGAAATGTTGTAGGTATTAAAAAACCGAACAATCTGCAATTGTTCGAACAATCTGCAGATTGTGATCTCACAATCTAGGAATATTTCACCATTCTTGGATTGTTTAAACAATTTGCAGATTGTTCGACCCTTACGTAATGGAGAATGCATGAGGAGCCGTGGATTCGTTAAAAATAATCAGTCTTTAGATGAAATATCAGAACCCTTCACACAATCTAGGAATCGACTAATACAGTCTGTAGATGAAATATCATAACCCTTCACGATCTAGGAATCGATCAATACAGTCTGTAGATGAAATATCATAACCCTTCACGATCTAGGAATCGATCAATACAGTCTGTAGATGAAATATCATAACCCTTCACAATCTAGGAATCGACCCCTGTAGTCGGTATATAAGATAAAGAAGCGAGTTGAGAACTCCTCACAATCTAGGAATCGACCCCTATAGTATGTAGATTAGATAGAGAATCGAGTTGAAAGCTCACCACAATCTAGGAATCGACCCCTACAGTCTGTGATTAGATAGAAAAACTATTTGAGAAGCCAACACAATCTAGGAATTGACCCCTGTAGTCGGTAGATAAGATAGAGAATCGAGTTGAAAGCTCACCACAATCTAGGAATCGACCCCTACAGTCTGTGATTAGATAGAAAAACATTTTGAGAAGCCTTCACAATCTAGAAATCGACCCTATAGACTGTAGATAAGATAGAAAAACTATTTCTGAACCCTTCACAATCTAGGAATTGACCCCTATAGTATGTAGAAAAGATAGAACAACTATTTGAGAAGCCTTCACAAACTAGGAATCGACCCTATAGTCGGTAGATAAGATAGAAAAACTAGTTTAAGCCTTTAAAATCTAGGAATCGACCCCTGTAGTCGATAGATAAGATAGAGAGACGAGTTGAAAGCTCAACACAATCTAGGAATCGACCCAAATAGCCTCTGGATAAGATAGAAAAACTATTTGAGAACCCTCACAATCTAGGAATCGACCCTTATAGCATGTAGATAAGATAGACAAACTATTTAAGAAGCCTTCACAATCTAGGAATTGACCCTTATAGCATGTAGATAAGATGGACAAACTATTTGAGAACCCTTCACAATCTAGGAATCGACACTATAGTCGGTAGATAGGGTAGAAAAAACTATTTGAGAAGCCTTCACATTCTAGAAATCGACCCTATAGTCTTTAGATAAGATATAAAAACTATTTGTGAACCTTTCACAATCTAGGAATCGACCCCTATAGTATGTAGATAACCTAGAACAACTATTTTGAGAACCCTTCACCATCTGGGAATCGATGCATACAGCCGATAGATTAATTATCATAACCCTTAACAATCAAGGGATCGACCAATACAGTCGGTAGATAAGATAGAGAAACGAGTTGAAAGCTCCTCACACTCTAGGAACCGACAACTATAGTCTGTAGATAAGAATTTTTTTTCTATTTGAAAACCCTTCACAATCTTGGAATTGACCCTTATAGTCGGTTTATGAAATATCAGACCCCTTCACAATCTATGAATCAACCAATACAGAAAATATGCTCACAATCTACAACATACAACTGCAAGTTAACACATTCATAGATTGTGATCATTCTTAGATTGTTCAGGTCTCACAATCTGCAGATTGTTTAAACAATCTAGGACAACCATGTTATTATTCTTCACTATCAAAATGGCTACTTTTTCTAATATAGGAATGGTTAAACATTCCTAGATTGTTCGAACAATCAGCAGATTGTGAGCTCACAATCTGCAGATTGTGATGATTCCTAGATTGCAATGAACATTTACACTATTTAGTGCAATTTGGAGCTGTTATTACAATTTGGAGCAGTTATTACAATTTGGAGCAAAGGCTTGCTCCAAATTGTAATAACTGCTCCAAATTGTAATAATGCTCATAAATTCAATATCATGTTACCAAAAAAAGAAATGCTGTAGGCATAAAAAAAACAACCTTTATTGATATCAGATGTACCATTGTGACTATCATCATCATAATCCTACAACCAAATTTTGGGTATTTACACTGCTTAGTGCAATTTGGAGCTGTTATTACAATTTGGAGCAGTTATTACAATTTGGAGCAAAGGCTTGCTCCAAATTGTAATAACTGCTCCAAATTGTAATAATGCTAATAAATTCAATATCATGAGACCTAAAACAGAAATGCTGTAGGCATAACAAAAACAACCTTTATTGATATCAGATGTACCATTGTGACTATCATCATAATCCTACAACCAAATTTTGGGTATTTACACTGCTTAGTGCAAATTGGAGCTGTTATTACAATTTGGAGCAGTTATTACAATTTGGAGCAAAGGCTTGCTCCAAATTGTAATGACTGCTCCAAATTGTAATAATGCTCATAAATCAAATATCATGTGACCAAACATTTTCAAACGGACACAATGCGGAATAAGATATATTTGACTTTCATGTTATTTTTTAAAAGTTAATGATATTGCCAAGTTGATGACAAATGATTTTTTTTGTTATTCAAGTGTGAAGCAAGAACTCATTTCAGTAGCAGTAGGTCTTTATTTATTTGTGCAGAACTAAAGGATGTAGGCATAAAAAAAACTCTATTGATATCAGATGTACCTTTGTGAATGTCATCATCAAAACACTACAAACAAGTTTCGGGTATCGACACTTCTACAATTTGGAGCTGTTATTACAATTTGGAGCAATTATTACAAATTGGAACAAGCTTTTGGTCCAAATTGTAATAACTGCTCCAAATTGTAATAATGCTCATGAATCTAATATCATATGACCAAATATATTCAAAGGGCACAACGCGGAATGAGATATATTGGCCTTTCATGTCATTATTTAAAAAATAATCATATTGCCAAGTTGATGATCGAATGAATTCTTAAGTGTAAAACAAGAACTCATTTCAGTCGCAGTAGGTATGTATTTCTTTGTGCAAAACCCAAAGGCTGTAGGCTTAGAGAAATCTCTATTGATATTCGATGTACCATTGTGACTGTCACCATCAAAACATTACAACTAGTTTTCAGGTATTAACACTTTTAATTGCTATTTTTGACTGTTATGACAATTTGGAGCATTTATTACAATTTGAGGCAAAGGCTTGCTCGAAATTGTAATACTTGCTCGAAATTGTAATAAACAATGTAACTAACTGAATATTTATTGTAGTGTGTTTTTGATGACAGTGTACATGTACGACAATCAGGACTATTACACTATCAATCTGCCATGGTACAATAATTATAATGATAAAACTTATATAACTTATATAAAAAAAAACTATTGACATAACTTTCTCTTGCAATGAGACTTTCTTCTTTCATCAAATGTGTATCGACATTTTTTTAAAAATAAAGTTTATGTACAACTAGAATCACCTCATCCATCAAGATTAAATTACATCCAGTGAAATCTCCAAATGGCATGTACACATCTATCTGCATCTGTATCTACGCATACATTTACGTTTACAGATACATCTACATCTCCATCAACACCTTGATCTACGCGTAGCTCTACGTTTACCTTGACATCTTCATCTTCATCTACATCTACACTTACACCTATATATACATTTAAATGAAGATCTAAATCTGTATTTAGATTTAGATAGATGTATGAATCTAAAACTTTGTCGACCGACACTGCTACATATTTATCTACCTCTACATCTACATCTTCATCTACATCATCGTCTCGATCTACATGTTCATTTACGTCTAAATCTACAGCTTTACGTACATCTGCATCTGCGCCTGCGTTACTATATGTGTCTCCATATACTTATATCTACGTAAACTCTTATATCTACATCTACATCTCTGTAAACGTCTATACCTAAATCTAAGTTTAAATCACCACACAGATCTACATCTACATCTACATATTAAGATATCTCTACCGGTACGTCTTCACCTAGATTTACACATACACATACAACTGCATTTGCATCTGCATAACCATCTACATCTTCGCATAATCTTTTCCTACAGCTGCATCAATACATTCATGTGCAACTGCATCTACTTCAACATCTATTTTTATGACAACTCATGTCAACTCATACATGTATATCCATCTACATTATATTTTATATCTATTTCTACGTCAACTCCTATATCTACATTAACTCTTTTTTTTTATCTTTGACAGCTCTTATATCTACCTCACATCAACACCTACATCTTCATCTAAATCAACCCTTACATCTACATCTACATCTACATCAACTCTTATATATATATATACATATGTTACTACACCAACATCTACGTCTACAACCAACTCTTGCTATATCTACACCAACTCTTCGATCTACATGTAAATGAACTCTCAACTACTATATTAAAATCCACATGAACTGTTTAATCTACATGTACATCATCTCTTATATCATCATCAATGCTCTCTGTATAAACATCAGCTATTTTATATAAATGTACATCAACAGTTATATATACATCAACCATTATATCTACATCTACATCTTCGCATTGCTGTATACTTACATCTACATCTACATCTACATTTAAATCACCACCAGATTTACATATACATTTACATATGTCGTTGCTTCTACATCTACATTTACACATAACCTACATATACTTATCTATACCTTTTATATCAACATCTACCACAACATCTGCATCTACATGTACAGCTATGTCAACATCTTCAACATCTACATCTACAGTTAAATCTCCATCAAGATCGATACCTACATTATCCCTTATACCTACATCTACGTCAACATATTTGCAGATATTTACACCTATATCTACTCTTATATCTACATATATTTCTACATATTTACATACACTACATAAATATCTATTTCTACATCGAAATCGAAAGAATATCGTAACAGAATAAAATCTGTATTGTGATCTACTCATGATTGTACTACGAGCCTGTGGCCTTCTAAATACCGTAATAAAAATTTATTGAAATCGCCACCCAGATCTACATTTACATCTACATGTTCATTTTCCATCTCAATCTATGTATTTAATTCCGTCTCCCAGTACGTCTACATTTACATTTACACTTACACACACAACTATATCTGTATCTACATCTACAAATGTACGTCTACATTTACATCGTTTTTTTCTACATCTACACCAACTCTTATGTCTACATCTATATCAGCTCTTCTTTTCATCAACTCTATATATTTTCATTTTCATCAACACGTTGTGTAGCTTTAGAACAGTTATTACAATTTGGAGCAGTTATTACAATTTGGAGCACTTTTTATTACAATTTGGAGCAGCTTGGCAGTACGTTTTTGGAAATTGGGTTATTACAATTTGGAGCAGTTTTAATTACAATTTGGAGCAGGTATTACAATTTGGAGCAATTTTTGTTACAATTTGGAGCAGGTATTACAATTTGGAGCAATTATTACAATTTGGAGCACAACAAACCACTCCTAAAGTCTGTCCTAATTAGTGGTCTATCAATATTCTTTTTAAATTTTTTAATAAGCTGAGCAACCTAAATTACCTACTTGGCGTCAAAAGTTTAGTAATCACCACAAGAACCAAAAAAGGAAAATCAATTTAGCTTGTCGTCAATGTATATTTGCAATTATGTTTCACTATTTTAACATTGCAAAATAGGACCTTTAGCAATGGCTTGTCTTAAAAAGGTAAAAAAGGAAAGAAAAAGAAAGAAAAAAAGACCTATTGTCGGGAAAGGTAATTTGGTTTGATTGTTGATGACAATAGCAAGACGTCATTAAACAAAACTTTGTTGCGATCATGTTTATTTTTTAGATCAGAAAATGAAAAATCAGAAACAGTGGCCTGAAAGTTCTAATTTTGCTTCTAATGATTGTGTGATTGCTGACATATCCTATAGATATTCTCCCTTGTGCGTCCAGTACTGATTAATCATAATGATGATGATGACTTTAATGCGTCACTGGTGATACATTATCATTTTTGAAATATGTGTATAACACCGGCACTCATTTAACATCCTTTAAAATGTTGATCTTTCGGCAGTTTTAAGTGGACACTACATTTCCTGACAATATAACTAACACGAAGCACTTGTTGAAATAATAAAATCAAGGGTTCGTTATTTAATGCATTGTCTTTTTTTGATGCTATCATTGCTGATACCAAATGAATATTGTATTTAGAATATAACAATTTGTCAGAAAAAAAACAAGAATAATTTTGGATATCAATTATTTAAAAGGTATCCACGGTATACTCATGAGATAAGCAGTTATCATTAATGTATCCTGCAATAAATCCACAAAACATGTAATCAGAGGACTAACATGTACTTTGATCAAAAGCGATATGAGTGTAAGTATTTTTTGTTGTGAAAAGTCAATATCGTTATCTAAATAAAACAAATGCAATAAGATATGATGAATACGACAAAGCTAATGTCTGAATATAATCTATGCTACTTCTAATAAAACATATATCTATGTGTAAAACAATTAACATAGTAAATAACATGATAGAATGATCATGTTCCAAGACTGTTAAAGTTTGCTCTGCTACTTCCCATATACATGTAAATAATCTCAAATATATACACTCACCCGCGAAAGAAACGTCACCATACATAATACAAGATAATTCAATTCATGAGTGATGAACACAACTGAAACAGAGATACGCCATATCTTAAGACCCCAACTGATTTAAATTTGAAATTTCAAAACATTATCTGTTCATATTTCTGAGAAACACACGTTTGAAGAAATCGTTGTTTCGAATCTCCTAAACTAGACCAGATAGGAGAGTCAAAGGGAGCTGTTTTGGCTTGTTTAATGACGTCCTACGCGTCACCAAATTTAAGTCGAAGAAGGTTATTTGGGTCGACATCATTTTTATTAATACAATTTCTACACTTTATTAATTTTTAGGTTAAATGCCAAGTATTCTGGTCAACAACCATTTTTGAAAAATCGATTGCATCACCCCAAGCGTACTTGGTATAATAATATGATGTATGAAATTGCGGGTACATTTTTACAAAATCATGTCCCAATAAAGAGCATTCAAAATCGACTTTCTCCGGCAGTAAAATTTCGTTTATAACACTGTTGAAAATGTAAAGATGTTTCTTTTGCAGTTGAGTGTAAAAAACAAATATGTAATAACATGTGAGATTGTTCAAATGATGATGCACAGTATTAATAAGTTGTTCAGCATGTATATATGATTTAGACTCGCCTGATTTGTAGTAAACTGATCCCCATTAAACGTTTTTCCGGACTTGATTAATTGTAGTGATCGCTTTCATAGATATAATTGTCATGTGTTTGTCTCATCAGTAAAGCTTTGGCATATATAATCAACGAACTTCAATCGCTTCATTGTATTATAAAGATAAAACTAAACTCTTGTAAGATAATCTCGCATACATGTAAGCGTCATAAATGAATTTTATAATGAAGGTTTAAGGAACAACACAGACATATCATAGTCTTATCTAATCAGATTATTGATGAACATATAACCTTAATCAAGTATTGAACTATTGGCTAAGATAATACAAACATTAAGGAGAACATTGTTTTGGGAGATCTATTTCCATGAGATGTTAAAGACCTTTACACTCATTTGAGTATGGAAATACGTTGATGCATCAATTTACATGCGTAACTAGTATTAGTTGTTTTTATATTAATTCCTATTATCAGGCTTGTGTATCTTTGTTGAATTTGAACACATTAATTGTGCGTACTAGCACGTAACCAGAACATACTGAAAGTTCATGATGGCAGGAACATTAACAAGAGACCTCAACAATATAACAATTGGTGCTTGACATGAAATGGTCAGAAAAATATCATTTTAGGTCTCTTAGAATGTCACGAGTTACTATGTGAAGATTTAACATTTTTTATCATTTGTTAAGAAGTTTATTGATAATGCTATGATTTCACAGAGCTCTTCTGCTTTGCGAATAAGATTCGCAATCAATCAACAGGGCTTGAAAAGTTAATGTTTGAAAATTTGAAAATAGTTAAGATAGGTTGTGAATGCCAATATTTATGCTATGTTCACTTCGACTCTTAAATGGCTCAGACCACTATACAGGTATATTCATGTAGACAATTGTACCTGAATAAGTGGTGAGGCGCCATATGAATTCCACTTTTGCTGGTTGATGTTGAGAGATTATAGGACTAGAAAGTTCTCCATTCCGTGACATTACAACACTACACAGTAAATGTGTTATGCCGATTCTATATACTCTTATACGAGTTCAGAGATAAAATGAAATAGTCCTGTTCCGAGACTGTGTATAAATAATAGCCTTCAATATAGTCAAAGTACTCATTCAGAGGGTCTTAATAAAATATATACACATGTGTTTGAACACATTGCCAAATACAAACACATGGTTGAGATACATTAATTATAAAACAACAATTCACAGACTAAAACTTCATCTAAAACCTATGAACCCCAATGTTTTGTTAAAAAAATGTCTTGTTCATACATTTACTTATATCATTTCCCGCAGACAATATGAGTTAAATCATACCCATCACCCACAGGACCTAGCAATAATGTGCACATGGGGAAAAACTACTGTCAATGAGTATTTCTGTATCATTAGTGACAAGAAATCAAGGTAACGCCTCGTTTCTTCAATGTTTACAATTAGCACAATGTACATCAATATAAGGGATAATAAAGAAAAAACAGATACGTGCATCATTCAGCAGGAGTATAAGGATATTTACCTTAATACATACTTCACAAGTTTTCGTAAGATAATATCCATCACCTCATTGTAAAAAAGTAGTTCGCATCTGTGCTATGGAGAAATACATGTACATACACTATACACTATATTTTTTTTTTATCAAGAAGTACTGATAATTGCCGGAAATCATCAAGTTTATGATAGCAGACTCAGTATAGTGACGTTATAAAAGTATAGTAATGGTTTTTAATCGAAAACCGGACAATGCACAGCGATTGACGCGTGTTAATTGGCCAAATGTAATTCTGGAAACTTATTTGCAAATGGCAAAAAGAGAACTTTGAGTTGATAATGTTCAATAGGTCATATAACTACTGTGTATGTAAATGGGAATGTGTAGTTTTCCTTTCTGCACATGTACAATGATGTTGCAAGATTGTCATTGAACATTAATAATTTGGCGATTGGGGATGAATATGCAAGTTGAGTGTACATATTGTATTTTAGCACGTATTAAAGCCAAATAAAACTTAATTAAGCAGAATATATGTATCTTTAATGTGACTGGAAATAACAATGACCAGTACCACCTTACTTACACAATATACTCACGTTTATGTGTACGTCAAATAACCTATCTACTTACTTTAAATGTGGTCTGATTCCTGAAACCCCAACTCGATCAATTCTCCTTAAATATCTATGTTTTATTCAAAAATGAGCTTAGTTGTCAGAAGGAGCAGTGTTAAATCTTCGATTATCCACTCCTCTGCTACTGCTGGTTATCACGATTTCACTTGAACACTTTCTTAACAAGACCTAATATGAAAATAGTGCATAATTTATGCTTTTGATGCTCGATCCGTTGTTTAATATTCGTGCATGCAGTCTTTGTTGTAAAAGTCAGCTGTTTTAAACCTACCATCGTATAACTGGATGATGACAACATTCCTGGACATTTAAATCATTGTGTATATTACAAATTACTTAAAGCCATTTTTACTCGGATTTCTTGGTATTATATTTTATTGTAGGTATAATATTGGTCACGATCACCAAATGTAATGAAAGTATGACATTTCGTCCCACATGCAAACCACCTTGTGTATAAGTCTTTGTGTTTCTGTTGTAACCTATTGAGTTAAAACTGAATGAAGATATTGTCTTTGCATGAATATCGTTTACATAGTACATGTAGGAAATCTTACAATGTAATACATAAATATAGATAACATTGCCCATAACTGCGTGGAATCATTTATTAAACACTTGTCCACTTTTCACAGATACATGGGTTTTGTTTGCCTATCGGGTAGAGACAACATAGTACCCTTCATCAATATTTCTGTAAATTCGGGCATGAGATATGATCGACACAAAATAATGGTATAATATAGTATTTATATAGTGAATTTAACAGTCTCCTTGCTCCAAAGCTATTTATTTGTGAAAGTAGAATGTCAATTCTGTATAATTTTATTTAAATTATGATTGGAGCTATTTTCTTTGGATTAATTAATATATATCATTGAGGGTTTGCTTTCTTCATTAAAATGAAATGAAGGTGGACTCTATTCCTTACTATTTGTCCATTTTAAAACCATTTAAGAAATATGTACTTTTCGAAAAATATGTGAAATAAACTATGTGTTGAAATACATTTTTAAGAAGCAGCTTCTCACGATTAAGATTCTCTTTTTTCCTAAATTGCATTTGAGCACATTCTCTTTCTGTGCTTACCAGTGACCTAAAAACAGAAAGTAAATTAAGGTAACACGCCTTCGAGAGTAGTACATTGTGACTTCGCACAATAATTGTAATTTGAGACATATTCTAAACAAATGAATGAATGTTACCATAAAGTACATTAACGTAATTTTCACGTGTCCACTGTGTAATTAAGGAAGCTAGTTATTCTTGTTCCGTCTTATCGTCTTTGTTGATTACTTTGACAGTTGAAGTATGTCAGACACGATGTGTGTTCTAGGTTACATTGTGAAATTGTAGCCTACCTATTTCTTGATAAGATTACTCCTTTTGGTGTAGTGGATTGGTCAACACATACCGTTTATTTATCTTTTAAATATGATTGCGAATAGACAAAATATTGTGATTTGTTTCAAGGTACGATATGACAATGCCATGGTGATACAATGTATCCTGTTTACTAATACACAGCGTTTAATGTGGTGTATTGTGTTTCTTCACTAACTCAAACAGATACAAGAAATAACCCATGACCATCGCATTTTGCATTAGTGATTTCTCTTCAGTTCCCTTGAAATCTGTTTCACATTTAGATATTCCATTTCCGCTCTTATATGACTTTCATCATATATGAAAACCAATAATGATCCTTTGAAAACTCTCTCTTATAAATGTTATTTAACAATTCACTTAATCAAGCAACCACTCCTGAAGGTACATGTAGGTGAACGTGAGGTACCAGATGACTTCAAACTAATCAAAATTAGATATTCCATTTCTGACAATTGGATAACTTCCATTGTGTATGAAACTAAATAATGGTCCGTTAAATCAATCAACTGAATCGAGCAAGCATCTGTTGGAGGTACATGCAAGTGAAAATGAAAGAACACATAACTTCGACTCAGGTAGTCAGGAAGAGGCAGCATATTGAAAGTCTGCCTTTCTATTGATCTTCACAGTTACACATATCTTTTCCATCTTTAGGTCAACACGAGCACGCCTTGAAGAAGTCCATGACATTACAGTTTGACAAGGAGAATTATGAATTAAAAAAGAAACGTACCCATTTCAAATGGATGATATTTTAATAAGGTCGATAATTACGACTAAAACAGCGTTACATCATGTCTTCAGAACTAAACAATACTAAATATGAATTTTCACAACATTGTCTGTTCATATTTCTGAAAAACACACATTTTAAGAAATCGTCGTTTTGGAATCTCTTTAACTAGACGAGATAGAAGCCCCAAAAAACGATGTTTGGCTTGTTTATGGACGTCCTGCAGTAACGATGCGTCCAAACATTTAAATCCAAGAAGGTTATTTATATGTCCACGACATCTTTAGATAATTAAATTGAAACTTTAAATTTTTTTAAAACTTTATTACCAAACGTTGTGTCCAAAAACATCTTGAAAAGGCACGCCCTATGTATTTAAACAGACATACAAATCAAAATATCATACTCTGATGTATGAGAATGTGAGTACATCTTTACAAAGCATAATATATATGACATGTATAATATACATTCACAATCTACCATTATCAATATTTCATTTCACACTCTTTCAAATATATGGGGACATTCCTTTTGCACGTGGGTATATATCTGTAATTATATAATTACTTTTTTGTTTTAGCACCCTTAACATACATTGATTGAATTCGAATTGGTCAAAAGTTAATGAATATAAAAACTGTGTTGACGGATTTGCCAGCATGTACTTATTGCAAAAAAGTCAATACAGATCACGTGACATGCGAATGCTAAACATGTTAAACAGATAAAAGGCGGGATGGACACACATTGCCGATTGCCTTTGGGACAGGTGATTGCCCTAGTCTTGCGATTTTAATCATATGCTTAGTGTTGTGTTACATATTTGTATATAAAAGCAATATATGGCATTATTCACAACATATGTTTCAAAATATGTTGTTATATTAACTGCAATCATTGTTCGAAGGTTATACATACTGGTGTTTTACAAACACATGAATCATGGTTAAAACAAGAAGAATCTGCTAAATATAATTCAAAATCCATAGATATGCTAAATCAACTCTTGAATTTATGTATCAATTCAATTCAACTTAGGAACAAACATGTAAAAGAATATATATTGTAATTCAGAAAATATGTAATTACAACACTAGTGAAAATAAAAGGTTTTAAGATACACTTATCATTCCGATAACCTGACGGCATTCTTACACGCATATGTAAGCACACATATGAGGTTTAAAGGGACTGTAGCACGTTTTTGTCGCTCAAATAAGTCGATGAAATGTATTTGAAAAATATTGTCATCAATAGTAAAACACGCTTCTCTCTTCGGAAAATCAAGTTAAAATGAGTGTACATGGTTCCGTATAGAATGGGAATCGCTTTTGTCATTCAAGATAATAAAATGTGTTCACAATAAAATGGCGGCCATGCAATTTTTGCTTTATACGCAACACCGTTATTACCACTACGGATAATTGGTTTGTGTAGTAAGATGTTTTACCCTTTAAAGTAAATAAAAATGACATAAACTATCATTATAAATGACAAATTTAAAAAAATAAAATTTGCAAAAAACGTGCTACTGCCCTTTAATGTTCTAATGATGATTACATATTAAAAAGTTATTATGTTATATACTGATATATACTCTGAATGATTAGTTCCATCAAAAGCAGTGGGTGTGCTGTTTGATAAGTTATACATTTGTTATCCATCACATCTTCCTCGCAACAACGGGGCTTAATCAGAGCAGGAAATAGAAGCTGTGTTATTCATGAGGATGTTTCATTAATATCGAATACAGATATTTTTTTAGTCAAGGGGCATACTGAAGCATGTATAATTTATAATAAGTTTATTGTTTGTTTCTATGGTAATTGGATAGCGCAGGTTAAACTTTAAGTATGAACATGTAACTGCTAATTATGTAAACTGGGAATCATTTGTTATTTCTCAAGGTGACACGACTAAGTACTATGATTGGACATTAAGGAACAGTGAACTCTCTTTTCCTCGTTGACATTGGTTTGTTTTAACTGTTAATTACATATTAACATTCACTTTTCCCACCTTAGAAAAAGGTTGATGTGTTTTTCGTGATTTTGGTGCCCCTTTCCCTGCTTCATCTTGCATGTTTTGTGTTTTTCACAATGATTGGAAACTGAGGAAATTGCTATTACAGGTAGTTTAGTACAAGCTTGTCCTTTGTTTGATGTCTCCTAAAACCTTGGCTCATTTAATTCCTTGTTATTCACAGTTTATCTACTCATCATTGATGTTTTAGGTTCCATGGAGGAAACTGTGGCATTATATCGATATATCACAGACACTATTTCACTATATGGTTAGTGAGATCATAAATATGTTAGGGATGTTTGAACTCAGACCATGGGGGAACTGTCTCTGGTATTGTAATTTGATGTCACTATTCAGTGTTCAGTGACGACCTGGACTATTCACATAAAGATAACATATCCCATGGTCTGATGATATGTGTTAGAGATGTGTTGCCCTGGAAACCTTTGACAGGAAAATCATATTACCTTAGAAAAGGAATGAAAGTGTATCATTTAGACGTTTCCGCTATCCACCACAGTTACTTGTGTTGATACACACATTGTTGTTTTATTTTATTATGTCACGAGTTTACCTTTACGGACAGACAGACATACATACAGACATACATACAGACAGACATATTTATTCAGTATAAGGCCTTTGGCTCAAAATACAGAAAATTCAGTGTAACAATGCTTTTTCCTTTTCATTCATAATGAAACTTGATGGGCTTTTTTAAAAATGGATAACAAATAGCATACTCCTATCAATTTAAGCTGATGAAATCAGTCGAAAACAAAACAAACATGTATAAATTATTAGTATTGCTTGAAATGATGGAAAGGGAAGGTGTGTTTAATCAGACAGACATATGTTTTGTGTGATGTATTGTAATGGAAGCGTGTAATCGTCAATGTTACATTTAACAAGACTAAGAGGTAAGGCTTAAAGAGTAACTGATTCAATGCAATAATGATAATTATTATTAGAAAGGCCACAAAACAAATACAATTAAATAAACAATAATAATAATACATATAAGCATATAGCACATTTACAATAGTAGTTTGCTCTCTGCAATGAATGGAACATATTTTCCAATACCAGGAACAAAATCATTTATTCTTTGATCAAATATGTTTTGTGGAATTATAAACAATTTCTGTGATCATCATCATAAAATATAAGGTTGGTTTTTTAAAATACTGTTTTTAATTAAATGCATGCATAACAATTTCAATCTGCCATCTCAGAATTGAAGTACATCAAATTAGGTAAATAAAAAGTCATATATTTGCCAAACATATCACTGAACATACTATGTGTAGAAATACAATTTAATTGATTTGCAAAAATATCCGAAGGGATAACCGTCTCACCACCTACGTGTTTATAGCTTTGTACAGTATTCGAGTTCTGTTCTAGATAAGCTCCGATGTAGTTGCACACAAGATTTGATAGGGATTCTCAACGTATAAAACACAATGTACTTCCTCATTTGAAGTGATCATAAAGTAGAGTGGTTGCAGTCGATACAGTTCGCAATTAATCATCATTATGATAGTAAAGTCAAAGCTGAAACATTCATGTACAGTGTATGCATACGTGTTGCATATTGTGCAATATATTGCTTTGTAATTTAAATATCAATGTTAATTTAAATGCCCATCCTTTCTTAAAATGTCGTAATTATTTTATGAAGTGTGACTTTTTCCCACATAGATAAACACTTCAAATTGTCTACACATGTTTGGTTAGTATATGATATTAGAAACTGCAGCAAATCAGTAAAATAGTTAATAACAGTCTAGTAAATAATTGAGATTATGTTTAGTGATTTATTTAGAATTCTTCATGTATTAATGAATATAGGTAATTGATACGACAGAGAAGAGTATATACATGTAATGCAACGTAGAATACAATCATTTAACATGTCAAACTCAAAGAATTTTAAAACTAATGATTGATGGAACAGTGACATAAGATATGATAACAATGCCTTTAGTATGCTAACATGAATTGACATTGAAGAATACGAGACTCCTTTGTTGCTGTGTGCTAGTGTAATGATACCTAATGACTCTGTGGAAAAAACAAGATGAAATCAGTGAAGTGGAAAATAACTCCAGGCTCATATCATATTGGATCATTCATTTGTGAAAATTAATGTTTTACATTGTATCAAGGCAACTGGTCGATACAATCCCTGTACGTTAGTTTATTCTAATTAATAAATTTAACATGTTTTGTTAATGTCATCTACATGCATACTGTTATTAATAAGAGCAATAGTCTGTAAGTATAAATATATATAAAGAGAACATATTAGCACATGAACATGATAATTTGTTGTGAGTGATTGGTGAAGCTTCTATCTTGTCAGATGTTCCTGTTAAATTCATTTATTATACGAAAACATGATTAAAACACAATCCAGTAGAAACATATTGGCGAGTGTAACATAGTTAATATTTTACAATTGAACAATGGATCATTCAAAAGTAATAAAAAAACGAGAAGTAAATCAATTAATCAATTAATCGGTGTTACGATTGTGAAAATATCGACTTAGCAGCAACTTGTTGAATTGTTCAATGGTTATTTACATGTTATTTAATGGAGATTCTGTCAGAATAAATTATAATTTCAATGCAAATAAAAGAAGATGGCAGATACTGCCGATAGATCGTGCCCATCTAATAGAATCAGTATTTAGCTACCACTGCATCTTACGTTTGTGACTGATATACATAACAAAATGCTTTACAACCTCAAACATTTGAAATGGTTAACTGTTTACTTTATCTCAGGGATCATTATCATTAGGATGTGTCATGGAACATATTGTGCTATGGTTATGTACTTACAAATTATTATTTTTAGACTTATCCAATATAATTGTGAAAGCCTAATCTTTCAGGTTTAATTCGAGCTTTGATTATGTTTTTTTTTTTGATGTCTTGATGAATTTAATTCTTTTTGTATTATCTCGACGCCATGGTGATATTGTGGGTGGGTTGATATATATAAACAAAACATGAAAGACTGCTATGACACTAAAAGTATATGATAAACCAATATATCAATCTCATCTCCTTAGCCCCTAACTTTAGGTTATAAGGAGTTCTTTTGGAGGAGACCCCCCAATTGGTAGAAGACGTGTGGCACTGGGTTGAGGTACATAGGAGTATAATGTTGTATATAAACGTTTTGCGTACACAGAATATATAGAGACTATTTCATTGTTTTTCCCGAATATCATTTTTATCTCATCGAGTGGAGTGAGAAAGTGATATTTTCACGAGTGGCGCAGCCACGAGTGAAAATGTCACTTTCTCACTCCACTCGATGAGATAGAAATGACTAGTATTCGGCAAAAACAATGAGATAGTCTATTTATTATATTACTTTAATCTGCATATAAAAACAATTAAAACGTGTCATTGAAAGGTGAGAGCGGTCTTGTTGTCATAATCCTAACAACTCCCCGTTATACATTCACGGTAAATGCAGTGGGAAAATAGTTCGACTGATATGTCGATATTTAAAACAGGACAATGTTTTACAAAAATAAATTTGTTGTGAATGTTTATTTAAGGTACCATCTAGTCAAGTGAGATGCCCAAGACATTGAAAAACGCAAGTTGTGTCGTTATTTCAAACGCGAAGTGATACACAACATACAGCGAGTGACGTTCGTTATTGTCTGTCACATACCTCTCGCCTAAACAAGTTTTTCACGAGTAAAAGAACTACTATGCAACATATCAACAATAAGTCAATTTCAGAGTGTTAAGGAATGTTGAATATGATATTAACACCACAAAAGGTCAACAGTCATTGACTGAAACATCACAACATTGGCGTTCACCGTAAGACGTGGGAAGCAATCACTTTACAAAGGGAGATAATTAATTTCAAAGGGAGACAATCCTGGAAAGTAATTCCGGCCACACGTAAGTCACTGCAGTGAAGTTATGAATTATATTTTCACTGCAGTGAAAATATGACTTTTTACTGCTTATGTGAAAATATGGATTATACTTTAATCGTATAATCACATATTTCATTGCTAGTTATATAATAAAGGTTATTATTAAGATTGTGATTGAAATAATGTCATATGACTTTGGAAGGGATATTTAACTCTAAAGATCCAGACAGGTCATGCAACAAAGTTAATTGATCTGCATTGTTCATGAGTCTACTTATTGAAAACTAACTACCAACTTTCTTCCAGACGTGTTCATTATGACTCCAAGATGAAAAAGATATTTTCGACTGTGAAGATGAATAGATATGACAGCCCTTCCATCTGCTTCTAAAAACCTTGGTTCAACATGATCTGTTCTTTGCATTTCACTTACATGAAACTGAGTTATAGAATGGATGCTTAATGAAAATTAAAAAGCAGATGATAGATTTTTACTTTGAAATATGTCAACATAAGAGGGTGGACGCAACGAAGGTGATCATGTCTGAAAAACAAGATATGTTATGTTAACATGGATTCGATATCATGATAAAGATTGGTGTATGTGTATAAAGACAATACAGACATTACAAGACAAACCTACATTTTATTTACAAGTTTTTTTTTAACCTTATTCTAACGTTCGAGACATAGGACCTCTTACTTGATACATTAAAAGTGTCAAGTGATGGCGTCAGTGTACATCAAATCCAAGGCCATGTTTAAATGAATTGGCATGTTGTTTAGATTACACAAATGTAAAAAATTAACTATTTCAGTCAACAGTATTGATTATACTATGTAAACATTGTATCGACAATGCAACATAACAAAAAGGTAGTATCAAATGTTCATACATACTTTTTTATATCTGAAATTGTTTTCGTCAATTCATTGCTTATATCTGCTTCTCACACTGCATATACTCTTTGCCGATATTGTTGATTTCAACATTGTTCAACAAAGTTCTTCTTGAATATTTATTCTATTTAAAGTACATATTTCGTAGGAGGTTTGGATGATCAGAAGCACAAAATCGAATAATTAATTACATATAATTAAAACTTAAAATAAATTTTTGATATACATACATGTATGTCGAGAAATTGGTGACATTGGCTTGTAGCCATCAATTTTGTTTTATTGCAGGGACTAGTAGGAATAAGAATTAGGTAGAAACAGAATTACGTGTCTAGTGATCTTTTCTGTGGCAACAATCATATTTTGCGAATCAACTTATTTTGGGTACGATGATGGTTAGGGTATCCAAGAAAAAAGGTGACACACTTTACTTTCTGCAAATAGGCAGTAGACACTATTGATGAATTACGAAAGTGTAGAGAGAAAATTAAAGTTTGGCAGATGAATTACGGGAAACTCATTTACAATGCCATTTGTCATTGATAATAATCTTTTTTTATACACGGTAGTCTGTATCGACCACACATTTCCCCATTGATAATACAAGTACTAAGTCATTTGCCCTCCATTATGATCAGAATCCAGTTCATAAGTTTTCTATTTCAGTTCTCGGATATATAAGTACAGAGCAATTATGTCTTTCATTTGGAGTAAAGGGACTTTCTAAATAAGTTCGCAAAATATGATTTTCTTAAAGAAAGGTGTAAACCAAATGGATCAAGTTATATTATTGTTTAGGTGCAAATGTACCTGCGCATATCGATCATGTACGGGGTAATGTCAAATGTTAAATTGGACATAAAGTCTGGAATTGGCTGTTGAAGTTATAAATACATGTACATGACCTATTTTGTATGACACAATTCTGAAAAATATCAATATAAATGAGTTTCTTCATATAGAAGATATAGTATCAATTGGTATCGCGGAGTACTGGTAATTTTGCTTAATCAGTCACATCATATCGAAAAAACTGCCACTTTTCCATGGAAAAACGAATGATACCTAATACTTGAGTAAATCTAATTCCAAAACTGACTCAGGACTTCATACTATTGTATTATAGCCATAATCAAATTAACTGGTATCAATAACATGTCATAAAGAGATACATTTAATATCGATCGAATAGTTTGATTAAATATTAGACCTCATCATTTGGTCACAAATGACTGGTTTACACGATATGAGCCTGAAGCTTTATATTCGCCTCAACACGCTATATTGATTGACATGTGTTTGTTTCACAACATCATGAACGATTATCATATTTGTAAACATCTAGTGCATTAAAATCATGAGATGGTTTCTTACATGTCAATATCAAAATTTTCAAATCAAAGCCATTGCTAATATATTAAAATTTCACTACAACAGTCAAAATCGTAGTATCAAAATCGCATGTTAACTGAAGCTAATCACAAAAAGCTAATTTTATAATGTTCTTCAAATCACGTTTGTTTGTAAAACTGCTAGCCAAGGTGATTTCATTTGGTGATTGTTTTGACACGTTTATCTGATATCATTTATTCTCTAAAATTTCCAGGATAGGGATCGTTCCATTTACCACATATCTTGACCGTGGAATAAATCAGGTTTATTTGAATGCTTCACTGAAGGCTGAATGGTTATATTTAATTAAGACCGGAGATAATTCCCCCATGTTCTGAGTTCAAACAACCCAGACATATTTATCATCTCAATCACTAATCATATGGTGAAATAGTGTCTGTAGCATGTTGATAATATGACACATGTACATCCAAGAAGCCTGTAGATTGCAAACATCTACGATGAGCAGATAAACTGATAACAATGTCAACACCGACTTAGAACATGCTTTCATTCTCAAAGAGAAATGATGTACAATATTTGGAATAGACCTTTGTTAAACGCGATTTTGAAATGTCATACATCATATATTTTCCTAATGGTAACCCCTGGTCGATGCTTCAATAAACAATATGCTTACCATATAATGTAAAAACTTGTTATGAACTTTCAAAAACTTCTTAACCATAAACAGTATACTTAAAGTAGAATGTAAAAACATAGTATGGTATTTGAAAGTCATCTAAAATTAAACTGTGTTCACATGTTGAAGCAACGGGTGGTAAACATACATATGAGTTGTAATTGTGAAATAACACCCCTACTTGTTTGTAATATGGTACATTCTACATACACAGGATACTTATTTACACAGGTTTAATGAAATAACAATCATTTTAAAACAATCTTTGAAAAAGAACATGAAGCTTTTCTGGATAACAACTTCTTTAATGTGAAAATACACGACGTTTCGGAGTACATACTCACTCCTTCATCAGTTTGAATGTAAGGAAATAACAAAATATGGTACATTTATATAGCAATCAAAACAATGGTGAGGAAACTCAATCAGGGAGATTAACATGCATGAGAATGGTATACAATGGGGATTTGTAATCCAAACATGATGGAGGGGAAGCATGAGAATAATGAGGATGTTCAATACAAACACGAGGGGGAGTAAGTAGATAAACAATTGCCTGTAGGCTATATTGAAGATGTAAATAAACACACAAGGTGAAACGAGGGAGGCCAATTGGCTTTATTGAAATTGTTAAACAAATAATAATTATAGTTGATTTGAAGAGAGGCCAATTGTTGATGTGGGTGGCTTTGAAGTTGGTGATTGGAGTTGGATTGGTGTTGATTGGTGGGGACTCCTCGGATACATTCCACCTGATGAAGGAGTGAGTATGTACTCCGAAACGTCGTGTATTTTCACATTAAAGAAGTTGTTATCCAGAAAATCTTCATCGTCTTATGTATACCACTTCTAGAGAGTGAGAGAGTTTATTTCCTGAATTGAAGGCCGCATGGCCCAGAGTACAAATGTGGTACATAATCAACGCAATTTATAGTTACATGGTACAACAAATTAACATATATACTGCTAAAGGTATGCGAAGCAAATTTTTAACATGTTATATATTCCTCTTTAGGTATAATGCAAGTGATCTCAGGATCCTTTCATTTTTACATGATAACAGTTGTATAAATTTCTGCTGAGATGGATATTGAACATAATAATTAGGTATAAGTTGTTTTCTACTTTCATGAAAGTACGGGCATATAAGCAGAAAGTGAAATTCATCTTCAACAACTTCTAGATTACATTTTTCACACATCAGGCAAGAAATATTTACATTTGTGTCATAACGTTTCTTTTGTACTTTCAGATTATGGGTTAAACATCTAAATCTAGCAAGTGATTGTACCAGATCAAAATCGAGTGATACATTTAAATACAACTCCTGTTCAAACATTCCTTTGTATGATGCATATGACTTTAAGAAAGTTGAATTATTAATTTTCTGATACCAAGCTTGTATATCTAAATCAATACAGCTCTGTTTAAACATGGACATAAAAGTTTGTACATTTCCACATTCTTGGAATATCCAAGCATAAGAATAACCTGTTTGAAACAGAAGCATTCTGACACGAGAAGCCCAATTGATTTTACCATTTTCATCTTGTGCTTTTTGCATCTTATAACATGCATGGGGGTGTCTTTTAGAGTCCATATGAATTAGACGACACCAATATCGTATACATCGACAAAAATAGGTTACAGATAGATGATAGCGTCCTGTTTCACCAAGAACTACGCTTGAGGATGTTTTCTTATTAAGTCGTAGATAGCGCTTAAAGAAATTGCTCTGTACCTTTTCAATACTTTCTCGGTATGTGAAACCCCATATTTCGCTGCCATAACATGCTATAGGTGCTATTTTACTATCAAAAATTGAAGTAAATACTTTGAGAGTGAGATGTGGGTATAATTTCATAAGCTGATATATTGGGAAACAGGCTTTTGATGCTTGAACAGCTAGGGTTTCTAAATGCCATTCAAAGACCTAATCTTTGAAATTTTTTATAAAAAAAATATTTAAAAAATATGACGATATGTGGATGACATATCTAGACAGATAGACATTACCAATTCAGATCTTTTCTGAATTAAAAGAAGTTTTTAATGAATTGTTACGTATGGGATAAAACATGTCAAAGGGTGTTTATGAGATTAAAAACCCGCAACCCGAGGGATAAACACAAGGGGTGTTAACCCCGAGTGTTTATCCCGAGAGTAAGGGTTTGTAATCTCATAAACACCCTTTGGCATGACTATCAAGCTTACAAACTGACCCGATGGTTAAATTTTATGTTTCATCTTTCCTAATTGATAGTGCGAAAAAGGAAAGGAGTCGTCCGTAAAATATTTCCCTTTGGTGAAAGAAAGTAGGTAAAAGAAGAACTTAGGAAACTACCTCGTCCGCCTAGTCCCTGTAGTACAGTGGTATCATCGCTGCTCTTAGTGTGCAGGGGTATGGAGGTTTCGGGTTCGAGTCGGGCTATTGTAATAAACATTTGCAGATTGATGTTTGAATTAAAAGTTGTTTTTCAACATAGTTACACATTACATACACTAACTGTCATTCTTAACTCTCTGTATTAAATATAGATATTTGAAGAGGGGCATTATTAAGATTACGTTACAATCCCGTGGATTATGTGATAATACGTCCTCATTGGAATTAGTTAGTATAATGTTATAACCAGTATAGTGGTGTGACGTCACTGGAGATCTGTAAATACATGTACAATAATATCAATGTTAAAAGATACAACCAATTCTTGTTCAAAAGCGTAAATATATACGTTCATTACGTTTTCATCTAGATGGAACATAATTGGGAATGTAATTAGTGTGTATTCTATGACAGCAACGTCTAACAGTATAACCTCCCTATGTTTGAAAGTTAAAATCCCTCTCTGTAACACTCTTCCAATCAAAAAGAAAGGATAATGACAATTTACTTATAATACTCTTTCATTATATGGATGGAATATGCTTTGTATTCGGAACAGTAGTAGCAAACAATTACAGTTCTAAAACAATTTTGGTCATACATTATTGAGTGTCCATGAGTGACCTGACCATCATCAATTGATGTCATGGCAATAATATGGACACACAAAAGGCGCAACAAGTGGTATGCCTGCGTTATCCTATTGAAATATTCAAGGTGACACGTTTCTTATCTTAGATTCAATGATATAGGTGTTATATTGACCTTTAAGACAATGTCTACTTTGGTGCTATCCAATTTGAAAAACCAATCTACCCAGAGCCAACACCAGATGACGTTGTCGTATAAAGAATAAATTAAGGGTTAAGGGTAAGTAGGTACTTTACAATATAATGATGACAATTCTACTTAAATTATTGACAAGTGAAGTGTGTATAGATATTGATATATATTGATCTTGTTGAAATTTCAAAAAGCATAATTGACTATCTTGATTTTTTCTTGAACCTTGGTGCTGTAATAACATAACGGTAGAAATCCCTAATCATAAAGTGGTAGACATTTTATTTTCTGATGTTCGTTAAACAAATACGTTGTTCCAGAGATTGAATTTTCTTATCATACAGTCATATTCGAGTCTGAATACAAACATGGACATACTAATAATAACAGGTTCATTTTTAGAGCGCACTTATAAATCAACTCAGTGGTTGCTCAAGGCGCTATAGAAGCAATAACATACTTGTCGCTTGAAGGTCATCTCAATCACAGCCATTACCAGGTAGCCATTTGCTGTTGAGTGAAAAGAGGAACATGTTGAATAAAAGTTACTTACCCAGGGTGACACAACTGTCGGACCGAAATAGTGAGACATCTGTAGGTATGACTGGTTGCAATCAGCCTGTTTTGAATCTTCCTTCAAGTACAAGGAGTATGCGATTGGCTGGAAACTGTGTCAAAATGTAAAATGGTGAAGGCTACAATTCACTGCAATAAAATTGATGCAAAAAGTGTTTTGTTTAAGGGAGTATACGGCTTGATAATCACGCATTCCTTTTTGAGTTTCTCCGTGGATTACTTGTGAAGCTACTGATAACTACAACAATTTGAATCCATTGATTTTCGATTATATTCTGAGTTCTCTTGACATGTAAAATCATGTCATATTAATCTGTCTTGAAAGAAAACATGTACAACGTATATCATCGCTTCTTGACATAATAGAGAGGAATGAATGTAATACTGGCTCGTGAGGTTCTTTTATCAACTTATTGTTTTCTGGAGCTCAGTGCTGTAGTGGTTAGCATGCTTGCCCCACACGCCAATGGCCCGGGTTCGAATCCCGATGGAGACACCATAAGTTTGTGACTTGGGTCTTACACTGTGTTGTTCCCCTGGGCAAGGTACTTCATCCACATTGCACTCAGTCCACCCAGCTGTTATAATGGGTACCTGAACATGGGAAGTACGGATCTATATGGTCGGGCGGAGCGCTTAGTATCGGCACCGAAAATACAATTCCTTCAGGTTAATAATGTACCACCATTGATCAGTGCTTGCACTGGATATTAGGCGTTAAAATGTATATTATAATTATTATTTAATTATTATTGACAAATCAGCATTATTATATGAAAATATAATAACAACCGCGAACTGTTTCGATGTTGTATTATTAACTTACATAGATAATTGCTATAAAAATATAAATCTAGTAAGTTCCCGGTAATTTGTATCAAACATTTACAAAGTTTCCAAGTGTTGAGTTAAGCATGGGTTATTATGTATAGGACTAATTGACCTTTACATGTCAGCACGGATATAAAGAATATAAATTGCCTGTTGGACATTTCTGAATGACAGCTGGCAATATAATAACTAGAATTACAACCTATGTGCTGAATTGTCTATTGCAAATGTTTCTTGAATTATTTTATTGTATAAACAATGAAAGACAGTTTTAGCTGAATTGGAAAGTCTTGAAAAAAAGTAATTTCATCTTAATATATGAAAAGTTTAATGATTGAAAATCAACTATCTTACTTGTACAACATATGTATCAAACTTTGTTTATTTGTTCGTGTGTTTCTACATGAGTGTATAATCATCATTTTTTAAAGTTCAAAATCTTTTGTATCTTCGTCATGAAATTTGTTATATTTTATGTATTGACAGAAGTATAATTTCTTCATTATAAGTACACGTGGCAGATATGTAATTTTATGTAAAAATGAAGTTGCTACAGTGTCTACATGTCTTATATCTGTAATAGAATAACATTTTAAAAATAATTATGGGCAAAATAGGAATAAATCAGGCCTTATTAAAGTTCAATCTTTGTCCAATAATGATTTAAATCAACGATTTCATGTAAAACAAAATCGAATTTACAATTGTAATTTTCACTCAACTGTTTTATGAATCATTGCCAATATTGTTCCTGTAATATAAAACTTTTTTAACGATATATGATAATATCTGTTAAAGTATATAATGTAAATACTATGTTCTTCAATCGATTTGTTAATATTGCTGACGAATTTCAATGAAAACATTTATTGTGACAAGTTCTTTGAATTAAAACAGATACTGAAACATCTGTCAAGGCCGTGTACTGTTTTCGACAACAATACAACACGTATTTAAACGTGAACTAGTGCTTCCTAATAGTGTTTACATAGAGACATATTTACAATGATATGAACAATTAAGTGCGTATTCTACTGAGACATTTTCCGGTTTGTTTACTTATCTGCACACACATTAAGTTTAGAAACTTGTGGAGAGTTTGTGAACTGTATTGGTTATCAGGGAAGCCGTTGTCATTCCTGGCTTTACTTGCTACAAACCATTATTGTATGATATTCATCCTCAACGAGAGAGACGATATATATTAGAAAGAAACAAATTGATTAATGTGTCTAATTATGTGACTAGCGTTTATCTCCCTCTATATACACAGAGGTAACAAAGAAACGATACCAATTTTGGACAATTATAAACATCTGACATAAAAACAAAACCATCATATTTCAATGAATGAAACTAACGTTACAAAGCAAAAGAAACAACAAATTGTCGACAAAGTTAAAGAAACGATACCTTTTGAGGCGCATTAAGGTAACATGAAAACATAGTTTTGGAAATAGTATATCCTAATTAGGAATTACCGAAGTCAATCACACAATATTTTTGCAGAATAAAGGACATTTCGATTGTCTGTTATGATTATATATCTTGTAAAGAGATAAACTTTCATAAAAATGAAAATTATGTTAGTACAAAGTGTTGTCGGAATAACATAGTATTACCATTTTGGACTTTACATCGATGGCTGCTGTAGAATATCATAAAACAAGCCATAAAACCTATTTCGCCTGGTTAAGAATATTTCAAAACGACAGTTTTTAAAAGCTGTGTTTTTCAGTACCGTGAACATCAATCCTTTTTGAAAAGTTTATTTGGCTTTATGAGACAAGGTATAACTATGTTTCAGTCCTATCTATTCCCCTGGATCAAATATATTTCTTTTTATTGGTATTGTTTGTTCTTTCTCTGGGTTTATTCCCAACAGGCAGACTTCATGTCGGACAAAGACAAAAACACAAATTCAGTTCACATGAAATTGTGGACAGATCAGACGTAGTTCAACTCCAACAACACGACCTTGAATTGCGTGTAGAGCAACCATTTCTCTGGTGTTTTCCCTTCAATCGACGTAAGCCTTTGATTCCTCAGCCCAAGAACAGACCGTTTATCCACCCAATCTCAAGGAACTTCTGATTATGAATGATTGTGAAATATGGATGTTTAAAATTATAGAGAAATCACTTCAGAAATGTATTACAGTAATTGATATAATTTGTTTTCCCACATAGGGTGCTCTAGTCATTCCTTCTCACCTGACAAAAGTAACCTATCACGCAAGTGGGCAACATTCACGATTCCCAGCAAATGACATAGCGGGGGGGGGGGGGGGGGGGGGGGGGGGGGGGGGGGGGGGGGGAGTTTGCGACACGTCTATCCAATGAAACATCGTTTTACATCTTCGACTTACTTCACCTTGTACAAGATCTGTGTACATCGCAAAGGAAAAGGAACTCATTTGGACCATTACCTGAACAGATAAAATACTCACTCTGAAACGCAATCGCTGGTTTCACAATAAACTTTAATTGCAACCAAATCAGGATTCTCTATGGTTAGCTCAGAGAGTTTCCACTTGCAAAGAGATTACCTGTGGAGAAAACGAGTAACCTCTGGTTAGAGAGAATTATAACCTCTTTACAAATAAGTTTATACTGTAAACATGTAATACTTTACGCATTTATAAGAGATGCAAGTATACACATATTATCTTAGTTCTGATGCTTAAGTCTTGAGCGTACTGATATCGCTAAATACTTTAAAAAAAGATTAATATTTGAATTCTGTGTAAAGCAAAGAAAGTAAATTTAAAACAGTTTATAGATTAAACAAAGGTAACATACATGTATGTAACTGATAAAGACACTTCGTTTGACGTTTGACGAGGAAAAAGATTATTGAGAAAATCAATACATTCATAATGCATGGTGGGAACATAGAACTTAAAAATCTTGTAAAAAAGTGTAGCGTTATCTTTCCAAACAAATTGAATAAACATTAAAGATGAATTGTTATTTGAATACGTCCTGTACCATCAACATCACTGGTGTTACTTATTTTCAAATCAAACTTCAGATTCTTCGGTTTTGTGCCTACTACACCAAACATAATTACAGGGTCATGGGCCACAAGAGGGCTGTAATGGGAATAAGGCGCGATTCAAATGAATACAGTGAATTAAACATGAACATGTTTTGTTATCCTTCTTATAGCCCTGGTTAAGATTTTACCAGGGAAAGAGATGTTTTCAGTAAAGTGCTTTTGGATAGCAATATGTCAATATGATGTCAACTTTCAAGTAAAATACTTTCGTATTATTTTACACTGAATTGTATACACTTATTTTGTCAGGAATCTGATTTTCTATGCAGCAGTTAACAACTTGAATACAAAGGAGTTTCAATGGGCATTGCATTGAAATGGGAGAGCCACTTCTTATTAATTGAATTGACTAATTGAAAACACAAATCCGTGATGTTCAATGCATAGCAGTTCGAGCATTGGAGGTACAAGGTTGATGTGATGCTTCGGATGTCCCAATGTTCTATTATTTTCTGTTGATATATGTTTTTATAATGTACCATGATAAACTTTGTATATTCTGTTTTGCTTTACTATAACCTTGTTAAGATAATTACATCTTTCTTCCGAAGATTTATTAATAATGTCACGATATTAAATAGCTGAACCATGCAAACATGTTTTTCAGTATCTACTAATACAGTGAAATTGGTTTGAAGTCTGTGGTTAGGCCTAACAATTAAAAACATGTTTCTGGTCTTTACAGGCTGATAAAAATGATACGATGACGCGACATTTTTTATATTTACAAAATTATTTTTTGGGGAAATGAAATGTTCAACAAACAAAATTTATACAATTATTTATATACATTTTTAATACACACACCCTCTTAAATATGTGTTACTATTCCAAACAGTCAATAATCTCACCCTTACACTCCATCTCAACAGAAACGAGTGACATTTGTTATGTGCAATGTTTTCTGAGTTACCTGCCCTTACTTTTGTACCTGAGGCGTGGGTTTGAAACTGACGCGGGGCCTTAAAGAATTTATAATTAATGTACTAGAACATTATCCTGTTTGATATGGTGAATAATGTTTTTTTAAGTTTATTAAAATATATATACTGTAATACTCTTGTTAGCTAATTTAAAAAGAGGATGTGTCTTTGTTGAAAAGATGAAACACTAACTTTGAAGACTCAATAAATGTTTTCTCTTCATCAAAACCAAAGGCAGCAACACCATACGCGTACGTCTTACACATTCTGTTAAAACAGTGTAATTATATATCTTGTTACCAAGGCAACACGTATTGATAAATCTTAAAAGGACTCTTTAACAGTGTATTGGTTCGTTTCACACAGAACCATAACACAGCGATGACATGAATGACACTTGAGGGGAGTATATGCGGTTGGAAGTAAATTGCTATTGTTTAAAAAAGCACTTGAGACCACAGAGATACACACTCTGGCATAGATAATACAATCGTCAGGAGCCTATCTCAACTTGATGTCTCTTTTCTGCATCACTAGCTGATGCGTCTCATACATAAAACTAATTTTATTCTGTAACCAGGGAAGACAATGAACACATTTATTTGCCGATAGTTTTTGCATATCTTCCTTCTTGTTATTTGTTCATAAACCGGACAATTATGAAGTAGCAACGATGAAACAGCAACACAATGTAGTGTGTATCGATTTATTCTCATTTTCAGACACAGTCTAGAGTTTTCTCCATGCATTTTTGAGCATTTTCAGCAATAAATGAATAATATACTATGAAGTGGCTAAATCCCTTTATCATAACTTGTGACTAGATTTTGAGTTATTTTCAGAAAACACTGACGGACATAAACAAATTATCCTTGCTTTAGATTTCGGTAATTAAAAGCAACACCATTTTGAAAATGTCATTACTCAAACAACTCATTTAGGCATTTGTATAAAAATTGGAAAATTGAACAGTTGGATACGATCATACGATAGGGCTTAATGAGCATGGGGTCAAAATGTAGATTTCGTGAAAATTGTATCGATATTGAGTGCTTCACAATGCAGCAAATTAAGTCACTTGTGTGTACACCTCTGGCATTGAGAGAGGCAAGACGCGTCTTCGAGCTGTCGTAGTCAAGTGTATGATGACGTCAGCTCGGACACGTGTCGATTCATCTATGAGAGCTTGAGCCATTTGCTGTCGGATGATTGGAGAGTTTTGTCGATTCCGAATTCGCTTGTCAAGGTGGTCCCACAAATGTTAAATCGGTGAGAGGTCTGGAGATCGAGCTGGCCATGGCATGACGTTGACTTTGTTGACGTTGAGGAAGTTGTAAATCATCCTAGCAACATGTGGTGGAGCGTTATCGTGATGGAAGAGGACTCTATGTACCTGGTCGATGTTACGTTAGGCCGTCAGTTTGCCATTCGCAACGACAGCTGCCCAAAACCATTACGCTCCTGGATACAGCAATTGGCCGTTCTTTCACCCGCCCGCCTATAAACCATCATTTTCCATCAGCTCTTGAAATAGCAAAACGACTTTCATCAGAAAAAAACTCGACGTCAGTCACGTAGCCACCAACGTCGTACTTGAGTGGCCAAGTGGCCGATGGCTGATGGTCAGTACTGTTCCCCGGTATGGTCGGAATGCTCTGATACCAAAGGCACGGATTCCTCTAGCAATTGTCCTTCCGAAGAGGGGGTGACCACATGCCGTTGCCGCTGATGCAACGTCCTCAGGTACTGTTTTTTCCGCACTGTCGTAATCAGGGTTCTGCCTGTCCGTGGTCTGTCTGAGGTCTGCCCTGTTTGTTGAAAGCTTTGGCGAGGATTCCGGACAGTTACAGCGGAGCTGCCGAACGTTCTTGGAATGTGATCAGTTGTAGCTCCGAATTGCAGTATTCGAAATGGCCCTTTCTCTCTCTGCTGTCGTTAACCGTGTCATTCTTTTGTGTTTTCCTGTACTGCAGGTGTCCTTCTTGTGTCTGCCATGGTTGTTATATCCTTCCCGCATGTGCATCCACCGAAAGTGTTAAATCATGAGCTTTTCGCAAAATACCTCATAGAAGTTGTCTGATGTTGCGTTTTGTACATCAGATATGATCCCGTGCTCTTTATAATACTAGCCAAATAAAACTTCCTTTTATATTTTTAAATTTTAACTAAGTTTAACGTCAGTCTATATGGTATAACAAAGAAACAAATATGCACGATAGCTTAATCCACTGATAAACATCACTGAAACATATTGTCTGCATAAGCCAACTAAACTAAATTATTAACAGTATCGTTCATATTTCTGAAAAAGAAACGCATTAAAACAATCATCCTAAATTAGACGAGGTAGGAGAAGGAGACATGACTTTGGGCTTGTTTTATGACATCCTGCAGTAATGATGCGTCAACAAATGAAAGTACACGATCTTACGTTTTGTTATGTCGGCAGCACATTATTTTGACTAAATTTTTATAATTCAGTTTTCATTTAAATGCAATGTCAAACATTCATTCTGTTTCAAACATTTCATTACGTCTGTTTGAACAGACATATAAACAAAAGTATCATACCCTGATATACCTTGTAAATATCTTCAAAGTCCATTGTTGTGTGTGTGTGTGGGGGGGGGGGGGGGGGGGGGGGGGGGGGGGGGGGGGGGGGGGGGGAATCATTGCTTTTGCAGTTGACGTAGGCTTAGGGGAAAATCCTAGTACAAAACTAATACTGTCTCTATGTAAACCTATTATAAACTGTCTAGATATACTATATAACATTCTTCACTCATGTCCTCTCAAAATGTCATCTCCTCTCATTCCATGTACATCATGTTCTCGCTTATAGATATAATTGATAATTGATATAAATTCTCTGATGACCAGATAAATCTTTAAATCGTAGTGCAAAACGAATAGTACATCTATGATTTGGACAATTGTCTGGACAAACAAATCCTCCACCCACGTCAGAGGATGACACATACATCATGTCCACAGTTATATATATAATGGAGAGCAATGGAAATGATTACGGCAAACTATCATTTCTCTTTCTGGTGTAACCGTAGTCTGTGATATTACATTATCCACAACGAGATTCCTACTGTACACATTTTGCTTAATACCTTTTAACTCAGGAGGGCTATCAATAGGCCACACCCTGACTTCTTTTGAACACTAAACGTTTTACCATACACTCGGGGTACATACTCACTCCTTCATCAGGTGGAATGTAAGGAAATAACAAAATATGGTACATTTATATAGGCAGATTTCTGGTCAAGTTTGTTGATGGACCCTTGGTATTCCTTGATCCTTGTGTTGATAGGTCGTAGCAAATTTGTATTGCAAATCCTCATCATTCTCATGCTTCATCTCCATCATGTTTGTATTACAAATCCCCATTGTATACCATTCTCATGCATGTTAATCTCCCTGATTGAGTTTCCTCACCATTGTTTTGTTTTCTATATAAATGTACATTGTTACAATGTTACATTTTTGAAAAATATGTACATCTGTCTGAACATATACATGTATAGTGAATATATGAATTATGTATTTATTTCACAAGCTTATTTAGATTAAAACGAAATAGCAAAATAGCATGAACACAGGATCTTGCTCAGGTTAAGAGCTATTTTGTTTAATATATTTACATAAACATTCACTGTGACAATAACATAAAATACAGGTCCTTTCAAATACAAGAGATAACAAGTGAAATATTGAGCCTTGGATTTTGACAAAAAGGGTGTGTGTAAACTGTTTAAAAATATCGTTGTTTGTGATTTTTTTCGTGGCTAAAAACACTTCATACAGTTAAAGCAAAGGAAACAAGCTTTAGCTGCTGATAGGCAATATATTAGAGAAACAAATACATCAATAATGCAAGAGAGCACTGTCATGTGTGAGGTTGATACGTTTTAAGTCCTTAATGTTGTCTATTAAAAAGAGACTAGTAAAAGAAATTAGTAAAACATGACATTTATAATGCAAGGCTAAACCAGAGCCGTGTTAAATTATTGCAAACGGTCGTAAAGCATTCAGTAAAACTTGTTTTCATTGTTATGTGTTCCTGTTCTTGAATTTCTTAAAGTATTTACTTCGTGATATATCATTGCAACAGGTTGAAAAATGTACCTTTAAACATTGTAGCACACCGTTCTTACTGAAATAAAGAGAACGAAAAGGTAAATAAGTCTTACCTATTGCTAGATAATACTCCTCGATCAATAAAGAAAGATCTAAATATACATGGTTCGGCTAAGCCATTCCTTCAAGTGGCGATTTTTAATGTGTTCACATTAAAATGGCCGCTCGAGGTTAGTTCAAGATATGTGAATGATGGAACGATACCTGAACGCTTCGAATAAAAATGTCATCATTGCAGCATGATGGAATGGTCATTTATATTGCTGTCTGTACTCTCAACATTTCATCAGATCTACACATTTATCTCTCACACTGAAGAGTTCCACACAAAAGTCGTGTAAAGCTTTATTTTACAATTCTATTCCAGTACAGATAACCATTTTCTATGGGTACGGTTTATTGGGTCGTGTAATGAGATGTTTTATATAAAGTATATTACAGTATTAAATGTAGAATTTGATAACACGCACAAAGCTTATATGGCACCAACGGGTTATTCGATTTTTGGCTATTCTATGCCTAAAGATGTTTTCATTATGAGATAATAGTAATTTTATATGATTAGAACATATTTTCAGATCATATGTTTTGCAATTTAAAAAGAAATTGTACATCAAGGCTATAACTAACCTAAGAAAATAGGAAAGAAACTAAGACGAAATTAGAGTGAGTGAGTGAGTTATTGCTTAACGCCGCTTCGGCAGTATCGCAGCCATTAGCGGCGAACGAAATTAGAAGATGAATGTTGGAACTGTTTGCGATACCTGTATTATTATCGTTTTATAAAAGACAACCATGAACACAGCGCTGTACCATTTAAGTTTATTACATCTTTGGGCATTTGCTCAACTTAGTTACACTGACCCAAACCTCTACAAATCATTTCTTAAGTGCGGGAGCTACCGTAGAGCAGGACATGTAAATCGTAATTGCGAACACCTGATGTCGTCACTGATTTAAGAGCAGTCATTCTGACTGATGTGACCGATTTTAGTCAAGTGGAATTGTTTTTATCATTAACATTCTTTCTTTAGAATTGACGTCATAAATAAAAAAACAATTGGCTATAACAGAGTCCGTTTGATTTGAGTCTTCAGAGAACTGAACAAGTCTTTGTTATTTCTTTTTGTTCAAATCAAATGCAGTTCTTATTGACATGATTGACATGGTTTGACTATCAGCACTTTTCCTCTTTACTTTCTGTCATTTATTTCATCTTTATTACCAAAATTAAGTTTAAAAAACCTGCACTACTACAACTAAACTAACCCTCACATGAATAAGTATACTGCTTTCTGCAATATAGTTCACATATTAATTCATGCATATTAACGCAGTGCTCATCTCACATTTAGTATTAACAGATTCATTTAAATCCCAGGGAAATTATAATGATATTATATGTACTCCATCTACATTAAAAAAAGGATTATATCTTATTCGTTGGCTGTAAAACTGCAAATTATTTACTCCTTTCAATTTCATCCATTGCTAGAAGCAAAGGTAAAGACCTAATCTCGAAAACAATGATTCATCTCCATTTGAAAGAAAGTGGTGGTCACGCTTGACTTTTGTTTCGTGTTCTTGGACTCTGCTTCCTCTCATGACAATGGTATCTACAGTTTATCTTGTTCATCGTTGATGTTTGCAGGTTTCATGGATGAAAATGTGGCATTTTATCTGCCTACCACAGACACTATTTCACTTTATGGTTAACGAGATCATAAATATGTTAGGGTTGTTTGAACTTAGAACAAGGGGGAACTATCTATGGTATGGTATCTATGGTAATTATTCACATAAACCTGATTTTGTCCAAGGTCGGATATGTGGCAAATAATCTTTGTCCTGGAAACCTTCAGACAAGAAAACATATCACATTTTCGTGTCAAATAATCAAAAAATTAAATCACCTAGACGTCGTGTTATCACCAATCTTGATTTTAAGAACGCCCCATGTTTATCTATTGTTAAGAATTAAATGAAACATTATTTGATACAGTCGCCTGAGTGAGTTCTTAACATGTGCTTTAGAGACATTCATTCTACGATTTTGTTTTTTTCTACTAAAATAAAATATAGAAACATTGATTTTGATATGCAAACGTGATTTGATATTAACATGCAACAACTTGTCATGATTTTATTGTACCTGATGTTTACTAATTGATAGTCGTGCGTAATGTTGAGAAACAAACAAATATTAATCAATATGGCGTGTTGAGGCGGAGATAAAGCTTCAGGCTCACATTGTTTAACTAGTCAGTTATGAAAATTAAATGAGGTTTTGTATTTGATAAAAACATCGGATCGTTATTGAAATGTCCTCTTATCGACATTTGTTTGATATCCATCATGTTTAATTTAGCTGTACAACAATCGAATGAACTCCTGAGCTCCTTTTTTTCAAAATGGATATGAAATCATTTCGCATGTTTTGCAAGCGAAGTAGTTCCTTGATACTTTCATTTGATACTATATTATTTCTGTAGATATGGTCTATATGAATAAATACTTTAACATTCATATATTTTATGATCAACATGTGTAGCTTAATTTTCACTTCAGCATGAATAGAAAAATCATTAAAGTCAGTAAAGATATATCAGTTGTAAAACTGCTTCTATGTATTGATGGCTGTCAACTAGAAATTGATTTTCCATATTACATGGCCTCAGATGTGAATCTCTTTTGTCTTCAAGGACACAGAGCTACATTGATCATCCCCCATGAAGGAAAAGTACACTCAACCGCAAAAGAAACGACACCATAGAAATTGCAGGGTAAGTCAATCCACGGGTGATACACACGATTGAAACAGAGATACATCATGTCTTCAGAAGCCAACTGAACTAAGAATAAAATTTCATAATATTATCTGCTCATATTTTTGAGAAACACACGTTTTAAGACTTCTCAAAATCATTGTTTTCAAATCTCCTTAACTAGACGAGAAGGAGAGTCAAAAGGGGCTTTTTGGGCTTGCTGTATGACGCGTCAATATTTTAAAGTTAAAGAAGGTTATTTATGTCGACAACATATGTTATGAATTAAATTTCTACATTTAACACATTTTTTACTTAAATGCCAACCTCTCTGGTCAAAAACCAGACCGTACAACTGAACAGCAGAATGTTACAAACCAACTGTTTATTTGGACATGCATGCATATGTATATGTGGTGTTTCTTTACTAGAAATCGTCTTAATGATTATATCGGAATTCATGTTTACATACTTGATTTCAGAAACTATCACCTTCTTCGTGTTCACATTTTCATGTCGACAAATGTGATGGTAAATGTGTCATCTGCCTCTAATTGTAACTTTTGTAATGCCATTTATCACACAATTTCATCAAACATCCATTCTATCTCATACGGAGGTTCAGGCAATTGAGATGCAGAGACAGTGCATGTGAACCAGTGTTTTAATAAGAGGAAGCAGATGGAAGGGCTGCCATTTCTATTGATCTTCACAGTTGAAAATATCTTTTTCATCTTGAAGTCATAAAGAGCATGTCTTGAAGAAAGCTAGTAGTTAGTTTTAATAAGGAGACTCATGAACAATGCAGATCTATTAACTTTGTTGTATAACCTGTCCTGTGAAATGACATTATTGAAACGCCCCTTTCAAAGTCATTTGACATCCATGATCATATTGATAATTCTGTGAATGAAGATTACATACTATAATGGATAATTTCGATCAGTTTCCTTCATAAAACCTCAAACTTATTTTAATTTTCACAAAAGAATAATCAAATATGAAATGAGCTTCAATGTATATTTCCATTTTACTGAGTTCATCTTGTTTGTTCCACAAAATCAGTTGGTATCATTACATCAGCAAACAGCAACAACAAAAGAGTATACTATTTTTCAATATCAAGTCATGTTTGCGTACTAAAGGCATAATTAGTATATCAATGTCAATGTTACAGTAATTTTGAGTTTTAAAGTTCAATGAATTTTGCATGTAAATGACTTGAACTTATTGTTTGTATTCTGTATTGAATTTCTTTGAGGTATCCATTGTCGATACCGATATTCAGTAAATATACATGAAGCATGGTAATAAGCAATGAAACATGAGCTCAACTGTTTACAACTCTGTTATAAACTCTTGACCTGTTTTGCTTCAGTTTCGAATATTGTTTGAAGTGTGAGGTTAATGGTTACTCTATATAAATAATTACGTCCTCGTTTGTACAAAATAAGCACTAAAATTCATATTGATATTCAATTAAAAGATTTTAAAAAAAACATACAAACAAACAAACATACAAACATACAAACATACAACACGAATGCATACAATGTACATGGAGGCTTAAGTTTTAAATTTACTGCCATAATGATGATTCCTGATTAATTGAGAACTGGATGGAAACCATAACTACTCTTAATAATGAGTTCACACGAGGAAGTTAATGTGTTGTTTGATGTGTTATAAATTACAATCCCTATCAAATATGGTTCGTAAGCACATCTGAGGGTACAAAGAACAGGATACGAAATACGATGCCAAATTGTATACATGTAGGTGGTGAGACAGATATCCTTTAGCACGTTTGGCCATATAAATAATGGAACTTTACAAGTCTATATAAATAACACTGTATTGACTTTCAACACATAGTTTATTTACTGGTATGTTTGACAAATATTTAACTTTTAATGTAATTTTTACCAACTCTGAAAAGGCGCTTATCATTTTTTGTTTTATCTTTGACAGCAATATATTGATTACAAATATATGTTTGCCTCTTATGTATATTCTACAGATGTATGTACCAAGAATTGAAATGGAATAATTTTGTTTCTGAGATTGCAACTCCAGACACAAAGTGCATATTACTAAGTGTGTAAGTATAAGTTTACGATGTATACCCATGAATATATTGTTATGATTATTATTTTGTTGTATTTGGTAAGTGACTTTTTCTCATAATAGCTATCTTTATTCACATTAGTTCAGCTGCTCTTTAAGTCTTAGCTCATAGGATTGTAATGTAAAACATTAAATATTTTGTTGTGTTATCTGTTTCCACTAAATAATTGCAACATGACACACAACATAATTATGGCTGATTAAGCACATGAAATACCTTTCCTTTAAAATTTCAAAGAAATGCTAACATTTAATAATTATTATGTTTTCGAGTAATTGCATTAGTATGAATTAATGATCTCGTTCTTTTTGCCTCAATTCTATCGAAATTTAGATTGCATCTTTTTCGTTGAATGAATAAAAAAGTATATCGAGATATGATAATATTAAAACATTGATATATGAATCTACAAATATAAGGTTACTGTGATGGTAAATTAAAGGACAACCCTAAACGATACAATTCCATTACTTTTCTTGAAAAATAATGTGATACTATTTTTTCTCGTAAAAGGTTTCCAGGACAACACATCTCTAACACATATCATCAGGCCATGGGATAAATTAGCTTCATGTGGATAGTCCAGGTCGTCACTGAACACTTAATAACTTCATCAAATTACAAGAGAAAGTTCCTCCATCTTCTAAGTTCAAACAACCCTAAGATAGTTATGATATCACTAACCATATAATGAAATAGTGTCTGTGGCAGGCAGATAAACTGCGACCTTTCATCCATGAAGTGAGAAGATAAACTATAACAAAGTCTTGAAAATAAGTCTGAGCCAAAGACACGAAAACGCAAGCGTGAACACAATTTACCGATAATATCAGTTCCAATCATCGTGTAGAACAGAAACCATAGAGAATGAGGTAGAAAATGGCACAAACAAATGACGCATACATGTAGTTAAGACACAGCGACCTCAGGTAACATGCATTGGTAATGCAAAAAAAGATTGACCTGCAACGGTATGCTTGTGTTAGTGTGAATGTGCACGAGTCAATGTTCTGAGTATATTATTATTCACTTATCCTTCAAAGTTATCCCTTTGTGGCCATATTTAAACTTCAAGTACTTCAGCTATATCGACTTATTAGACGCGTCTGACACAAATGAAGACAGCAACCTTTGTTTAAATCATCCATGCTTTGGTATGCTTCTTGGCTAAAGAAAATACCTACATTTAGTATTGGTGAAACACCTCATTGAATAACCGTTTCACCACCTACGCAACACTGATAAACTTTTACTTACTGCTCTTTTCACACCCTATGACTGCAAGCTAGATTTCATGAGGAACTCACTTATAACTTATAACAGTACACCCACTGCATTATTTGAACTAATCATGCAGAGTGGTATTAGTATATTAACATTGCATCTAAATATTGAATTAGCATTAGAACATAAAACCCAAAATGTGTGCTCACGTGTGCGTGTAAGAATTTCTTCAGGGTATCGGAATGAACACCTTTTATTTTCACAAGTGTTGAAATTATATATATTCTGAAATTGTATCTGCTATAGAATATCGTCATGCATTTCTTTTACATGTTTGTTCTCAAGTTGAATTGAATTGAAACACAAATTCAAGAGTTGATAGACTCTCTGTAGCAAACAGTTAAGCATATTTATGTTTATATTTAGCGGATTTTTTATTCAATTATTTACCCGGTGATGAATCGTGTGTTTGTTAAACACCGGTACGTAAAACTTCGAAAAATGATAGCAGTTAACAAAAAACACCAGAAATTCTTAAACATATTCAACCAAATGTATACGCTTACATATTTAATGTGATTATGCCTTTGACAACTGTTGTGATTTTATATTAACTAAAATGGAATGCAATTTACATGGTGAGTGTATACATGTAAACAAGAGTATAAAATGAAAAACTTATTAAAAATTTGATTGACTCATAATAATTGGTATTTGATACCTTATAAAAATAGCTACAGTTACAAAAGAACACGACACATTACAATTAAATTATGAAAATTACTGACTCAGTAAACATTACAACTATGACCAATTGTTGACACTGAGAAATAAAACATCATTATAATGCGTTCATTGAGCAAACATATTAACATACGAGGAAACCGTTCTTGTTGATGATATTTGCTAATGTAATGATAGCACGTGACGTTGTGCAACAAACACTATGCAAGCAGTGAAGTGGAAAGTATACCCTCGGGCTTATATCATAAGGACTCATTCATGTGTGAAAATTATAAAATCGATGTTTAAAAACAATTGATCGATCTGAAATATATCAATAAAAATTATTATTTGTAAACATATTTTGTTAATAATGCAATATTCAACAACAACATTGTCATTTGAGTCATTTATATACATACCAAAAAAGTGTTTTCACCAGTAAACGTTGTCTGATAAGAAAATAGACAATGTATGAGAAAAATCGACTATGTGATATGATAGGAGCATTATCTACCAGTTTAACAAAGCAAATTTCATTCAGAAAACTTTTCACTACTTTGTGATATTTGCATTCAGAAAATTCTGCTATTTAGATGTCTAGGATCAAGTATTGTTACATTGAAAAATGAAAGTCAACAGTGGTTTTTGTAATGTGAGTAATTCCATTTTTTCAAGTGAACCTTAAGTAAGTGTCTTGCATCAAAACGTCACATGTTACAGCAGTATGAACCTTCAGAATCATTTTATTCTAAAAAGACAAATTTGACAAATTTGCTTTCTGATATAGGGTTGAATCACTAATTATACTATGAACATGTATACTATTAAGCCCTTAGCCAATATATATACACCAAGTCTTATAGGGTAGTGAAAGTTGGATATGGGAATTTTACAAAAGATACAATCGACAATCATAAATTGATTCTTCATTGTATATGTCGCCTTTCAGCAAGCAAGACACTGTGTTATTAATATGAATTAGTTTTCGGGTATACATGTTTATTTTGTAAATCTGCATTTCCTCTTATAGAAGTAATCCAGACAAAATATTTCTTTTATATAAAATGAAGTGGCACAACACTAAGTATTTGATCTGAAATTATACCACAAGGCTAGGAAAATAACCTGTCCCCAGGCATTCAGCTATGTGTGTCCATTCCTTCTTTTATCTAAAACATGTTTATTATTCATATGTCGCATGACCTGTTTTGAAGGTTGTGCGAGCTGGGAAATCCGCCAACACAATCTTTATATTGATTAACAATTAACCAATCAAAATTTTTTAAAAACTAATTAAAGGGTAACAAAAGATTAATCTTTTAAATATAGATAATATTCATGATTCTTCTTGTCGAACGGTAATCTCTTTCAGACATAAAGATGAAAAAGATGAAAAAGTTATTTGTAACTGTGAAGATCAGTAGAAAGTCAGATTCTCAATATGCTGCTTCTTCCTCATTCCCTGTTTCGAAATTATGTATTCTCTCACTTTCATATGGCTTAATATGCTGTGGTCTGTTCAGACAAGAGACTAAACACTGATTTCCTTTTGCTATTTTGAATCTTTTTACTTTGACCAATGTTAAAAGCCGGGGTATATGAGAGCTGTGCTCACTAATTCTCTTGTTCATAATGTGTACGTGTGATTCTTTTAGAGAATATGCACTACCCATAATGCATTTTTACGTCAAAACTCGAGATATTCTCGCAAAATGTATACTTTGCTTTCAATATACTGCTGTGGTCCGTTCATACAGAGACCAAACACTGATCTCCTTGGGCTATTTTGAAACTTTCTTTGACCATTGTTAAAAGCGGGGGTATATGAGTGAGCTGTGTTCACTAATTATCTTGTTTTGTCTATTTACAGTCATAATTCATGCCTCATATTATATATTTGTAATGTGAAAGTCCTTATGACTAATTATTATATTCCAATTTTACAAAAACCTATTAAATCATTAAATATTGACAACTGACTTATGTTATCATTTGAAATGTGTACGAATGTCACAATAAACTTGACTTTTGAAACTCTTGAACACTTTCTTACCTGTTAATTAACAAGCTGTTGCATACCCAACAGCCTAATGACATACCCTACTTCAAATAAACCGGTATGGTTGCATACCAATCAAATACCCCAACACGATTAGAGTTATTTAGAAATAGTTAGGTTACAATTTAACGGTGTAATCTAGAACACACATCGTGTCTGGCATACTTGAACTGTTAAAGTAATCAACAAAGACGATAAGACGGAACAAGAATAACTAGCTTTCTTAATTACACACCGTGAACACGTGTTTTGTCGGACCAAAATGGTAGGCAAGTTTTTATCTCAAAATAGGTATTGAGAGAACGTGTCTAATGTGATACCTAGGTGTTGATAACACCTAATGGCAAACCTACTTTCGTTTTTAAAGATTTTAATTTGTGTAATGACATTTATTTGACTAAACTTATAATTAATCAATTTGTATGTGAATGCATGTTACCTTAAATTACTTTCCATGTTTAGGTGACGAGTAAGCATAGCCAAATGAAACTTAGGACTTAGTAACTTAGTAACTGAGTAAATAATCATCATCATTACTATGTTTATCATCTTCATCATCAGTAGCAACATCTTAAAAAATGGTTTATGTTTTTAACATATATTTTTTTACATTTTTCAGAAGGATCATTTTTCTTAAATTGTTTTGAAAGGGAAAAACAGTAGGGAAATATTGTTCATATTCTATTGCTTTTTTTATAAAGAAGGCAAATAATTAACGATCTTTTAGTCTTATACATCTACTTAATTGATCCATAAAAAACAGTCCCAATCGCAATTAAATATAAATATACGAATCCCCATTATATTTAATCCCAAAAATATGTCTTTGGTGCAAGCAGACTTTTAAATGCAAGGCCATATATTATACTATTATTAATTATTGAATTCATTTTAAAGAACATATAACTTAACCAATTTAAAAAATATTGATAAACGGTACTCTGTTTGATATAGTCGATAAGTAAACTAAACCCATGCAAAAATGTAAACAGAGCAAGTTATTAATTCCCGGATCCAAAGACGTATGTCCATTCCGATCCATAATTTAGTATCATATTGTAACATATCCTACTGTTTAAAAAATTGTAAACAACATACATGCATCTTTAAAATGTCCAACAACAGACCCATCATCAGATGAATAAAGTATGCACTATTTTCACATTAGGCATTGTTAATTCAATGGTTACTGCCCAAAATACCACCTGTGAATTACAAGATTATTTGAATTTATTCAAAATTGTTCATTGTAATATACATTCCCAGGCATCATCTTGTTAAGAAAAAATAAAATCTGACTTTTCAAACAAAGACTGTATTTGCGTAGCCGTATGCCCGATCGAGCATGAAAAGCATAAATTATGCATCATTTTCACATCAGGTCTTTTTAAGAGCCACTGAGAACTTGTTGTAATGTGAAGGCACCTTTGACCTGTATGGATATTTGATGTGCTGTAGACTAGATCAATAAAACTGTAAATGTTGTGAGAAATGATCCCAAACCTCGGCCGTGTAAGAACAAAGAGAGATAATCGATCGAGTCCCATTAACCTCCTTTAGCTGTCTGTTTTATCATACCTAGTATATAATTGTCCGGTGTAGGGGCAAATAACAAGGAAACCTAGAGAAGAAAACAACCTGCAAATAGTTGATTGTCTCATCAATACCCTCATCTTACAATGTAAACTTCGTTTTATGAATGAGAAGAGACTGTAGCTGTTTGAGGACGGAAGAAGTGAGTTTGGAAACTCAAATCTTTGTTCGATAGTAAGATGTGTGTGAGTGTTTTTCTCAATTGATTAAGTTTTATTTAAACATCAGAGCATTGCTTCATTCCTCATGTGTTTGTTTGAAGTGTCACTTAGTTCTTGTAGTGTTGTGGTATATATGGAACACACATGTTACTATGTGGTTCTGTATTGAGTCTTCTTCATGAGGTTTTGTCTCCGTTAGAATCAAATCATACAGTCACGTCATAATGAATAAGACAGGTATTTAATTATCTTAGATTTGATCATATATATTTGATGGCATTTTCCTTTTTACGATATCATAAAAACATCAGGCAATGTTTAAATAAGCTGACGAGAATAGTAAATATATTCCGATATTATACGGTCGTGTGTAGGACAGGCAAGTACTTTACTAGTTTGTGTATCATAACATGATTTATCACCAAAAGACCCACAATGTTTATATTAGCTGATGACGATAATACATGTATTCTAATATAGAAAACTCTTCTCTCATTAATGTAAGTAGTAGTAATGCCTCTTTTGGCTATTTTTTGGCTATTTCTTGGCTATTTTTTGGCTATTTTCTTGGATATTTTAATTTGGATATTTTTTGGATATTTTTTAATTAGGGCTTGTATAGGATATTTATAGAGTGGACCGAAAATTCGGTCAAACTGATTTTCTCAGACATGTCCAGACCTGTAGCACAGGTGTTCTCAGTGTCGTATATATGGTTTGACCAATTTAATTGTTAATTGAATTGACCGATTTGTTTAAAATTCGGTTAGACTGATATCATTTATACCCTCTCAAGGTATGATAAAAGGCCACTTTGTTTCATGAATACATTCATTCTCATTCGAATCTTGAGAAGTGGTCTTATGTTCTTGACGCTATTGGTGCTCTGTGCTGTTTACCTCGAAGATAGAAAATGGCAACATTACCCCAGGACCCTATAGAGAGATATGGACTAGCCACTATGGCAGATAAGCAGTTGACAGAGATGCAGGATCCTCGTTGTCATTTGGACTTGGGTGGAGAGGTGTATGTGACTGCTCAGACTTGGGATGGAATGTTAAGTATACATATCCTCAAGTATGATGTTTTCCCTAATGGCAAGAGCTATCCTACCAAACGAGGGATTATGTTGACTCTGAAACACTGGTCAGAACTACCAGGAGTGTTCAAGTTCTTAGAGCAGTATGGTAAGACAAGTTTCTATACACATGTGGAAACCAGTGTCTATGCCACCATAGAAGATCATGGTGTGGATCTCAGACACTGGGTGTTTAATGATGATAAACTAGTACCTTCCTCAAAATGTATTCTACTATCCCAAGATCAGTGGAAGAAAGTGAGAGACTGTTGTGATGTGATGCCAGACTTTGTACCTGAACTTAAAGAGATGGTATCAAAAGGGTCAGGGAAGAGAAAGTTATCTGATGTGAAATCTGATAAACCCATTAAGAAAAAGCAGGAGAGTGATTCCAAGATCGACAATGAAGCTGATAATGAGATACCTAATGATCCTGAGGATGTAAGGAAAGAAGAGGAGACTGGTGAGCAGGTTGAGGAGACTGAGTTGGAAAGAGACTTACGTCAGATCCGTGAGGAGATGGATAAAGACTACAGAAGATTTGATCAGCAGATGGACTTAGTGATTCCAGGGTATAGCAGTTTGGTTAAGGGGAAGAAACCTGATCATTATCCTGTTGGTTATATTAAAACCACAGCATCTGATGGAAGACCTCAATATGAGGTTGCAACACCTTTCAATACATCAGATGAATCACCGCCAATATACCTCAATTTAAGGTCACCACCATTTTCTGATGATGATAATAATGATGATAGTGTTGACGATGATGATTTTGGTGTAGATGATGAACATTTTCATCAGGGTCAAATGGAGCATTTGCAATGTTGGAAGTGTAATCCTAGTGACTATATCAACTGGTAGAACTCATTTTGCGCTGAGACTTGACTCATTCAAGAACTGTCCTATACAGATGACCCTTGGCTTCAACATAAGACCAGACTGTGACTATTTGTATATGGTAGGACAACCAAACCAAAAGAGTGATACTGCTGTTGGTTCAACATTGTGATCATGATATTGTAATAAACATATTGTATGTATTTTTCTTGTGTTGGTCTTCTTTTTGTAGATATATAAATAGAGTGAATGATATAGGATAGGCCGATTTATCCATCATGGCACCTTACATTATATGCTATTTATTATTATGATCCAAAACATGCTGGTAGTTATGCCGTACCAAAGAAGTTATTCGAAGCTGTGAAAGCTGAAGGTTCAATCTGATAAGGGATCTGAATTCAAAATAAGTTGACAGAACTTATATATATATATATATATATATATATTAGGTCGAGATAATGACTAACCTCATTTGCTTCAGAACATTCAGGGAGGACACATCACCATGAGTCAGTATAAACTTTTTGTCCCAGACACCGAGAAATGGACTCGCTATTATATGTTGCAAGTACAGGGTAAATGTGCACACCACGGCAACTTGTCTGTTGACAGAACACTGGAGCTTTATGATCCAGAATGGCCTAAAATTTTGGAAGAAAGGAAACGAAAAGAACAGGCACTGGCCATGCCTTATTCTGAACAACCCAAAATTAACTTTGTCTCTCCAACACAACAAGTCGTGGAGCAAGCCAAAGCTCAAGAGAAACGCGAAAGGGCTATACAAAGGAGAGCACAGAAAGTGTGTGTCATTCCTGACAAGAACGTTAAAGAAAACACATCACACAAAAAGAAGTCTCTTCCAAAACAGGGAAAGCCAGATCGTTACAGTAAGAAGGCATAATGTACTCCTGTCCATTATGTTTCAAGACATATTCTTGGCCAGATAGTCTAAAGCGACATATGACTATCAAACATGAACAACTGCAACCACAACCACTAGCACCACCACAACAACAACCACAACAACCACAACAACAACAACAACAACAACAACAACAACAACAACAACCACCACCACCACCACCACCACCACCACCACAACAACAACAACAACAACAACAACAACCACAACAACAACAACAACCACCGCAAGAGGTTTCATTACGACACCCCTTCACCATGATCGTTTCCGGGCCAACATCATCAGGAAAATCGTATCTTGTTCGACACATTTTGGAAAGCCTCAAGATTAAACCTTACCCTCAACGGATCTTATGGCTTTATCGTCGCTGGCAACCTCTCTATGATGACATTCTACAATCCGTGTATCCTCCTGTAGAGTTTGTTCAAGGTATTCCCATAGATTTGGACCAAGACTTCTTTTTTGACACAGGAGTAAGAAATGTCCTTGTTCTTGACGATCTCATGTCAACAGCTAGTAAAGATCCTAAAATAACAGATCTATTTACAGAAGGTTCCCATCATCGTAACCTCTCTGTCATCGCCATCAATCAAAACCTTTTCTATAATAGGAACCCAACACAACGTAGAAACTGTCATTATATAGTCATGTTTAACAATCCAGTAGACCAACAATCCATCATGACCTTAGGTCGTCAAATGTATCCAACCCGATCTCAACATTTTATGCAAACATTTGAAGAGGCTACGAGCGAACCCTATGGCCATCTTTTAATTGATTTAAAACCTGATACACCAGCAGACGAAAGACTTCGTCCTAATGGCTGTAAAGTGAGTAGTTTGGAAAATCATCCTCAGAAAGAGTCTACCCTCCGAAGCGTGCAGACGTGTGCCGAAAATCTCTGTGATATGCCTTCTTGTGATAGTTGTGGAATAGTCTTCCAATCTACTACGGACCTCATGAAACACCGAAAAACCTGGTGTCCTGGGAATGAAAGTTCACTTTCACCTCCCGGAATTGCCAATGAGCCAATGAAACGAAAGTTTGATGACGCCTTTCCCCCAAAGAAATCTCTAGAAAGCTGTTGTTATTGTGGACAGGTGTTTCTAAATAGTATTTGTTTACAGAAACATCTCCACGATAAGCAATGTCCAGAAGTGGAAAAGGATGATATTGATGATGATGATGATGACATGAAGATATTTCATAATAAATTACAAAAGACTAGCAAAGATAGTGAAGAAGAGGTTATAAGAAGTTTGATAAAGAGAGTTGGTCGGGAGAATGAAGATCTATTGAATAAAAAGAGACAGCGGTATGAAAAGTTAAACATCTCAGGAGATATGATTGAAAATAAAATGAATAATATAGTTTGGAGAAAATTCAAAGAAATGTATGGGAAAGTTGTTGCCTATGTCTTTGGCTTGAGGCATGGTCCCAATACCTTGGACATTCTTAACTCTATGGAAGATACAGCTGAAAATATGGTTGAACAAGTTATTTCCAAACTCTACAAGTACAAGCCATGGATCATGGAAATCATAAAAGATGTTGATGATGACAGTGATGACGAATCTGAAGACGGTGAGGATGATGAGGAAGAAGAAGAAGTAGCTCAATAGACATTCGTGGTTGTAAAGAAGACTTAGGGAGTGTTCCTAGCCTTAAGTCTTCTCATTGAAACGGGGCAAATAAAATGTGTGAAGATTAATATTCGTTTTGTTATTACTGTATAACAATTGTCACATATAATCTCTGAGCGTGAAAACAGATAAATCAATCACATTTTCTACAGGGCAAACTCACTATAATGGACCTCTTCCAAATTTATGTAGTTACGTGTAGTGTACCTTTATTATACACCAGGGTCACTTCTTTCCATGGTAACAAGAGCATGTTTGACCTTTATGACTAGTTAACAATGTCTCTCTCTCTCAACAATTGTTGAATAACATAAAATGATTGCCATGTAATATAACCTAACTACAATATTTCAGATACTTTTTCAACCATAACGACATCTTATAAATTTCATTAAACACATTTCATTCTAATATCGGATATGTACCTCAAATGGTGTATGTATGTTAATTGAAGGATTAGAATAAATTCAACTTTAGTATTACTGTAAAACCATTATCAAATGACATTTTCAGAAAATGTTATTCATTGTTCTAGCAAATACAGTGTAGGGCATTTCAAGCATTTACGTTCATCTGCCCATTGTCTTACATTTCTGAAGAATGCATTATGTGATAAAAGGAAAATGACCACAGAGTTTTCATTGTTGCTCTCTCAGTTCTTATAACTGAAAACTTGCTTCTTGCTTTCGCTAGAAGTTTCGGCCTAGAATTATAACTTGCGCTATGGGGAAAAGGTACCAGGTCTTCATGCCTAAAATTAACACACAAACAGCAGAACGATCAGTCAAATAAATGTCATTAACATATTTAACAGTACATCATATTCAATACAAAAGGTGAATAGAATACAGAACAACTTCAACTCCATTAATAATAATAGTTACATAAGTCCATATTACAATAAACATACATCACTTATTCAAATATGCAACAATTGTAATACAGAATATCAATTCAACATTCATACGAAATAGTTAGAATTCACCTTAAGATTCAATATAGAAATAGTAACATTATTCTTGAACAATGACATTTTGATAACATTATGATTTTAGCTGAATAAGACATGTTCACTGAAGGTGAATGACATGGCCTAGTGAGTTGAATCAATTATGCGACCAGCCGTGATGGATTAGGCTTTACTTAAAGATGACTTATTTATCTTTTATTTATAGATACTTTATTTGAACACCATATTGTCTGATTTTTATAAACTATTCTACGACATATAACACCTACTAGACAGTAATGTGGCGTCTATTTAACTTACATTAAAAGACTTATATTACACAAGACAGAGCCTGATTGCATACATTTGTGAAACTTAATACCACATGGGTGTGTGTCTCTCATTAAATATGACTATTGCAAACGGGATAACTTGCTATGAATATAATGGCTACGTATTGTCATCTACACATAAAACATATATTGAGAATTGACAAACAACACTGAAGTATTTTAGTACATGTTAGAAGTAATATCTTATCATGTTTCATGGTCATAGCATGCGTCAACACATTGTAATAGAATATTTATCATTAACTTAATGATCTGTCTTACAGGTAAACATATTGTCAAGTGTATTAAGGTTGGAGATATATAAAACCAATTTTATCAGGAGTAACTCCGATATACATCAATAATCATAAACTAAAGTAAGTCTAGTTTCACATATACAAGCGGTAGTCTAATATAAATAAGCATTTAGAAGTACACTACTCAAGCACACATAAACATAGTTGATGTCTCTAATTTTAATTTATTATATATTTTCAGGGGAAGATTTTAGAAAACTAATGTCTAAAAATCATTTTTAACACCAGTTTACAGTTTTTATGATAAAAGTCACAGTTTCATATTAATTTTTTCTGTCATTTGGTTATAAAAGATATAATTTTTATTATTATGAATGAATGAATATCTCTTTTATTCTTTGTGACACGCGCCAGAGAGCCTTTGTTTGTTTCAAGAATTAGGAGGTATACAATAGAAAAGGGGTCACCCTAATTATGTTCATAACTCAGTTAAGTCACCATAGCAACATATATGACGTTACCTAAAAATAGATAATTTTCAGCACATATGGGAAATAGGCCAGAGATGTTTCCCGCTTACTCCATACAGATACGCCAATCACAGTAGACACGTGCCTTTGTTTGTTTATTCAGTCCTGTGTGTTCGTAGTCTGTTTGTATTAAGGATTAATGCTCCCCTCTGTCCTATGGGACATCTAAGGTCACTTAGTGGTCAACAGCGAGGCAAATTTCTGCTACAACTCTAGAATAGCATAGACTGAGTGCAAGTCTTTTATTTCAGATTGAATATTTAATAAGTGAAGGAGTGTGAAAAGAAAGCTCATGATAATTAAGCTTTTGTTTTCCTTAATAAGACAATCAACAGATTGACACAATATTAACACGTTTTATGTAGTTACTCCATTGAAATCCCCCTAACCATTTATTGTAAATGAACTGTATTTTCTGATGAATGAAAAATTGAATGAATAGCTGATTTCTTTTCCTCCAGATAAATAATCTGAATATACATTAAAGAAATAATCATCAAGTGAAAAAACTATATCTTATTCTTTAAAATTGTATCAGAATAATCTTCCAAACACGGGTTAGTCCCAGGGATGAAAATGCGAGACGAGGGTCATCTGAACATAGTTAAACATTAATCCCCCCTCTCTCTCATACATTTGTTGACATAGTCAACACTGGCTCGCCCGCTGCTGTGTTTGATGTTCTGGCTCGTGTCAGTATTGTGTCAACACTGGCTCGCCCGCTTGGCTCACGCCTGAGGACATCTGGGGAGCTGGTTGAAGCAAATGATATCAGTCTGACCGAATTTTAAACAAATCGGTCAATTCAATTAACAATTAAATTGGTCAAACCATATATACGACACTGAGAACACCTGTGCTACAGGTCTGGACATGTCTGAGAAAATCAGTTTGACCGAATTTTCGGTCCACTCTATAAATATCCTATACAAGCCCTAATTAAAAAATATCCAAAAAATATCCAAATTAAAATATCCAAGAAAATAGCCAAAAAATAGCCAAGAAATAGCCAAAAAATAGCCAAAAGAGGCATTACTACTACTAATGTTAATCTCAAAAGAAGTATTTTCTTGAAGGAACGTAAACACGCGGAAATATAAACGCCCTATAAAGTACAAGATCGGTATAAAATTCATATCACATTTACAATGTAAATCATTCGCAAGTTTAATGTTCCAGAGAAGACTTCAACTGAAGTGAACATGATGAAGTGTAAATGGTTACAGTAGGTACATTTATGAGTAAATCTTAAAGTTTTATGCAGAAGTTTGAAATAGTGGTGTTCATACAAAATAGAATCTTTGAGTCTTCAAATGAAGTGAAACTATTCTACACCGTCAGACTCATGATATATAACGAGCATAATGATTTTTTGTCTTTCGAGTGACATCATATTATCATTCATATTAAAGTACATGTACTGTAAGTGTTAGTTAGTGTTAGCTATTCAATATACGTTGTTGATCTTTTACCAAAGAGGTAATTTGTATATATACAAAAAGAGTAAACTGCAGTGACAATAATGCGTCTCTCAATCCTTTTAGACCTTTGTTTGAGAAAAAAATACTACAGACTGTATTAACACACGTCTCTGGTTTCGCCTTGTAGTAATAATGTCATGTTTTGCTAATATCTAACGAAGGACTTTAAAATTATAAACCTCACATATTATATTGCCTCATGCATTATGATTGTATTGCCTTTCAGTAGTTAAAGCTTGATTCCTTTGCTTTAACTGTATAAAGTGTGTTTAGCAGCTGAAACACTCACATGATGCAAAGATGAAAGTCATAATACTGAATATTTATATATTTTTCAAACAGTTTTCAAACCATTTTTTAGTCAAAATCACAGATTGAATCTTTCACTTGTGATCCCTTGAGTATTTGAAAAGCCCTGTCTTTCCTGAATTGTATACCAGTGAAGGTTATATTTCAAAGCTTCAAAGCTCAATGACACATTAAATGCATATTATTTAGTCAGTTCCCTTGTACCTGCTAGGTCGTTTCTTCTAAACATTGGTTTTAATCTTAATAAGCCTGAGAAGTATTTTATAAAACCAATTCACTGTACAACTCAATAGAATTGCCATGCATTTTAAAAATTCTTTAAATAATTCAATATATTTTTGCCTAGCAGATCCCACGAAATTGAGTTGACACCAGATGATAGGATTGACAAGGCAGCCAATTAACATTGTTGTTTTATAATTAACCCAAAGTATCATGTGCATTATGCGTGGAAAATCTCTCTTCTGCTGTAACCTCTCGGCACCGGGTCATTATTAACTACATGTCCCGGCACGTGTCAACGTGATCTTATATATCTTATATGTCACATTGCCCTCACTTCCACACCAGGTACTCAATTATACCTCTGAGTGAATAGAGGGACATTTAGAATAAAGTCTATTGCTAAGGTGACCCCGACAGCCTCTCACCTCATGTCTCAGAGTGGAGCAGAGAATCACCCTTCAAACTCTCAGTTTATCCGGCAATGAGGCGGGTAACCAATCCATCCCGAAAGCCACGCCCGTTGTTGCTGAATTTCACTGATACAGGTCGACTAAGCTATGTACAGGACCACGTGCCACCACGATGGCACTTTTCCCGTGCTGTCATTGGTGTGTTCTAATGGTTTGTAGTGTAACTGAGCACTGGAACATTGTTTGCAGTGTATGCTACATAGATTGTCCTGTTTCAAAGATGACACACCCGGATAAAGCTGGATCTCGGTTGATCTCTTGTACAGTTGTGGAGTCTATAGCTCTGCTAGAGACGGGATATTGTACTCTGACTAACGCTGAAGTGCCTGGCTACTGATGAACACCTTTCACCACGTCCAATAACTCTGTTTCACCGTCATTCAGTATTGAAGGTCGCGCATATTTAGAATATCTGAAAGCAACTCGCAACAGGACTGTTCTTTACCCTTTGGTGTTGAAATTTACTTAGTTGTACGTACAAAATGCTTACAAATTTTCTATTTTGAAAAACAAATTTAAGCTATGCGTTTCTGTTTTTGGCCAGTATATAGTTGCACTATTTAGCTCAACACCATGTTAGCTTTTTAAAAGCCTTGAAAGATGAACGATTTATGAAATATGTCTACCCTTTTCATCAATAATGGCCCCATTTCCTAGTAATTACTACCACATACATATCACAAGTGGTTGAACGTTATGACATACCGTAATTTCAATGTAGATGTGACAATCAACAACGATAAACCAATTTAATTTGATTAGAATTAAAAATTCAATAAGGAGAAATTTCATACCAAGGTGTTGGCCAATTCTTTTTTAGAGACATATGAGAACCCTGAGCTATGAATCATAATTTCTTATGCCAATGATAGCTTTTTTTCTGAGTTGAAATCTATTTAAACATCAGGCAAGTTGTAAACGTCAATTAGTGAAGACATTCAAGTATGCTGTCATCTGTAAGTGTACACTCAACCTCAAAAGAAACGTCACCACATTTTCTATGATGAACAAGAGGATTGTGATTGCCTTTTATTTGGACATGATTTGAATAGCAGTACCCGCAATTTCATACATCAGAGTATGTTCATGTACACTTGGGGTGCTGAGGTCGCTTTTTCAAAATGTTATTTGGCCAGAGTGGCATAAAATGTAGAAATAAATTAATAAAATATGTTATCGACATAAATTACCCTCTTGGACTTTGTTGACGCGTCTTTACTATCGGGCGTCATAAAACAAACCAAGAAAGTCCCTGTGTGACTCTCCTTTCTTATCTAGTTAAGGTGATTTCGTAAAATATGGGTCTCTCCGAAATATTAACAAATAATATTTTGAAATTTCAAATCCAGTTTAGTTGGCTGCTGAAGACTTATGTATCTTTCCTTCACTCGCCTTTATAAGGCTAGGAATGAATTATCTTGTATTTTGTATGCTGACGTTTCTTTTGCGTTTGAGTGTATGAGAAAATGATAAGAAGCCAAAGGTCTGGATCTGACATATTGATAGCCTTCCTGTATAAAACATATTGAGTAAAAGTTTTACAACAGATGTAGATATAAGATCACATGCTAAGGATCTAGTTGAAAGAGAGGTGATTAAATGTTCTGTCCTCATCACTTTCATTTCTATAAATATAAGCGATCACATTATGTACATTTGTATATGTTATCCTCTGAAGTGGGTGGAGGATTTGCTTGTCCAGACAATTGATTCTAAAAATATATTTTTCATTTTGCTCTACGATTTAAAGATTTATCTGGTCATCTGCGAATTTAACCATTTACCTTAGTAACATCTAGGAGACTACAAGAAGCAAGGGTTTCAACTAGGAGGTTTGTTTAGTCTTGATCACTTTTATCCTGATCAATTATTTCTATAAGTGAGAACATGCTGAACATGGAATCACAGGATATGACATGTTAAGAGGACATAAGTGAAGAATATTATATGTCTAGACAGTTTATAATAAGTATAATCGATATTTCACAAAGCGACACTTTTATTCTTTTCTTACCAAGAGTTTAGAAATTCAAGGTAAAATCCCGGGAATAAGAAACGGCATCAAGTTTTCAAAAGAAACTAGTGCTGCCGAATCGGTTTTCAAAGTATTTGATATGCATATATTATGACAAGAAATATTCACATTCTTCCTGTCAGACACCGAATAATTCTGAAAGGCACATTGGCGAAATGTCTTATTCCTTTATTAGTATATTCCACTTATTCTGCTATTATTTTGTACATGTCAGCTAATTCTTTTTTTTTTTTAAAACATATAATTATATAGATGGACAACCCTTTAGGATTAACTAGATGTTGTTCCTCACATTCTCTCGGTATAAGACGGACCTTCGGGTGAACAGACTCCCTAAGTACATATTGATAATGATTCGATGTAAATATCAAGATCGAGACAGTACAGTGAGAAGGCGTTCAACATGCATCCATTCACACAAGGTTTCGGTCTTGGTCAGAGTAGGGTCATTTTAAATTCGATTACTGTAGTTACATGTACTGTCTTATCCCTGTGAGAACATTCCAATCTATCTGTGAATTTCTTGGTAGTTACATAGTCCTTTTTGTTCTTTTTAAACCACAATTCATTTCACTCCAGTGCTAATCTGTTATTCCGTTTCTGCTATATTTGATTTACATGTTTTCTGAAATATATGATAACTAATGTAACTTGTCATGTACAATGTGATCTAATCAACATATTCACTCTGTAAATGAAATGCACAGAAAGTGACACCATGGAAGCTGAGGAATGTTCAGACATTTCTTTTATATAAGTTTGCCATAATAAAATCACAACAAGAACAGAAAGCATGAGCAAGATGACATTCTTTCAGGTAATAAAGATTACAATGGTAAATCCCTTAATTGAAACAATGGACATCTTAATGTTTTCCTCTCTTAAAAATTCATTCTAAATCTGAAAGTCTGGGGAAAGCTAAAGTAAGCTGTTTCATTGAAAAAATCGAACAGTACTTAACATGTATACGCTACGTACTATTTCTGTGGTTATATCTCCCAAATGACTGTTTTGACGTCATAGCACCAACCTGACTATACTTTAAAGGGTCTGAATGCTCTAGTCGACTATCAAGGTAAATAAAGATGAAATATCAACCTAAATGCTTTCAGTACTGACATTTAAGTCGACTACTTTGTGTTTTGGATTTCTTATTGAAGTGGCGGTGTGTTAATTGACATAAGTTGACTTTGGTCCTATTCTCAACTCTCAGTCTTAAAGTGGCAGTAGCACAATTATTCGCTCAAATAAGTTCATGAAATGTATTTGAATAATAATTTCACTAATAGTAAAACACCCTTCTCTCTTCGGAAAATCAAGTTAAAAAATGAGTGAACATGGTTTCCTAAAGCCATGGGAATAATTTTTGTCATTAAACATAATAAAAAGTGTTCACAATATTTGCTTTATACGCAACATCGTTATTACCATTCACATACATTGTTATTGGTTTGTGTAAAAAGATGTTTTACCCTCTAAAGTAAATATAGATGACATAAACCATCATTATAAATGGGAAATTTGAAAAAATAAAATTTGCAAAAAAAGTGCTACTGCCCCTTAAAGTTTTATTTGGAAAAATATCTACATTTTGCATGTATCAGTGAGCGTTTCAACCTCTTTGTTAAGTGCTTTAATCCCTTGACTACGTCATCATTCCCTTCTCTGACTTTCCCTTTCCCTTCTCTGACTTTCCATTTCCATTCTGGCTCTCCCTTTCCCTTTCTTCGATTTTCCTTTCCCTTCTCTGACCTTCCATTTCCCTTCTCTGACCTTCCATTTCCCTTCTCTGACTTTCCCTTTCCCTTCTGACTCTCCCTTTCCCTTCTCCGTCGTTTCCTTTCCTTTCTATTAGTTCATGTAGTTACATGTTTATAGTGATTACATACATGCCTACTTGTTCTCAATATATACGAACTGGTGACATTATGTGTCGATTGACATTTACCAAGTTGTGGGAAACTTCCCATTGATCAGTGTCCCCTGTATTCCCTTTGTGTTGTACAGTCTTTTGAAATTATGTTTGCTTTACAATTTCATCTAGTTGAATATTTATGATATTTCCACCATAATCGAAACTGTTGATTTTTGCCGACCTCAAATAGACGTTATTTCACTGCGTGATTAGTTTGATAATATATGTGTTTGTTTGAACTTACAACATGAAGAAACTATTCGTGATTTTGTAATCTTGTATACCCATTCAGCGTGCAGTTACCACATGAGATATTCCAATTGATTTATAGTAAGTAATGATGATGTGATAAGTGTGAAAATCCTTGTGCTCAAACAGGACGGTCATCAAACACTATACAGTATCCATGCTGATGCAACATCCATATCTTGAGTTTCTTGATATAAACTGAAGTACAAACGAAAGTGCACACCTAAGTTGTTTTCGGTTAATTTAATATTTTAAAAGAAATTAGATGTATTTGATTATGCATGACAACACTTATCTGCAGTAGTTCGAATGAATTACATTGGTGACTGGTTAATGTTTAGTTAGAATATATTTTGTTGTTTTTAATGTACACAGGGGCAAGAAATGAAATTTACACTAACATGGCCCCTACCATGTTTATAATGTTGTAAATGTGTGCAGAATGAGGCACATTTGTTGATTTCACATAGAAGATGTATTATATGTCGATGAACAATTGTGTTTTATCCAAATTAATGTTGGAGGCAATTATAAATCTAAAACTTAATTTTCCCCAAATACAATTAAAACCACGAAGAAGTATTTTCAGTTTTAGATTACGTTGAAAACTCAAAATTTGTGTAATTGAAAATAAAACATATGATAAACTATATGATATATTTTGTTATTTTGCTGAATTATCTATTTAAAAGGAAAAAGGTCGTGCATATTGAGTAAGAGTTATCTCCCTTGCAACAAATATATATTGACAATCTCTCAAGGGGTTTTTCAAATTATTTTTCAAGTTAGCCTGGATACATATGATTTTTGTGGCATGATGCAATGTGATTCTGATATTCGCACAAAATGAATGTAATTTTCTTATCCAAACTCAGATTCTAGGCCTTCTGTATTGTAGACATGGAAAAAAAACCTCCAAAACTGTAGAGTGTGTCTGAAAATGGACATAATCGATAGACACTAATTATTTTGCAGTTTCATCATATCTACTTCATAATTTTCCGGTTTATGGGCAAATAACAAGAAGGAAGACATGCAAAAACTATCTGCACCACATTTACTTCCCTCAAGTGTCATTTACTTAATCTGTTTATTTTGGTTCTGTGTGAAACGAACCAATACACTTTTAAAATGTTCCTTTTAAAGTTTATTTTTACGTTTTGCCTTGTTAACATCATTATACTATTTTGACATTATGTGTTAGACGTACGTGTGTCGTAAATGAATTTAGATTTGAAGAGAAAACATTATTGAATCTTTACAGTATGTATTACATATTTTCCAACAAAGAAACAACCTCTGTTTAACTTTAGACAATAGTATTACAGGAACAAGTCCAATTAAAAAAAAATATTATTCAGCATATCAAACACATACTTGAAGAAAATTAATTACATTTTCTTTCACCACAGTCTTCAAATCAATTACATTACATTAGCAGATAAAGAAAGAGCCATTTAAAAAAAATGACACCACTAATAAAGATTAGCAAGAACAATTTAATTATCTAAACCCAGGCAAAAATAAAGTGGTGATTATATCCTATATTATAAACGATTTCTTAACAGAAATTATACCCCTCTTCCGGTCTCGTTCCTGTGGTTGATTTTGTTACAAGTGTAGGTATATCAGCCGATACACCTACCCTAATATACTAATTCCCTAATAATCTAATTCTAATATACCTACACTTTTTAACAACTGAGAAATCTGCATGAGTTTGTGGAGTCAACTTTCTAAATTTTCAAATCTAAGTGATAATACTTTATAAAAAGTCAGATTATATATGAACATATAAGACATTCACAAGTGTTTCATTTGAAACCTTGGATCGAACCTGTGTACTGTTACTTTCTGGTCGAACGAACTAACCATTAGACCACGAAGCCGGTTGAAATTGTGTAAATTTTTTCATGACCAAATGAATAAGGTTCTTATTATGCGTGATATAATATCAACAAATTCTGTATTCTGTTTTAAATAGTAATGTTATTTAATATTGGATGCAAAATGTCTTAATATATTGAAACTTGCTTCCTTTTCTCTAAACGTTGACCATATTGACATAGCCATGCAGACTATGGCGTTACCTTGTACATTTCAACAAGATGCACGTGCAGTACGATCGGCTCATGCATTTAAAAGCTTGCTAGCGTTGACAATACTGTTATTGGACCATATCAATTAGTTTTCGAGCCCCGAACATGCATATCCATACAACGCAGCACGGGTTGGGCGTGCACGGGAGTTGTCACAGGTGAGGCCCGCAAATTTCAGCGTTTAAAACCTCCGGGTAACGCCGGATTGTCTACTACATATAAGTTATACAAGTTAAGTCTAATTGTCTACTACATATAAGTTATATAAGTTAAGTCCAATTGTCTACTACATATAAGTTTTCAAAATTACATTTGAACAATTGATTCGCGACAACCCACTACAGAAATGACTTGGTTTCCAGAAACCTGGAAACCAACATGAAACTGGGTAATTCGAGTATCCACTTGGTTTCCATTCACTGAAACTAAGTAACTTGGTTTCCAACTGGAATCCATTTTGGATTCATTGATTTGTCGGTTTCCATACACTGAAACCAACAAGAAAATATGAACGATGGTATCCACTTGGTTTCCAGTTCTGGAATTTATAGTTGATGGTTTCATTGAACCGAAACCAACATGAAACTGTGACTTTAGAAATGACTTGGTTTCCTGAAACCTGGAAACCAACATGAAACTGGGTAATTCGAGTATCATCTTGGTTTCCATTCACTGAAACTAAGTAATTTGGTTTCCAACAAGAATCCATTTAAATTCTTTTATTTGTGGTATTTTCCATTACTTATTTTGATCTAGGTTATTAGATGTTAGAGAGGATTTAGTTTCAATGAGAACATAAAGTTGAATATCTGGTATCCACTTGGTATCCGTTCACTGAAACTGAGTTTTCTACTTGAATCATTATAGATTCATCTCCTCAGGAAGGTCATGATAAGCTCCAGTGAATTTCAGGAATAAAATGTTTATATTTTTACATTCAAATAACTTGGGGAGTATCACATATATGGTTGAATTTCACGCTGATATTCAAATAGATAGGAAATAAAGAAAATACACATTTAGTTCTTTACACTGTTCTTTATTCATCAATACAAATGGTCGATGGCAACAACAATACCATGGAAAGATAATTACAATTTGAAGATAACGAAATGCAGAAAAGAAAACAGTATATTCCCAGTGCACAGCATTCCTCTTGCCAAATTAAAAAGGAATATCTAGTGGTGGATCCAGAGGAGTGTTTTAACACACCTTTCAGATTTGTTAATATATAATTTGTTTTCAAAAAGTAACCCCCCTCCCGATCATTTCCTGGATCCAGCACTGATATCAAATACAATACATATACAAAGTACAAGTTTGAGCTCCATATCAAATTTACATCATATATACAAATGGTGGGGTAGGGCAACTACAGCAAGGAACGGTCTTTGTCCAGCCTTCTCGACACACCATGCGCACTTGGTTTGGATTCTTTGGATGGGTAGGAATGAACCCGGTCCAGGGTTCATGTTTGTTTTGCCAAATTGTAGTTGGTGGCAAATATCCGAGGTTTGTTTCTGATGTTTTGTGCCAATCAACCACAGCAAATATGTGGTCTGTGAAGGTACCCTCGGTTGCCTCTAGCGTGTGCTTCAGGAAGTAGCTGATCTTTCCTGGCCGGGAAGTGGAAGCAGTAATGGTTGTCTTGTCATCAGTCCAGGAGGCCATGATGACATCAGGAGTGCTGCTCTGCCCATACCCAACTGCCGTGTAAAGTTCATTGTTTATGAGCATACATTTATACTTCTTGGCAACCTGGGAGAGCATGTTGACCCTAACCTCCATGTTGTACGTTACAGAGTATGCTTGAGCAAGAAATGATAAGTTTACATTTGAAAGGGTACATAATTTGTATGATTGCTTAGAAGAACAAGAGGAAAGATTACTCCAAACAGACATTGGCACATCATTCAATGGATAAGAAATGGCAAGAAAACAGGACAAATTATTAATCTGGACATGTGTAGGTGAAGCAAAATTCAACAGTTCCATGAACTGGACACGATGTACATCATCAACATTTAATGGGTTTACAGTACTAGACATTTCAAATTTCCTCATCATTTGGCATTCAACAGATTTTTTATTGGTTGGATATTCAGTCAGTAATCCATTATAACGCTCAAAAGAAAAGAGCCAAAACCCATAGATACATCCAAATGCCTGAACACACTCTTTGAGATAACAATGAAGATGCATATTAGGAGTAACAAATGCTGCACCATAAACACGACGAACCTCAGTCACAAATTTCACAAAACAACCATGTGAAATATTAACATCATTTTGTGAAACAACAGGTTTACAAAGATGCTTGCATCCTAATACAAATGTTTGCCAGACATTAATATGAGGCGAGGGAAGAATACCTTTCAAAACATACATTGAATACACTAAAACCCAATTTGTCCATTCTTTGGCTGTCATTTGGCCATAATTGGAGACAATATTCCTTGGAATTCGTCCCAATTCATAGGGAACCTTCAATAAAGAGATGCGGTCTGTAATTTTACATAAATCATCTTTAGACAAAATATCACTGTCAACCCAATAGCTAAACATTTTCTTAGCTGTCCCTAAAAACAGATTATGCATGGGGTCAATAGCATAAAACTTTGACGGGTGAAAATACTCAAATTCTAGTAACACAGTATGCCTATAACCATAACGTGATTCAATCATGTATTTGCCTGACACGCTTTCAGCTGCTTCTGCCATCTTTGAATACTTAACATGCTGTTTTCTATCACGAAGGGGCCACTTATCTAAATTTGGAATATCACAGTCACGATTAGAGTTATTTATCAAAGGTTTGGTGCAGTGGGAGCATCCCTGGTAAGCAGAATGCCCCTTGAACCCACACAGTTTTCTTGCAGCTGGTATATCAGCAGCCGCGCACATCAAAGCAGCTTTTACTGTCACTATGGTGGGATCAGAGCCAATTGTCATCTTGACTCCCTTCCATAGCGCCTTTAGTTCTTCAACCAGCGGCTCCAGAAAATGGTTCAGAGACTCTGGTTCCTTCTTCATTGCTGGGATCAAACCAACAAGAAAAGCGTTCTCAGTTTTGTAAAGGCAAATTCAAAACAACCATGTATAGAGCACCTATCGAGATATCTCTCCTCCTCTTGTAGGGCGCAAACCAGTCCACATTGAGTGCTAAGCCAAAATGGGATTTCTCTGTCAAGAAGTCAGTGTCATTGTGTCGTAGGAAACTTTTCCAGACATCACCATCAAACACATCGGCATACAAATTTTCAGTATCTCTAGACCTCCACAAATTACAATTATCAACAAAGCCTGGTACATTTAACATTTTCTGAAGGGGTTCAATAATTCCTTTAAAACAATAAATCTTATTGGGGTACAGTAATCTCTTTCCATTCTCCAACACAACTTGTCGCACCAAATCAGTGTTACATTTTCCACGACCTCTTTTTCTACTGCTATTTGCAGCTTTACATGCAAACACTTTATATTTACAAACAGTTTTACCATTAATCAAGACATCATCGTATGAATGGAGAAGATAACAGTTAGGACATACAACATATTAACAAAAGTTATCTTCACACTTGAAGAGTTTCTTCACCATATGCATGGTGACAGGGAGGATCCCAGCTGCAACAGTGCACAGCTCACTGTACTGGGCGAGGAAGTTAAGGATCTGTGAAATCAGTAAGAGGATGTGCTCCAGACACCCGTTGCTGATGAAGTAGGAGCATTGAAGGAAGACCACAGACATGACAATCCACAGGACGACATGTCGGGCACGTTCTGTGATGCTGCCGGACGCCATCTTGCTGCTCTTGCTGGAGACATCATCTGTAAGGTCCTCTTCATCTTCCTCCCAGATAGACTCGCCACTATCCTAAAAATCAGAAAATCAATTGTTAATATGACTGAAGATTTTCATTTAATTTTTCATACATTTGGTAAAAGATGATATTTATTAATATTTGGCATTTAAACTAAAACAAAACAATTAAATCAAAATAATTGCATTACATTGTGCATATGTTACATACACTGTGTCAAGGTTGTTATTATCTTGCCAATGTAAAAGCAAAATAAATATACCAGTGCAAATAAAATTAATTCTAATTAATACATCTAGATTATAACAAATCTTACTTATAAGCAAAGTTATACCAGCCCCATGTCATAATACTCATCATAACTGCTTTTGTTTTGTTTTACCCTCCACTTTTGATGATAGTATGAGTTCTATCGGGGTATTGTTCGTGGAAACAATAAATATATATTCCTGTTTACCCATATATGCTATTAATATATGATTAAAAAAAAGTCACGTTGAAAGATATTAATAAAGTTCATACTTTAATACTGTAATATTTCACAAATTGATAAAGACAAGCTGACATTTGTTGAAAAATAAAAAAATGAGAATTGAAGCCATTCATCGAATCTGTGAGTGGAGATAACATTGCTACGACCAAACATCCAATTGGTTATTAGTTTTATGATACGTTTATATGTGTGCCTATGTGAATACTTTATCAATGTATGTTTCATTACTTAAAAAATGTAAAATTGGGTTAAATATAGCATGTTTTCAATTCACCAAAAGTCAAGAATCCAAAATGGTGGATACTGCCGTTAGATCAGTGATCCCTTTAAAACATGTAAATATTTTCACTTTGGGGAAATCGCTATTTTCAAACCCACAATACAATACGCAGTGAGTATTTCAAAACTGGAATTATAAATCAATGTGCAGTACATAGTACTTGCAAAAGATCGTTAAAATATTGTTTTTCTTCCTAAATTAGAATGAAAATAAAATAATATCTTCATTCTGTTAATGAATAAATACAACAAATGAAACATGAACCCTCAAAAAGGTCAAAACAAGAGCAGCTACATTGTATGATGAATATAATGACATGAACATGTTGTCAAATGATTAAACTATACATATAACGTAGGTTTTTAATTTGTCATGAAAATTTTCATTGATTTTGAAGCCAATTTCATTCCATCGATCATCACAACGTTGGAATTTTGCGCCAAGAAAATAGACAGTTAAATGTCTGGTCAGGCCAATAATCAACATCCGATAATAAATGAGGGAACATGTGCTGATATCATATTCATAAAAAATGCAACCAAATTAGCTTCCGGTATCAACATCACAGTCTCCGATATTCGTCCGGGGGTCAAAAAGTCCAGTCATGACTGATCCCGGTGCAGAGAAATCCAGGCTCAATGTAACGAAAACAGTTCAAACTAATAACGTGTATGGCCTCCCCTTGCCATGATACACGCAGTGACCCTCCGACGCATGGATAAAAATCAAACGCCTGACGTCATTACGTGGAATGCGCTGCCATTCTTCTTGGATAGCTTGGACAATTTGCACGCGGTTATGTGGAGGTGATTGTCGTTGGTGAATAGGACGATCCATAGCGTCCCAAAGATGTTCGATCGGTGACATGTCAGGCGAGCATGCTGGCCACGACAAAACGTCGATGTTGTTGTTAGCAAGAAAGTGTTGAGTAACTCGAGCTGTGTGCGGTCTGGCATTGTCTTGTTGAAAGATCACACCTTGTGCCCGTTGTCGAATAAAGGGACAGACGACGAGAATAAGAATGTCATCGACGTAACGCGGAGCCGTGAGGTGAGTTGGGGTTTAACGACGTCTTCTCCTCACCAAGTATGCCTCCCCAAACCATGACACTTCCTCCACCGTAGGGCACCACTTCATGGACGCAACATGCAGCTGTTCCCTCTCCCCGACGGCGATAAACACGTACTCTTCCATCTGCTTTGAAGAGACAGAACCGACTTTCGTCAGAGAAAAGCACCCTCTGCCACTGACGTCGCTGCCGACGTAACACCGTCCTTGCCAATATCAGGCTTCGTTGGCGATGTTCGGCTGTCATCTGCTGTCCCCGGAACGGTCTGCATGCCCTGATGCCATGGAACCTTCTGGACACTGTGAGTCTGCTTACCTGGTGGCCCAGGGCATTTGACGCCGATAACGTCACAGTCAAGAAGCGGTTCCTGAGGTGTGCGCAGATATCGGTCCTCCTGGTGGGTTGTGACTCTTGGTCGGCCTGATCTTGGCTTGTCTGAGGTCTGTCCGGAATGATGATAACGCTGCATTAGTCTTGTGACAGTTGTGCGGTGACAGCCAAACGTTCTTGCAACATGGGTGTGGGTGGCTTCCAATTCAATCATCCCGATTGCTCGCTCGCGTTCTTGTAAATTTAATCTTGCCATTCTTCAAATGTTTTGTGGGTGTCTAACAACCAATTCGCATTGGTTTTATAGGTCTTGTTTGCTTTGCATGAAAAACGCGAAAACCACAATTTGGGAAAAATCATGCGTTTGATACCACAGTTCAATATGAAATAATCATTGTTGTGTTTGGGCGATGTGTTTCATGTGGTTGGGTTTGAATCTGAGTTTGATTTTTTTCGTAATTTCAAATCTAAAGTGGTAGCGTTTCTTTTGACCGTGAGTTTATAATGATCAAATCGGAAAATATGTAATAGAGTACGAATTTAACTGTAAATAAATATTTCTCTGTGTTAACACTATTCACATGAACTACTTCAATGTATTTTCAATGTATTTTGTATTGTGGTGAATACAGCGTTAACATATTTGAACATACATGTATGTCTTTGAATGTGTCAGAAATATTGAAAAATCTTTCATCGATTGAAGAAAAAGGAATTTCCCTGCTTTGGATGATAAAAGTTTGGTCTTGCAGAAACAATTTTGATAATGACTCATAAAACATGCATATGAAAACGTTGATGTTAATCTATATTGCATAAAGATTAAACTATAGCAAGATTTTTTTCCCCTATATATTTCCCATAATTATTTCTTAAAATTGTTATTCTATTACAGATATAAGAAAAGTTGTACACAAAACTGTACAAAATTATCTCTCCTTGATAATAACATGAATTTAACAAAAGTATTTGCATGAAATAACATATTTGTCACATGTACTTATAATGAAGAAATTAAATTATTCTCAATATAGTCAATTTGATGACGTACGTATAAAAGATTTTGATTTCAAAACATGATGATTATTCACTCATAAAGAAACAAGTAAGTTTTTTACACGAAATGTGAATGTTAGATTGTCAATCGTAAAGAGTTTCATATGTTTAGATTAAATTTCTTTTTCTCAAGCCTTTTCAAGCTCAGCTAAATTACCTTTCTTTAATTGCAAGCATCAGATGTTAACATAATAAATTAATTTAAGGGATATATGCCAAAGAAATATTTGAATCGTTTCAAAAGTACAGTTTTTATTTTCTCCTGTGAAATATTCAGTAAGTAATCAACTGGGTCAGACATACATCATATATTTCCCCTTATATACTAATTTAATGTATTTATGAAAGTGTTCCCATAGAGTCGATGTGGACACTTTTAACATAATTTTTAATTTCCATAAAAATTGCTTCATAGAATACGGATAGCAATGTTACAAACTGTGAGAATTCAGTGCTACACATATCATCCGGTTTGGTCCCATTCTGCCTACAGTCCCAATCTGCCTACACGTACATCCCAATCTACCTACGAAAAATAACGTAGGCAGTTTGGGAAATGAATTTTTACCCATATCATATTAGAACAACCCACTTCCAGTTACTAACATCACAACATAGTAACGTACTTTTGCCTATATTATATAAGATGCTCAATAATGTTTAATCATCTGTTTTTCCCTTCCTCTTGGTCATCAGCAGTAATTTTTTCCTTATTTAAAAAGGGTGAAATGAGAGGCCCGAATAATTATCGCATTAGGTTTTGGAAGTTAACTAGATGAAAACTAAAATTGTCGTTTTTCGCAATGGAGGAAAGGTGAGAACATCTGAATGTTGGCGTTATAATGGAGGTGGTATTGATGTTGTTGATATCTTTGTATATTTGGGCATTGTTTTTAATTAAAAAAGTACCTGCGGTATGGGGTTCACAAAAAGGTGATAACATTAGAACATGTCAGCATACAAATGTATAACCCTGACTTCCTGATTACTGGACCCTAACATGTTGTTTTAAGCTGAAGGCAGATTGGGAATGTAGGCAGAATGGGACGCTACTTATCATCCTTCATGTGATAAAGAAAGAAAATCCACATTCGAAAGTGTGCAAGCAGTATAGTACTCAATGAAATATGGTTATAGTTTGTATGGATTTCATCAATTAGGATGATGTTGACCACTCCAAAAAAATTTCTCAATTCTATATTAGGTATCATAATAGATTTTTAAATTGTTATTTGCAACTTGCATTTTTCTCACTCCTTATTAGATACTGCCTTGTCATTTTCTGAAAATGAGTTGAAGTAAGGTGCTATGACTTGGTTTTTCATCATATTGATTTTGTCTCTTCATCCGATCTGAAATGGGCTGTGGAAAACATATAAATATACGTACATTTTGAGAGAGAAAGGTTATACCGGTAAAGAAAGTTGTTAGTTGTTAGTACAATAACTTTTGTCAGCATACAAAACATTCAAAACTAGAAATATGTGCATGTGATGCACTGTGATGTCCCCCGCTCCAACTTTCAATCCAAGCTAGTCATATTATCCTTATTTTTCACTTATGCTAAGCACTAAGTTCAATACTGCATTAATAACGAGAAATTTAACATTCAGAATAGCCAAAGTAGCAAAAGGCACCACTCTATCACTAGGTCTAAGCAAATATACAGTTTGGTGAACAAATATTGAACGGTTTTGGAGATAGAAAAAGGCCGGAAAAGGCCGGAAAAGGTCCCTACCCCCAATATGCACTAAGTTGAAATTGTTGCCATGGAAACCAGTAAAAATAAAAATATCAGAATAGCCAAAGTAGCAAAGGGCACCACTCCACCACTAGGTCTAACCACATACCAAGTTTTGTAAAGAAATACTGGATAGATTTTGAAATAGATGTCGGAAAAGGTCCCTACCCCCAATTTGCACTAAGTTCAAATTGTTTCCATGGAAACCAGAAAAAGTAAAAAATTCAGAATAACCAAAATAGCAAAAGCCACCACTCCATCACTAGGTCTAACTACATACTACTACTACATACCAAGTTTCGTGAAAAAATATTGAACGGTTTTGGAGATATGGCCCGGAAAAGAAAGCATTTCGGAATGACGGAATAACGGAATGACGGACGGAGGCGAAAACATTATGCCTCCCGAAAATTTGTTCGGGGGACATAACAATAGATATTAACACAGTTTACTGAGATTAGATATATACATGAAAGTGTTTATCGTGCAACATTGCACTTATCAGGATTTATTTCTCTAATGCTGCAAGGAATGAATGATTGGCGAAACCTGTCTGTTCTAAATTCGGTATCGCAGTCTACGTCCAGAAGGTAGTATTGAATATTCCGAAAAAAGAGGATGCGTAGAATCACCTAAAATTGTGTTTGCTTTTTTTATAACTGCTTCTCATAACAACTGCCGATAGTTTCAATAGGAAGCCCAATGATTTTAGAAGCCGTATTAACGATTTTTGCCAATTTGTTTTTTTTTTTGAACAGACGGGTTTCCGTACCAACTTAAAAAGTTAAACATTATGACATTTTGAATGAAGGTTCTGTAAAATAACATTATGATTGAGTGTTTTAGTTTCCACAAGAAATGTAAACGTTGCTGTCCCTTTTTATTTATATTTTCAGTGTTCTCATTCCAGGAGAGTTTAGAATCAAGGATAGTCCACAAGTACTTATATTCATTTACTCTTTCTATATCGTTTCCATTAATGCTTACAGCATCTAATGTAGACGCAGTTCTTCTAAAATCAATAACCATTTCTTAAGTTTTTGAACGTTCAAATATAAAGAATTAGCTTTACACCAATGTATAAATCTTAACATCTCAGATCTGTAGGCAACTTTCGTTTCTCTAATTAGGCCTACCACTACAGCATCATCAGCAAATTTAATGGTGAAACATTACATCATACACACATTACAATGACGATAAACCATCATATATCCATGAGTGAAATAATAATTCACAAACGTATCCTGTGAAATTTGGAATAATGAAATGGACAGAAGAGGGGAAAATTTTAAATTAAATTTTCATTAATTTTCGAATAAAAGTTTCCATATAGACTAAATGAGAACAATTTCATGAGAACAAATACATTAAATGAATATATGAGAATATATATGACGTACGTTAGACTCAATTGATCATTTACTAAATATTCCAAAGAAGAAAATAAAAAAGTGTAAATTTAGTTTTAAAAAGACTGGTTACTTCAAAGAGCTGCCGAAACTAATTGTTAAGTATGAGTGTCAAATCAGATTATGTTATGGAACAGTCAGCTCTATTCTTATAGTGTAACGTGCAAAAGTGACCAGTCAAGATTTCGCGTTGATACGATGATTCAAAAATTTGCCAAATTACATGATATTTGCACTAAACTAAACAAGTAGGTAAACAAACTTTCGGTATACAGCTGTACATTGGTTTTTCAAATTGGATGACGCTAAAGTAGACATTGTCTGTTAATTTAACACGCTAGAGCATTTTAACAACTATATTATTGGATCTACAATTAGGAAAGGATCACCTGTAAGAGTTTTAAAAAGGTCGGTCACAGTTTGCATTGTACCACTTTTTTGGCATAATATGTTCTTGCCATAGTATCAATTGGCAATGATCATGTCACTGATATGAACTCAATAATGTATGACCAAAAACGTTTTCTTGAACGTTTATCATTCGTATATATGCTACTGTTTTGTCATGTATTTATGCAAATCATATTTCATTAATGTACAAAACTATCATTATGATTACATGAATATTGTCGTGTTATGTTTCGATTATTGGAAGAATGTTAATGAGACGGATGTTTACTTTCAAACGTTGATTGGTTACATTGACGTCAAAGAAGCAAATAACGACATTCCCAAGTATGTTTCCCCTTAAAGAAAAATGTCACTGACGTACATGTATACGTTTTGTCATACAGAAAATAAATCTTAAAATAACTTTTAACATTGATATTATTTATGTAGAAACCGCATGTAGGTCTTTTAAAGTAGAACGTTTGTCTGAAATTAAAATAAATTGAATTTAGGAACATCTGTATATGGACATGTTATTATGCAATTGCAGCTCATAGGTTTGTTTACTATCCGTTGCTTCAGAGTATGAACGTCATGAATACAATATTTGACGTCTTTGGCATGATGAAATTCTTGGTACATGTACGTGATGATGTTTTGATGAAATATAAAAACATAACATACTTTATGTAAGACTGTAACTATGTACTAACAATATAATCAATCTATATTTTCCTTTTGTCCAGATGCTACCAGGAAAATACTTTCATTAAAAGCTTTTGATCAATCGATAAATGTTGATCAATATATATTTTTGTTTAATAACAAGGCAAAAGTGAGCGCAGCTCACATACCCCCGCCTGTAGTTTGACCGCCTTTCTTTAAACTATGTAATCATAACTCATATATTATGATAAGGCTTAGGAATGTGGTTTGGTCAGCACATAACATAGAAAACAACAGCAACATGTAGGTTAGGGGTATAGTTTCCGAGATAAGCTCCGGAAACGACACAAAGTCCAAAAATGGGACTGTTTTGGTCAAAATGTCCAAAATTATTTGAACCATGGAGTTGAAACCCCTAAAAGGCACAACAGCATCATGTAGGTTATCGCTATACCAAATTTGAAGTTTCCAAAGGGTATAGTTTCCGAGATAAGCTCCGGAAACGACACAAAGTCCAAAAATGGGACCGTTTTTGGTCAAAATGTCCAAAATTATTTGAACCATGGAGTTGAAACCCCTAAAAGGCACAACAGCAACATGTAGGTTATCGCTATACCAAATTTGAAGTTTCCAAGGGGTATAGTTTCCGAGATAAGCTCCAGAAACGACACAAAGTCCAAAAATGGGACCGTTTTTGGTCAAAATGTCCAAAATTATTTGAACCATGGAATTGAAACCCCTAAAAGGCACAACAGCATCATGTAGGTTATCGCTATACCAAATTTGAAGTTTCCAGGTGGTATAGTTTCCGAGATAAGCTCCGGAAACGACACAAAGTCCAAAAATGGGACCGTTTTTGGTCAAAATGTCCAAAATTATTTGAACCATGGAGTTGAAACCCCTAAAAGCCACAACAGCAACATGTAGGTTATCGCTATACCAAATTTGAAGTTTCCAAGGGGTATAATTTCCGAGATAAGCTCCGGAAACGACACAAAGTCCAAAAATGGGACCGTTTTTGGTCAAAATGTCCAAAATTATTTGAACCATGGAATTGAAACCCCTAAAAGGCACAACAGCATCATGTAGGTTATCGCTATACCAAATTTGAAGTTTCCAGGTGGTATAGTTTCCGAGATAAGCTCCGGAAAAGATTTCGGACGGACGGACGGACGGACGCACGGACGGACGGACGGACACGCGGAGCGCTATATACCCCCGACTACGTCGTAGCGGGGGTATAATAAACTATCAACACGATATATAATAACACAGGGTCTTGTACATAGCTCGGTTGACCGCTACCAGTGAAGTTCAGCAACTGCTCGCCGCATTGGTGAGTAACCCGTTGTTGGATAGACTGAGAGTGTGAAGGGTGATTCCCTGCCCCGCACTGAGACATGAGTTGAGAGACTTATAGTGTCACCCCTGAGTGAGTGCCTCTGTTCACCCAGCAGTACAAATGGGTACTTGGTAACGTTGTGTTGGAGGTGACCTTCTAGAGACATGTCTGCCAGCTTGGGTTATACCAGAATAATAATGTTGGTAGTGCCTTGAGCATGCAGTAATAGATTGGAACGTACGCGATATAAATACCCATTACTATTATAACACAACCTGTGCAAACACTTTACATGTATTAGAAACGAAATTGATATCACTTTTATTCATGTGAACAACTGGAACCATTTTTTAAAAATAAACTGATCTTTATTGACGTTATTAAAGCTCATATGAAACGTTTACAAATTACTTAGCAAAATGTGGACTAACCTTACTCTGATGTATCTAGATGGTCTTTAAAGCGTTTTGCATAATTAAAACTCAACTATTTCAAATGTGTCTTGACTGTACCTTAAATGTATAAAACCATATATCAACATCCGTACCTAACCAATGATCGTAGAAATAGTTCTTGAAAAGATTACCTGTGTAATTTTCATAACTCCATCGTAGTATACATCTCCATAATTTTTCACAGAACTGGTTGCCTGAATAGAATATCGCCGAGTTCATCACTGAGTTCCACTAGAAATTGGTTTTTCAGATTACATGACACCAATGGGAACCTTTCCTTATTGTCTTCTAGATAAACGGTATAACCTGTACCGATCTTCTACAGATTTCCATCGTGGTTGCCAAAAAAATCCCCATATGTTCTTTCAGTATTTGTAATTTGGCACTAAATTACCAGGAAGAGAAGATATTTGGAATGAACTCAAACAGATGATTTTGATAGACCACATATATTTAGGCAATATTACATATATTCCACGTATGCGGCTTGTAGCTAGATTTAAATAACTGTTCGAATATGCATTAAGAGTTAGTAAATAATGACCGGGTGCCGAGCGGTTATGGCACATGGCGAGGGCGTCATTCCGAGCAGAGTTTATTGCCATAACGTGAGGAAATTAGGCATACTTTGCTGGTTGACATGACAGAAATAGATCGATGAGATATTTACTATACACCCCTGTTGACTCGCCAGGAAGGTTTAAAGCTAATTTTTTCGTTTCTTACAAAATGAAGTAGACATAAATTCGTACATTCGTAAATAAATATATAACATTATATTAACAAATAACAATACAGACATGACACAACAGAATGTAAATCAAACATGGATCCTCGGTAAGGCGCTGCGAATGAGGTTCGAATCTCTCTTTAGATGTTCAAACAACTTTCATTTCTAATATGATCAAGCGGTACGCGAGATGGTTATCACAGATATTCACTCGGTCTGCAATCATTATTTCACATATACAACACATGATGTGGTAATAAGATCAGTATCAGAGGTAGTTATTTTTAGATAAGCTGCCGAGAGGTCGGTTATTAAGAGGTTGGTTATCACATAACCAACCTCTCAGTTCGGTATGGTGAACATGGCGAGGCGAAGCCGAGTCATGTTCTCTATATCGAACCTCGAAAAAAATTTACCCTCAGTTTTGGGGTCGAAATTTCTCTTTGCCTCTAATTGTGACTTTCGACATGCTGTAATCATCTGTTTCAGTCAGTCAGACATTTTAAATTTTGTTTGTCATGCCATTATTTCATTTTGTTAAAACAATGTATGACAAATATGCTGTTTTAAAGAATATCAAAGATCGCAAATACTTGAATATGAAAGAAATCCGCAGACAGAATCCGCATAATTTATTTACCATCATTTTCATATTAGAGAGATCCGTTTGCGATCTCTCATCTTGTAGAATTGTATGTGTTAGATATAGGCAACTTGCTTTTACTTTAGCAGGATATTTTCGAAATATCTAAATGGTTCAAATACCAATTATTATAGTACGAAAATCAACGATTTTAAGTTGACAGTCCTCTTAGATTAGCGAAAGACGAGGATTATAAACATGCTGTTTATTGTTGAAATGACATGCAAAAGGCAGAATGTCAGCATACATGTAGTAAAGACAATCATCCCACGCCCATGTGCAAATCAATATGATGATTTAAATTATTCGTCAAGCAGACAAAGTTGATACTATGAATACACTTAGGTCGTGAACCTGTTGATACTTCGTTTGATCACTTGAAAATGCTTTATTACATGAACAATGCCCATAGTTGTTTTGCATACAATATCAAACAAGAGCCATCAGGAGAGATAGCTTGATCAGTTTAATTACCACTACACTATTAAAACTATAATGTGTTTTGCTCATAAAAAAACGTATGTCTATTCTTTCCCTCAATTACACTTGAATCTAAAAGACAAAGTCGAAAATGTTGCCATGGAAATAAAGTTTAAAAGCTCATACCCCTAAAAGGCACATCTACATACTATGGGGTGGCAGTATACCAAATTTGGTGAAGATTGGTTAAGTTGTTTCAGAGATCTGCTCCGGAAAGTCTAAATTGTTACCATGGAAACGGACAAATGAGAGATAAAAAAGCTTAAACCCCTTGAAGGCACGATCTGCATGATATAGGGAGGCTGAATACCAAATTTGGTTAAAATAGGACAAGTAGTTTTTGAGTACTGCTCCAGAAAAGATGTAATCACGGACAGACGGACGGACGGACATACAGAACGAGCCAATGACTAATCCCCCTCCCCAAACGCGGTGGGATAATAAGATTAAACAGCAAATGAATTAGTGTAATATACACAGTAACCCACCTTCATATCGCATCGAAAAGACTTGGAAATACGTATTATGCCTAGTATTGTTTGAAACATCAAACCACTCCATTTTGGCCATCCCCTTGCAAGGTAGAGGATGTAGTTTCGGAAGTAAAAAAAAGTTGTTTACTTGCTCAGAATTTCTGATTGTCTCCTATGAATAGACACGAATCGATTTGCACGTGAATTTCGTGCAGTGGACAAATAAAGTTGGAACAATGTTTGGAGTAGAGTTCTCAAGCATTACAACGTTATTTTAAGACGTAAAGTAAATATTTCGTATTTTCGTTAATACAAATAAAAACGACTTGCCAATTAATCAATCATAACCATAATGGTGTATGTATGTATAAAGTCAGTAGTGTTTTTTCTCAAACAAAATTTCTAAAGGATTTAAATAGAGAGCCATAATTATCACTGCACTTACAAAAAATGCAAATTACCTCTGGTTATACATTTGTATAAAAATTATTGAATACTGTAAGAATACTTCAACACAAATGATGTAGCTCGTAAAAGAATTCATAACCACAGGTCAATAAAACAATGTTTGAAACATACCAACACTATAATAAAGCTACATTGATTTTTTTTTTATAAATTCTCATTTATTAATATCAATAGTCCTACCCTTAACGGTAGATTATCTTCATTTAAATAGTCACAAGTTCAACGTTTTGCTTAGCGCGTAAAATCACATTTATGGGTGTGAACACCAATGTATCTACCTCCTGACTAAAATTTGAAGAATGTTTGACTTGGTCTAACCATGAACATTCAATCATATTTCTCAGTTGAAGCCCTCTCGGGAACATAATACATGTAATTTCTTATGAGTGAATGAGTGTATACCAATGTGTTTTATGCATACCACAACACCAAAACGAACTAAGTGACATATCAAACAAGCACATGAAGAGTGAAGCATGGCTCTGATGTTGAACTAAGACTTACTCAATTGAGACACTCACACATATCTTACCATCGAACAAAGACTTGAGTTTCATAACTCACTTCTTCCGTACCCAAACAGCTACAGTCTCCTCTCATTCATTAAACGAAGTTTACATTGTAAGATGAGGGAATTGATGAGACAAACAACTATTTGCAGGTTGTTTTTCTACGTTTTCCTCGATAAAGGTTTCCTTGTTATTTGCCCCTACACCGGAAAATTACATAGTAGGTATGATAAAACAAAAGCTAAAGGAGGTTAATGGGACTCGATCGATTATCTCTCATACACTGCCTTGGTTTTGGATAATTTCTCACGACATTTACAGTTTTATTGATCTAGACTGTGAGACATTAAATATCCATATAGGGCAAAGATGCCTACATATTGTTACACATTCCTGGTATTTATGATTCAGATATCCTACGATATCTATCCAATATAACATTAATTTTGATATTCTTTTTCAAAGATGTTAAGTGTATCACAACTCAATAACTGACAAATAGCCCTTTTCTGATACTTGTAAGTATACATGGTATATGTATTTGCACAATAAGCAAGCGAGGAAATTCAATTAAACATATTTTATTAACGGGAAGGTCAGAACTGCATTGAAGACATCTGCTTTATCCTGAATCTGAAGCCATTATCAGCGTGTCATGAGCCACTTAGGACTATGTATGTACATGTAGGTAATGTATATAAATGCCAATCTCAAATCAAGGGTCACTTTAGCCAAAGACTTCATTTCTTACTAAACGGAAGTGTGTTCTGGATATCATGACTCAGATCAATATTGCTTTGGAATAAAAAAGAAATGTTGCATGTAAGGACACTTCATGACTGTATTCTATTACTACGATGAATGATTTCAAGATTAGCGTGTACACTGAGGCTACAATATATAGCAATCATATTGAGTGATGATTGCCGAGATTAATATACAATTAAGTTAAATATTCTTTAGTATGCCAAAACTTTTTGTTTTACTGTCTTATGTACGCCTCTTGGAAAGTCGATCACAGTTCTCAAGTTAGCAAATTAGTTTACTGTATATCAGTTGATTTAAAAACGTGTATATATGTTTTATATACATAAGACGAGACAAACATTGATACAGCAGGATCGGCAAAGAGCTTTAAAAATAGTAAACAAGTAAACGATTAAAACAGTCATAAAAATAATAGACAGTTCAAATGAGAATATGAGGCAAATGGTAGCAAAGTTGGGAACTACATGTTTAACAATTAGTTTATCTAAGCTAAGAGAAACTGAATTTCTTATCTACACTGCGAGAAACTGGGTCTACATGTATTTTGAAGCTTGGAGAAACTGAATTTATTCTCCAGATTGTAGAAATTGAGTTTATTCTCTCTGCCTTGAAAAACCGGCTTTATTCTACAAGCTTGAAGAAACTGACTTTATTCGCTAAGCTGGTAGACGTATGTCTGAAGAAATTGAAATTGTTCTCTAAGCCGAGATTGAGATTGATACAGAAGTATAAATTTTCAGGTATATGTTGTATGTATTCCTCACTAAGGTAGTCCTTGGTAGTTGCCCATACTGCGGCAAATTCTGTAGTAGGTGAGATAAAACAGAAGCTAAATAGTACCGTGGATATCGATTATCTCTTCTCGTTCATGTCCATCCATATCCATGTATCCATATCAATATACACTCAACCGCAAAAGAAACGTCACCACATTTTCATCATTTTAGAATTCGAAATATTGCTGCCGTAGAAAGTCGAATTTTAAAGCATTTTATAGGTATATGATTTGTAATTTCATATATCAAAATATAATACTTTTAATTTAATATCTGTTCAAGTACACTTGGGGTGCTTCAAAATGTTTTGGCATTTAACTTTTAAAATTAATAAAAAGTAGACTTTTAATTCAAACATGATTTCGTTGACATAAATAACCTTCTTTGACTTCAATTTGTTGACGCGACTTTACTGTAGGACGTCACAAAACAAACCGAAAAGCCATGTTTAACTCTCCAATTTCGTCTCGTTAGGTAGATTCGAAAACAACGATTTTTAAAACATTTGTTTCTCAGATATTTGAACAGATAATGTTCTGAAATTTCAAATTTAGCTTCGTAGGCTTCTGGAGACATGCTATATCTCTGTTTCAGTCGTGTTTATCACTCAAACCTTGTATTTTGTATGGTGACGTTTCTTTTGCGGTTGAGTGTAGTGCAAAGAATGTTGTATCCCGTTCTCCTTTCTCTGTAGTGTTAATGGACATATTGACATAAAATTAGAACATATTGAGAAAAATCATATGCATAATAAAGATATATTTTCTACCAAAGAGTAAAATTGGAATTTAATGTGATACATTAAAGTCAAAATCAAAAGTAATTGAATGTTGAAATGTAAAATAATGTGAATATATATTACATTTAATTGCAAAATCGGCTTTTTGGTGTCATCTATCTTTATATGAATACATATTTGTGATATGAATTGTTTGTCTATAAAAAGGCGATACAAACAAATAAAGTCGAAGGACATAAATATAACACATTATGAAATGACAGTGTGAACATATTATAACCAACTTAATAAGTCATGAAGGAGGCTCAAAAAGCTTGCTAAACAGTATAATGGTTTGTTTCACACGAGGAAGACGTAAATGACACTTGAGTGGAGCAAATGAGGCGATATAAGGAGGACAGCAGAGCTATGTTGTTCAAACACCTCTTAAAACGCTAGAGAAAACCCCTGACACATATTCTGCTATTGATTGAGGAGATACTGGACTATCTTAAAGGGGCAGTAGTATGTTATTTCGCTCAAAAAAGTTGATGAAATGTATTTGGAAAATGATGTCAACAATAGTAAAATATCTTTCTCTCTTCAGAAAATCAAGTTAAACAATGCATGCACATGGTTCGGTAAAGCCATGTGAATTGTTGTAATTCTAAATATTGAAATGTGTGCACATTAAAATGGCCGCCATGCAAGTTTTGCTTTATCAACACCGCTATTACCACTACAGATAATTGGTTTGTGTAATAAGATATGTTACCGTCTCAACTAAATATGAATGACGTGCTACAGTCCCTTTAATCTGCAATCTGTCTCAACCATGTCACGTCTGCTCGTTCATAAACTTAGTTTATGTGGTAAGTAGGGAAACGTGATGAAAAAATCAACTATTTGTTGGTTGTTTTTGTACGCTTTCCTCTATAAGGGCTTCCATATTACTTGCCCATACACCAGAAAATTATATAGTGGGTATGATAAAATGATGCTGAAGTGGGGCAATGTGTATCGATTACCTCTCTTTATCTATGTCCATACGTAGCACTTTTTTCTTTTGCGATATTTTACGTTTAGTTGACCAAGGGTTAGTTATTGATTTATTTTTATTCTTTTATTTTATTTTTTCTGCTTTTGTTTACAATTATCCTAATTTTTCGTTTTGTATTTATGAAATTGAGAAGAAATTTAATAAATATGCAAACAATATCAAGATTATTAAACTGGGAAACGTGTCTGAGTCTATTCAAGTCTAAGTGATAGTTTGTACTAAATTGCATAATCTATCCTTCTGTTATGATGATGATGATGGTGATTATGATTGATGATGATGATGATGATGATGATGATGATGATATCAACGATGAACTTGGCATTAGGTAACATGTAATAGTCTCTCGTAACCTAACCGGTGGTTTCTGTACTTTTAAACTTTTAAATTGTATTTTATATTCGTTGACTATGAACAGAAAGTGAGACTCAAATAAACATTATCTCTCTCTGTATTAAAAAGGCTATCATGAGAGTGTTTAGTTAAGTGTTTAGTGTTTAGTGACAACAATGGTCAAGCACCACCATATTATTTTAAAAGAAAGTGCAGATCAAATATTAATCAGCGAGATAAAAAATATTGTTCAATGATATTTTTGTATCATTACTTCTCATCGTATACTGATGTTGGAACTAACAAGCATTATGGGTCTGTGAAGTTAGCAAACAGTTCCTTATTCCTTATTCCCTATTCAAAATGTGAAGTTGGCGAACAGTTACTTATTCCTTATTCAATTTTTTAGCAATTCACGCTTGTTCGTAGGTTATTATTCAATATTTAAGAATGCAAACAACAATAACGTTCTTCTCTTGTGTGCCGGTATTTATAACGTAATGCAGAAAGCCCACAGCGTTGAGCACAGCTGAACCGAGCGCTCCACGAGCTATAAATAGCACGCAGTCGATTCAACATGGCGTCGCTTCAATCTGTTGCTGTTTAAATCAAATCAAAGATAGATTCCATGTCAGCACATAGAGATTTGAATACAATAAACAAATGTTAAGTTTAACTCAAAAGGTCATGTGAGGAGTAACAGTAGTTTATAAACGACCGGGGACGTGCTCCCCGAACATCGAAATAAAGGTCAATCTGAATCCGTTGCTGAGAGTGTGAAGTTAGTTACTTCTTCGGTATTGGACATTTCTGTCGCTGGCACCCGTTTCGGATTACATAGTTTTATATATGAATCAGAACATGTTAGCTCCGTCTCTAGGGTACATTTCAGCTGTAATAAAGTTTTAGTTACGGCTTTGAACTAGCGCTGTGAACTCATCATAGGTCAATCTGAATCCGTTGCTGAGAGTGTGAAGTTGGTTACTTATTCGATATTGGACATTTCTGTCACTGGCATCCGTTTCAGAATATATAGGTTTATATAAGAAGCAGCACATGTTAGCTCCGTCTCAAGGGTACATTTTAGCTATAATAAAGTTTTAGTAACGGCCTTGAACCAGCGCTGTGGGCTCGTCATAGGTCAATCTGAATTCGTTGCTGAGAGTGTGAAGTTAGTTATTTATTCGATATTGGACATTTCTGTCGCTGGCACCCGTTTCAGAATACATATGTTTATATAAGAAGCAGCACATGTTAGCTCCGTCTCAAGGGTACATTTTAGCTATAATAAAGTTTTAGTAACGGCCTTGAACTAGCGCTGTGGGCTCGTCATAGGTCAATCTGAATCCGTTGCTGAGAGTGTGAAGTTGGTTACTTATTCGATATTGGACATTTCTGTCGCTAGCACCCGTTTCAGAATACATAGGTTTATATAAGAAGCAGCACATGTTAGCTCCGTCTCAAGGGTACATTTTAACTATAAAATTTTTTAGTAACGGCCTTGAACTAGCGCTGTGGGCTCGTCATAGGTCAATCTGAATCCGTTGCTGAGAGTGTGAAGTTAGTTACTTATTCGATATTGGACATTTCTGTCGCTGGCACCCGTTTCAGAATACATAGGTTTATATACGAATCAGCACATGTTAGCTCCGTCTCAAGGGTACATTTTAGCTATAATTAAGTTTTAGTAACGGCCTTGAACTAGCGCTGTGGGCTCGTCATAGGTCAATCTGAATCCTTTGCTGAGAGTGTGAAGTTAGTTACTTATTCGATATTGGACATTTCTGTCACTGGCATCCGTTTCAGAATATATAGGTTTATATACGAATCAGCACATGTTAGCTCCGTCTCAAGGGTACATTTTAGCTATAATAAAGTTTTAGTAACGGCCTTGAACTAGCGCTGTGGGCTCGTCATAGGTCAATCTGAATTCGTTGCTGAGAGTGTGAAGTTAGTTATTTATTCGATATTGGACATTTCTGTCGCTGGCACCCGTTTCAGAATACATATGTTTATATAAGAAGCAGCACATGTTAGCTCCGTCTCAAGGGTACATTTTAGCTATAACAAAGTTTTAGTAACGGCCTTGAACTAGCGCTGTGGGCTCGTCATAGGTCAATCTGAATCCGTTGCTGAGAGTATGAAGTTGGTTACTTATTCGATATTGGACATTTCTGTCGCTAGCACCCGTTTCAGAATACATAGGTTTATATACGAATCAGCACATGTTAGCTCCGTCTCAAGGGTACATTTTAGCTATAATTAAGTTTTAGTAACGGCCTTGAACTAGCGCTGTGGGCTCGTCATAGGTCAATCTGAATCCTTTGCTTAGAGTGTGAAGTTAGTTACTTATTCGATATTGGACATTTCTGTCACTGGCATCCGTTTCAGAATATATAGGTTTATATACGAATCAGCACATGTTAGCTCCGTCTCAAGGGTACATTTTAGCTATAATAAAGTTTTAGTAACGGCCTTGAACTAGCGCTGTGGGCTCGTCATAGGTCAATCTGAATTCGTTGCTGAGAGTGTGAAGTTAGTTATTTATTCGATATTGGACATTTCTGTCGCTGGCACCCGTTTCAGAATACATATGTTTATATAAGAAGCAGCACATGTTAGCTCCGTCTCAAGGGTACATTTCAGCTATAACAAAGTTTTAGTAACGGCCTTGAACTAGCGCTGTGGGCTCGTCATAGGTCAATCTGAATCCGTTGCTGAGAGTGTGAAGTTGGTTACTTATTCGATATTGGACATTTCTGTCACTGGCATCCGTTTCAGAATATATAGGTTTATATACGAATCAGCACACGTTAGCTCCGTCTCAAGGGTACATTTTAGCTATAATAAAGTTTTAGTAACGGCCTTGAACTAGCGCTGTGGGCTCGTCATAGGTCAATCTGAATTCGTTGCTGAGAGTGTGAAGTTAGTTATTTATTCGATATTGGACATTTCTGTCGCTGGCACCCGTTTCAGAATACATAGGTTTATATACGAATCAGCACATGTTAGCTCCGTCTCAAGGGTACATTTTAGCTATAATAAAGTTTTAGTAACGGCCTTGAACTAGCGCTGTGGGCTCGTCATAGGTCAATCTGAATCCATTGCTGAGAGTGTGAAGTTGGTTACTTATTCGATATTGGACATTTCTGTCGCTGGCAACCGTTTCAGAATATAAAGGTTTATATAAGAAGCAGCACATGTTAGCTCCGTCTCAAGGGTACATTTTGGCTATAATAAAGTTTTAATTAGGGCCTTGAACTAGCGCTGTGGGGTCGACATAGGTCAATCTGAATCCGTTGCTGAGAGTGTGAAGTTGGTTACTTATTCGATATTGGACATTTCTGTCGCTAGCACCCGTTTCAGAATACATAGGTTTATATAAGAAGCAGCACATGTTAGCTCCGTCTCAAGGGTACATTTTAGCTATAATAAAATTTTAGTAACGGCCTTGAACTAGCGCTGTGGGGTCGACATAGGTCAATCTGAATCCGTTGCTGAGAGTGTGAAGTTGGTTACTTATTCGATATTGGACATTTCTGTCGCTAGCACCCGTTTCAGAATACATAGGTTTATATAAGAAGCAGCACATGTTAGCTCCGTCTCAAGGGTACATTTTAGCTATAATAAAGTTTACGTTACTGCCTTGAACTAGCGCTGTGGGGTCGACATAGGTCAATCTGAATCCGTTGCTGAGAGTGTGAAGGTAGTTACTTATTCGATATTGGACATTTCTGTCGCTAGCACCCGTTTCAGAATACATATGTTTATATAAGAAGCAACACATGTTAGCTCCGTCTCAAGGGTACATTTTAGCTATAATAAAGTTTTAGTAACGGCCTTGAACTAGCGCTGTGGGCTCGTCATAGGTCAATCTGAATTCGTTGCTGAGAGTGTGAAGTTAGTTATTTATTCGATATTGGACATTTCTGTCGCTGGCACCCGTTTCAGAATACATAGGTTTATATACGAATCAGCACATGTTAGCTCCGTCTCAAGGGTACATTTCAGCTATAACAAAGTTTTAGTAACGGCCTTGAACTAGCGCTGTGGGCTCGTCATAGGTCAATCTGAATCCGTTGCTGAGAGTGTGAAGTTGGTTACTTATTCGATATTGGACATTTCTGTCACTGGCATCCGTTTCAGAATATATAGGTTTATATACGAATCAGCACACGTTAGCTCCGTCTCAAGGGTACATTTTAGCTATAATAAAGTTTTAGTAACGGCCTTGAACTAGCGCTGTGGGCTCGTCATAGGTCAATCTGAATTCGTTGCTGAGAGTGTGAAGTTAGTTATTTATTCGATATTGGACATTTCTGTCGCTGGCACCCGTTTCAGAATACATAGGTTTATATACGAATCAGCACATGTTAGCTCCGTCTCAAGGGTACATTTTAGCTATAATAAAGTTTTAGTAACGGCCTTGAACTAGCGCTGTGGGCTCGTCATAGGTCAATCTGAATCCATTGCTGAGAGTGTGAAGTTGGTTACTTATTCGATATTGGACATTTCTGTCGCTGGCAACCGTTTCAGAATATAAAGGTTTATATAAGAAGCAGCACATGTTAGCTCCGTCTCAAGGGTACATTTTGGCTATAATAAAGTTTTAATTAGGGCCTTGAACTAGCGCTGTGGGGTCGACATAGGTCAATCTGAATCCGTTGCTGAGAGTGTGAAGTTGGTTACTTATTCGATATTGGACATTTCTGTCGCTAGCACCCGTTTCAGAATACATAGGTTTATATAAGAAGCAGCACATGTTAGCTCCGTCTCAAGGGTACATTTTAGCTATAATAAAATTTTAGTAACGGCCTTGAACTAGCGCTGTGGGGTCGACATAGGTCAATCTGAATCCGTTGCTGAGAGTGTGAAGTTGGTTACTTATTCGATATTGGACATTTCTGTCGCTAGCACCCGTTTCAGAATACATAGGTTTATATAAGAAGCAGCACATGTTAGCTCCGTCTCAAGGGTACATTTTAGCTATAATAAAGTTTACGTTACTGCCTTGAACTAGCGCTGTGGGGTCGACATAGGTCAATCTGAATCCGTTGCTGAGAGTGTGAAGTTGGTTACTTATTCGATATTGGACATTTCTGTCGCTAGCACCCGTTTCAGAATACATAGGTTTATATAAGAAGCAGCACATGTTAGCTCCGTCTCAAGGGTACATTTTAGCTATAATAAAGTTTACGTTACTGCCTTGAACTAGCGCTGTGGGGTCGACATAGGTCAATCTGAATCCGTTGCTGAGAGTGTGAAGGTAGTTACTTATTCGATATTGGACATTTCTGTCGCTAGCACCCGTTTCAGAATACATAGGTTTATATAAGAAGCAACACATGTTAGCTCCGTCTCAAGGGTACATTTTAGCTATAATAAAGTTTTAGTTACGGCCTTGAACTAGCGCTGTGGGCTCGTCATAGGTCAATCTGAATTCGTTGCTGAGAGTGTGAAGTTAGTTATTTATTCGATATTGGACATTTCTGTCGCTGGCACCCGTTTCAGAATACATAGGTTTATATACGAATCAGCACATGTTAGCTCCGTCTCAAGGGTACATTTTAGCTATAATAAAGTTTTAGTAACGGCCTTGAACTAGCGCTGTGGGCTCGTCATAGGTCAATCTGAATCCATTGCTGTGAGTGTGAAGTTGGTTACTTATTCGATATTGGACATTTCTGTCGCTGGCAACCGTTTCAGAATATATGGTTTATATAAGAAGCAGCACATGTTAGCTCCGTCTCAAGGGTACATTTTGGCTATAATAAAGTTTTAATTAGGGCCTTGAACTAGCGCTGTGGGGTCGACATAGGTCAATCTGAATCCGTTGCTGAGAGTGTGAAGTTGGTTACTTATTCGATATTGGACATTTCTGTCGCTAGCACCCGTTTCAGAATACATAGGTTTATATACGACTCAGCACATGTTAGCTCCGTCTCAAGGGTACATTTTAGCTATAATAAAATTTTAGTAACGGCCTTGAACTAGCGCTGTGGGGTCGACATAGGTCAATCTGAATCCGTTGCTGAGAGTGTGAAGTTGGTTACTTATTCGATATTGGACATTTCTGTCGCTAGCACCCGTTTCAGAATACATAGGTTTATATAAGAAGCAGCACATGTTAGCTCCGTCTCAAGGGTACATTTTAGCTATAATAAAGTTTACGTTACTGCCTTGAACTAGCGCTGTGGGGTCGACATAGGTCAATCTGAATCCGTTGCTGAGAGTGTGAAGGTAGTTACTTATTCGATATTGGACATTTCTGTCGCTAGCACCCGTTTCAGAATACATAGGTTTATATAAGAAGCAACACATGTTAGCTCCGTCTCAAGGGTACATTTTAGCTATAATAAAGTTTTAGTAACGGCCTTGAACTAGCGCTGTGGGCTCGTCATAGGTCAATCTGAATCCGTTGCTGAGAGTGTGAAGTTAGTTACTTATTCGATATTGGACATTTCTGTCGCTGGCACCAGTTTCAGAATACATAGGTTTATATACGACTCAGCACATGTTAGCTCCGTCTCAATGGTACATTTCAGCTATAATTAAGTTTTAGTAACGGCCTTGAACTAGCGCTGTGGGCTCGTCATAGGTCAATCTGAATCCGTTGCTGAGAGTGTGAAGTTGGTTACTTATTCGATATTGGACATTTCTGTTACTGGCATCCGTTTCAGAATATATTGGTTTATATACGAATCAGCACATGTTAGCTCCGTCTCAAGGGTACATTTTAGCTATAATAAAGGTTTAGTAACGGCCTTGAACTAGCGCTGTGGGCTCGTCATAGGTCAATCTGAATTCGTTGCTGAGAGTGTGAAGTTAGTTATTTATTCGATATTGGACATTTCTGTCGCTGGCACCCGTTTCAGAATACATATGTTTATATAAGAAGCAGCACATGTTAGCTCCGTCTCAAGGGTACATTTTAGCTATAATAAAGTTTTAGTTACTGCCTTGAACTAGCGCTGTGGGCTCGTCATAGGTCAATCTGAATCCGTTGCTGAGAGTGTGAAGTTAGTTACTTATTCGATATTGGACATTTCTGTCGCTGGCACCCGTTTCGGAATACATAGGTTGATATATGAATCAGCACATGTTAGCTCCGTCTCTAGGGTACATTTCAGCTGTAATAAAGTTTTAGTTACGGCCTTGAACTAGCGAAGTGGACTCGTCATAGGTCAAACTGAATCCGTTGCTGAGAGTGTGAAGTTGGTTACTTATTCGATATTGGAAATTTCTGTCACTGGCATCCGTTTCAGAATATATAGGTTTATATACGAATCAGCACATGTTAGCTCCGTCTCAAGGGTACATTTTAGCTATAATAAAGTTTTAGTAACGGCCTTGAACTAGCGCTGTGGGCTCGTCATAGGTCAATCTGAATCCGTTGCTGAGAGTGTGAAGTTAGTTACTTATTCGATATTGGACATTTCTGTCGCTGGCACCCGTTTCAGAATACATATGTTTATATAAGAAACAGCACATGTTAGCTCCGTCTCAAGGGTACATTTTAGCTATAATAAACTTTTAGTTACGGCCTTGAACATGCGTTGTGGGCTCGTCATAGGTCAATCTGAATCCGTTGCTGAGAGTGTGAAGTTGGTTACTTATTCGATATTGGACATTTCTGTCACTGGCATCCGTTTCAGAATATATTGGTTTATATACGAATCAGCACATGTTAGCTCCGTCTCAAGGGTACATTTTAGCTATAATAAAGGTTTAGTAACGGCCTTGAACTAGCACTGTGGGCTCGTCATAGGTCAATCTGAATTCGTTGCTGAGAGTGTGAAGTTAGTTATTTATTCGATATTGGACATTTCTGTCGCTGGCACCCGTTTCAGAATACATATGTTTATATAAGAAGCAGCACATGTTAGCTCCGTCTCAAGGGTACATTTTAGCTATAATAAAGTTTTAGTTACTGCCTTGAACTAGCGCTGTGGGCTCGTCATAGGTCAATCTGAATCCGTTGCTGAGAGTGTGAAGTTAGTTACTTATTCGATATTGGACATTTCTGTCGCTGGCACCCGTTTCGGAATACATAGGTTGATATATGAATCAGCATATGTTAGCTCCGTCTCTAGGGTACATTTCAGCTGTAATAAAGTTTTAGTTACGGCCTTGAACTAGCGAAGTGGACTCGTCATAGGTCAAACTGAATCCGTTGCTGAGAGTGTGAAGTTGGTTACTTATTCGATATTGGAAATTTCTGTCACTGGCATCCGTTTCAGAATATATAGGTTTATATACGAATCAGCACATGTTAGCTCCGTCTCAAGGGTACATTTTAGCTATAATAAAGTTTAAGTAACGGCCTTGAACTAGCGCTGTGGGCTCGTCATAGGTCAATCTGAATCCGTTGCTGAGAGTGTGAAGTTAATTACTTATTCGATATTGGACATTTCTGTCGCTGGCACCCGTTTCAGAATACATATGTTTATATAAGAAACAGCACATGTTAGCTCCGTCTCAAGGGTACATTTTAGCTATAATAAACTTTTAGTTACGGCCTTGAACATGCGTTGTGGGCTCGTCATAGGTCAATCTGAATCCTTTGCTGAGAGTGTGAAGTAAGTTACTTATTCGATATTGGACATTTCTGTCGCTGGCAACCATTTCAGAATATATAGGTTTATATAAGAAGCAGCACATGTTAGCTCCGTCTCAAGGGTACATTTTGGCTATAATAAAGTTTTAGTAACGGCCTTGAACTAGCGATGTGGGTTCGTCATAGGTCAATCTGAATCCGTTGCTGAGAGTGTGAAGTTGGTTACTTATTCGATATTGGACATTTCTGTCACTGGCATCCGTTTCAGAATATATAGGCCGTTACTAAAACTTTGTTATAGCTAAAATGTACCCTTGAGACGGAGCTAACATGTGCTGATTCGTATATAAACCTATGTATTCTGAAACGGGTGCCAGCTACAGAAATGTCCAATATCGAATAAGTAACTGACTTCACACTCTCAGCAACGGATTCAGATTGACTATGTCGAGCCCACAGCGCTGGTTCAAGGCCGTAACTAAAACTTTATTACAGCTAAAATGTACCCTTGAGACGGAGCTAACATGTGCTGATACTTATATAAACCTATGTATTCTGAAACGGGTACCAGCTACAAAAATGTCCAATATCGAATAAGTAACTAACTTCACACTCTCAGCAACGGATTCAGATTGACTATGTCGCGCCCATAGCGCTGGTTCAAGGCCGTAACTAAAACTTTATTACAGCTAAAATGTACCCTTGAGACGGAGCTAACATGTGCTGATACTTATATAAACCTATGTATTCTGAAACGGGTACCAGCTACAAAAATGTCCAATATCGAATAAGTAACTAACTTCACACTCTCAGCAACGGATTCAGATTGACTATGTCGCGCCCATAGCGCTGGTTCTAGGCCGTAACTAAAACTTTGTTATAGCTAAAATGTACCTTTGAGACGGAGCTAACATATGCTGATACTTTTATAAACCTATGTATTCTGAAACGGGTGCCAGTGACAGAAATGTCCAATATCGAATAAGTAACTAACTTCATATTCTCAGCAACGGATTCAGATTGACTATGTCGAGCCCACAGCGCTGGTTCAAGGCCGTAACTAAAACATTGTAATAGATTAAATATACCCTTGAGACGGAGCTAACATGTGCTGATACTTATATAAACCTATGTATTGTTAAACGGGTGCCAGCGACAGAATTGTCCAATATCGAATAAGTAACTCACTTCACACTCTCAGCAACGGATTCAGATTGACTATGTCGCGCCCACAGCGCTGGTTCAAGGCCGTAACTAAAACCATGTTATAGCTAAAATGTACCCTTGAGACGGAGCTAACATATGCTGATACTTATATAAACCTATGTATTATGAAACGGGTACCAGCTACAGAAATGTCCAATATCGAATAAGTTACTCACTTCACACTCTCAGCAACGGATTCAGATTGACCTATGACGACCCCACAGCGCTAGTTCAAGGCCCTAATTAAATCTTTATTATAGATGAAAGGTACCCTAGAGACGGAGCTAACATGTGCTGGTTCTTATATAAACCTATGTATTGTGAAACGGGTGCCAGCGACAGAAATGTCCAATATCGAATAAGTAACGAACTTCACACTCTCAGCAACGGATTCAGATTGACTATGTCGAGCCCACAGCGCTGGTTCAAGGCCGTAACTAAAACATTGTAATAGATTAAATATACCCTTGAGACGGAGCTAACATGTGCTGATACTTATATAAACCTATGTATTGTTAAACGGGTGCCAGCGACAGAATTGTCCAATATCGAATAAGTTACTCACTTCACACTCTCAGCAACGGATTCAGATTGACCTATGACGACCCCACAGCGCTAGTTCAAGGCCCTAATTAAATCTTTATTATAGATGAAAGGTACCCTAGAGACGGAGCTAACATGTGCTGGTTCTTATATAAACCTATGTATTGTGAAACGGGTGCCAGCGACAGAAATGTCCAATATCGAATAAGTAACTAACTTCATATTCTCAGCAACGGATTCAGATTGACTATGTCGAGCCCACAGCGCTGGTTCAAGGCCGTAACTAAAACATTGTAATAGATTAAATATACCCTTGAGACGGAGCTAACATGTGCTGATACTTATATAAACCTATGTATTGTTAAACGGGTGCCAGCGACAGAATTGTCCAATATCGAATAAGTAACTCACTTCACACTCTCAGCAACGGATTCAGATTGACTATGTCGCGCCCACAGCGCTGGTTCAAGGCCGTTACTAAAACCATGTTATAGCTAAAATGTACCCTTGAGACGGAGCTAACATATGCTGATACTTATATAAACCTATGTATTATGAAACGGGTACCAGCTACAGAAATGTCCAATATCGAATAAGTTACTCACTTCACACTCTCAGCAACGGATTCAGATTGACCTATGACGACCCCACAGCGCTAGTTCAAGGCCCTAATTAAATCTTTATTATAGATGAAAGGTACCCTAGAGACGGAGCTAACATGTGCTGGTTCTTATATAAACCTATGTATTGTGAAACGGGTGCCAGCGACAGAAATGTCCAATATCGAATAAGTAACGAACTTCACACTCTCAGCAACGGATTCAGATTGACCTATGATGAGCCCACAGCGCTAGTTCAAGGCCGTAACTAAATCTTTATTGCAGGTGAAATGTACCTTAAAGACGGAGCTAACATGTTCTGATTCATATATAAACCAATGTATTCTGAAGCGTGTGCCAGCGACAAAAATGTCCAATACCGAATAAGTAACTAACTTCACACTCTCAGCAACGGATTCAGATTGACCTTTATTGCGATGTTCGGGGATCACGTCCCCAGTCGTTTATAAACTACTGTTACAGCTCACATGAGCTTTTGAGTTAAACTTAACATTTGTTAATTGTATTCAAATCTCTATGTGCTGACATGGAAGCTATCTTTGATTTGATTTGGACAACAAAAGATTGAAGCGACGCCATGTTGAATCGACTGCGTGCTATTTATAGCTCGTGGAGCGCTCGGTTCAGCTGTGCTCAACGCTGTGGGCTTTCTGCATTACGTTATAAATACCGGCACACAAGAGAAGAACGTTATTGTTGTTTGCAGTCTTAAATATTAAATAATGAGCTACGAACAAGTGTGAATTGCTAAAAAATTGAAGTTCACATTTTGAATAGGGAATAAGGAATAAGTAACTGTTCGCTAACTTCACATTTTGAATAAGGAATAAGGAATAAGTAACCGTTCGCCAATTTCACATTTTGAATAAGGAATAAGGAATAAGTAACCGTTCGCCAATTTCACATTTTGAATAAGGAATAAGGAATAAGAAACTGTATGCTAACTTCACATTTTGAATAAGGAATAAGAAATAAGTAACTGTATGCTAACTTCACATTTTGAATAAGGAATAAGGAATAAGGAACTGTGCGCTAACTTCACAGACCCAAGCATTATGCACATACCACTGAAACGCATTCTTAGTGAGATCACTTGTTGCTTATCCTTTTTCTAACAACACATATTTTCATTGATAAAAATGTTCACATCAACCTTTTATTTATTTATTTGACCATTAATACTACGATAAACATAGTACACTATTTAATTAAATTCACAATAATGTTACACGTTTACATGTATGCAGCAACAAAGTCTTCACATGTTGAAACAAAATACCTTACGACACTAGTGTTGAAATCTTTGTCATTGTCAAAACTGCTCATCACATTGGAAATAATTCTCTGATCTGAGCCTGGGAGGAGTGTTCATTGATATTCCAGTTTCATCTTATCCCATGTCCTTCCATTACTGAAAAGGTAGCCTGAGGTATTTTATTCAAATTTGACAAAAAATGTTCTTGACTTTGACATAATGATGGTAATCCACTTTCAGGGTCAAAACACACACTGCAGTCCATTGCTGTGGAATATTCTTTGAAGAACGTTATTGTCGTCATTACTGAATTTCAATACTTTGGGTCTCCTTTCATAAAGGTGATCTTAGTTTTTAGGGTAACTTAAGTGTTATACCTGAATGAATAATGTTCAAAAGTTAAGATTACTGCATATGAAATACTCGTGAAAGGTAGTTAGTCCAAAATAACTATTCAAATAGAAAAGACAATCCTTAAAATGTTACCAGCCTGAATAAAAAATTGCAAGGTTACAGGCTGTCAGAAGGGTCTAATTTCATGCACAGAAATTAATTCAATCCGTACTCCTCCATACCATCGTATAGCTAACAGTTTGGTTGCCTAACGCCAGGAGGAAAGAAGAGCCATGGTTAAATGACAAAATAAAGGTTGAAAGTCTTGATCTGATATTGACAATGGTACAGTACCGCAATTGCTTTGCGCCAATGAGGCAGTTATTATACCCCCGACCTAACAAGGTCGGGGGTATATAGTAATACCAATGATTCCGTCCGTCCTTCCGTCCGTCCGAAGACAATTTTTGTCCGATCGATTACAGAAAAACTATTCATCTCATCCTTTTCAAATTTGATACATGTCTTCTTCACCAATAGGAGAGGTGCAGTGCGAAATGTAAACCGAATTGGTGAATTTTTAGAATTTTTGGCGAATTTTTTTTAGTTTTGAACTTAGTCAAATTTTGAGCTTTTTTTGTACGATCGATTACAGAAAAACTATTCATCTCATCCTTTTCAAATTTGGTACATGTCTTCTTCACCACTAGGGGAGGTGCATGTTAAAATGTAACACGATTTGGTGAATTTTTGGCGATTTTTTGTATTTTTCGTCATATTCGGACCTAGAATGAATGAAGCTCCTTCTGTGTTGTGATTTGTTGACTTTATCATTTTCTTTCTCATGTAAATTTCATCATAAGCTATTTATGTGTTCTTGTTGATTTTACTATTTTATATTTCCACTGGTTATATTTTTGGAAAAGTTAAATTTTCTGTCCTTTCAGCCATAAACTGCTGTATATCCCTCACTGTGCCTACAGGGGTGTGCTTCCATGTACCTGTTGTTGACAGTCACTCGAATGAATCATTATGATGGATTAATTTCCAAAATAAAGTTGAAATCAGTGGTAATGGCAGTAGTGTATTATGTAACCCCTACCTTTTCAAGTTACTATTATTCGGCTACTTTTACTTGAGCCACTTTTTTTTTACATGAATAGACTTGCCCTACCCTTTTCACAAACAGTTTAATCTAAGCAATTACATTACATAGCTTATCAATCCTTAGGTGTGCAGACACCTCTCTCTTAAAGTAAAATAAAAATGTCAAACTTTAACAGTCGGGGGTATTAGTGAGCCACGCTCACTTTTTTGTGCTTGTTTTGGAAATGAATTTATGCCAGACACATGATAAATTTAAGGCGGGGTGTTTACTAGCTCAGTTCAGTTTCTGAATATAGTCATGTTTATAAAGGCCGTTTCTCGATATTCCTTGAAGACAGTGAATGAAATATTTTTTACTTTTGGGGATATAAATGTAAGTTAGGTGAGACAATGTGATACTTTAATAGAAAACCGTTGAACAACTTATAGAAAAGAAACGTTTCATCTGAGCTCACATTAACATATACTCAGGATAACAATGCAAATACTTAACAGCAAGACTCAGGCGATCGTTGGTTATTGATAACGATCCGGGCTTCCTCCTGTGACTTTTTCAAAAGGTTTATAGATATACTTAAAACAACAAAACAATTGTCTTGAAGAGAAAATCGCTATTTTATCAATGTTTATCTGACATTAATGAACTATAGACATTGATAAACGAAAATAAACATGGTTATATTTTGATAAAATTGATTGATTAATTCCTTCAAAAGCAGTCCTTTCTCAAGGTTGATCATGGCTCTGTGTAAAACTGAAAAAAAAAACTCAACTAATCAATAATCCAATGGCAGTGTACCATTATGTCAACAGCTCTTTAGATTCCATTGTCTTTTAATGCATTGATCAACTTTTACCTCTAATTGGTTTGATGCAACATCCCATCAGAGAAACAAAAAGTAATAATCTCTTCAAGTTTGAAGTCGAAAAGAATCCAAGGTGATGTGGTGAAATCACATGGCCAATTACATCAATTGATTTTAGAAATTCGAGCAACCTTGAAATCTGTTTTATTTTATATTGATTTTTACGAAACAATATTGTGTTCAAGTACATTATCTATAATTTAAAAATTACCCAGTCAAATGATATTTAAAATTTAAATGTAAATTTTATGATTTTGTAGTAGAAAAGATATCTTTATTGTTATAATCGACTTTCAAACAGTATCTAGAATAAAACTCATAAATACCCTGGGGTTGAATATTTGCTATCATAATGCAGGAAATGGAAGTGTATAAGACGTATTTTTAATTAATTCAATACTAATTAGTTACACAACATTTTATTGATTTACTTAAAGCCTTAATCACATGTATATACTCTTGTAATAATTTGACGAAAGGAAATAAAGTAATGACTACGATAATGACATTATCATTTACTCTGACATCAATAATAAAAGAAATCTTGTAACACCGTGTTTTTAGGCTCTATTGTATGAATGCTGTCAATCTAAAATAAAAATCCTCAAATTGCACAGGGACATAATAGCAGGTGAATGCTTTTATAATTACCAATGTCAGTTATAGTTCTAGATAATCTGTTTTTATATCTAATTGATTTCATAAAGTATCCAGGGTTGATTGTTAAAAGGGCACTTAACAAAGACTCGTAAAAACATGCATGTCTGTTTTGATGAGATGTAATGGAAAATGGTTTATTGAAGGCCTTGTAACTCTATCTTAAGTGGTGTTAAAAAAAAGTATATTTCCTTTTGTAATGTACACTTTTTTTCAAAAAGTTGGGGCAAATAGGGGATTCTGGATGAAATTTTGTCCCTGGACAAAAACTATGATTCATGGAAAGTATCATACTTTTACGGTGAATGTGCACACTCTGTCTCAGAAAATGGGAGTTGCTCGGTTGTATTGACTAAAGCTTCAATGATCATTTCTTTAAATTGTCACAAGACATAGTTCTGCACCATAACATACCTTGAGAGAAAAGCATTGAAATCTTTGTCATTGTTAAAACTCTTCATCGTTAACATTTAAATAAGTGCAATCGTTCATCACTAAGACAAACTATTTGTACAGCATATAGTCATACTTTCTATGTGAGAAAATCAAAAAATTTTCATTAAGAACGACTTTGATATCAACCTGACTTTTTATTTCTTTCCTTCTCCATTAATACTACGACAAACAGATGTCACAATCACATTAAGGAAAGATGGGACGGAGAAATTTAATTCACTTAAAGTAACATTTTGCAGCAACAATTTATTGTTGTGAATAAGTCTAAAAATATATGCATTACATTTTTTAAAGCATAGATTTATCAATTAACTAACGGAAAGCATCTAAATTTACCGCAACGAATTTATAATGGTAATTTTACGAAATCCGCATATCCTTACCGTCACCTATATTCGCGGAAAATATGTGTCCATGTGTGTTACTTCAATTACATAGATATCCTCACTCTGTGATGAATATAAATCACCTTGTTTAATCAACTGACAGTTGTTCTTCCATCAAGCACTCTTAGATTGATAGTATATTCAACTAGAAATATGTGCATGTGATGCACTGTGATTTCCCCCACTGCAACTTTCAATCCAACCTGTCATCTTAACCTTATTTTTCGCTTATGCCAAAAACAATCCAAAAAGGACAACCCCAAAAGGTTAATCTATTAGAATAAATGAACTTGTTTCCATGTAGCCTCTTAGTTAAAATTGTATCCCTTTTCTGGTCTCTTCATTAAAATTATTTCCATGGAAATCAGAAGAAAACTTCAGAATGATTTATGTAGCAAAAGGCTGGCACCATTCCATCTTTGAGACTAAGCACATACTAAGTCTCATTTAACAAAACTGAAAAGATTTTGAGATGGAGGTCGGAAAAAGTACAAACTGTTTCCATTGAAACCAGACAAAATATAAAAATTAAATAACCTAAGAAGCAAAACGCACCATCCACACACCAAGTTTCGTAAAAAGATATTGAATAGATTTTGAGAAAGAGGCCGGAAAAGGTCACTACCCCCATATGCATTAAGTTCAAACTGTTTCCATGGAAACCAGAAAAAATATAAAAATCAGAATAACCTAAGTAGCAAAAGGCACCATTCCAACACTAGGTCTAACCACACACCAAGTTTCGTGAAAAGATACGGAATAGATTTTGAGATTAGAGGCCGGAAAAGGTCACTACCCGGATATGCATTAAGTTCAAGGATTCACAGATAACATACAAGTATCAAATTAATAAAAGAAACAGGAATATTCAAAAGGGAATTGCATATTATAATTAAAGGTCATAATATGATATTAAAAAATATAAGAACAGGAAGATTTTCTGGATAACAACTTCTTTAATGTGAAAATACACAACGTTTCAGAGTACATACTCACTCCTTCAACATTTCACCTGATGAAACTGCGCGCATGCCTTATTTTATTTTATTTCCCTTAACATTGACATTAATTTTCAAAATGCAAACTTGCCAAGTATCCGCGTATGTGATATACTTGTATCTGAAAGGATTCTGAGCTTAATCGCTGAAAGTCAACGCTTCATGTAAGTCGGTTTAATCGGTCAAAAAGGGCGTCATTTCCAGACAGGGGTGTTGCTAATAATACCGATAACTCTTTAAATCATTCCGTGACCAAAACTTCTTCTTACATTTTGTAATAAAAGACATGATAAACTAGGTAGTTTGAAAAAATAAGCGAATTCTAGAATATTTAATTTCATCGTCCCATCTCTCCTTAAATTCATAGTAACGTACGTTGGACATTCAGATGTATGCCAATAAAAGTCTTCACATTTTGAAACAAAATACCTTGCGACAATAGCATTGAAATCTTTGTCATTGTTAAAACTGCTCATCGCATTGGAAATAATTCTCTGATCTGAGCCTGGGAGGAGTGTTCATTGATATTCCAGTTTCATCTTATCCCATGTCCTTCCATTACTGAAAACTTAGCCTGAGGTATTTTATTCAAATTTGACAAAAAATGTTCTTGACTTTGACCTAATGATGGTAATCCACTTTCAGGGTCAAAACACACTGCACTCCATTGCTGTGGTATATTCTTTGATGAACATTATTGTGGTCATTACTGAAGATCAGTACTCTGGGTCTCCTTTGATTAGCTACTAGGGTAACTTAATGAATAATGAAATGAATGACGAATGTATTTATAATTTATTCCAAATATTCAAAATATTTATTATTTATTCCAAATATATGATATTAATAATACGGAAACACACGAGGTTAATAATCATATTTCATATCATTATTCAAATAAGTTTTTGTGTTAAAAGTGGTAAGAGAATTGACCCCATTTTAGCGGAGTAATATCATGGACGGTACATCAAAGTGATGGTCACGACATCGGCTGTGTAGTGCCTAGAAATACTTCTTAATTAAAACAATTTAAAAAGACGATGTGTGCGATTCTTTCAAAAACTCAACAATTGGTGCCTGGTTTCTTGTTCATGGAGATATTTTCAATCAGTTCATAAGCATCTATCTAATGTTTAAAAAGCACTCATAAATCACGTTGCTAGAACAAGGGAAGTAACTCTAGTTTCAACGTTTTGGAAGTTGCGTTGCAGGGATGATTCGAACTGCTGCATGGCAGTATCTTTCACACTTAAACGGTAGTTATTTGTGAGGTGGGGTTGTTTCTTTTGTTTATGACAATAAGTACCTATAAGTACCTATAAATGTACCTAATACCGTATGCTCAGCCCTGAAGAACTGCCAAAATGCTAGTGCGATCGACGAGGCGCGTCAGTAAGTCACACACGGACGCATCAAGATTCATTTTGTACACAGGACACTGCAGCTACTTGATGATGCTGTTGGTCAATAGCGCACTGACGTTTAAAATGATTTTAAAAACAAATCTATAATTATACAAATGTATCTATACTGCCGTCCAAAAGAAACGCCCAGCAGATATTTTATGAGATTAAAAACAGTTTTGCTGCACCATACTCTGTAAATCCGAAGACCATACCACCAAAGTCCTCCTGACAATGTTCACCTGTCCACAAAATACCAAAGTGATAACTCTGCATGTGTGGTCATGGTAATAAACTTATTGTACAAATCAAAAACCGGAAGTAGCAGGTATTTTGGGGGCGTGGTCACGGGTTGTTGTGACAGAGTATGGTGCAGCAAAACTGTTTTTAAACCATGATCGAAAACTGAACAGTTACCATCTCTAATTTTCCCCCTACAACATGCAAATTTATGAAACTTCGATATTTTGTTAAAAAATGATGCAACTTCATAATGCCACACTTTGGTTAACATGCTCCTGATACTTTTTCTGAAATCTCATAAAATATCTGGTGGGCGTTCCTTTTGGACGGCAGTATATGATAAAAGCTGTTTACTGTATTAACACCACTAGGTAAAGTTATTTTCTTTTGTTCTCACAAGTCTTTTCTGGATAACCTACTCTAACCTCGGTTATAATTATCTGCTTGTGTTTTCTTGGTTATGTATGCGTCCGAGGTAGTTATTTGAAGGCGGTTGTATCTTTGCCAACACCAACGCTCGGGCAGATACCGGCTGTTCTCGACTTCGAACTTGGTATCTTCCCTCGAAAATTACACATTGGGAATTTTCGATTATTGCCTCTCGGCTTCGCCTCTAGTCAATATTCGAAAATTCCCAATTTCAGTTGGTTTTCTGAATTTTGAAAACGACCTCGATATAACTACCTTCAGTTTGTGCATAACCAAAATGACCTACCTCAACAAATACAGTTGTAGGGTATGTCCATTGTTCTTGGACAGTATCTCTCAACATACCTTGGATAATATTCTTCCACCTGAGCATAAATGAAAGTTAAACTATGGCAATATGGACTTTGGAAAGAGAACACACAACACACATTTGAAGCATTTAATTGAAGTGAATCACCGTTTTCAAATTACATGTTTGCCGCGATCTTGTTCCACTCTGTAGATCTACCGTCAAATATAGCACTGACGGGTCTTTATTCCTCGTAATCTGTTTTCAAATAGGTTCACAGAACTGAAAAAGAGCAGGAAAAGGTAAAATTGAGTCAATAAATATTGAAACATTAACACATTCAAATCCAAATTAAAATGAAAATGTGCACTTGGACATGATATATATTTTTTTATTACGAACATCTTATTTTTACTTTTTCCAAAACGTTTAAATTGTTAAAAAGGCGCCAAAACCAGATAGAAATGATACGCAAACGTTAACAGAACAAATAATATTCACTCAACTTGCATATTCATCCATAATTGACATATATATTATAATTACCAGTTTCCAATTGAAACTGAGCAACATCATTATCGATGCACTGAAACCGAAACTACACGTCCCATTTACATGCACGGTCGTTTAAAAAAGTGTCGTGAGTCCACAGTCCGGATTTCGAACAGAAATAAGTTTTGACTTCATGATATCGTCAAGATACTAAGTCGAGTCGACGACCTAGTCTACTATCATCAAAATGGTCGTTTTCGATAGCAGTCAATACTCTGGATCAATCTCGATGAGCTCATTTCGACCAGGATATCGGTCTTTTCAAGTATGTTTTTAAGTTAAGAAACATACTTGAAAAGACCGATATACTGGTCGAAATGAGCTTATCGTATTAAAGAAGATAAACGGCTAACGAAGCAGTTCGAAACATCAACATGTCGGATGACAAAAGGGTTGAAACCCAGAAACTGTCGGACTGTAGAATAAAACTTATCTTAAACTTTATTTACAAAATTGACGCAATAATAACTATGCCAAATTTGCAAATACTGCAGAAAGTATTCCGAACGCTGACTCCGGTTGCAAAACGCTATCGTTTACAGAATAGAGTGACCTCCCTTTAATGCATTTGGAAACTTTTGCTGTTTTCCGAAGCCTTATAACAAGCTACGTCATTGCAGATAACCAAATACGTCATATCTTTGTAAATGTCGGGCCATGGAATTTCTGCACGGTGTCGAATGACAAGTCACACCCGCTTCAATGCGTCTGAATATACTTCAATACTAAATCTTTGATATGGGAGAATGGAGATAAACAAAATACCGTGTTTGAAAATCAGCGGCATATTATTGTTTACTAGGTCATTTCAGTCTCTGAACATGTTCATGTATATATGGCCATTTCTCGATATTCCTTGAAAACAGTGAATGTCAAATATTTGACTTTTGCAGATATAAATGTAAGTCGAGTGAGACAATTTGAACTGTCACTTTAATACAAAAAAAACATTGAACAACTTATAGATATGAAACGTTTCATCTGAGCTCAGATTTTATATTGTCTCAGGATAACAATGCAAATACTTAACGGCTTCCTTCTGTGACTTTTTCAAAGGTTTATAGATATACTAAAAACAACAAAGCAATTGTCTTGAAGAGAAAAATCGCTATTTTATCAATGTTTACCTGCCATTCATGAACTATAAACATTGATAAACGAAAATAAACTTGGTTATATTTTGATAAAATTGATTGATTAATTCCTTCAAAAGCAGCCCTTTCTCAAGGTTGATCATGGCTCTGTGTAAAACTGAAAAACAAAAAGTGAACTAATCAATAATCCAGTGGCAGTGTACCATTATGTCAACAGCTCTTTAGATTTCATTTTCTGTAATGCATTGATGAATTTTTACCTCTAATTGGTTTGATGCAACATCCCATCAGAGAAACAAAAAGTAATATTCTCTTCAAGTTTGAAGTCGAAAAGAATCCAAGGTGATGTGGTCAAATCACATGGCCAATTACATCTATTAATTTTAGATATTTGAGCAACCTTGAAATCTGTTTTATTTTATATTGAATTTTACTAAATAGAATTGAGTTCAAGTACATTATTTTAAATTGAATAATTAACCCAGTGAAATGATTTTTAAAAATTAAAGACAAACATGTAAATGTTATTATTTTACAGTAGAAATGAAATCTGAATTGTTTCAATCGATATTCAAATAATATCTAGAATATAACTCGTAAATACCTTGGATTGAATATTCGCTATCATATATATATATATATCAATATAAGACACATTTCAATTAATTATAATAGCAAATCAATGTTTTTGTAATTGCTAATGTCAGTTTTAGTTATATATTATCTGTTTTTATATCTAAATGATTTCATAAAGTATCCTGTGATGAATTTAAAATGACCCTTAACAAAGACTCATAAAAAAACATGCATGTCTGTTTTGATGAGATGTTATGGAAAATGGTTTATTGTTACTCTATCTTAAGTGGTATTAAAAGTATGTCTCCATTTGATACACACTATTACCATTGCTGAAATACTAATGAATTATTAAATAAATGAAAATGAAAAATGAATTACAAAATTAAATATGGAATATTAACACAAGTAACACACACTGTATCATTAAACTAACCAACGATGTCGTGTTGTCCTATAGAATACTTCCCACACTCGTAGCGTGAATGTTGTGCGTTAGCCTCAGCCAAACTTTAAAGTATAAAGTCATAAGAAAAGTATCCTCAGTAACAAGTTTTTTTAATGGATTGATTACTGAACATATCTCCAATTACTCATACTCATTCAACTATGAGTACAGTGAAGTCATAACTGTGACGTCGAAAATATTTTGATGTCAGACGGTATGATTGTCAGGGCATTTTGCAAATCCTACTCCAATCACTATATATCCCAGGACATACTGCTTTATCTCACATAGGGAGCACAATTTTGGGTGATATAAACTCACGGGCAAAAGAAACGTCCCCATACAAAATACAAGATATTTCAACCATCGGGCGATAAATGCGACTGAAACAGCGTTACACCATGTCTTCAGAACCCAACAATACTAAATATGAATTTTCAAAACATTATCTATTCATAACTCTGAGAAACACAAGTTTTAAGGAATGGTCGTTTTGGAATCTCCTTAACTAGACGAGATAGAAGCCTCAAAAAGCCAGTTTTGGCTTGTTTTGAGACGTCCTACAGTAAAGACGCGTCAACAAATTTAAATCAAAGAAGGTTATTTATGTCGAGGATATCTTAAGTTAATTAAATACTACTTTTTCAATGTTTTAAACTTAAATACTAAATATTGTGGGCCAAAAACATTTTTAAAAAACGATTTTGGCACCCCATGTCAATTTGAACAGATGTAAAAATAAAAATTGCATACTCTGATGTATGAAATTGTGAATATTTCTTAAGAAAACATGTGGCTACCAAATACATACAAAATCTATTTTCTCCGACATCAATATTTCATTTTATACTGTTTTCAAAATGTGGTGACGTTTCCTTTGCCCGTGAGTTTATCATGTGTCTTTGATATTAGGTAAGAGATGAAAGTTGAGTATAATTTTCTAAAAAATATTGAGAATCTTATTATATAATTAGTAATGAAATATGTGATTATATAATAGTACGTTTTGATTAAACGTAATTATTAATACTTACCTGTTGACCAGACCTACTATGCCTACCTCCTCTCTAGGTATGCTATTTCAACGTTTACACAGACGAAACTTAAAACAGTGGAGTAGGGGATGCGTAAAATCCCTCTCCAAAGTCTGCATGGTCTCGTGACGTCACCACCGGAAATCTCACTCTCCGAACAGGCCCAACAAAAGGCAAGACAGACCAAGCGGGGAGGATGGGCGGGCCTAGCGCGTAGGTCTAGTCAACTTCTGATTAAACTGGACCACCCACATCAATAAAACATGTTCAAAAGCAAGCAGTGTCTTAGGATTCATCAAACGGAACTTGAAGCACTCCAGCACAGCATTCAAGCAACAAGCATACATTTCACTAGTGAGATCTGTTTTGGAATATGCCTGTGAAGTGTGGGACCCCTACCAACAAAAGGACATCCAGAGGCTAGAGAGTGTCCAGAGACGAGCAGCCCGCTTCGTATGCAACGACTACTCCAGGTACAGCAGTGTCACCGACATGATCACACGACTAGGCTGGAAGCCCTTAGCACACAGAAGACGCGAGCAGCGCCTTGTCTTTCTTCATAAGATCATAAATGACCTGGTGGCCGTCCCAAAATCCCCTCTAGAACTTAACAAAAGACAACAAAGAACAAGTAACAGTAGATCACTACGACTGATATCTGCCCCCACCAATACCTATAAACATTCATATTTCCCAAGGACTATCATTGATTGGAACTCTCTTCCAAACTCCTGTGTAGAATGTGAAAAGACTGAAACTTTTAAGCTGAAACTATCTATGAGTGACTAGGAACCAAACGCTGCGCACACACCCCCCTCAGCAATTTACTCAGAAGTGAGGCATAGCTGAGTACCATACAGATATAGATACAGATACAGATACAGAACAGGTAAGTATAACTAATTACTTTTAATTAAAAACGTACTATTATTTAAATACCTAACTGTTGACTAGACCTACTATGCCTAGAATCCCACTGCATGGAGGCGGGTCAGTAGATATGTGGTAGAGACGAGACCAGGAACCAGCCCTGAGTGTAAGCTAACCTACGAGTCCTCCACCTTGTGGTGAGGACAAGGCACAGCCCGGGAGACACCATCTCTACCGCTTAAGCGGATCGAAGACACAACCCAGCCACTCAACTTCTGATTAACACACTGTACCCGACCCCAACGGGGAGGGGCGGTTAAAAGCGAAGTTAATGAAACAAAACAACAGACAATGACAAGGACAGACGAGTCCCTAACGCGCGTAATCTAGACGAGGTGAGTGACAGCCGGGTCACTTAACAGGTGAGCGACAGGCGAGTCACTAATGCACGTAATCCAGACGAGGTGAGTGACAGTCGGTTCACTTAACAGGTGAGCGACAGTCGAGTCACTGACCAAGACACCTAAGTAGAGTAATGTAAGAACTAAGTCCTGACACTAAGAAGCAACCCTTCCGATAACTAATTACTCCAAAAACACCAAGAGTGTAAAACTTACAAAAACGTAGACGACGAGACGCTTAAGTGAGGAACACGCAAGGCTAGACGAGGGAGGCTATCGAGAGGGTTGAATACAAGAGGGTCCGAACACAAAAGGTGCGAAGTCAATGTCAACTACTGGCTAGACACTGGCGAACGAGGCGAATGGCCGAAGGCGAGTGACAGGCGAGTGACTGCCGAAGCGAGACACTGCCGAGGCGAGACACTGGCGAAGCGAGTCACAGGCGAGACGAGGCGAGTCAAGTCAGTCGAAAAGCTGAAGGCGAATGACTTGTGAGGCGAGTCACTGGCGAAGCGAGTCGAGATGAAGGCCGAAGGCGAGTGACAGTCGAGTCACTGACGAATCTAGACGAGTCGAGTCGAAGGTGAAAGCCAACCGAAGCAGACGACGAGCTATCGGAAGACCCACCTGATCTTGAAGACAAAGGGACTGGCGGAGGGCACACCAAGGCCGTGCGAACCAAGCAGTCACCCGACGAAGGCGAGAGAAAACAAAAGACACGAATTGCACGTACAAAGCATGCAGCTACGAGCTAGGAAGAGCACACCTAGCACATGTCAACAAGGCCCCTTGTTAACTCAACACCTACATAAAACAGGTTGTCTAAAACCACCTGTTAACGACGAACGCAGATAAGACGTTGATAAAACCTCTAAAATGAATAAGAAGTAGCAGGTTAGCAAAGGTAGCGAAAAAGTGTCTGTCTTGCTCTGCAACTGAGAGGAGTTGAAGACTTCCGGTGGTGACGTCACGAGACCATGCAGACTTACCGCCCTTTGGAGAGGGATTTTACGCATTCCCTACTTCACTGTTTTAAGTTTCGTCTGTGTTAACGTTGAAATAGCATTCCTAGAGAGGAGGTAGGCATAGTAGGTCTAGTCAACAGATAGGTATTTAAATAATGAGAATATAATCAATATTTTCACAAAAGCAGTAGAAAGTCATAATCTTACTGCAGTGAACTTTTCCCTCGTATTTTCACTGCAGTGACAAACGTATGACCGAGGTTTTACTGGAATTCCTTTATGATTAAGATTATCTCCCTTTCACATGCAATTATCTCCCTTTGTAAAATGATAACCGCCCTTTCTTTCCAGGTTTTACAATGAGCGTCTAAGTTTGTTGCACGGTTTTCAGTCAATGACAGTTTACGGTATGTAGTGTTGATATCATATTCTGAATTTCATTTATCTCTTATCTCGAAAAAAAAATGATATTACTCGTGAACAACTTGATGGGGCGAGATCCCTGTCACTGACAAAACGGGTGTCACTCACTGTATTAGTCTGTATTTGAAATAACTTCAAAACTTGCGTTCTTCAATGTCTTTTATGCATCTTTATGTGACTAAATGATACCGAAACACATCATTGGTTATTAATTAGCAGTTTTTGCACAGTTTCCATCGCCGCCGTCGCTGCCGCCGCCGCCGCCGCCGCCACCGCCGCCGCCGCCGCCGCGTTTTGCATTGGCTATAACTTTTTTTCCTAGAAGGTTTTGAGAACTCATATACATAACTTCTCACTTCTGCCCCTCGGGAATTTTTTTGACATGTTCATATTCAAGGTCAAGGTTGTTCGAGGTCACAACTTAAGCATGCTTTTGCGAAAATGTCTTATTTCAACTATTAACACTTTGAATCATTACATGATTGTGATACACAATGAAAAGTGATCACTGATTGTGTGACCTTAAATTTTAAAGGTCAAGGTCACGAGATAGGGTTATGATCACCAGTTCTGAAATCACTAAATAACTTTTTTCCAAGAAGGTATCAATACCTCATATACATAGCTTCTTTCTTATACACCTGGGGAATTATTTTGACATACTTACACACAAGGTCAAAGGTCAAGGTCATGAGTTCTGAAATCACTACAAAAATCCTTGTAAACACGACAACTTCAAACTTTTTTTGTGCTCAGGCTCTTATTTGGTATATATGAACTGTGGAGAAAGACCTAGATTTGAAAACGTTTTCGCTAAAATCTGTCAACGGTCAAGGTCACAGTGAGGTCACAACTGAAGCATGCTTTTGTGAATATGCCTTATGTTAACTATGAACACTTTGAGTTATTGCATAATTTTTATACGCAATGAAAAGTAATCATTGATGGTGTGACCTTGAAGGTCAAAGGTCAAGTTCATGAGATATCGATTAAGGCCATGTTAATCCTTTGATCCAATTTTGAAATCAGAAATAGGTTTTAAGAACAAACTTGTGAAAAGTGACCCCAATGATGATTCAACTTGTTAGAATCTAGTTCTAGTTTATAAATGATCACAAAATATTTTTAAAATAACATTTTCCTATTTCAAATGGAATCATTTAAATGGAATTATGTTCGAACCACATTTTTGCTCAACTATAAGAGCAGTTAATAGGGTTACGCCAATCGGTAGGATAGTAAGGCTGATCTAACGTGTCAGGTTTTGAATGATTTTATGCAGATATACATGTATATAATAAATAGAAGAAAAAAATAGGCATTTTGTTTCCCGAATATAATTTCTATCTCATGTAATGGTGTGAGAAAGTGTCATTTTCACTCGTGGCTACGCCACTCTTGAAAAGATCACGTTCTAACTAAACTCGATGAGATAGAAATTATATTCGGCAATAACAACGAAATAGTCTCTATAATTTCCATTTTAAAGGCGCTGTACCACGTTTTGTACGTGCATATTTTTTGTCTCAAATTTGCCCTTTATAATTAAAGTGAATACAATGCCTTGTTATGTTAGAGGGTAAATCATCTTATTACACGACCGATCCATAGCAAACGACTATTCCTATTGAAAGAATAGGATGCGACGTATAAAGCGACACTGGTGTGGAACTCTTTAGTGTGAGAGGTAAATTTTTAGTCTCATGCGAATTTGAGAGTTCAGACAGCAATGTAATTGACCATTTTATCATTGTACCATATTCAAAACTCTCCTTTGATTATTTAGGTATCATTGCAGCAGTCAGATCACTTGAACAACCCTCGAGCAACCATTTTAATGTGAACACATTAAAATGACCGCTCGAAGGGAAATGGACTCGCATGGCATAACCGAACAATGTACATTCTTGTTTGAGTGGCATTTTAGAAGTTGGAAGTCAAATAAGGACAAGTGTATGGATGACAACTTCTTTATTCGGAGGTTGCTTGAACACGTCGCAACCTCTGAATAAAGAAGTTGTCATCCATACACTTGTCCTCAATGTATTCGTTTGAGAACTCTTTTTATAGATTCGGGAGTATCATTTAGCCATTTGTAACACTTATTTAACTTTTCGTGAGATCACTTTTTTTTCAGTAAGAAAAACGTGCTACAGAGCCTTTAAGAAATATATTGGTTATTTGAAACACTACACTTTCATAAATAATGAGGAACATCGCCTGATGAAGATGGAAATCAATGTACCATTGCATTGTCGGTAAGTGTTACTTGATGGACATTTTTGTAACACTGACAGATATGTGTATTGAGTAAATCTTTTATGAAACTTAAATCCATAACGTGACTTTAAAACATGTTTATCTGAATACATGTACATCAGCTAATGTAAATATCCTTTTCAATTTAAAGAAATCTACCAACCTTTGAAACAGGTTGGCAGATTTTAAATTTTCTAATAATGTTCAATCATACATCTTAAAATAACTGACTTCATGAAAAGGTATTTTTATATAAACGTGTTTTTGTATACTAATGATCAAATTCTTAAGTGTTTTGTCATGCGAATTTAACTTATGTGTCCTGTTTCACAGTAAATCGATGCGTTCCATTACAGTTGGCAGTCGATAAACCACTTTCTGGTCGTATCTAAAACAGTCTGAACTGAAAACCATGCTGACAATGGATATAACTAAAATTCATTAATGATCTGCGCTGTGTGCAGATTATGTACATACATAAGTAAGGAATATTGGAGTACTTTCTCGTGTGGCCATGATACAACTTAAGATCATTGATTACCTGTATTCCTTTTTATCGTGTAAATTTGGGGAAAACGATATATTGATTTTCATAGTTCAGTTTTCATAGAGATATGTCATCTTTTTCGTCACCAGCAGAGAAAGCCAAGAGCCAAAAAATTGCGTCTTCATGATCATTTCAATGGACATGTCAAGCAGAATATGAACAATGATTCTGAAAAATTAGAGGATCAAATTGAAAAAGGTGACAATATGTGACAATTTCCCAAAAATGAAACCTCATCCTTATAAAACACTTCGTGCTTTATCATGTTTAGAAAGAAACGATTTGATAAAGACAATTATATTCAATGAATCCAAAATATCCAGAATTTTGTTTCATTTGACATTCAAAATTTAATTCAACATCATTTCGTTTCCAATCAATCAGTCAATCAATAAATCAATCTTCATTACCCCAAGGCCACTTACAGTTACAGAATGACAGTTCAATAAAGTATTAACAGAAATATCTCCGAATACGAAATAGGCATACGCGATTAGGACATTTGAACTAGCAGCAATTCATTAACCAGAATCATTATCGATATTTCTTTGTTAAATTTATTCATCTAGATTATATAAAATGCAAATAAGATTTAACTTTCAATGCAAGGTCCAGGGCTATAAAACGATTGGAGACATCAAAACTTATACAATAAACGTTATTATTGCAGAATGTTAAATGAATACCACAGACAATTCTTACCGTTTCAAATTAGACTTCATGTGCAACTAAGTGTTATGACAAAATCCTGGAGCGACTAAAACGCCATGGCAACCATTTATTACCGATTTTGGTAACGATATGATTGCACAACAAAACCGCCAAGTCCGGTATGATAGAGTTTAAATCCTCGGGAGAACGCGCTACAGTCCTTTCATAACCGCAAGGCACAAAGGCCGCAGAAAAATCTCACGCCAGGGATTTGTCCTTTAACGGAAATACCTTCCCATATTTATAATAGGAGAAGGAAATTATTGGAATTGCTTCGTCCAAGATTGTCATGGATCTATAAGATGACCAATGGCCGGCTGGGGGGACATAATTAATATCGTGGTTCTGCCGTCCGCGTTCAGATCTCTGCTGAGGGATTCAATTTCAGTGTTACAGCATCTGAGACAATGCGAGAAGGCTGGAAGGATACCTTGGTTTCTACTTAAAGGGGCTGTATAACGTTTTTGCAAATTTTATTTTTGCAAAATTTCGATTTATAATGATAGTTAAGGTCATTTATATTCACTTAAGAGGGTAAACATCTTACCACACCAACCAATTATCAGTAGTGGTAATAACGGTTTTGCGTATAAAGCAAACAGCTTTGCGGACATTTTAAGGTGAACCCTTTAATGCCAAATGTGCCAACACATTGCGTTAAAATAATCCATTCTCTTATTTTGTGAGTCATTGAAAAGTATTGAAATAAATGTTATAATTCACTGACTGATGATTGGGCAGTACAATGTCAATATTAATGGAGGTGAGGTTAGATGAGTTGTCGTTTAACGCCGCTGTCAAGAGTACCATGCAGTACAGAAGGTGGTTTGTTGAACAGGACTGCGATACAAAGGTATATCAATAGTGTTTAAAGGGACAGTAGCACGGTTGTTCGCTCAAATAAGTCGCCAATAGTACAACACCCTTCTCTCTTCGGAAAATCAAGTTAAATAATGAACATACATGGTGAAGTGAAGCCATGGGAATCGTTTTTGTTGTTCGAACTATATTAAAATGAGTTCACATTTAAATGGTCGCCATGCAATTTTTACTTTATACGCAACACCGCTATTACCACTATGGATAATTAGTGTGTGTAATAAAATGGTTTTCCCTCTATAAAACATATATTATATATATATATATATATATATATATATATATATATATATATATATATATATATATATATATATATATACAAAAAAAACGTGATACAGCCCCTTTAAAAGAAACATCTTCCATATCGAAAAGAATACATTTCATTGATATATTGTTATGACAAATCAAGGAAATATATAATTCAAGTATAGGGAGTAAAAAACAACCCACATGCATTACACAGCCTGTTTATCCGTAGACGTAGATAACGGCGCCATGTACATATAACATGAAAACTGCTAGCGACCGTTTTCGTGTGAGCGCCTTAAATAATTCGAGGGTTGGAAATGGACCCGCGTTGCTTCGTTGACCCATAACCATTCGTTTTAGAGTGTATTGATTGGGGAGGATATAATTGGGTTACATTTCCTTTGATTTTGTGATACCTCTTTATTGCCATTAGAAAAAGTGATATTGTAAAGCGAAACAAGAACTTCCATATCTACATGTATATGCATGCAATATTTCATAAACATATTTGGAAAATTACTACTGTTTAAAGAAGACACAAAATAACATATAACATAATAATATGATATTATTTAACCAGAATGAAATGGTGATCATACAGAAGTGTATTAAACAAAGAAACCAAATATTCAAATTATAATGATAGATATTTCATTCCCTCTCCCTCTCTTCATTTGAGCACCTGTACTGTATATACGTACATGTTACCGTTTAAGGTGTGTATCCATTCTCTTCCCACAGAGGTTAGTCCCTACAGTTTTCCGGTTCTACCCTCTGTTACATTACGCTTGAAATCGAGAGCATAACCAAAGTCCCCTAGCGGTGGAAAGAGAAATCTCATACCGTATACCTGGTTCTTAACCAATGAAAACTCATCTTTAATTGGCCATGTCGACAGGGTAACTTAATAGATCGAGGCATTTTACTCTGAAGGGTCTTGCTCATTAGCATATGTCATTCGAATATGTCTGATGTAAATAACGCAAATGAAATGATTTTGGTATTTGTCTCTGATTTGGTCTTCTTTATTTATAATTATGTTTATGATCAATAGTTTTCACAAAATCAAATAGCATAGTTCGAGTAAAACACAGAAAACACAGGAAAACGAGAAAACGTTGGCCTTACGTATATTTTATCATTATGACGTGTCATTGGCAAATGTCACTTTTACAACGGCGCCGCTGATTGCACAACTAGATTCAATTGCAACCAATCAGGACATTCCCTTTTCGCTCCCGATTTCAAGCGTAATGTAACAGAGGGTAGCACCGGAAAACTGTAGGGACTAACCTCTGTGGGAAGAGAATGGTGTGTATCTTGCTACGAATGAAATCACACTAACACCAGGCGACTGCACGCAATGAAACAAACGCTCCCTTTTGAACAAAAAAAACAAGGGTATACTAAAAGCTTTAAGTGTACGGACGATCGGTTCACCGTATTTTTCAATATCACTCGACACTCCTTCGGAGAAGTGTATAAATATAATCCAATCAGCAGATAAATTTCATGTGACGTCACTGCACGCGCAGGGTTATCTTAGGTCAAAGCCACAAGAGAGCAGTACAGAGACATGTGAGATCATATCTCTCGGTTTATCTATCCAAGCCTCGTTGAGACAAAATAATCATACCCAAGCGCTTTTTTATTTATGAAACAGAGGCGCATTATTGAATATTGAATCTATCTAACAAACACATAGCCATGATTAACTGAACCGAAATGCGTGAGAACGACACAATCCAACATTAATGCGGGTGAGCCGGGAACAAAGTTAATATCGGTTAAGGGAATAGCCGAGCTGATACGTTTTGGCGAATCACATGCTGACAGTATATGCTGCGTTTTGGCGAATCACACACTGACAGTATTTGTATCTTCAGCAATCACCGTGCCGAATTGACAAACATGGAATTGTTTTAAACGTATTTTATTCAACCAAAAGGATCGGAAAGGTAAACAAGCCTTAAAGGGGCAGTAGCACGTTTTTTGCAATTTTTATTTTTTCAAATTTCCCATTTATAATGATAGTTTATGTCATTTATATATACTTTAGAGGGTAAAACATCTTATTAAACAAACCAAATATCCGTAGTGGTAATAACGATGTTGCGTATAAAGCAACAAATGCATGGCAGCCATTTTATTGTGAACACAATTTATTATTTCGAATGACAAAAACGATTCCCTTAGCTTTTCGGAACTATGTACACTCATTTTTAAACTTGATTTTCCGAAGAGAGAAGGATGGTTTACTATTAGTGACATTATTTTTCAAATACATTTCATCAACTTATTTCAGCAAAAAAACATGCAAAGCAAAGCATCTTAAAGATAATAAAACCTCTCTGTTCTTTTTCGATGTTAATTCGTTAATTCATATAGACAGTATTTTCAAGTAAACAAAACACTAACTATGATTTCGAAGCGTCACCTTTTTACTAAGATATCGCCATTCAAAGTGAGTAAAATTGGCCTGTTAATTATCTCATTCTTGAAACAGTTTTTCGCGACCCCTCAGTGTAGCATAACGTTCATTAGCGATGTGACGTCATACACGGGAGTTGCTACAATGAAATCCTTAGCCGATTTGTCGATTTTCGTCGATGATTCGTTTAAAACATAAAACAACTTTTGACATTGCAAGTTTCCGATAGAATGGGTAGTTGTGCGTCTGCAGGGCGTAATTTCGGAGTTTTTAAAGCATTTTTCGATATTCAATCGCTGATTTTAGTTTTGTTCGTTTCCAAATCGAGCGGAGCGTAAGGTTATTTTATAGGCTACAATATGTTTTGAAATGAATAACTGACAATTCAAAAATAAAAAAATTATATACCTCTATATAAGGTCCCTGGTTCTATCAATATCATGTTATTTTGGTAAAATCGATGAAATGTTAATGTAGAATTCTGAATTTCTTTATTATTGAGAAGTTAGTCATGAAATCAACACTCACTAATTACGCTTAATGCATTAACACCTTTGCTTTGATGCTAGATATCTGTCATTGGACCGGTTCAATTATATAAGAGGTGGCGCGTCAAGATATTGCCAACGTCCTGTCGTATGACGTAACTGGTGATATTAAACTGGGGGTTAGTTAATTAAAGATACACAATTAAGCGACATTCACTCTGGATATAGTGAGCCAATGAAAGTTAGGAACATTATATTCAACCACAGCAATTTAAGAATATGATGTTCTGCTGTTTCGTCGGTGATAGCAGCCCGTCGTTCACTATTATGTACGATCCACACCGATGTACATAGATTAGCAATCACATGGTGACAACAGGTTCGCTTTTTAAATCAATAAGGACATTGTAAAGCGTTATTAAATGCGAACTAGTTAGAAAATCATCACAATGTAGTCCAAAAATCGTTGATATGTAGTTATTTTGATTTGTAAAATGATATAGATATACGTAGCATAAGTCTCGTTTTTCGTTGAGTAGGATTTAGCATACATTCTCGGCTTGTTTGCAGATCCCTTTTTGTATAATTATGGAAACACATTGTTTGATTAATTGTTTTCATGAATCAAAATTCTTTGAGATAGTTTCATACATAGGTGCTGTTATTTCATTTCAACTGTTGAATAATGGAATAGATATACGTGAGACATAGAAAGGAGATGTGTATCCCGATGATCATTTGGTACATTCGCATATTTTTCATACAAATCTTTGTTATCGCTTGACTTACGTTGTTCAAAGCAAGATCTCATTGCTAGAATCAGAGTCTGACATAACGGAAATGGTCAGTGATGGACATACACGCAGTAACGCTGTAGAACTGACACTTCAAAATGACACAAAGAAAAGACAATGGCGGTAGATTTATGTCCACAATTGTATAGTAATGAGTCTTTGTGATCCAGAGCAAATGTTGAGCATTATAACATCAAAGCCATTGATCTATCATTGTATACCATTCTAATGATTTACCCCTTAATGTTTGTATTACAAATCCCCATTGTATACCATTATTGTATATTAATCTCCCTGATTGAGTTTCCTCACCATTGTTTTGTTGGATATATAAATGTATCACATTTTGTTATTTCCTTACATTCAAGTCTGATTAAGAAGTGAGTTAATACTCCGAAACATCGTGTATTTTCACATTCAATATGTTATCTTCCTGTACTCGTTGATATAATAGTTAAAAGTTTACAAGACTTAAAATGTTTAGATTTATAGAGATATGGAGAGTTTCCAATTACCGTTTGCTTGTATTAAGACAATGATCATTTACTTGTTAGGAAATGACATTAATTGAACACGACCTCACATGGTGCTGAAGACGAACGATTAACAATTCGACGGAAATACTGTCTTAACATTATCAATCACGATAAATTTGCTAAGATGATTTGAATTATGTTACCTTGGTAGGAAATACAATAATTGTAATATCCTTTTGAGAAGTAGGATTAATGGAATGTTTTGCTTCTCTGACAGGATACAGACGTGAGTCATGGAACTCATTCAGATAAAATAATGAATCAGAGTTCTTAACCATCAACTAAATACATTATACATAAATAGCTTCTTCATCAATTACGATTTTCTGTCCACTGCATCGTCACAAATTCAAATTACTTTGCTAATAATACGTTTATCGCTATTTATTTCAATCATGCACCATTCAACCATATATATTCATATTGTAAACTGTTTCACATTCAACCACACTCGTTTTAATCCTGACCGGTTCAATCATATGTCTTCATACCATTGCACGTTTAACACATTTCTCTCCCAATGAGACTTATTACAACATTAAATACACTATCAGCCAGTTTCTATACTTTACAATACATTCAAACCTCTTTCTTTAGAAAATATTAACAGTTTTAAGCATAGCACATGTTCAATCATATTTTCTTCATGTCTTGATAATTATATTTAATTAGATTATCTTGAGGCACGTAGAAATCATCAAAGTTGCATTTAATTAAGCCAAAATTATTCACTTCTTTAAATCAAAACACCTCCAACCAACCACAGATGAAGCTAAGCTCAAATATGTTGCGCAACAGAGATGAACGACCAGTTTTCCCTATGCGCGTCCAACCTTCTTCAAATCATGACATGTTTAACAGTTTTTGTCCTAGTCGACATATGCTAATCCAGTTTTCTTTATTACATGACGGTACACATTCGACCAGATGTTCCTAAGCGTTTCTTTTCATCGTTACAAATTCACTCATATTTCATGTACATAATGAACCATTCGACCACTTACATTTAAGTTAAACGCAATGAATGACTTTTCAGTTTACCAGAATTCATTTTGAATGGAAACTTTGTATTAGAATTCTTTACGTATTTACCCATTCAGCTTGGTTTCAATAAATAACACATTCAACTATCATAACACGGTCAATACGATTTCAGGAAGATCTTGACATGTTCTCGACCAGAAATATAACGCTGAAACGCATAAAAGTTCTATAGCGTGGATGGAAAGATTTCCGATTAACTTTATAGAACCACGTTACTGGCCCTTGGGTATTGGTCGTTGCTTGTTCCACGTAAACTATGGCGTGTCTTTCTAAGTCTTGATTGTGACTTCCCACGACCAACCACACGGGAATGATAGTTGAAAATATTCATAAAGCTCTTCTAGTTGCAGTGCCTCATTAATTGAATTCACACGACGAGCGTCTTGCTTCTGTTGATTTTGGAATCTAGAACAGTAGGAGGAGAGGGGGAAGGAGGGCGGGGGAATATTCCTTCTAGTTCCAGTTTCTCATTAATTGTGATCATGGGACGAGCGCGCTGCTTCTGTTCATTTTGGAATCAAGATCAATAGATGCAGACAATACTCAAAATAACAGGATATGGGGATGTTTTGTACAATCAAAATGTTCATTTACAATCATAATTTATCATGTCAACAACACAAAATATTAATTACATATCAATCCTGGCCAGAATCCAAATCCAGACTCCATCATCAACTAAATGTATCTAAAATAGACAATTGATATCTGAAATACATGTACAATGTACAATGTATGTCTTGAGTCTATAAATCGAAACTTGGTGTCAATAGATTTTGTATTGCTTTATCTGGTTTTTGTTGTTAATCTCATGTACTATTTATTTAAACTGGCAGGTATGGAAGATTTGCAAGAGAAACAGAATATGTCAAGTTTGTAGTATGAATGCCGTTGAAGAAGAACTATTTTTCTACAACAGTTTACTGCGAAAAACCTTAAACCATACTTTGTTTACAGCTACCAACGCTCAATTATTACAGAATATTTCAATGTATATTATTTTTAGCATGCAATGTTATTTAGAAACAGTATTATAACAGCAAATATGTATAATAAGTGATCTAACCATGAATGTACTACAGGTAAGTGGCATTTTAAGAACTGAATTAAAGACCGATAAATGATATGTGTTTATGAAAGACTTCAACTTAACAAGAACCAGTCGGTTTTTTTAAACTTGCGAAAAGTTTATGGACAGATGGATGAACGGACAAACGCCTTGTCAATCAATCTTTACTTTCATACTGAAAGGCTTCAGGCCTGCGGTACATATTACATTTATTCATTTGTTAGCAGCAACACACTTTGTCTAAGTGTAAAAGCTTTATGGATGTAGATGGACACATTTTCTAATTGAAATTTACAAGACGTTTTCATCAATGATATAAACTTAAAATTGTCACGGTGGTCATAATAGTATTTCACTACATATACACAATTCTTAACGATAAGTATGCTGGGCAAACACACACAAAATGATAATCAACTTCGACATATTTCAAATTGCACATTTGACATATGCTATTTTCTTTTATATTTTTTATATTTCTTTTTATCTTTATATCTACCAGTTTCAATATATAAATCATACGAAGAGCAGCGTAGTCTTGCCAATGAAGATTTATATTCCCTTATTGTCAAGATCGAAAGGTAAAGTTCTGCATGAAATGAATCTTTTAACATTTTGTAGTAGAAACATTTGTTAGACAACGAGAGACTAGTTAACCAATTAATCAACGTCTTTGTTTTACTAAGAAGACAAAATGAGAGTGGGATTCTACAAATTGATCATGCCAGGCATTACCGAAGCCGATAGATGATAACAAGTGTTTCGTGTGTGTTACCCAGTTAGTTTTACCGTGGCTATCATAAAGTAACATCATATCATAACATTTTCTTGGTATTCTATATGAAGGCATTTTTAATAACCTTAACCAGTACTAATTATGTTTATATTTTTACATTCTCCATAAACCATACTTCCATAAACTTTGGTGTTCATTTTACCAACCATCTTTCATGGTCACAGGCATAATTTCTATTCAAGCAAAGAAAAGATTAATATGTATAATCAAATTTATCATCCAAAACTGGTTTCCACAGTAGATATCGCTTGTGTGAGATCAAGTGATATCTACAAGCGATATCTACATTGTAGATATCGCAATAATCAAATCTTCATAATCCTATTACATCATCAGTTAATGACATCACAAGGCTTTGACATTCCTGAGAACACTGCTAACAATGCTATGACGTCACAAAGTTGATGACGTAACAATGCACAATGCTATGACCTCACTGATATCACTGCTGAAGAAGTTCAATGGCAGTTGTCTGTTAATTCTTTTGCTAATAATTGTTGAAGAATGATTTTGAATGATAAATAAAATCTCACCCTCGTGTCTTCTGATATCAAATTTATCAACACACGTTGATTAAAGTAAAACTATTTGTAACTTTAATCAACTCGTCTTGATATATTTGATATCAGAAGACACTTAGGTGAGATTATCTTTATATACATATCTTAGGTGACTTGTCCTAAAACTCCTTTTTCAAAATATTTGACACCAAAATCAACCAATTGTTGTTATATGGTGCGGAAGTATGGGGTTTTAAATCATTTGATGTTATCGAAAAAGTTAATTTGAAAACATGTAAAAAAAAATCCTTGGTGTACAGATTGCCACTTCTAAATGTATGGTTTATGGACGCCCTGTCATTTGGACCTAATAGCTTAAAGATACAGTAGCACGTTTATTTCGCTCAAATAAGTTGATGAAACGAATTACCAAATTATGGTTTGAGTTTGAACCCGGACTAAACTAGATACACATCGAAATTGATTACCTTTTAAATTTTTCATATAAGGTAACGTCAACGAGTAGATATTGATAAAATAAACTGTTTAGATAACGTAGCAGTTGCTTTATATAACAATGATTACAAGACATATCGACAGCAAGAACATGGAACGGTAATTTGGCCTTGAATGAACATACTTCTTTATTGAATAGCCAATCAGTGTGTATGTAATGAGTTCGACTAATTGCACCGCTCGAAATAAAGGATAATGAATTATTTATCGATAATTGTTGAAAAAACAAAGTTACGCCACTAACTATCTAGTAAATGGCTATAATGTGACGCAACAACACCTGCAGTGTCAATTATTGAATGAAATTCAAAACGGTTTGTAAGATCGATAAAACCATTGCGACATTTACCCGAACTGGAACCGTATTGAGGCACAATGATTAACGCGACTCTTACTTCGTACACGGTTCATCAAATTCTATTTATACTTTTATTATTGTTTTGAGGAGTTGTTTCAGAGCTTAGTGATATTCAAGATTCAAGATGTTCAATATTGTAAGTATGAATCGCGAGCTTTTCATACGGGACCTCAAAGCTAATAATAAAAACAATAATGATATTGGCCATTTCCTAAATTTACTAAAAACTCTAACCATTACATTCAAATCGAAGTGTTGATGTGTTTTCATGATAGATAGAAAAACTAAAGGGTGTCCTGTACTATTGTAAATGGTTTGGTCTCTGAAGAGCGATTGAGTATTATATTATACTATTATTACATTTGTAAGCGAAGCGGTGAGAGACAAATCGGAAATGAGATGTTTTTCGATACAGCAAGTTCTGGCGACGCCTTACAGTATTTGCACTGTCACTTAGCAACGGCGGTGACTTTGTGTTGGTTGCAGACATGACGTCATACCGTTGTACATATGACTTCATCCCCTTTTTTATATGATTACTGTTGTGAGAAAGTGATATCAATTGCAGTGGCGTGGACAGTCTTCCTCAAAATGAGAAACAGAGGATACTAAACGACCTTCATTTCATATCATTTTATTAAACGAATTACTGATAGCAAATATTTCAAGAGTAGCATGTGATATTGAAGGAATTTATACTTTCGTGTACTACTTTCCCAAATTCATCAAACGAGATGGCAGATTATGTGCTTCAACTAAAATTTCCGCGAGCAATGTAACGTTGTGATACCATACTGCACACAATTTGACAGCATACTTGCAGCGGTATTACACTAGTCTATTTCAGTATATTCCAAAAGTGGGTTATAAAACTCAGTCTCTCGCCGTGAAAAATATAACACAATGATATGAGGACGCCAGAACTCGCTCAATTGAAGCTATTTTGGACGTAGATGTACCACACATGACGCTCACTTGCAAATAGGTCACCCGCCATTGCAATTATCGCACGGCTAACATTGTGACGTCAACCAAAAACGACTATGACGTCACGCGCCGTTTATTACGTTACGGAAGCACGCGGTGGTATCCCACATGTATGTTACCAACTCTTTGTTATCTAATAAGTGATCTCACCACGATTGAGTAATAATATTTAGTATTTCATTTATTTCTCGGTAATTAACAAATTGTTTGTATTAACAAGCTATGATATTGTTTTCACTAACTCAAACTGGGCTACAGATATCTGAGAATGCGGTGGTTGCATTAAATCATAAATTTCAACATTCACAATTTATTGTTAGTCTTTAGGCAATGTCCTATGATTCCATCAACGTTAGAGATGATACAGTACATAAAGTATATACAACGACAATATGAATATACATTTTAACATTCTACATGTAAATATCATTTGATAAACAAACACACATTGGAAATATTCTTCTTTAAATGGAAATAGATAACAAGTCCTTTCCCTATTATATAGTTCCTTAATAGAAGTTTGGTATGTCCTTGTTTGTTCGGTTTAGGATTCAAATCCCTCAAAGGTTTGAAGGGGCTGTAGTACGTTTTTTTCAAATTTTATTTTTTCACATTTCCAATTTATAATGATAGTTTGTGTCATTTATATTTACTTTAGAGGGTAAAACATCTTATTACACACTTATCAATTATCCGTCGTAGTACTAACGGTGTTGCATATAAAGCAAAACTTGCATGGCGGCCATTTTAATGTGAACCCGTTTAATTATTTCGAATTACAAAAACGATTCCCATGGCTTAACCGAACCATGTACACTCATATTTTAACTTGATTTTCCGAAGAGACAAGGATGTTTTACTGTTAGTGCGATTATTGTTCAAAAACATTTCATCAACTTATTTGAGCGGGAAAAAACGTGCTACTGCCCGTTTAAGCTACATCTGGTTTTGAACTATTTTCCATGCTGTAAAGTTAACGTATACTTATACATAATATTTAGTAGATCTTCCAAAAAATCACTAGTTGCTGTCGCCGTTTGCAGGATTCTCTTCAATGAAAAGTAACAATGGTATGCCCGCATTTCTGCCAGTAACTATAACCACACTTGAAACACATAGCATTAGTTGCACATGTACAAAGTACATGTTACCACTAGTTCACTTTCACAATTTTTTATGCATCTTGTCTGACTAAAACCAACTCTCTTCCGATAAATAACACTTACACAACATTCCCTCTTTCCGCCCGAGGGCTTCCTCTCAACGGGATCTGACGATGCTCTAAGTAGCCTCATGCCCGCATTAGCAATATAAACTACTCTAGCATTAATTCGGATTGAAATAGCAACAGCGACAACAGAGAAATGGCAGTACATCGAAATCACACTGCATCATTAAATTATCTTTGTTCATTGTATACTTTTGGAAATTTTAATACTTTTCCCATTTATCAGGGACATTGCTACAATTTATTATGATCAAAACTTCCACTTCTATAACTTATAAATATTCATTCAACTTCATACTCACGAGACACCAATGAATTAGATTTATAACATCAAAAGACCTTTATGAATTTCAATTCCACCATTTGAATGTACATGTAGGTACCAAATTGTATCAATTATCTTCATGCGATTTGAACCAGGCAATCACTTGAAAGAAATGGTTTTCAGTATTGTCAAAGGTCTAACACTTCGTATGTGCATTATATATTAGCAATTCACTTAATCTTTTGATGTACTTAGTTGAAAAGACTCCTCAACGAAATAGTATGCATTAGAATATTACTTCAACAAAAGCAAAGTAAACATTGTGTGTAGCTATGAAATAGTCTCGTAAAAAAGTGCTTGTAGACGATCATTTCTAAACATGAGAAGATATAAACAATGGGACTTGCTTTAACAATGGAGTGTTCGAAGAATTAATGATACGGAAGAATGATGCTATACGATGTGTCATACATGGAAAAATAATTACCACTAATTGAGTTTGGGCAGACAATGACGACCTCTGTAAAGGCGCTGTGGCACGTGTTTTGCATACTATCTTTTCTCAAATTTGCCATTTATTATTAAAGTTTATACAGTATATTGGTATGTTATTGGGTAAGATATATCATTACATGACCCGATAAGCTTTGTCAATAGAAACCGGTTATCCGTATTCGAAGAAAATGGTGGTGTGGAGCTCTTTATTGTGAGAGGTAGACGTGTAGGTCTCGTGAGAATTTGAGAGTTCAGACAGCAAGATGGTTGACCATTCCACCACTGTATATACATGTATGTACATATATATATATATATATATATATAAATAAACACACAGAGCCATTTTAAAAAATGTAAAAATGGTTCTGTGGGTTTTTTTTACTTTCGAATATTTGTGACTGTATACTTCTTTGTGACTGTCAAACTTTTATTAAATGTTTTCTATATATATGTGCAAGCTTCTGAGTGATAACATCGAATGACATATGTTATTATAAAAGTGACAAAAAGCATTTGTCATAACATTGTATTTGGCTTTGATAAGTGCCATATGACCTAATGTACTGACTTCACTTCAAATCATCTCAGTCGACTTTAATATTCATCTCATAATGTCAAATATATGACAATTACTTCTATCCAATGACTATTGAGCAACGGCCTTTCACAAGTACACAAGCTGAAAATAAATGTTCCAGATGTTTTATAGTTGTATGACCTTTGTTGTATATGTTGTAACAGAAGGTAGATCTTTCATTATTTATCATTGTCAATGACATTCTTTGCCGACATTGACAAGCAAATCATCATTAAAAAATGTGATTGGGTGATATTAAATAAATAAATAAAAGCATCTGCATGAATGGACAAGCAGGAATCTCATTAGCACTGGACATGGTTATACTTAAAGAAGAATATTTTAGTATACAGGTTCAAGATGACAAATCGATGCTTACAACTTCAGACATATTTGTCCATGATGAAGTATTTTCGCATTTAATATATACACCCACTGTTTTTACTTTAAACGAGGAAATGACGTGGATATAATTGCCTTTTGCACAGATCAAGTTGTTTACCTTTTGCACAGACTATTCAGAGAGACTCAGTAGCGAGTAACGCAAACATTGTAAAATTGGGTTGGTTCACTAAGGAGTACGTTTTCACTGGAGTTGTAAAAACAACATTGGTTTATTACGTTTAAGCATGTCTCAGGATTTTTAAAACTCTTTTGATAACTGTATTCATAGTGATTATAAAAAAAGAACATCTGACCGAACATCTTGTTTGCTGGGCTGTTTAAGCCGAGGGCAAAAGACTTGAAAACCAAGATCGTTACAAGGGCATTTAAGCACTCTTCGAAAGGGCTTAGGCAGTGAGGCGAGGAGATGTGAAAAGGAGAAAGTGCGGGGGTGTTGGAGAGGGGAGAGAAGTAAGGGGCGGGGGTTTAAGGGGAAGAAAGGGGGAGGGGGTTAAGGGAAAGAAAGAGGGAGGGGTTTAAGGAGTGGAGGTTGAAGGAGAGGAGGAAAGAAGGGGGTTTTACCAGCATTATCGCACACTGGGCTATAGGTAGTGAGGCGAGGAAGGATAAAAGGAGAAAGTGTGGGTGTGGTGGGGAGGGGAGAGAAGAAAGGGAGCTGGTTAAGGGGAAGAAAGGGGGGGGGGAGGGGGGTTAAAGGGGGAGGAGGTTGAAGGAGGAAAAAGAGAGGTTATACCAGCATCATCGCGTACTGTTCATAACCTCACATCATCAATACATGTACGTCATCAGTCAGTATAGTGACGTCACATGGAAGCACCATCCTGGCGATGTATGCTAACCTCGAGAGGAGGCGCCGCCAATGTTTACTTTACCCAAGGGAAATAATGAAAGATTTATTGTGCTTCTCCTTTTAACATGTTTGTTGAACTGGATGTAAAATGACACTGGTTCTGTTTCAGAGGCCAAAGACGATTGTGAACCAGACCATTGCTCGAATGACTTCTGATCTCTCATCTGGTCGTGTTCCGTCTTCCTCTGCCTCATTTACGTCTAGTTTTTCCAGAGCGTAAGGAGATTAGGGCAATAAGACTTAAATTTACGGGCAATCATTTTGACGTAATCCAGATAAGTATGCAACAGCTAGGTAAAAACGTTATGGAACGTGGGCGGAGTTGATCTCGGTTTCTGTCTTATAAGTTTTAAACAACCTTATGTCAACACTTTTTTAAAATTTGAAGCAAATATTTACCACAGAAAAGTTTTATTTTTTAGGAACTAACTGAATGTTAACTTCTGATATATTTGCTAGATAATAATGGTAAGGAATTTGGGGGGAAAATCATCAGTTCACAAAATGAATGTAAACATGTGAAATATTGATCTTACGCAACGACTTCATCGACGTGAAGTAAACATACTTTTATTAACAATAAATATCAATTATTTAGCATTTATCATTGACATATTTTTAAAATAAACAAGTGTCCAAACAGGAAACGGTACGAAATGTTCAACAGAGTTTAAATAAAATTGTGGTGTGGAATATATTCGTTTTTGATTTGCTTTGATAAGCAGGTGTTTCTGAAGAAGTGTATAACCAAGTGAATTCGGACACACATCGGATGCTAAAATCGCTATTTCAAAATGTTGTTTTGTTAGAATATTTCGTATTTTAGTTATTTGTTTTTACAAATCACGGAAAGTAAGATAGAAACAGTTGTTGTCGACAAAATGCACCTTCTTTATTCGTTGACGCATCATTGCTGAAGGACAAAAAAGGTGGAATCCACTTGCCTGATCCTTCCGGATTTCTCCGGATCCGCCCTAATTTTGGTGGATCCGGAACGATGCGGTAAGGCGGGTTCCACCTGTTTTCGTCCTGGGATCATTGCTGCAGAACGCCTTCACACAAGCAAAACATCAAAATTCTCCTATCTCTGCTAGTTAAAGAGATTCCAAAAGAAGGTTTTCTAAGGCTTGTTTTCAAAGACAAGAAAATACAATGTTACAACTTTAGTTGGTTTCTGCCGTTCAGGAGACATGAGGTAAGAATGTCGTACATGTAGTTATCAACCTACCAGCCATATAACGTGATACTTGAAACGACCTTTCTAAACCGTATCACCCGGTACGAGGGACTTACAACCTGGTAATTCCCTCAAGGAGGGTTTACACAGACAGTTGTAAACACTGTTAGAAGGAATTATAATGATTGTAAACCCTGATATATCTGTTAAGATGAGGGCTTGAAAGTAAATGTCTGAAGAAACTAACTTAGACTAATTTTGAAAAATTTCATAAGTTTACGACAGAATATGTACAGCAAATGTTTTGCAGAAAATGCGTCTCGAACCCGTATCTACCATCACTTGTAGTTAATGAGTCAACGCCGTAGACTACTGCGCTAAGGGGACAGGCGAGAAACAACGGTACAAAAGAAACTCATATAGCGCGGCTGTTAACAGGCTTACATCACCGAGGGATCCTCAATATAACGCCATGGATACGCAAGATCCTCAATATAACGCGATAACAAGCAAAAAGCATGTTTTACACTTAAAAACGGTTGATAATACAGATAACCCATGATACCGAGGATATGGTAAGGTTGTAGACCCTGATAGGAAGGAAAAACCCGAGGATGCGAACTCCTTTATAATATTAGAACAATAATGTTCTGTTGTATGATATATCTATGGATATAGGTTTATACACAATTCAATATAAGATTGAAGTATTATGCGATGCGTGGTTCTATTTTATGGAATAAACGATTGAACGTATCAACTTTATTGTCATAGACTATCAGTTTACAGTTGATTTCAATTCAATTCGTTATTCTCATAAACCATCTTGATGGCAAAAGAGCAACATTCTGTAACAGACATCTATACAAAAATTAAAAATTCAAGACAGCTGAGAGACAAATAAACACTAAGTAGCAGTACTGACACGAGATTAAAGATGAAAATGTATTATAATATATTGGGATAAATTTACTAAGCCTTCGGATATTTTGGCAGAATTTTTTTTTTCTTAACAATAAGTGCCATTTCTACTTCGGAATATAATGTTTTAAAATTAAACGATATATTAATGATACATAAAAGCGTACATGTTTGAAAGGAGATATCAATGATAAAGAAATCTGTTTCAATAACCCTACGTCTCCACAACCAACTGATTTATTATGAATCAAAATATGAAAATATCAAAGAAAATCGAAAGTAGCAACGGACAACTATTAACGATAACGCTCAGAGGCATTGTCTGCATGCGAGGAGACTGTCCAAACACTATTTATCGGATCTCCTACACATTCTCTTTTACTTGATGTCTTTGAACATGTGGATTTGCCTGTGTTAAATGTCATTTGATAGAAAAATGAAATAACCAATTCACCCATAATGAATATTTAATTTAGCAATTTTCTTGAAATTAATGGCCATCTTTCTCAATTGTTCAGACTATATTATGATATATAATTTTATCAAAATATTTCCTGTTTCTTTCAGAGATTATCCTTTTATTAACTGTTATTCATTATTTGAAAACTAATTGCTCCCTGCTTTATTTTCCTGAATGTTTTTTCGTCATTAACACATGAAATCGTAATACGTAATAAGCTGTCGTAAAACATATATTAAATTTAAAATTAATCTATACCTCTATGAAATGATTTTAAAGGCGATATTCAATTATACAGTCAAATATATATTGTCGAAAAAAGGTTGTAAAGAAGATACCGAATTAACAGTTAGTACATACCTCTGTAAACAAAAAATGATTGTATTTACTATACATGTATTTGTTTGTGCAATAAATGGACATTTTGTCAACTGGTATCACTATTAGTTCTCATTAGGGGCGCCTCGTAAAGACAGAGTTCTGTCATAGTCCGTCCGTCATCTTGTTTTAGGGGAAATGAAATAAGGCTGTACTTTCACTAACACAGACTTATATACTAACATAATAGTTACAAGTTACCAAATAATTCATTATTTAAAGCGCTAAAAGACGTTTTTTAAATAGCATTTTCTCTCAAATTTGCCGTTTATTATTAAAGTTTGTAAATATATTGTTTCGTTAGAGGGTAAAATATCTCATAACACGACCAGATAAAAGGTGTTGATAGAAAACGTTCAACCGAATTGGTAGAAAATGGTGCGAACTCTTCAGGTTAGATTTGTAGGTCTCGAGCGATTTTGAGACTACAGACAGCAAGATGGTTGACCATTCCATCATGGTACACAATATTTAAACTCTTATCTGACTGTAGGAGTAAAGCTACATGTACATCGATCTGTCAGATCACTTGAACTACCTTCGAGCGGCCAGTTTAATGTGAAATGGCCGCTCTAAGGAAATGGACTCACATGGCTTAAACCTAACCATGTACATTTGTTTAAGACCTCTTGTTATTGACTGAGGAGTATTATTTAGCATTTGGTTATGCTTATTTTCCTTTTCGTGAAAGCACTTTATTCAGTGTCTTTGAACTTCAACATTATCTTGCTGTGCCGTAGCAAAGTTTTGCATACATGTAACGCCGATGAATGCTCCATTTTAAAACATGATTTTGATTGAAAGTGCGCAATCTTTATCAAATTTTCAAATATGAAGTACTAAAATTTTGCCCACAGTAATATCTTTCACCTGGATTGTGCAATACGCATATATATATATATATATATATATATATATATATATATATATATATATATATATATATATATATATAACCATGGACAGCCAGCTGTTTCGGTCTTTAGGACCTCATCAGCATGGTGTGTGTGGAACATGGTTGGGCTTTCAGCTATGCAACGTTATTAACGCAACAAAGCAGTATATATATATATAAATATATATATATATATATATATATATATATATATATATATATATATATATATATATATATATATATATATATATATATATATATATATATATGTAATATAATAATTATGTGTAAACAGGAATATCCTCTCGAATTTCATTTCCACAAAAAAATACCACGATGAAACCCTATCTTTAAGAAGGTTGTAAAGCAAAATCTGTAAAAGGGGATTTACAAAATATGTTTCCTACATATTTAAAGGAATTGATCCTCCTACGTTCCATTCTTACTGTTGTTGACGAGTCGCTTTTAATAACGTACCATTGACTGAACAGGTATGTTTAAATTGTCAGGTTAAGGATGAATCCAATTGTTCTCATTATATGGATTCCGAAATATAACGTTTAGTTTTTTAAATGTGCTGATGTCTATGATACTTTCAGAGGCTTATGTGATTTTCTTTTATGATGTTTCATGTAGGAGGTGTTATCTTTAGCTTTTATCAGATAATTTATATATAATATATAATAGAACATCTAACATCTCTTTTTTTTTAATTTTGCCTTTTTTCAGTTTGTACCTTTGTGTTTAAGAATTTTCAACTTTCTGAAAATTTTAGTGTTTTTACGTTTCCATAGAAAGGTGTTGAATTTGAACTTTATTCAGCTCCAAAACTCTTCACCATATCTTCCTGAAACTTTGCATGTGTATTACCCAATAACTGAAGTGGTGCCTTTTGATATTTTCAGATTTCTGAAAATGTTCCGTTTCCATAGAAACGTGTTTGATTTGTTCAGAGATAGTCTACTCCTGGACCAAAACTCCAAAACTTTAAACGCAACACCGTCATTAACACTAGGGATAATTGGTTTGTGTAATAAGATGTCTGTCTTTCTCCTAACATCCAATGATCCCAATTTCCAATAGCTACCTCTTCTATGTTCAGTTTGCAGTCTCATGTTCTTGAGTTCTTGTGTTCTTGAAATCTCGAGCTTACAAATCGGAAAAGAATCCTCGGGCTAAATATTTTGATACATTTAAACAATCACCGTTAAAGGGGCAGTAGCACGTTTTTTGCAAATTTTATTTTTTTCCAATTTCCCATTTATAACGATAGTTCGTGTCATTTATATTTACTTAAGAGGGTAAACAATCTTATTATACAAACCAATTATCCGTAGTGATAATTGGTGGCCATTTTATTGTTTTGAATGACAAAAAACGATTCCCATGGCTATACGGAACCATGTACATGAATTTTTTAACTTGATTTTCCGAAGTGAGGAGGGTGTTTTACCATTGGTGACATCATTTTTCAAATACATATCATCAACTTATTTGAGCGAAAAAACGTGCTACTGCCCCTTTAAAACTCTTCATCAGAAAAATCGTACCAAAATTATCTGCCCCTGAATTTTGTTGTGACAAAAAGGCTTGGTTTGACATGATAACATTACGCGTCTTGACAATGCTTATTCTGTTTCTCTCCCGTTAAATATATCTCTTTTTGATAAATTTACGATTTTACGATCGCTTATTCCAATTAAAGCGGCATCATAATCGTTCAGATATGAATATAATGGTGCGCGTCATATTTATCGTCAATTTCATACAATTTATCTTCATTTAAATCAGCGAGGTATAAATAAAATACTGAAATCGGTCCCGTTTAATAACATTTTCATGAAACTTGAAAATCGATACCAAAACTCTCACCCTTTTACCATGTTTTTAATCGCCATTTCTCACCCATGCCAGAAATGTGTCATAAACAAATTAGGTAATTAGCAATTATAAAGTACCAGGTAAAATCCTCTGGGAATAAGATGGCGTCATACACACGAGCGGTTATGACGTCACAATTCTAAGTGTACCAGGACTCGAGAATAACATCACAATTAAAAAATCGGGAAAGATAATCTACCATTCCCCGCCTCGTTAGTTATTATCCAAATCATCACCGTCGTCGCAATCGTAATCGTAATTGTTATTGTCGTTATTGATATAATTTTAAAGAGAAAGTTGGCGTCAGAGTACTGGCGTGTCGTGAAATGTAAGTGATACGGGGAGTACTGATAGAATACAGACATTGTACACTGACAGCATTAGTTAGAAATAACCCATCTCTTGACTCTTACGCCAGCCTTGGCCTGTCATTCATATAGGCGTTGATATGGTTCAAATATATTACCATCAAACTGTCAGTCCGTGTCAACGTTACAATGTATTTAGCATTTCCAGCGTAAACGAGTGAAAGAAACACGTCTGATATAATGGAAATCAGAACTGCATTATCACTGAGACTTTGGAGCTTGGATGGGTAGTGCCATGAATGCATCCAAAGTGACAGCCTCCTCATTAATGTCACTTAGTAAACAAATGTCATTTATATAAATATACAAGGTGACATAATACTAACGTAATTCAAGTGAGAACCAAAACGAGGTATATTGATTACACGTTAGTGTACATTGACAAAACTAAATTTGTTTTACTATTCATCAGTAACATTGTTGTAAACCATTTTGATATTATTGAGATTTAGAACTTAATTAATACCTAGTATTTATCTTTATGACTAATATATAAAGCGCAAGTAATCCTACTAAGACAAACTCTGTGTACGGATTCATAGATTATCATAATGATAGGAATGTGTCATATGACTTTTATAAAACGAGCGTGATTGTTGTTATTGTCCGAGCAAAAGCGAGGGTTATAGTCACGTTTTAAAATGTTTTATGACGTCACAAACGACACTAGGCGGTAAAAGACAATAGTTGCTAAAAAAAACAAAGTGAACATCTGCACATATGAAATATATTAAAGGTACATCCATTGTGTTGTTGGGGGTCAAATATGCCAAACGTTATAACTGGTCTTACTTTATCGAGAAGTACCAACTGTTACCGAAAACTACCATTTTGATGATACTCGACTTAGTATATTGACGATATGAAGATAAAAGTGTCGATTTCTGATCGAAAACCGGACAATGCACCGCGTGTGGCGCGCGCCAATGAGTCAAACGTAATTTTGGAATCATATTTAAACCAGATAAAATAAAACATTTGGGTTGATAATGTTTAATAGGTCATATAACTACTATGCGTGTAAATAGGACATGCACTTTCGGTTTCTGCACATGCATAATGATGTTACTCGGTTTTATTTTGAAACTAGTAATTATGATTATATTTGGCGATTGAGGATGAATTTGCAAGCTTAGTGAATTTGTTTGTATTGTAAACAGCACATATGGTGTGTTCGAACGTATTAAAGCCAAATCCAATTTTATGAAACACAATGGATGCACCTTTAAGTTTGTCATATTTCACCATACGGATAATAAATCCTGGTATAATTGAATAAATTCAACCATTCCAAGTATTTCGGACGGTTTGCAATGATCTTTATATCATATTTGTTTGAATCAATTCGTCCGTAAAACCAATATATAAGGTACGAACATTTACTTGATTTAGATAAATATGTACTCCAGCGAAGTGACAGTAACCTTGTTGACTTCATATGAAATCTTTCATATTCCGCGGATAGGCTTCTAACTAATTCATGGAATTCCCACTCAACTCTTATCTCCCCCCATGTAATTAATAATTAATTACCGATTACTAGTCACATAATATGAGTCGTGCTGATGACGAATCTAGTCTCATGAGTACAAACTGATGATTCAATGGAGGAGATGTTTTAATTGGCGAATCAGGTGACGTGCATTGCGAACTTGATATTGAATATGCGAATTAAGTTTTCGCCAGTGTAAGCTTTATAAGCCCAGTGTTGTCATCGATCGCCTGATTGTAAGGCGAGGATCGCGCGCCGGTCCCGCTGCCGCAGGTTAGACCAGAAAGGCTCGCATCTCGACACACGGCCCTCCCACCGCCTCGACTAGCTTTAAGACCCTTACGTGGACACAGGATTCCCCACAGGTTCCGCTCGACTCATTAATTAATAACCTGAAACAAGTAAGTACGGCCACCCACTGAATTGGGAAGATTCTTAGATGAGCTAATCAACTTGATTCCGTATCAATTATCACCGCTATCAAATGCCGAGTAATTAATTGGTTCGGATACTTGTTTGAATATAGTGCCACGTCGTTGGGCGGTCGCTCTTGGCTATATATTGCGACTCTTTCACCAATCATCTTGATATTTTCTTTCTAGACTGACGGCCCGCACTACAGGACGGCAAGCTAATCGGCTGAACGGAACCCAGGCCCACGCTGTCAACACTGGGGGAAACGCTTAACTCTTAACTGGACACGGCCCTTTGTAAACTTTCTGTCGTTGGGGAAAGATCAAGAAAAGTTTACTCATAAGTTTGTTAGCTCACGGAAAGATTGATTGATTAGGGGGTCCGGGATTTTTTTTTAAAAGACCGGGCTCTGACACTGTTCATCACTGACTTTGGACAGATGGCGCCTATACCCATTTCATATACCCTGGCAGTTTTGTGTGTCGTGTCAGTGCTGTTCAGTTGTGATGGATTTAGTTTGAAAGGATTCTGTGCGGTCAATTGTCCTCTTGGTCGAGGCGGGAACGTTTGCAAATGTAACGGCTTTCATTTTGCTGGTAAGAGGGGCCCAAACGTTGACTCGAGTGTATATTCTGACTCTGCGCGCGGATCAACGGGTGAAAACTTCCTCAATTTAGATTCCAATGGCTTTGGCATGTTCGGATATCCCAAGGAGGCCGGGCAAAGACGGAGCACGGGGAATACAAATTCTGCAAGACAGTTCCGAAATCTCCTCGCCAAGTACCTCTCCGAGAGGTATGTAGACTCATGGTCAAATTTGAAAATATCATTTTCTTATGTAACGCTGTTAAATAACAGAAAGGACCATCTCCGGACATCGTTGAACAAGTTCAAGGTTTTTAATTAACATGAGTTTTTAAACAATTCAGTTGTAATCTTAAGTAAAGCATTTTCAATAGTTATGCTTATATATAATTAGTTTCTTTTTAATTATTGATCATTTCGTAACGATGACTTACTCACGTACATCCCTATGTGATATTTACCCTCAATAATGTTTCATTATCTAAATGCTTTTTTAAAAAATATTCTTAATGTTTTTTAGAAATTGGGATTGAATAATAATGGGTTATTTTTGTCGGAATTTCAAATTTTGAAAGAGGGGGATACTTGAAATCACCTAAATTAGTTGAATAATTAATCAAAATGTAACGAAGGAATGATATTTAACTTCGTAAAATCCAAAAGTTTCTATAAGAATGCTTATCGTAACAGTTCGTTTTATCATTTACTAATAGCTCCTTTTATCGTTTACTAATAGTTCCTTTATCGTTTATTAATAGTTCCTTTTATCGTTTACTAAAAGTTCATTTATCGTTTGAAAATAGTCCATTTTATGGATGTGTTGGATAGATGTCTTTCAGCATGTAAGACGCAACCACTGGCATAAATATTAAATGAATTAAAGGCTTACGATAAGCCAAGAACGACTGTGTATTCATGGCGAAGTATGGCGTCACATATATCCAAGTCCCCTTCACCGTGTTGCTTGTAAGATGCATTATTGTTGATGAATAAGCTGGCGAATTTCTCTCGACGGGTTATAGTGTTATCCTCTTATACTCTCCCATGGGAGGCTATAGAAAGAATTGCGTATCTTCAAAATTTAATAAAGAATAAATCTATACTCCATGCTTGTAGCCTAATGGAAAATATGGTTTTCCCCACAATGGCAAGGCGTTAAGGAGAAACAGACCTGGCTGAAAGATCAATTTGATTATCATTTAGACACAATATAATTGTAAATTGGTAAAGGCAATATAGATTGAAAGAACATACTGCTGTTTGAAGTAGGCTGATTATGAAACTGATTTAAGTTATGACGATCCAGCAGGTTTAGTTGCTAGGCCTTATAAAACTGTTGAAAGATTAAAGGTCATAACGTAAAGGGCACACAAGTACATGATGGTAACCTGAGAGATAAGACTTATTGATTTAAGACAAAACTACAATAATGCAGAAACAAATAAATTATTTATTGGCACTCACAAATGAATCTAAAAGAACAAGAAGGTTTCAACGTATCGGATGTTTTCTGTGAAAGGTTATCAAATACAAAATGAAGGAAAGAAACGACTTCAACAAGTGTTAACAGTAAAGGCTTAAAGACAAAACTACAATTTGCTATAATTCGAAAGAACTAGATAGGTTTCAAAGTCTGATGATTTTGGGATTTTTCTTCTAAAGCTTATCAAATAGAAAAACTAGAAAAGAAACGACACCAACAAGTGTTAACAGTAAAGGCTTAAATACAAAACTACAATTTGTTATAATTCGAAAGAACTAGATAGGTTTCAAAGTCTGACGAAGTTGACGAAAAAGTTAATATTAAATACAAAATGCATGAAGGAAAGAGACGATTTCAACAAGAGGTAACAGTACAAACAGAAAAACAAAACTACCAATTGCTGTAATTCGAACGAACAAGAATGGTTTCAACGTTTGATGATCTTAGGATAGTTTCTGCAGAATGTTATTAAATACAAAATGATGGGAAAACACTTCAACAATTGGAACAATGAGTACAAAATCTATGTAAAACTACTACTTGCTGTACTTGCTGAGGAAGATTAGTAAATACAATATGAAGGAAGGAAACAACTTCATGAAGTGGTAACAACACAAGCTACCATTAAATTTGCTGCACTGTATGTATTCTGAACAACAATCGTTATTCAAAAACTAAACGAAAGTGTCAATAAGTGTTTTTATGTATATTTAGTACAAACAGAAATAAAAATTTAAAACAACTAAAATTTGCTATTTTTATAAATAAATGTATGTCAGTTTGGTACTTCAAATTGTGTAATTTCAATTATTGCAAAACATCATTATATGTGGTGCTGAATTAGTATATGGTATCAGATATTGTCATTTATTTAAGCGATATTTTGTCACTTTTACATGATTATCATCAGAGGAGTTTCTCAATCGATCCTTTGCAAGAAAATAGAACAGATTATTTTTTTAAATCGCACAAAAACGTTATATTGAGAATCTGCACTGCCGATACTCCCTAGGCGCATGTCTTATTGAGCCTATCGCCATTTTATCTACTTTCTCTTTCGGACGAGCTACCGTTCACTGGTTTCATTGTGGACTACGCTGAGGAAACCACTGTGTTTAAAGTCGCGGCTTTAGCGCAGAAGCAAGTCGTTCGACAATCCAATGAACCCAATTTGAAATGTGAAACTCCGGTATAGGGATCATCCCACCATGTAGTCCATGTAATATACTTGTCGATGAATGAGGTTAAATAAAATAAAATAAAATAAAATAAAATAAAATGATGCGATGACGCGATGTATTTTTGACATTTTATTTTGGGCGAATGAATGAAGAGATAAATTCCATTTTATACAAACTTCTCACCAGTAAAAAAAACAAATTTAGACAATTATTTACATAAACAAAGAATAAACTCTCTTAAATATGTGTTACTATTCCAAATGGTCAATAATCTCACCCCTACATGTACACTCCATTTTCAATATCCAATGTTTTCTGAGGCTATGTGCACCTTTCTGTTGTTAAAACCTAGAAAAAAGACCTGAGGCGTGGGTTTGAAACTGATGCGGGCGGAAACCAGAAACAAATTCCTTTTTTTGGGCGTAAGGTTTATATGTTTTAAGTCATAACCATTTCTTAACACCTGGATCATTATAACACTAACTGGGCCCACGGGTTTGCAGTTATGTTAGGTCTGGCTTTGGAATGTTGATCATGGTCTTCGTATCCCGGCAAGGAACTCGGTAATTCCTTCTGCTGTAGAGAACTGTTCTACATGCAAGTTTGGGTCCAACGGAAACGTGAGGTCCACCCACGGCTCCAACGGCGATCGCAGGTCGCACATCGCAATCATACATGTACTTCTGGCTTTCTCTCTGCAACACTGTTCACCCCCAAGTTAAAAGTGAAATTCTTGATTACGACTAAGTCTTCTCTTTTCATCGAGCTTCATATACCCTTAAGTAGTAACAACACGGGGTGAACACTTGAAATCAAGTATCCTAGAAATAGATTTAAAGAGGACTTGAAACTGAAGTGGCACAATGCCATTTGTATTTAATATCAAGGAATCCTACTACTTATATGATGGGGTGTAGGTCTTTATACTACAAAAACGAAGAACGAAGATGGAAGTCACGAAGAGGCTACTGACGTTGATTTAATTCTTTTACATTAAATAATAGCTATGATTGCTTATTGGAATTACAAACTAGACTCTTTGATGAGAAACATATACGTTTAAACAACATGTAGTTTGTCTATACGACTTCTTATTGCGGTGATCAAATATTATAAATGAATAATCGTCGATAGAGATAGAAAAGGAAGGTACATTGTAAGGTGGTGGAAACCTGACGTCAATAGATAAGCGAAGTTTTGTATAATACAGTTGTAAATAATATACGAAGACAAATGTTAACGGGGTTGTTTTAGATTTGAAGATATCTATTACCATATTTAATTCATTGAAAGTGGCTTTGCATTTCTTGTTACCAGAATATTTGACAGTTTCAAAGTGATATCAATTAGAAATGTTATTTGGTATATGTATTAATACCGAAGAATAAATAATATAATTCTTCATAGTTACAGATTTAAGTATAAGTCCCATAGATTATGTATTTCTTATACTTGGGTTCATTTTAGATGTTTTTATTTTTCATAAATTATAGTTTTATATAGCAAGAGTATGTCGCAGATGTGGGTTACTTCATCTGGAACCACCTTGGAAAGTTCAACCATGACATTAGTTTTGCTCACTTTCCTGTTTAACGACGTCTTAAAGATACAGATCTATATTACTTCGATAGACTATTTAGAACGACCAATCAAAGAAATATATAATGGAACTGGTCAGAACATTACTGCACGTGTCATCTTACATTGCTAAGCAGAAAAAGCCTAATTTCGCTTATCGCATGAATGTTCACCTGTAACTCCAGGGCGTAGTAGACCATAATCTGACCTTCATTCGGAATATATTGAAGGATTCAAATACGTAAAATTTCTAGATTCTAAATAGTGAATACACACGCTACAGCTCTTCATAATTCCATAAGGATGATCACAATTAACACACATCATTAAACATAGGATCAAGTATGAAGTTGTGTCCTAGTACACTTCGATACAAAGTGATGTGACATCTTAAAGGTACATCCATTGTGTTGTTTGGGGTCACATATGCTAAAAATTATAAATTATGTTATGTTTTCGGGAAGTACTGACTGTTGCCGAAAATTGCCATTTTGATCATAGTCGACTCAGTATATTGACGATATGACGGTAACAGTAGTGATTTCTGATCGAAAACCGGACAATGTACCGCGTGTGGCGCGCGCCATTAAGTCAAACGTAATTTTGGAATCTAATTTGTATTAGACAAACTGATAAATTTGGGTTGATCATGTTTAATAGGTCATATAACTACTGTGCATGTAAATGGGACGTGTAGTTTCGGTTTCTGCACATGCATAATGGTGTTACTCTATTTTAATTGGAAACTAGTAATTCTGATATATTTGGTGATTCGGGATGAATATCCAAGCCGAGTGAATTTATTTGCACTTGAAAGTTCACATATGGTGAGTTGGAACGTATTAAAGCCTAATAAAATTTTATGAAACACAATGGATGCACCTTTAACAGACCCTTTAAGTCTATCAGACCCATGCGAGACCTGGGTACCACATTTTAGGTTTAATGGTACCATTTTACCAGTTACCAAATCACAAAACCATTACACACCTCCTAACATTAACAGTATTGGCTTCAAGAGATGCCATGATATTATGACACAGTTGACAATGAACATCTATATTAGGGTGTCATGTGACATCATATTTATAGTTCTATGATGTGTCAATGATTGGATCCATATCATTTCTAATCGAATATATAACGTATAAACATGGGATTCAGTCATATCTTCATCGATGTGCATGTTTAAATGAATGGAGGCTTTTAGTGATGCATATTTTTTATAATATTATTGTCACATATTAAAATAATAATGCCAATAATGTGAAGAGTGTTAACACACTCAATTTTAAAAGAATAATTATATAGTTTTAGTATTAGGCTAGCTGGATTCGAACCCTCTTCTGCGGGTGATGAATTGGTGCTCTAACACTTTAGCTACCTCTACGGTTTAAACGGCTGTATATGAAAATGACCTCCATTTGGATCGTTTGTTTTTTGTCGTTCAAATGTGTATTCACTTGTACTCATTGTGTGACCATGTACACATTTAAGTATAACCAAATGTTATAATCTGAAATTCCCTAATGTATGTATAACGTGCACCAATAAATGACATATCTATATTTCACAAACTTATTTTACAAATGAGTTGTTTTTGGAACTGCTAGCGCTTCTGTGTTTTGAAGTAAAGTCATGGAAACTTTACCAAGGCCTTTTCACCATAATCAATTGATGTTATTAAGTTAAATTGTTTTGTCATCGCAGTGTTCGAGTGACAATTTTGAAGTTGATCATGTTCGAGGTTCTTGCTAATTTGAAACACACAGGCCGAGGTCATTGCAATGTTTTGCAAAAAGGCGTTACAACGGTAAAGAGTGACGTCATGAACGTTTCACCTGAATGTTCACCACAGAAACAAGTGACAGTGTTATCTAAAACCGCTACACCTTTCTATAATTATAAGTTGGCATATAAACACACCTTCGTGACCAACAACATGGAACATTATATTTCCTTACAGTAAAATACTCGTTTTTGATTGGTTGATGGTCGATTTAATTTTCCTTTTGTATCCCGTCAGTCTCACGAAGTTTCATGTCCCCAGTTGCCATAGAAACAACTCCTAGCCAAGAGCGTGGGTCTCATAATGGTCAGATTACGTAACATAATGACGCGCGAGGTGTACGGAGTTTTGAACAGTTCCATCAAGTGTTTACTGGTCTATTAATTACTCATTTTCCCCATATAACTGCTATGGAGACACAATTCACATTTCATTGCTTAACACTTAATTAAACTAAGAATAACTCGTTTTAAAGCATTTAATAACTTGTATTAGACCATAGCTGCTATTGTTTGAGCCGTGGTATAACCAACGTGAATTTCAGTTAGACCACGGCCGGAACTACTTTTTATACGATTCCGATTTTTACGTAGTTTCATTATCTCGTCAAATGCTTGTATTAAACAAAAAACAATAACTCAAATAAACATTTTATTACATCAATACTGTGTTTACAGTTTGAACAGCTTGGGGAAGTCATTAAGTATGTACAGTGATATCAATGTTTACGGTCAGAAGTATTCAGGCGGTTCCTCTCGAGCTCCGGCGTCCTTATTAACTTCGTTCATCATAGATACAGTTGACTAGACAATACTTCCCGAAACCTGTACAAAAAATGGAAAAAAGGCTTGTGAAAGTTGTATTGATATATTGTCTGTGGCATGCAAGTCATTGTATGTTTTTAAGTTTTTAAAATATTTACACAGTGATGTAAAATTACGTACTGTTTGAAACCAAATCTATTAAATACTCAGTTAATGTTACTCTTTTAAGCAATGCCAATGATCAATTTGCAAGTGAAGGCAGAAACTGAGATACACGTGTCCATATTCCCGCTAAACTATCTTAGTATCTACAGGTTGCGTGAGCTAGATAAACTTGAAAGTTTCATGAAAAGTTACTTAGTAGTAGTTGTTGTTCGTTATTATCATATTAATTCTTACCTCACAAACAAGTAGAACAACGTTTCAATCCCTCCACGTACGTCGAATTGAGCTTCAAATATCCACGTCTGAACATTTCAAATGACCGGAGCGCCACGTGCGCAAGTCAGAGGTTCACTCGCACGTGCAAATTGTGGAAACTCATTCTAACGCGATTTTCACGAGCTCTGCGGTATTGTTTTGATGTCAGTTTCGTGTGTGACATGGGCTTTATATGTGTGCTTTGTCCAAAACAATATAGTTCGCGAGAATAAATATTAAATTAATTGTTTAGATAAAGCTTAACAAACGTAATATTATTTGACAATGGTCTAAGTAAGTTAGACCATTCGGGCCTTGTTGTCTAATCGTTGAAATGGTTAGTTAGACCACTCGCGCTACGCGCTCGTTGTCTAACTAACCATTTCAACGATTAGACAACAGGCCCTCATGGTCTAACTATTACGTAATACGGTATACTTGTGTCCTAAACGTGTATAAAAACAATAAAACCATACCATCAAAGCATTTTAAAAGTGTCTTCGTATTTTTATTAGACTCAAATAAGAAAGCTCTTTTGAATTATCGCAACTAAGGAATATATATTTCATGTAGTCATGAATATAACAATTAAAATACTTCAATCCAAACTATCATCTTTATTAACATCCAGATTTCATTATTACCATTAATATATCCATCACCAACATCATCATAGTAATCATAACATTGGTTACACCATACATTAAAAACAAGTTGTCAAGGTGATATTAACAACGTTATATTTCTCCTTTCTTTTCTACATTCGTTACATGCCATAATCGTTCACTCATTAACACATCAAAGTGAATGAATCATGAGAAAGAAAGAAATCATTTACACTCACCTATTCTTGATTCAAATCAGCTATAAAGAAATATCAAATAATTTAATAATTTATAGTTAAATCAAGTGAGGTTTTAATCATTATATTGTTAAATTAAATCCAATATGAAAATCGTCAAAATAACAGTCAGTTGTATTTGTTCATTACTTAATTATGACATTGTTGAAGGAAGTCTGGAAAATGGTGGACAACCCACCTTTAATCGTTAGGCCTGGCTTATCGACGCGCCTATGGTGTACTTCCAAGAACATCATACTTGTCATGTCCGTGTTAATGCTCCCATTTTCTTTTCTGAAGTATTTGTTGATAAAGAAGGAATGTGGAATCGACAAAACATGGCTGGCATCGAAGCTTTTATGAAAATGTAATCTCGAATTACACTAAAACATGCAATAAAACATCACTCTAAAACTGAAATGAACATTATCTCATAAAGCAAATTCACTAATCTTCATTTCGCTCATCAAGTTTTTTCTCAACTGTCAAGCCTAACGACTTTGTATCTTCAAAATGCTAAATTATTCCTTTTCCCACTCCCATAAAAGCTAGCTCTTTCCAAAGGAATAGAATATTAGAACAAACTAAAACAAGGTTTCTAAATATCATGGGTATACAAGTTTGAATCGAATCTTGCTTCCTGGTTCTCACGTATGACACCTTCAGTGAAATTTTAATAATGACGTCATATACGCCAACCAATCTATTGATTATGGTGTACTATATGGGGGCGAAACGCTAAACAAAAGTTATATTGTTGACAGATTTGTACAACAATCGACATAACTTTATGTACACGTGTCGTTGTAGTGTCAATACTCTGCATTTGAGTAAAGGAAATATTATTGTTAAAAACAGCTTTAAACGCAAACTAAAAACTGCCGGTTTGAAAATTAAAAAAACCTCGTTCATTCTTTCCCCACATTCTTCGAGGTTTAACCACACGTTCATGGAACACCTTCAATAGTTGTCAGGATATGCAAAACCTGCCAACAAAAGATAATTTTCAGAAAAATGTTTAGTCTGCACTCAATATATTCTAGATGTAAATTAGATTTATGTTGAAAACCGTGAATAATAAATATATCATTTAAATAAATAACAAATATCCTTATTTCAATGATTTAGAGATTCTTTGAACTTTCCGGTATGTCCAACATGGACGAACGAGCAGTTTCTATTCAGTATTAAAATACACGGGATTGTTAGTCTCTATTGTTAAAAAACACTACGTTATTAAATTTGAAGAATGTAATTGATCATCATTTGCCTTCCATTTTCTGCAAAGTCTGCGTTACATAAAGCTAAATCTAAGAAACAAATAAAGACATTGTCAAGGTATACACGGAAAAGGATCACAAACAAGAAGTGCCAATGCAAAGACATCGATTCCCATCTAGTCTTTATGTTCCGGTTCATGTCCGCCCGAATGCTTATTGGAATGCATTGTTCTCGAGGAACAATGTTCTCTTCTAAAATTTGCTTTGCCATTTATACGAATTTACGAACCTACTCAAGATCAGATCATGTTGCGAACGAAACAACAGCTGCATCAAATAACGACGTCGATTGATGACGTTTTTCATTCACTAGTCAGAAAGGACTGTTCGTGATTGACGTCCTAGTCTCAGATCAAAAGTTGATGTTAAATATATTAAAACTCTCGAGGGATCATTCTCGTCTACTCCAAATTGAATGTTCGTACTCTCAAAGTATTTATACCAGAAACTGCACAGAAGATAAAGGCATTTACGTTTGGCGTCAAATTGGTTTCTCCAAGTTGTCATGTTTTAACCCATTTAACGTTGCTCACTGCTTATACAGTTAAGAGCGATATACTGTATAGATAGATAAACTGTAAAGATAGATAGACTGTATAGATAGATTGATAAGGACTTAACACATAAGCATGTTTAGATTTCAATTCAGTTCAATTGTTGGACGATGCGTGACATATGCTTTCATTATGGAAATCAAGAATTTGATCGAGTCATCGAGTACGGAGACGGAGCTCTCACGTGCCATATTAAAGCTAACAAAAATGGCCGCCGTTAACTTCAGAGGTTTTGTCACCTGACATGTTTGACAGCTAATAATTCATAAACCGTAATAATATCAACTTACCTGAAATTTTCAGTACTTAGTTATACATCCGTTTGCTGCAAGAACTGTCCACATTCGCTTTGGAAGACTGGCATACAAAGATTTGATGAACACAGGTGTAAGTGACGTCCACATGTCCATGAAAGCGTTTATTAAATCCTGGGTGTTGTTTATGTCCAATACCTTTCGCTGAATCTTGATTTTGACAGTTCTCCATACATTTTCAATTATGTTTATGTCTGGTGATTGTGGGGGCCAATGCATGGTGTTGACATCATTGTTGATTTTCCACTGAGTCGTCTCTCTTGATGTATGTACAGATGCATTGTCTTTTTGAGATATGTATGCTCTGTTGGCAGGAAATTTGGCAATAACGGGCCACAATTTGTCTTCTTATATATCAATATACTTTCTAGAGTTTATATTCCCCTCTACATGGGTTAGAGTGCCCACACCATCATATGTAAGGCAACCCCAAAACATAGCACTGATTCTTGGCAAAGTTCTGTCATTATGCAATCCAAGACATCTAGGTTTCCACTTTTCCTCATTTCTTCTCCAGACATAAACCCTCCTGTTTTTCCCAAGAACAATCTGTGTTTCATCTGAGAAAATTACCCTAGCCCAGTCTCTGATAACATTCCAATGCAAATGTGATCTGCAAAACTTTCTTCTTTTCAGTCTATTCACCTGAAACTGTAGTTGTCTTCTTCACAACCCTCCTGTGATATCCATTTTCATGCAATATACGCTGAATTGTCCGTTTAGACAGCTTATGTGGTGTAGTTGTGAAAAGTAGAAGAAATTTCAGATAAACTCCTTCTGCGGTTGTTTTTCACAACACTAAGTAACAGTCTATCAGTCCTCCCTCCTGACTTTCTCTTCCTACCACATTTTCCCTTCCTTCCACTCAAACTGACTGTTTGGGTATTTTCCTTATTTTGTAGCCGCTTCAAAATTTTACACACAGTATACCTGTTAATCTGTAATATCTTACCAATCTTCTTTCCACTGTAGCCATCTGCACTAAGCTTCAGTATCAGATCTTTTTGAGCAGGGCTCAAATCGTTCCCTCTAGCACCCGTCTCACCACTTCTGTTCAATGGTAAGGACCAGTGAGACACAAGCTCTTTGATGGGTATTTCAGCATTGTGTCATGTGATGACAGACTCTGATCAGTCTAATTAGCAGGACTATACCCGAGGAGCTCCATGTTTCTTTTAAAAAATGGAGCCAAGGCCAAAGAGTGAAGCCCTTTATTTTTAAGGAATGAGTCTAATCTAGTCTGATGTAGTTGAGTCTAAACATCTTTTCTTAGGAACTGATGTAGTTTACTACCTCGATGCAACTGATTTTCTATTAGAAACCCTTGAGACGTAATGAACAGTAAATGTTGTATTTTCGAATTATCGGATGTGTCCTATTCAAACTTAAACAAAGAAACAATAATCTTTTTTTATTCTTTGATTTGAAACCAAATTGGAATAGAGGTCACGTCGCTGGTGGAGCCATAGTTAAACTATCATTAACTTTAAAATTGTACATTTTGTGCTTAATGTTTGGGACGTTTGTAAACCAATAACAACTTGGTGTAATTGGACCAAGTGTCAAAAGCAGTTAGGTGATTTACAAACTGTTAGCGGAGATTCATGTTTTTTTTATATCTTGATTCGGTTATTAAAGGCAGAATCTTTTTTCAAATTTCCCATTTATAATGTTAGTTTATGTCATGTATACTCACTTTAGAGGATAAAACATCTAATTACTCAAACCAGTCATCCGTAGTGGTAATAACGGTGTTGCGTATAAAGCAAACATTGCATGGCCGCCATTTTATTGTGAATTATTTTATTATTTCGAATTACAAAAATGGTAATTTTTTAACTTGATTTTCCGAAGAGAGAAGGTTGTTTACTATTGGTGACATTATTTTTCAAATAAATTTCATCGACATATTTCAGCAAAAAAACGTGCTACTGCCCCTTTAAATCCTAGCGGTGACACTTTAAATCCTGTCATTTGAGTTGTTTAGCTGACATCAGTGGGTTAAGCATCAATGGGTGGGACTCACCGGAAGGGGTTGGGTAGTCCTTTCATGGATATATAATATAAGAGCTTGAAGGGTTTTTTCTCTTCCTAACGCTGCGACATGAGTCGTCTGTCGCTGTCACCTTTGGCCAGTGACTAAAATCAAACTGTGCCCCTGACCACCAAGCCAAAAGGTTGGTACCTTGTATGCTACATGGCATCCTCGGTTACCCAGGGTTTTATATATGCTCGTTAACTCTCCGCTATATCACCCCTGGGACACTCAATCAGAGAAATCTTTACTCAAATCACCCGCCCTTGGCCAGCGTGAGCCAATCAAACTGCTACGCAGCTTGGTCCTGCAAGCCAATGACAATTCATATCACTTCGTCGCACTCTTGGGCGAAGTCATTTTGTTAGTCATCCGTCACCGGTTATCTCCCTTGACCATTTCCGTCTTATGCTATCGAGGATTTTCTTTGGTGACAGATTTCGTCACGCCGGCCAAGGGTGGGTAATTTGAGTACAGATTTCTCTGATAAATAGTCCCAGGGGTGATATAGTGGAGAGTAACGGAACATATATAAAACCCTGGGTAACCGAGGCTATATGGTAGTCTTAACTGGAACCTTGATCGCTTTACAGGTGATCTGTTGTATTCATGTGCGGGAGTGTTCCGTACCAACTGACCAGATATGACATGCATTCTGAGCATGCAATGTTCAGGAGTAGATACGCTATATAAATATCACGAAAGGTATGTCGTCAGCCTGTGATCATTAAGTGATTCAACAAGTTGATCCTTTCAGGTTATGAATTTTAATCAATACCTGAATATTTATTTCATTTATTGAAATCATCAAGAAAAATACAGTTGGAACCAGGATGCCGTTTGAGAAAGATATTTTGTACTTTCAGCCATTGCTCATGCATATGCTTTTTCTTTAGTTCTTTAGTCAATGGTTGTTCCTAACAAAATGCTTGCTCCTTAATTATTACTGGCTCCTTTGTTCGTGGTTGTTCCTTAGTCAGTGCTCGTTCCTGAGTAAGTAATTGCTCAGTCCTTGATGGTTCCTTTATCAGTGTTTGTTTCTTAGCCAGCGTTTGTTCATTTCAGCTTACGAATATTAATTATTATGTGAATTTCAATTCTGGAAATACAGTATTAGTAAGAACAAGGATGTCGCTTAAGGAAGTTGGCTTTATAGTAATTGTTTGTTCCTTCAATCAATCTTTTATTTCAGTAGAAGGCTTTTCTACTACGGCCCACGTAATAAATCAACAACTAAAATATATAAAGTTGCTTGTAGTCAAATAAAGGAATTTCGAACAATCAGACATCTTTAATATACATAAGTATATTTTCAAAATATTTATCACGTAAATCTTTATAAACTGGACATTTGTAAAGAAATTGAAATTCATCCTTTAAATAATTGGATTTACATATCTTACAATTACGACATTCACGACGAATACCATTTCCTTAGTCAATGCTGCTTCCCTTGTCATTGCTGGTACCTTAGCCAGGGATGGTTCCTTAGCCAGTAATTGTTCCTTAGACAGTGATGATTTTTCTTTTGCCAGTGCTCTTTCGTTACTCATTGATGGTTCTTAAGTGAGTGCTGGTTCCCCAGTGAGTGGTGATTCCTTAGTCAGGGCTTTGCTCCTTATTTAGTACCAGTCTGATTAAAATCGACCGTTTTCCGAGAAATAAAAGCAAAATAGTGCATCTAAAGGGATACGAACTCATATCGTTTTGTGGTTTCCTCGCAAAGCCGTCTGATAACAGCCCATTGGCTCGCATGTTATGACGCTATACAGACAGCCAATCAGAACGTCCAGCAAAAGCTTTCAGTACGGGAAGCTAGGGGCAAGTAACTCCAAACAATCTTACTTTCGTCGGTTTCCGTAACGTGATGAACGGGTTAACGAATGATTCCAAATGCTTTCAAAACGTCATAGCTTGTGAAGAGGAATCTACAGACCCTATCGTATCCCGGTAGATGCATTATTCTGCCATTTGTTTTCCTCGAATTAAGGGGGCTTTCAGACTGGTAAAGTACGTGCTCCTTATTAAGTACTCGTATCTTGGTCAGTACTGGTTCTTTAGTAATAATGGTTCTTAAGTCAGTGCTGGTTCTTTAGTCAGTGCTGGTTCTTTAGTCAGTGCTGATTCTGTAGTCAGTGTTGGTTCTTTAGTCAGTACTGGTTCTTTAGTCAGTACTGGTTATTTAGTCAGTGTTGGTTCTTTAGTCAGTGTTGGTCCTTTAGTCAGTGCTGGTTCTTTAGTCAGTGCTGATTTTGTAGTCAGTGTTGGTTCTTTAGTCAGTACTGGTTCTTTAGTCAGTACTGGTTCTTTAGTCAGTACTGGTTCTTTAGTCAGTGTTGGTCCTTTAGTTAGTGCTGGTTCTTTAGTCAGTGCTGATTCTGTAGTCAGTGTTGGTTCTTTAGTCAGTACTGGTTCTTTAGTCAGTACTGGTTATTTAGTCAGTGTTGGTTCTTTAGTCAGTGTTGGTCCTTTAGTCAGTGCTGGTTCTTTAGTCAGTGCTGATTTTGTAGTCAGTGTTGGTTCTTTAGTCAGTACTGGTTCTTTAGTCAGTACTGGTTATTTAGTCAGTGTTGGTTCTTTAGTCAGTGTTGGTCCTTTAGTCAGTGCTGGTTCTTTAGTCAGTGCTGATTTTGTAGTCAGTGTTGGTTCTTTAGTCAGTACTGATTCTGTAGTCAGTGTTGGTTCTTTAGTCAGTACTGGTTCTTTAGTCAGTACTGGTTCTTTAGTCAGTACTGGTTCTTTAGTCAGTGTTGGTCCTTTAGTTAGTGCTGGTTCTTTAGTCAGTTCTGATTCTGTAGTCAGTGTTGGTTCTTTAGTCAGTACTGGTTCTTTAGTCAGTACTGGTTCTTTAGTCAGTGTTGGTTCTTTAGTCAGTGTTGGTCCTTTAGTCAGTGCTGGTTCTTTAGTCAGTGCTTATTCTGTAGTCAGTGTTGGTTCTTTAGTCAGTACTGGTTCTTTAGTCAGTACTGGTTCTTTAAGTCAGTGCTGATTCTTTAGTCAGTGCTGGTTCTTTAGTCAGTGTTGGTTCATTAGTCAGTACTTGTTCTTTAGTCAGTGCTGGTTCTTTAGTCAGTGCTGATTCTTTAAGTCAGTGCTGATTCTTTAAGTCAGTGCTGATTCTTTAGTCAGTACTGGTTTTTTAGTCAGTGTTGGTTCTTTAGCCAGTGTTGGTTCTTTAGTCAGTGCTGGTTCTGTAGTCAGTACTGGTTCTTTAGTCAGTGTTGGTTCTTTAGTCAGTGTTGGTTCTTTAGTCAGTACTGGTTCTTTAGTCAGTGCTGGCTCTTTAGTCAGTTTTAACTATACTATACACTATACTCTATTCTCGTTTCATTAAATAAATGGACAGAAGTTCAATTAAGCCATAAGTAATTTCACTTCCTCTTTCAATCAAATTACTATAAATAATTTAGAGCTGTCTACTTTGTCTAACAAAAGGAAAAAACTGCACGAATGGAAACGGCATTAATTCTACAGAAATACAACTATACATGAAAATATGAGTGTCATGCAATTAGATTCTAAAGTGATAAAACAAACTGTAAATATATCTAATGAATAATTCAACATTACTTAGTTGAAGACGATGATAATACGTCGTTATTGATCCCGTTTTGTCAGCGAGTTTTCCAAACTTAAGTTCGAACAAAAACGGTAGAAAATCTTAATGATTTGAGACAGAAGTAAAACCCGGACTATCCTGTTGATACTTCAAACTAATAATACTTCTTGAACCTGAGATGTCTTGTGTCATTTTCAACATTGTCTCTGATAAAAAGCCCCTTTGAGAATTTAATTGAAAATAGTTTCTGCTGAGAATACGGAGGCGAGCCCCAAGGGGCTAAGCCGTGATGTAACACGGCGTTGCCTTCTTGCTTGCTTGCATTGCTTGCCAAAGATTAAGGAGTCTTTGTTCACGGGCAGTTCTTTTTGCAGTAATCAGGTTGAGTCCTAACTTTTGAAACGTCTTCAGTAGTTTACAAGATTAACGACATACGAGAACCTAAGAAAGAAAGGTGGGGGGTTGAGGTATACTGTGAAAGCCGTCTCGTGAATCCCTTGTAGCTTCTTATCCCCTCCTAGTGGTCATATGTGTATCTTTTTTCCTCGTGATTTGAAACCTGGAGACTATTTGTAGACCTCGTTTTTTAGTCTGTAATAGTATTAAGGGCTTTGAGAGCAAATATTGATGGTAAATAGCTGTAAAACTTTACTAATTCTAAAACTTTAGTTGACCTTTAACAGAAATCCTAATCCCAGACTACCCGCTATAAGGATTATTTCAATGTTTAGTACATCTTCCTAAGACGGCTTCTTGTTGCAACCTAAACATGTAGGTATGTTAATTGTTGTTTTGAAACAAAAATTCAAAAAATAGTTTAAAGTGACTTAAAACAACCGTGTTTTTGCTGTTTTAGTAGCGATTACTTACACCACATATCCGCCGATATAATGCTTATGTCTAAGATAAGATAATGGGATTCTTTATTGCCCGTTAGGGAATTTGTGTCTCGTCTGAATGAGTATAAATACAAAATTATACACATTCATTTATATTAAATACACGGAAACAAGGTTATATAACATATACAAAGAGTGTGATTATGGGAACATTAACGATTATTCAATAGAGAAATTGACTTCGGTACCAAAGACATTTCACAACATTTGATTTTGCACATCGGTACATTATACCAACGGCCGGAGGGTAACAATTCGAAACATCATGAAAAACATGCGAAGGGTCACTGATAATGTTGAAGCTAAATTTTGAGCCTGTCCTTCATGAAGTTCGTCTAATGTCTTAAAGATCCGATTAGAAATGTTCTCTCCTCGTGTTGTTATCTTATTAAATTTGTTTCTATTTGTTAGTTACCAGGAGCGTGAGAACATGAGTATAGACAGAAGACAGGCTATATAGCAAATACCCACAATAGTATGTATCAGTTCATACCATCACTGCATTAACTAACGCTGGACTGCACCCAATAACCATTGAGTAAGGTGTGCTTGCCCCTGGAACAAAGGCATGAATCATTGAAAGAAGTTGCTCATTAAAGCAACACGATCGATTGAATCATTTGGTACAGGTAAGGAAAGAAGCAATCGCACAGCAGCAGAAAATCACCTGTGTGCTAATTACACGCAGTCTCCGCATGTATATATCTTCAGTAGTCTACACCTACCATAGCCTCCATAGTGTAACATGTGGTACGTTGTTAATCAATAAACAGGCAATTTACACTTGTATGGTACTTATATCTTGGTGGAGATCACAGAGTAATGACTCGCATATACCCCTGTGTCATCTGTCATACAAGAACTTATGTTTTAGATGATATGTGCTCAAGTAATATCACATAGACTGATGTAGCATGCCGTCGCAAGAGAAGTAGGCCGTTTCCTGACAATTTTACGAGTATCAAATGGAATGAAATGGGTAATAAAAAAGTTATTACACTCGAAAGTGTGCCATATGACTTTCACGAAACTCGTGCAAATTTATGTATAAACCTCGCTCTCGCTCGGGAAATACAATAATTCACACTCGTTTCGTAAAAGTCAAATGGCACACTTCCTCGGGTAATAATCTCTATGTCTCGCGATCAAATAGACGCTCTTGAAGTAATATATGATTCTGTCTTTTCAAATTAACTGATGTCTTGAGGTGACAAATTCTTCTGTCTCGCGATCAAATAGACTCTGTTGAGGTGATCTATGCTTCTATTTTATCCAAAGAGGCTGATGTCTTGAAGTGATATATACTTCTGTCTTGCGATCAAGTAGACTTATGTCTTGAAGTGAAATATACTTCTGTCTTGCGATCAAGTAGACTTATGTCTTGAAGTGATATATACTTCTGTCTTGCGATCAAATATATTCTCTTGAGGTGATCTATTCTTCTCTTTTTATCAAATAAACTGATGTCTTTAGGTTTTCTACGATCCTGTCTTATCAAGGCGGCTGATGTCTTTATGTGTTCTATGCTTCTGTCTTCCGATCAAATAGACTGATGTCTTGAGGTGATATATGCTTCTGTTTTATCAAATAGACTGATGTCTTGAGGTGATATATGCTTATGTTTGTCAGTTTGACTGATGTCTTAAGGTAATCTATGCTTCTGTTTTGTCAGTTAGACTGATATCTTTGGGTTATCTATGCTTCTGTTTTGTCAGTTAGACTGATGTCTTTGGGTTATCTATGCTTCTGTTTTGTCAGTTAGACTGATGTCTTGGGGTTATCTATGCTTCTGTTTTGTCAGTTAGACTGATGTCTTAGGGTACTCTATGCTTCTGTTTTGTCAGTTAGACTGATATCTTTGGGTTATCTATGCTTCTGTTTTGTCAGTTAGACTGATGTCTTGGGTAATCTATGCTTCTGTTTTGTCAGTTAGACTGATGTCTAGGGGTAATCTATGTTTCTGTTTTGTCAGTTAGACTGATATATTGGGGTACTATATGCCTCTATTTTGTCAAATAGACTGATGTCTTCAGGTGATCTTTGCTTCTGCCTTAGGATAAAATATTCTGATGTTTTGAGGTCAAATAGTTCGGTATATTAAAGTATATACATATATATTTCTCTTTGGATCAGAAAGTCTGTGGTGTTGAAGTCAAATTGATCGATATCGAGGGTGGAATTTACCAATGTGTTGTGTTCAAATATGCTAATGTCTCGGCATTAAATAGTCTTTAAGTTGAATGTTCTTATATGTTGGAATCAAATAGCCTGACGTTTTAGGATCAAATAGTCTGATGTCATGGGGTCAAATAATTCTTATGTTTTATGATTAAATAGTCTGATGTATTTGTGTTAAATAGGCATATAGCATAAGTTCATATTATTAATCCATTTGGTCATATGGACAGTTGTCTTGGAAATACGATACAATACAATAAACAAAATACAAAAATCAGTGTCACGCTGAGTCACAAAGGATATTTATCTTCATCAAAGTAGAATCTGCATGGTAATTTGAGGTATCTTGCTGTCTCTATTTTCGAGTCTACTGCTCATAGGTTGGGTTTATCTGCGGTGGAATCTGTAAAACAGCCTTATCGTAATGTCCTCAGATACAATACTAAATGTCTTGGGTTCAAATATCAACATACCATAGGATCCAATAGGTTGAAGTCTGGAGGTCCGATATTTTGGATCAAATACATGTAGGCATGTGTGAATTGGAAACATGGGGATGCCTGAGGTTAAATAGACAATTGTTTTGGGATCTAATTTCGATTCTGGCAGACTATAGACTATGAAATTCGCTTTAATTAAAACAACTAAACTGCTGCCACAAATCATGCAATACATGGGTTAATTCATGATGGTACTTAGCTGGAGGATCCCTTGCTCTCATCCAACGTCCTACAGTTAAGCAAGAAACAAAGTACCCCCTTTCTAGAAATTTATAAATTTTTTCCAGATACGCACTAGAAAGTTTCCAGATACGGGGTATGTTTTGTATTGGACAGCTGTACAATGGGTGGTGCAATAGTTCTGACGAGGTGTATATGTGTCTATAATGCAGTAATGTTGGTTGATTTCAAGTGCATTGGTGTTAAAGCATCATGGTGTATTTAATATCATGACGTCATAGCATTATGATATCATCGTGTTATTATGTCATGATGACGTCAGTGCATTGTTATGTTCTGTGTTGATGACTCCGGGATATCGTGCAAAAACATTTCCTGTTAACCACAGTTTGTATGCAACGGGGATTTAGTTATGGCACCGAGTGTATTAAGTGTTATCCACAGATATATACTGCCATTCAAAAGAAACTTCCCACTCAATTTGAAGGCTTGAAAAATTGTACACTCAAATACAGTTTTAGAATGAGTGTCGAATAATTGAAAAAGGTTCATGGCAAAACCCAATTTTAAAGTTTTTGTGAACGTCAGTATATGCTCATGAAGGCAGTTTGGTAACGAGAGGCAGCTTTTCTCTAATGATGCCAGTATAGTACAGTACAGTTAACCTATGCTTTCTATTAAACTCCATGGGACTTAATAGGACAAATGAATGATAAAACATGAGGATAACAGATTTTGTTTCAATTTCACTTTTTAAAGTTTCAAACTTTAATACCAAATGCATTTGTTATCAAACTTTTATGATGGCATTCATGTTGTATTCTGTAATATCCAATGGTTACGTTGACAAAATCCCAACTGCCTAAACATAAACGTTTTACATGGAGATGAGTCAATAAAACATAATATTTTAGCCTCCTAATTCAATCAGTTGAACAATTTCTCTGTGGAAATGGCGCAATTAGTGGGACCCATGTTTGCAGCCAGTAACGTCAAGAGAGCTGTAAATCAATGCTAAATGAACAATCGAATTATGTCTAAATGAACATCAAAAAGGTAATTTTATTGAATGGGACTGTTAAAACATTTTTATATTCTTTTATCAATAAAGATACAGTTTGCAATTTGTTTTAACAAAGGTTAAAACAGGACTACATCCCAGACGTGCGTGTACCACGTTTTGTGTTATATTGGGAATACACTAAACATGTCAATGTTTTCTGTGCTTGTTTGCAATATCCAATAATGTACAAAGCTGTGTGCATCAATCCTGCAGCATGTCATGGTTCAGGGGCACAGTGAGAGGTATCAATATACATACATGATTATATATCTCTAATATAATATGATTTGTTGAAATGTATTAAATTGGTGAAAAGGGTTTTTCTGCCAATCGTCATTTCTAAAAGGACGATATTTAAGTCTTTCAGAAAGGCATCTGGACAGAAAAGAAGGCTTTTCTGGATAATATTGCTTTTTTCGGAACAACTTGTCAGAGTACATTTATATACTTAAACCTTCGTCACAAACGTCGTTTATGTTCACAATAAAAGTTGTCGTCCACTTACTGTTGATTTTATAATGGAATAATCAAATCTGACGAAGTCATGTTCCAAAAGAGGCCCTTTAACCAGCAATATGCGATTAGTATTGTCCTCCTTTCAAAGTATGTAATTAGTATTGTTCTGATTACAAGGTATGTAATTAGTATTGTTCTCAATGCAAGGTATGTAATTAGTATTGTTCTAATTACAAGGTATGTAATTATTATTGTTCTCAATGCAAGGTATGTAATTAGTATTGTTCTCAATGCAAGATATGTAATTAGTATTGTTCTCAATGCAAGGTATGTAATTAGTATTGTTCTCAATGCAAGGTATGTAATTAGTATTGTTCTCAATGCAAGGTATTTAATTAGTATTGTTCTCAGTGCAAGGCATGTAATTAGTATTGTTCTCAATGCAAGGTATTTAATTAGTATTGTTCTCAGTGCAAGGTATGTAATTAGTATTGTTTTCAATGCAAGGTATGCAATTACATATGTAGATATATACAAGTTTTATTAAATAATTATTAATAGAGGATGTTTAATATTAGCACTGTCAACGTCAAATGGTTTGAAAAAACCCTTGTAAAAATATACGAGGGGTCATGGAAGACATACATGTCGCCATTAAATATGGATAGATATGTTATGGAGGCGGACATTGTTGATCAAATGTCACATATTTTTAAATTATAATGTCCACAAACACCCACGACTTTAACGTATTTTCATAACCATTTATTAATTATAAATATTAGTCATGAATTTGTGACAAAAAAATTGGACTGCCACTAATGAGGCACAACGCTTGAATTCGAAATTACCAATTATAGAGAACTAGAGTGTATATATGATTTACAGGCGGGGAAATCAACCTCGTTAACGTTAAACGAATACAATTAAACGTAACATTTTAACTGAGTGTGTGCTAATTGAGTAAAACAAATAATGAAGAGGTATTTCACGTGTTAGGAACACTGTCTTTATACCCCCGAATCGGAGATTCCAAAAATATATTGTTTATTTATCTGCCCGTCGGTATCAAAATGTTAACAGCTCTCGCTTTTTAAAATCATCTATCAAACAGGTTCTTATTCATAATTTTACCAAGCATTGACTACCTCCCAAAATGACTCTTCTTAAGCAAAATAATACAAAATATATAAAGAAAACCCTTCCGTATGTTTTTAAACCCATCTACGAATTTGGCAAACCCGTTTCAAAAGTTATGGCCCATTTAAACTGGTCGATGTAATAAAATTGATAAAAAAAAATAAACGACTCTGTAAATTGAGTAATATCTCCATCGATGTTGTTCATTTTGGCCTGTCCTTTATTTATCAGACAGAAGAACATACTTAACACTACATTCTTGTACATATCCTTCAATTGAAAAGTATATATCCTAATGAAATTCACCCTTAAACTCATTTTACTAACTCTGTCAAAATTTATTAAAGAAGGACTTTGTCTTTTTTTTACTACAAAACTTTAATCTGAACCAATCATATAACTTGTTGGTGGTAGTATATAACTGTAAACATGTTATGTAACATATGAAAAAGCGTTACCATTTAACCATTGTTATATCATAATATGTGAATTATGAGAATTAATATTCTCTTCTGTATGGCATCACCTGTCCGAAATACTTTAATTTTGACCATATTGTTTTATTGGTCAGTGGTGGACCTTTGATACTTGACATTGATTTAAACAGTATTTTATTTTCAAATGGCATATAACATACAATAAATTATCAAAAGTACAATGGAAAAAAGGTTAGCAAACAGGCTACGATAGTCTATATAAATGTTTCCCCTATATTAATACTTCTCCTATATAAATGCTTCACCTATATAAATGCTCCTGTTTGACATTCGCATTATTTGTGAAGAAACCTTTTAGATCAAGAAATAATGTTTTACCTTTGACTTGAACATGTTGAACTCGGACCCTTTAGCATTGGTAATAACGTTTGACAAATCTTACTGTAGTTGGTGTATTTGACGATTTCGTATACTAATTACAAATGATAAATGTCGTTAAAGCCCACAATTGAGTCAGTGGACTGATGAAATTCTTGGGCCTTTATCTACAGTTGCCTCTGTAGTAATGCAACATTTCACAATCGTTTAGACACATCTACTACTATAATAATCTCTCTATCTTTGACGTTTATTTACTTATTACCTTTGCCATAAATGGATAGTGTATATGTATTTAGAATATAAGAAATATATTTCTTTTTTTATAACTTTATTTCTTTTAAAGTAGGAACACTCTTTACAAGATACATTTAAGAATTATCTAATTATATTTAACATTATAAATAAAAATGTATAAGAAATATCTGCTGCTGGCACACAATTAACATTATTTCTGAAAACATTTATGAAATCAATTCCTATATTTCGATGAATTTTGTCCATTACGAGAATATTGAGATTGAATTTCAGTTTTTCATGAGTAAGCACAAATTGTTCGTATTATTTGGAAAGATTCAATTATGAAAATATATTAGTTTCTTTTTTTGAGATATTGTTATGATAATTGTTAAAAAGCAGCGCAATGCTTATAAAAAGCACCGCAATTACAGCATTGGAGTTGGTAATTGAAATACATGTAAAGATATCAGCTACATCGTTTGAAAAGAAAAAAATCTAAATTTAAGTTAAATTTTCTTTGCCCTGGTCATGACTTGGAAATAATGGAGATAATATCAAGAATCAATACTGGTAATATTGCTGTTAGATTTAAAGGTGCTTCTAATCTACTGCTATGAACTCGACATCTGGGTCAATCTTAAACGTACAAAAGACCTAATAGTCATATAGACCGGCTCGAGTTCAAAGGCTGTGTTGCAATGTCGTAGGTTGAAACGATCACTGGAGGAAATTCACATCTTAAACGATAATGAAAAAGTATTCTGCATAGAAATTTATTTTTGGAATCTGCAAGCTCGTATTAGGATATTCCTTGAAGCCACGTTTTAGTTCTTTCGTCATTAAAAGGGTCATGGACATGGAAATTGGATTCGTGTGACAACAAAATTAACTAAACATGATTGTAATTTGTGAGGAATAATACTTGATGCTTAAAATAAAGTAAAATAACAGGTTTGAAATGTATCTCCCATTAAGACCATCTTCATATTGAATTATCGGTAAACGCTTCTTTTACCCCTTGATCATCAAGATAAAATGTGTTAATAGACTTCTAGTTCAAAGAATTTATCTTGTTTCTAGTTTCTAGTTTCTAGTTTCTAGCATCTTCCATCTAGCCATTTTTAATGAAACTACACCGGTTAACGCACCTTTTGCATCATGATTCCTGAGGGAAAATAGTTTGATGACATAACATCTCCAAATAGTCTAGTCTAGCATCTAGTTTCCACAAACACAATTCAACTATTGTTTATAAACAAGTGTTGTAAAATAGATTATTAGACACTTCAGTATATAATACAGCTTCGCTTTTCTGAAATACGCAAGGAAAGGCACATTTGGTGACGTAAGCTTTTTTCTCAGATCTATAGCGTTATGCCAAATGTATCTCTTTTCACCAAGCTGTACAAACGGGTACCTGTTAAAGATCGTGTTGGAGGTTACCTGCCAGTGATAAGGTAGTGGTCAGGGCTCTATTGGGTGGGAAATTGCGTCATATAAATAGCCATATCATTTCGATTCGATAAAAGAATATTGGACATACTGTATAATTGAATTGGTGAATCTGTTCATGGCTTGGTAAACTAAAATTTTGGAGGTTTGGTTCACTCGTGCATTTAGTCGGGAATAGTGAAATGTTATGTAATCTTTGTGAGAAACCTTTTTTACATGTTTACGCAGACGTACAGTTGGATAACTATTTAGAAAGTGAATATACGATTATGCTTTCCTTTGGTGTCTTAATCGGAAACTTGAGTTGTGCAATGATGCCTGTCCGAGAAATAATCAAGACATGTGGGTTTATGATCATTATTATGTTTGTAAAAAGTTTACTTTAAACCAATCAGAATATCAAAATTTTAAAAAATAAAAAATTGAATTACAAAAATACAACGTTGTTGTCGGGTGCTTTACTTCTATAATACAATAAACTTAGATCAACATGTTTTTATACATGTATTAGGTTATATCATTGACTGTGCCATAACAGGACAGCCGATCTTAATTTATTTAGATTGCACTTCGCCAATTATGATCGAGTTGATTCGTAAACAATCACACACTGAACAGGCGATTTAATAATTCAGTTTTATAGACTAAGGCGTTATCGGAGACATTTGTAAACCACATAAACACACCGTAGTATCTGTTTTACTTCTTGCACATGAGCAGTAATGCATATAGTCTATTTAGTCACTGTGGAGCACAGTGGTGTAGTGGTTAGCATGTCTGCCTCTCACGCCAACGCCCCGGGTTCGAATCCCGGTGGAGACATCAAAAACATTTGTGACCGGGTTGTGTTGTTGTGTTGTGTCCTTGTGTCCTTGGGCAAGGCACTTCATCCAGTTCTTGCACTCAGTTCACCCCGCTGTACACATGGGTACCTGAACATTATGGACATATATGGACCATGATGTGCAGCTTATTGTATGTTTCTATTTTTCTACAGCTTTGAATATACAATATGATACATGAGGAAATGTTCTATACAAAATCTACTGTATACTCTACTTATTGTCATTTACTTTTCAAAATGTCAACAAGTTTCAACATTTTGTTGTGGATATGTGAACATGAGTGCTACGTTTTATTTGGTAATTTAATAGTATATGTTGTTAATGATATGACTGAAAATTTTATTTTAAAAGAGGTATCCGGATATATTTTGTTATGAAAGTAATCTGGTTTACCATCCAAACATTTGTTATAGAATATCGTTTTAACAAGATATATTGCACATTGCATAATTAACTACATGGAATCACAATGTTTTCAAGTAGTGACTCACATCGCTATGGCGCTAAATAGCTGATGACATGACAAATAATGACGTCATAATTAAGATGACGCCACATTGTTATAAAATTACTGCATGGCAGTGATATGTTAAGATATGTTCAGTGAAAAAGTAATGAAGAATGATTTTTTGGATATTTGTAACTTTTATCAACTAGTGTTGATATATATGATGTTACAGACATTTCGGTGATATTTTCTATTTATACATGATTCTACGTCTATTCATATAACTATTTAACACTATTTAATATATGTAAAGTTATTATTGTTTATATAATTTGGGGCGGATCTGAAAGAATCTGGAAGTATCCGGCAAGCGCATTCAACCACTTTTTTCCCTGTGTAAAGCAAATTATTAAAATATGATGAATTATAAGACTAATTATATTTAGAAAAAAAATTTTGTTTGGAAATAATCAAGACATCGTCATAAATGAACACAATCACGATCTAATTGCCTTTTGTGATTCACGAAAGTGTAATGTTGACGTCATATTGCGCTTCTTTTGAAACTTCATGCATCAGATTTGCTAATGAATCGACAAGACGATGCAATCTATTTGTTTTGCAGTCAGATAAACGCTATCTGTTTGAAGTGTTACTACAACATACATAGTCATACATTGATATATATTATGATAACCTTCATTTTCCAAAGTGAAAGCGATATAGATTGTATATTTAAGCCACTTTGAGAATTATTGGCAAAACCTGTTATATACAGCAGATGTTTCTGAGGAAGGTTATTATATATTTCTGTTATTATTGGTTGTAATTGTTCATATTAAACACTTAAATGTAAATAAACGATACGTGTCAATATAAATTCTCTTCCATATGCATGTAGCTTTTTAACTGCAGTTTCAATTCTCTCATTATCTTTGCAATTATTATTTGATTTTAGAGTATGTTAAAGGCGCTGTAGCAGGTTTTTCTAACTGAAATAAAGTGATCTGACGAAAAGGTAAATAAGTGTTACCAATGGCGAAATAATATTCCTGAATCAATAAAAAGAGTTCTTAAAGGAATGGACATGGTTCCGTTAAGCCATGCGAGACCATGTGTTCACTTTAAAATGGCCGTTTGAAGGTAGTTCAAGTGATTTGACCAGTAGAGTTTTGAATATGGTACCATGATAGAATGTCAATTATCTTGCTGTCTCTAACTTAAACATTCTCATGAGACCTGCAAATCTACCTCTCACACTGAAGAGTACGCCACTGTTGTTTTGTACCCCGCGCCATTTTCTTTCAATACTGATAACCATTTTCTATGGATACGGCTTATCGGGTCGTGTAATGAGATAATTTACCCTCCAACATTATACAAATATAGACTGGTGATGAGGTCAATACCTGTTTTTATGGACCCGAGAAAACAATATTGACCCAAAAAAAATGAAATATTTCAATGACATCTTTACAGTTTGTCTGTTATCATTGCAGAGCATTTTAACCATGAAGAGAAATAAATAGGGGATATCTGTCTTTTATTGACTAATACCATGTTTATCTCATCGAGTAAGGTAGAACGTGTATATTTGCACGAGTGGTGCAGTCACGGGTGTAACTATGTAACTTTCCTGCCTCATGAGATGAGATAAAAAAAAATATTTGTCAATAATTGACAGATATTGTATTTATTATCCATGTAATTACGCCACAACAGGGTTGTTTTCATGTTGAGAAAAACACCCCGTCACCAAAGTAACAATGTGACGTCATAATATAATTCGTTACGTCAGACCATTGTTTTATGAAGTCAATTTAAATCAGTGATTATTCTCACTGTTGCTTGATAGATAGTTTAATTCATTGATATATTCCAGTATGTCATTGCGTGTTCGTATAATTGAATTATCATACGAAATGATGGAAAAGTTATCATAACGCGTTGCTTCATTACGTCTGGTAATTTTACCTGGTGAGTGAATGACGTTTCGTATGAAAAGTGTCTTGGTGTTAATATTCATAGCATTTTATTCAAGGTGAAGACTAATTCAGATAATTGTTAGAAAAGATAAGATATTCTCAATGTCCATTGCCATATTTTTGGTACATATATCATGAGTTTCAATGACGTCATACTTGCAGATTGACTTGCTTTTGTGATTTTCAGGTAATTTTAAGAAAAAGACTAGATAATCTCAAGTTTCATTGCCACATGGCAGATACATATCTCTTATATACGTGGTGGCACGTGGTCCTGTGCATAGCTCAGTCGACCGCCATCAGTGAAGATCAGCAACAATTGGCGCGGCTTGCCGCATGGATGGGTTACCCGCTTCATTACCCGCTGAATTAAATGAGAGTTTGAAGGGTGGTTCCCTGCCCCACACTGAGACATGAGTGGAAAGACTTATGGTGTCACCCTGGGTAAGTGACTTTATTCAACGTGTACCTATGTTCACCCAGCAGTAAGTGGGTACCTGGTGTAAGATGTGGAGGAGGTGACCTTAAGCGCTTTGCGGCAGCTTAATTTAGACCAGGGTAATAATGTTGGAAGCGCCTTGAGTTCGCAGCGTGGAGATTTGTGCGCTATATAAAAACTATCCATTATTATTATACATATGTATAGTAATACCAATGATTCCGTCCGTCCGAAGACAATTTTTGTCATAGCTTATAAATCCTTAGGTATGCAGACACCTCTCTCTTTAAGTAAAATAAAAATATCAAACTTTAACAGTCGGGGGTATTAGTGAGTCAAGCTCACTTCTGTGCTTGTTATTATTATCTTGAGTTTCAATACTTGCAAATTGTCTAAGTGGCCTGATTTTCAAACATTTTACCCAGGGTGACAACTAAAATTATATAATTGTAAGAGAAATATTCAAACTAGCTTTTCCTTCTACTTCTATGTTTGGTATGTACATGTATGAAGGTTCAAAGGAGCTACAAAGTTTGTTTTTACAAAAACATGTATTTTGATATTGTGTCTGACAATTTGAAGAATATGATTTTAGAATTTCCAGTTAATATATTTTGATATGGATGAAAACAAGTAACTTTGGTTTTTGTTTTGTATATTGATAGATTGGTCAAAGTCTAGTTGTAGCATAAGTTCTATAATGTAAACATTTCAATATAAAGCGCCATGCAATTGCATTGCCATTCGTTGTTTATGTTTAATCTGGTTGAACTGTATGATTTACTAACAAATAAATAATTTCATTCACAAAAATAAGATTAAAAGTATTTTGTATAAATGCTATAACTAACTTTTGAATCAGTTTCAATAGCGTCATTATTTTTCGCCTTACTTTAAAGGCGCTGTAGCACCTTTTTTTGCATATCATGTTTTCTCGAATTAACCATTTATTATGAAAGTTTATACAATATATTGCTACGTTAATGGGTAAATCAAATCATTTCACGATCCAATAGGCCGTATCAATAGCAAATGTTTATCCATATACGAAGAAAATGGTTCGACGTATAAAGCGACAGTGCACGTGGTTTTGAACTCTTTTGTGTGGGAGGTAGCTTTTGTAGATCTTATGCGATTTTGATACTTCAGACAGCAAGATCGTTGACCATACCACCATTGTACCATATATAAAACCCTGACTTGAGTGTTTACGTATCGCTTCATCAGTCAGATCACTTGAACTACCTTCGAGTGTGAACACATTTAAATGTCCGCTCGATGGGAAATGGCCTCACATGGCTTGACTGAAAAATGTACATTCGTTTTAGAGATTTAGGAGATTTATTTAGTCATTGTAACACTTATTTGTCTTTTTGTGAGAGCACTTTATTTTAGTAATTAGAACGTCCGACAGCGCCTTTAAATGGTACGACAGCGCAAAATGCCCTTCCTCCACCTTTTCTCTCTTTGATTAACTTGTTCATTTGTATCATTATCGCACCTATTGATTCCTGATTGCTCCGATAGACTGATCCATCCGACTTTTCTGATTGGTCCGATTGGGTGATATATCTGACGTTTCTGATTGGTCCGATAGGCTAGTGTAGCGGACGTTTCTGATTGGTCCGATATGCTGGTATATCTGAAGAGTGTGATTGGTCCGATAGGCTGGTACTTCAAACTTTTCTGATTGGTCCGATTAAATACTGTCCTCATTATCGCGTTCTCAGATCGCATTCTATCCACATGGACAATCAATTGACCGATTGGTCAGATGGTGTAGACAGCGAATAGACAGGTGTCAGTAGATTCAGAGTAGATATCAAATTAAAAAGTAGCCTGTCCCTGAATGTAATCAAGTACTGCAATATTTAGCACCTCTCTCTGTGATTCCTGAATCACATACATTGATAATTACTTTCCCCTCTGTCGTCAGAGATGCTAACAAGTGCAATCGATAATTAGAAAATACCGCCTAGAGATAATTTTTATCATATGTATATTGTTTCCTCTGAACTTGAGATATATATGAAAACAATTTGAAAATCTTACTTTATCAAACATGTTGATATATGATTGACCTTGAGAAAAAAATGGTTTAAAACAAGTAGTTAAGAATGTCAACGATGTTTTCGTGTTATGAATACGCCATTTTGATTTTTCTTGAATGACCTTTTCAGCGCGTGGAGTCAATATTTAATCATCTGATGTCACCCGTAGGATAATATCTCGCTTATTTGAATTGAATACTGTCTTTGATATGACACTTGTAGAATCTTAAACCATATTTATTCTTAACCAAAACTACATTCATTGCTTGTCCAGTTAAAATGTCTTCATTTTTAAGAGAGCTTGTGTTTGTGTCTTTCGCTGAACCAAGTATAGAATATTGAACATCGGAGCTTCAAAGTTCTCCTATACTGATACTCTCCCCGCTGGATGTTCCATGTAAAAATGCCGAAGGGCCATTTTAAGCGATAGATCAAAGACTCCTATTTAACTGAATCACCTTTCTTTTCCCCTTGAATTGAGCATCTTCAATAACGAGAAACACTCTCCGGCAGTTCTTACGGTTTCGAAAAAATGATAAAATGGAATTAATTATTCATTGAAATTAAACGGACGTTATCGTGAAATCAAATAGCCATCGAAAGAGTCTAATGTATCCGCGATCTCGGAAAGCAAGCGCAGACACGACAATATTGTATCAATATTAACTTTATGTCAATAGCATTTTGACAAAATATTACCGTTGGATTATGAACAGATGATTTGTCAATAGAATTCATAAAACAGTTGTAGTTATCAATATCAAATTAAATGAAGAAGACAGGGAATTTATGGATGATTAACTTCTTTATTTAACAATGGCAATGTTTCGGTATAGGTCCTTATACCTTTATCAAGCACGTTGGAGAGATGATAAAACGTGCCCCCTTCATCATCACAGCTTCTAGAATGCCTCTCACACGTACGGAACAAAAAGTGTTGGAATCCGCTTGCCGGATTCTTCCGGATTCTTCATGATCCGTCAAATTTTGGGATAATCCGGAAGGATCCGGCAAGCGGATTCAACCACTTTTTGTCCTGTGTCAAACAGTTGATTAAATTTAATATTGATTATGAAGCATAATTTGGGTCAAGATTTTGACATGAAAGACTTGACGCTTTGCTGTTATTAGAAGGTTATCTGCAGGGGGGAAAATTATTGTACAGAAAGACTGGTTTAGTGTTGAAGTACATTTATACCGGTAGGTTTTTGATTTTAAAAGGTTGTACATTAAATTAGACAACCTTACAAAACGTGACCATTTATAGCACACGAAGAACTATCAGTTCGATATAATCACATCACAGGGGCTTGCATAACTTAAATATATGATATATTATTGAGTTTGATATATGATATATTATTGGGTTTGTTGGTCGCAAGGGCTTGTATAGCTTAACTATATGATATACATGTATGAAGAAGGTTGAGAATTACAGGGGCTAAATAACGTTGGAAAGACATAGACCTAGAAACCGATAATGTGTTTTCATTTCAGAAGTGACGATTAAATGCTTACCCTAACCTAATCAGAAGTTTAATTTCTTGCAGCGCTGATTTAACTGTCTAACTGATCTAACAAGAGTGAGTATTATACATGTGAACAAAGGATGACCCTTTGTCAGTGCAGTTGAAATAATGTAACTGAGGTCAAAATCAGATCCAGATTACGTGATATATATACATGAAGATGAACACACTTTTGTGGTGCATTGGTACTCAAAGTCAAGGAAAACGATATTTTTAAATGTATATGTAGTCATGTCCAAAGTTTACATTGCAATAAGAGGATTCTTCTGCGACATTGTACTTGTTTCTGATTGTCAAAAAACATGAGTGCTAACGGTCGATCAAGCCATGTTTTTCTTTGAGGGACAATTGGTGCCCTTACCCTTACTATGTATTCGTTGAAGTTTTATTGACGATATGTTAAGGTATCTCTGGAGAACATTTATTTTTATTCATATATATTATCAATGCATGTACATTATTATACCACAATCGAGTTATATATACAAGTGTGCATATATCGTGCGGAAATATGCTTTGTAAGCTTTGTGATGCTTTTGATTTGTCAATTTGACAAATAATAGAACTCATCCATTCACAAAGAAAACCTATAGAAGTCGGAACCATTCATCGAATGCTGAAAGCCTTGCTACGGTATAATAAGGCATTGTTGATCAGTCTTATGACTGATAATTTGTAAATATGTTACATATATGTATTTTTATGAAGTTATGGAATAAGTTAACATGCAGGGTTCTATCATTTGCACAAACAGAATGGCTGATCCCCTCAAACTGTTCCTTTAACTTCAAAGTGTATACTCCTTTCTTAAAATGTAGTTACACCAAGTATGTCCTACTTAATAAACAACCCGGGCTGTTGCGATTATGTGATACAGTAATGCAAACCTCTTGGGAGGTTAAACTCCTTTGTAGTTTCAGTGTTGAAAAAGAAAAAGGCAAGCCTGTTACTATGCTGGCATTTCTTCTTATGGCATGGCTTATGGCATGGCATGGTGTCCGGCGTCCGTCCATCCGTCCATCCGTCCATCCGTCCATAAACTTTTCGCTTTTTCGACTTCTTCTCCAGAACCAATGACGCCACAGAGTTGAAATTTTATGTGCAGACTCCTTGGCCAATGGGGATTCTAAATTGTAGATTTCGTGACCCCATGACCCCAAATGGGGTCACAGGAGTCACATCCTTAAAAAACTATTTTTATCTTCTTCTCCAGTTCCAAAAGGTCTAGAGAGCTGAAAAGTTGTGTGCAGACTCCTTGGCCCATGTGGATTCTAAATTGTAGATTTCGTGACTCCGTGACCCCAAATGGGGTCACAGGGGTCACATCCTTAAAAACCTATTTTCATCTTCTTCTCCAGTTCCAAAAGGTCTAGAGAGCTGAAAAGTTGTGTGCAGACTCCTTGACCCATGGGGATTCTAAATTGTAGATTTTGTGACTGTGACCCCATTTCACATTGTTAAAAACCTATTTTCATCTTCTTCTCCAGTTCCAAAAGGTCTAGAGAGCTGAAAAGTTGTGTGCAGACTCCTTGGCCCATGGGGATTCTAAATTGTAGATTTCGTGACTCCGTGACCCCAAATGGGGTCACAGGGGTCACATCCTTAAAAACCTATTTTCATCTTCTTCTCCAGTTCCAAAAGGTCTAGAGAGTTAAAAAGTTGTCTGTAGACTCCTTGGCCAATGGGGATTCTAAATTGTAGATTTCGTGACCCCATGACCCCAAATGGGGTCACAGGGGTCACATCCTTAAAATCCTATTTTCATCTTCTTCTCCAGTTCCAAAAGGTCTAGAGAGCTGAAAAGTTGTGTGCAGACTCCTTGGCCAATGGGGATTCTAAATTGTAGATTTCGCAGGGGTCACATCCTTAAAAACCTATTTTCATCTTCTTCTCCAGTTCCAAAAGGTCTAGAGAGCTGAACAATTGTGTGCAGACTCCTTGACCCATGGGGATTCTAAATTGTAGATTTTGTGACTGTGACCCCATTTTACATTGTTAAAAACCTATTTTCATCTTCTTCTCCAGTTCCAAAAGGTCTAGAGAGCTGAAAAGTTGTGTAGAGACTCTTTGGTCAAAGGTGATTCTTAATTGTAGGATTGTTTACCCTGTGACTCCAAATACGGGTCACAGGGGTCATGATCTAAAAACCTATTTTTTGCTTGTTAACAATGTATTACTTGAGATAACTTAGATATTCAACCTTAGATAATAAGTCAAATCCTGATGAGCTACAGAGCCCATATCTCTATTTTTTTATTGTGAAGATACACGATATATGCTTACTCCCTAGTCAGGTGGAATGATGAAGGAGAAAGTATATAATACGTAACGTAGTGTACCTGCACAATAAAGAACTTGTTATCCAGATAATTTTGTTTTCTTAATGCATTGTACATATAAATGCCCTGCAAAGACTTACTTCGAAAAACTGAAAAATGTGCTTTTTAAGTTAATCAGGATGGACATGTGAAGAAAACCGCTATAATACACAGACCATTAAATAGTCTATACATAGCATAGGGACACATATTGATGCCATTGTATTACAATTTATAGTTTCAACAACATTAATGTTTTAACAAAGGCCATTAGGATATCAACAATATATATTTTAAAATAGTTCTATTCATTTCCATTCAGCGAAAGGAAAAGTTTATTTAGTAGGATTCAAATACATACATATAAGTAGGATAAATGAAACTTACATATTTACAATGATCTGCTATGTAGTGTTCTGGGTAAAAATATGCAGAGCGCCAGATCTGTGCATCTTTTAGATTGAATCTAGTAAATTTTAATTAATTTCATTTTACTCTTAATGATATCGTATCTACACTGTCTACCAGATATCTTATCAGATTTCGTAAAAACTACAATGAACACTTTAGCGATATTATAGCATGATGAGGGTGCACCATTTCTGCATAATATATTTAAATTTCAGAAGTTTTCATGTCACAAAAAATGGCGATTGTTGAAATGAGACAACAGAAATGTCATACAACCACGAGCAACAATACAGGCACGCATTCGCATTAAAGTGGTGATGACCAGAAAAACATGTAGCAGTCTTCATTGGGCGTGGTTTTCATGAGTGTTTTCACAGTTTTTCCACCATTTCAATGGACTTTCATATTACCTATTGTTTCAGCTTAACGTGGAGACCACCATTAATTATATTTCAGAATTTTTTTCATTTTCATTTTAAGAAAAATCAAGTAGGCGTTTCTTTTGGCCGACAGTGTAACCGGTATAAATTGCCCTTTATTCTTGGTGACACCGTAACTAACTGGTACATCACTGTACGTCCTCCAGGTACCATCGGGACAAATGACCGCTGACCGCACTATCAATTTCACGTTCTTATTATCTCCAGCGGAGCACAAAACAGAAGCTCCGTTATGTCTTCATTGTCAGATCTGTCTTGGCCTATTTTTGAAGGATATCATCCATTTATGAAATATATTGACACTTGTGGGTGTGTAAAACGAATACGTAAACTTCGTAAATACATGTACGTAAATGACGCAAACTTTGTACATATACGTAATTAAATGGCGTAAATCGCGATATGTAAAAGTTAAATCAAATTTGATATATACTCATGGTAATAATGGTTGACACCCCCTAATAGTTATAGGAATGAAATGTTATATAAATAACATAACGTGTCAGTTTCGATAATGTTTGCGGTAAAACATGTTACTACTGGATGTCTTTTTGTGAAAAGTATCCTTGAGCATTTGCTATTTCTCCACTTGTACTTTAAAATACCAAAGAAAGAGGAATATAAGAAAAATGAAAATTATTCAAAAGAGTTCATTCCTTGTGTCTTGAGACCTTGGCATTGGTATATTGTTACAGTGTTTGAGTGTTCTCATTTTGGTTCTAATAAATGATAAAACGTTGCATTTGAAAAATAAATTCTACTGAACTTAAATATACACGAAATCTTTCATGGAGTCTCATTCGCACATGATACAAACATGAAAAGTATTACATAGTTTACATCATGTATTTGTGCCATTTGATTTCGAAAATACAATAATATCGAACAATATTAATTTTCCGTTTAGGGGTTTCAACAATGTTTACCATGAGCATATTCTCATATCAGGTAACTTTTATTCCCACAGAGGCTTCCCACAAACGTTACTCCACTCACTTCTTTCTTCGTAACGATGGAAGAACTGAGTGGAGTAACATCTGCAGGAAGAGAATGGTGAAATGGATGGTGTAATAACTCAGATATCTGTAATAGACGATTTCAAGGGATTTAAATCATTATGGCAAATGAATTTCTATAGTCGATTATGTAACGTAACTCTGTGACACCAGTCGTTAACAAAAATGAAAACCCTACCAGTATCGTCCTCGTATTCTGTTGTTGAGGTATGCATTCAAAGGAATAAAGGCATGGTAAAACGATTTGTGAAAGTCCTCTCTTGAGGTCCTGTCGTCTTGACCACATAAACATACCCGCAAGTTAAAATTCGAATCTCTACCATTGTCTACTTTAAGCCCTATTGCATTCCCTTAACTTTTTTGTGCTCGCACATCAGCGTGCACTAGTTATACGTCAAGCACAGAAACGGTAAAGAATTATTGCATGAATGTTTTAGGGCTGTTCAGTTTACTTCTATGCTCGAAACTAGTCCATGTTTTTTAGAAACAAATTATAAGGAAACTTGAATGAAAGTTGTTATATTTAATGATTGATATGAAGATTTTAACTATTTTGGAAGGAGCCGTGTGTCATTGTTCCTTTAAGTGAGATCTAACTTTTGTTGAGGGTTCATTACAATTTGAGAACTTTTTAGATTTGATTGGCTCATCATTTCCTTTTTTAGAAATAGGATAATTTTACTGCTTAAAAATGGCAGCTGGAAGAACAGAGACTGTAACAAGATATATCTAACCCCTGATCGAGGAACGTCTAGTACTTGGAATACTAACTTAGTACATGGTTAATCCGCTGGTATATGAGTAAGATACCTTAGATAATGCGGGGTCTGCTTTCGATTTCGTCGTCTCAAGTATACCTTTATGTTGGGAACATTAGTAAGCTGGTAGCATTATGAAATCCCTTGGTGACTTTGAAACAGGAGCTGATCACAAGGGATCATCATTATGACCGAGGTTGTAGAGAGTTATTACAGACTAAGGGCCTAAGCCAGTGATGTACTGCTTTAATAAAGTTAGCTTCTATGGCGTTTTTGTTCTCTTGGCTGATGTTAAATGGTTCCTTGCTGATGAGACCGTTCATGTAAAGATTTACATAGATGAGTAAGTAAAGCTAACGATTATGATATGCATGGGCTCTTGCTTGAGCCCACGAAGGTAATGAAGGCTATGTAATTGGACAGCACTGTCTGACTAGACGTCGAAACAAACGTTAATGTTGATTATCGAATTACCCTGGCAATTGTTTTCTGATAAAGCAATCTCGCAAAGTTACAGTTCAAGATATGAGTCTTTGACATGAAATAGCATCTCTGGATGGGTTTAAACCGATTATACCCTTGTGGGGAGATCTGTTGGTGGTTATAATTATTAACGTAGGCGGATCGATCGCATACACACCAAGCAATCAGTTCAATAAAATAACAAAAAATAGCGGTTTGTAGACATTTGTTCCCTAAATAATTAACAAAACGTTATAGACAGTTTATGCTTGTACGTCAGCGTTTTAATAAACGATTTGTTGAACTTATACAAAACCATAACAACAGTTTGTACATTTTGTAATTTGCCTACGTCAGCTGTTTAATAGTTTCGTGGTTTGAAATATTGAACTTTCACAAAACCGTTACAACATCAGTTCATGTAAAAAGAATTCTTCCTTTGATAAACGTTTCGTGGACTGGAATATTTAATTTTAACAAAACTGTAACAATATCAATTCCTGTAGGTTTCTATTTCAGCGTTTTAACATAACAATAGTTTGTGCATGTCCCTGCTAGAAGTTTTAGTTAAATATTAAACAAAATCTTAACCGTAGTGTTTGCACGCTGTCGTCATCAGCGTACACCAATCGTTTTTAGATATTTGAGATTTGCTGAAAATCTTAAGCGGAGTTTATACACGTGGTCTTCTATACGGCTTGATCATTTAAACACTACACAAAATCATAACATCAATTCATGTACGTGCCTTCGTCAATGGTTAAAAGAGATTTTGATCTTTAGAATTTTGAACACGCACAAACTCTTTCAGACAAAACGCGAGTCTGAATGATAATCCTACACACGATAACAACAACTTATGAGACGTTTGAGGGAATATTTTTGCGTGTACAAATGTATGATTATACTCCTGTCGTGCTAAGTGCCGATTTCAGCGCATTACAATGTATGTCTGCTTGTCTTAAGTAGGAGGAAGCCTCCATGTTTTCTGTACACTGACAGTGGAGTAGATCGATACACTCTATATAACCGTGGAAGAAGGATAAACTAATCAAATTTCTTCTTATATCGGACGCCCACTGGATCCTATTACATTATTGTTTATATAGAACAATCATATTAACTTCGATAAAGCACTCAGTATAACGTACTGATATGTAAAAATAGTTTCTAAATTTGTGAAAGTACGAAAAAGCGTTAAAACTTTACATTTCAAGTTTACATATTTATTATATGCCATATTCAATGTTGACACTGCAAAAATATTTGATCAGATCAAATATGATTATGTTTCCACTAGTGTTGATGTAATTCCTACAGTTATCAGTGAATTAATTATCTTATTCAGTTTAATTGACAGCATTATAGGAAGTTTCATTTTGGTCCTTTGATCCCCGACTAGATTTTCGCTTGTAATATTGTTTTTATTTAAATATACGTAAAAATTATCTTTTGTCATAAAATAAGCTGACCTGACTGCAAAGAAGGCATTTGAAGTGAAGATTGAATAAATTTAACGTACTCTGTTTATGTGCTATTTGGACATCTTATCTATGCCAGTTTAAAATAAACATACATAAACTTGTCTTTATTCTTCACAGACATCTCTGCAATGACCACATGATCACCAGCATTAAAGAGTTTAATTATTTATCTAAATAGATTTTATGATTCACTGGCTTTATTATATGCAAACCTAGATTAACCCAAGAAACCATTAATGTGTTATGGCGAGATTGTTTTTTTCCGTTTTCAAAGACGACATCACAGAAAGCTTTCAAAAGAAAACGCGGATGCTCATTTCTCAACTCTCCCAAACGATATCAAGTATACTTTTACCCAAATTACTTTACGTAATTAATAAATATACCAAAATGTCAATCACATTCTACATGCTATTCCTAATTTCTGATGTGATTCTCTTGTAACACTTAGTCTAGTTAACGAGCTAGAGGCCATTAACGCGTTAGCCATAAACCATAGTATTCTACGTTAACGTCAGATAAATGCCGTTGATATTAACATCATCTTCACAGTTTCTTTCTTCTTTCGTGATAGTGTTAACTACATCTTGTACGTTCTTTTATAGTCTTATCCGGCCGATGACGAGCTTCAAGCTTCATAACGGTAAAAGAGGTCTTGCAATTAATCGTTGAAGCCGCGGTTTGATGAAGTCTCTTTAAAATGGTTACGGGATCAATTAATTTTATAGTTACGGGTATGTTAAAAGATTGTCAAGTACGTACTAGTATATTGTATTATTTACGTATGTTGCCAATGAATCGAATAAGCTTTAAAAGTAGCCAGTTAAAAGTTTTATTTTGTCAATTTACATGGCAAAATTAAAGAAAAAACTATAAATCAGCGGGATCGAAAAATACGAGGTTGAAGGCTGGAGGACGGACCTTATACCGTACATACATGCACGTGGTACAGTAACGAAATGGGAAGTCTCAATATGAAATCACTTTGTGAATTTAAGTGTTGAGTTTATATATAAGAACATAAATGACAGTAATTACAAAAATATATACTAGAAAAATATGCAGCATCAAACATAGTAAGCCTCAGCTTGCATCAACTGATATTAGCAATCGTTATATTCGAAACTGTTGTGAATCATTATCAGTTTTCTTTCCATAATTAATCATATTTACGAAACAGTATGTAACTATGCAAACCTATAAAACAAAACAAAAAGATATAAATTCATATTCCTAATGAACAATATTTGGTGGTTAAATAGAACGATAAACTGTAAGTGGCTATGCATAAAAATACAAAAAGATAGGAATTCATATTCCTCATCAATAGTGTTTGTTGGTTAAATAAATAATAAACTGTGTACACATATAAAACGCAAACATTTACAAACAGGAAATATAAATTCATTTTCTATATTGACTTTGATGTGCAGAATTTATTCACCGTGTGAGCATGCAAAGTAATAATAGATTAACTTAATTTGCATAATTGAGCGAGGGTTTGAAACTAAATGCAAACACACATTGTCGGGAAACACCTCTAGGTCGTATATTGTTATAAAATATGTATGACTGTCAAATTTACCTTCAACTTTTTGTTCACAGACGGATGTATGTTTGCTTATGATGACAGAAATCAATAATTTTCTACATCATAATTGTATAATGTTTAACATCAACATATAAATCTTGAGAAGAAAATACATCAATTACTGTGCATAATTAATTGTAGAAACAACGCAACATAAATATTTACAAACAACAAATTATGAATCGATGTTTATGGATTTTATATTTAGGATGTCTGGTTATAAAGAAAAATCAATTTCCCTTGCATAACTGAGTGCATATTCGAAACAAAATACTAAAACATTAAAAACAACTTTTCGACAACGATATAAAAATGACTGGATCAATATTCACATGAGCAGTTTTTGCTTATTTGCCAGTCCCGATTTTCAGTTTCATGGATATATATATATATATATATATATATATATATATATATATATATATATATATATATATATATATATATATATATATATATATATATATATATATAAATATATATATATATATATATTTCTTTGCATACCTGATCATAAAATCAAACATAGGCAACCCTTATATTTGAAGCAGTAATGTCGATTTTCCCCATAGTTGATGAAGACAGTGAATCAATTTTTGCAATCTTTGCATAATTGATAATAACTAGAAAACAAAGCAAAGAAATATCAAAACGCAATATAAATTTCAAAATATGTGTTGATGTACAACCAAATCTGAATGACTATATATAATATAGGACCAAATGTATATTTGGAATGTATTAATGAATACGTTTTAAAAAATCCCAAAATGACGTCAACACATGTATATTTAGGACAATCAAAATTATACTCGTTATCTTCGTATACTTTTTAATTGCATTAATGACTACGTGCTGTGTACACTAAGAGTGTAGACTGCAAGCTAATTCCGTATATGTCCTCCGCCTTCCACAACAATTTGAATTAATCATTATGCCTGAAATGTCAAACACATTATTCTTTTAGTTCCAATTGAGCTAATAGGTAAGGCAAGGATAGGCTTGCTCAAATGATTCCTTTGCATTATGTAAATCATCGAACAGGTATATTTCTTGCAAACAAAATGACTGCTTTGAATGCCAAAGAGTGTTCAGAATAGACCAATATGCCTCCGGTCTGAATCAATTCACCCCGATAATTTCAAAGAATGTTCCCCTTTCTTTAGTGTGGAACGTCCGGGCTACTACCGTGGACTGGGGCTATAACAGTGGTCCGACGCGCATCATAAGACTCTATTTTGGTGTCGAACAAAAAGAGTACCCCCAGGGCAAAGCATTAGTAAAATCGAGTGAATATCTGCAGACGGGAAGTAAGATGACCTCGAGTTATGCTTCTTTCAATATTCAAAGGAAACTGCTTATTCTGGATGTTCACTCTGAGAGAAAAATAAAGTTTGTAAGAACGAAAGTAAAGAGGAAAAACACATTTGCTCATGTATGAATTTATGCGAAGTGGTGGCAATTGAAGAGAAATACAAAATTGTGTATGTTTTAGTTATCTTGTGATATGGGCAATTGACTTAATCATTTAGTGGTAAAGTTATCGTATGATATGGGCAATTGACTTAATCCTTTAGTGACACAATTATCTTATTATATGGGCAATTGAATTAACCCTTTAGTGAAAACCTTACCATATGACAAGGGCAATTGACCTTACCCTTTGGTGACGGAGTGATCTATGATATGGGTAATTGACGTAATCCTTCTGTGACAAAGTTACCTTATGATATGGGCAAGTGACTTAACCCTTCAATGACAAAGTTACCATATGATATGGGCAATTGAATTAACCCATTGGTGACAAAATTATCTTATGATATGGATAATTGACGTAATCCTTTAGTGACAAAGTTTTCTTATGCTATGTGCAATTGACTTAACCCTTTAATAACAAAGTTTTCTTATGATATGTACAATTGACTTAACCCTTTTGTGACAAAGTTAATCCTTTTGAATAAGTAGTGGTTGGATATATATAAATGATAGATATACATTGTATTTATTTGATATTGAGCACCGACCATTGCTTAATTTACGTGGTAATGTGACGTATTAAGATCAGTATAAAATTATATAATTTTAGTCACAAAGTTATTTTAGGTTATGTTTAATTGACTTAATCATTTAAAAAAATCAATTGGTAGCTTTGTTCGTTAGATATATTGCCGTGCACCGTCAATGAAGTATTCTGCAATGTTTGCAACTAGTACGTTTCTGTAAATGTAATTAATACTGTTTTAGCTATAAAACCATTGAACATGTATTGAAGCTGTTTTCGTAGTATGTTTTCTTACAATCAATTATCAATTGAAATCGAGCATTTTAAACGTCAATTTCGTCTTTACATATTTTCTGTAAGTCTTTTACGTATATTTCACGTATATCATTCATGTATTTACAAGATATCATCTTGGTTCGACATAAACAGGATATATGATCTTTTGGCCATGAATAAAATATATCAGCATTTTTCGTTTCAACAGGATCGTTTTACCGGTACCATTTAACCTAATGGTTTGATATTTTCGTGTTGACGTCATAGATTGATTATTTTTTGTCATTTTGAAGAACATTTTCATTTACAAGACATTACATGTGTGAATGTCAGGAATAATAGTTTCAAAACAATCGGTTTATGTAGACCTTCTAAATTTTGGATTCAATTTTCAATTTGTAGATTCATAACGAAAAAATAATATAAGTTTGTATTCATTGGTTGAATGGTTGGCTTTTCAGCCATTTATATATGGTGGAGTCTACTAACGCCTACAGGGAAAAGCGCCTACAGTCTTAAACAAACAACTTATGCACCAGTGGTTTTGATGTTTACAGCCTTCAACCTTACATTAAAGTGAAATGAAAGAATTTTTTAGACAATTGATCGCATTCAAATCAATCATGATTGACAGAGCATTTTTGCATAGTCTTCAAAATGTATTGTGTAGAACGTAGAACACATATACAATATTCAGTAAAGATAAAATCGGACAAACATTTGGAATGTTTTTGTCGGTAATTGATTCAGTTATAATAATCATTATTGACTGGGATGTTTTCAAACTTATCGAACTAAAATATATCCAAAATTATAAATATTGATACAAACACAAAATGCATTATCTGTGCTTGAGTGATGTTTATACCAGGGGAGTAATGCAGTTTAATTGTGATATTCAAACCATTTCAATGCTTTACTCCCTTCACATTTTCGATCGTAACCTCTGTTCTACCATGACGAATTTCTCGTTTCTAACAAAATCCCCCAGCGGCGAAAAAGGACACTACATATGACATCCCTTTTTTATCCAATGAATTCACATTTTACATCGGCACACTCGTTTAAGCCTACCGAATTATTGCAAAGATCTTAGCCATTGACTGTAAAGGTTCTTGCTAATTATCATATGTCTTCGGAATATGTCTGATCTAAATAATACAAATAAATTATTTTTAGTTTTTGTCTCCGATTTGATCTTCTTTCTTTATCAGCATATTTATGATCAATTGATTCACAAACTCATACTTTGAGAAAAACGCACTAAAATAGAAAAAGTTTATCCTACGTTTCTATTCCAAAAATAGCACTATGACGTGTCACTGGCAAACGATTTACAACGGCGTCGCTGATTGCACAAGTAACTTCCAATGCAACCAGTCAGCACTCTCCATTTCTAGCCGACAAATCCGTCATAGTAGAACAGAGTTTAGGATCGAAAATCTGGAGGGAGTAAACTCTGTGGGAAGAGAATTATGTCAATGGTGTATCATAAATATAAAGGATACTTGTTACCTACTCAAAATTGTGCGCGGCCGTTGTTATACTAGAAAAATACTTGAAGATAATTTATTCTGTTTAAAACGATCATTATCGAGAGAGAGGTTTGCACAGTCATCAATATTTAAAACAAATATTATTCGGAATTATAATCATAATACGAACAATGAACACACAGCTGTTTTTATACCAGAAAAGCACATCTAGTTGAGAGGTTTAGTGGTTATTGATTGAATTTCCATTTAAACCAATCGCTGTATACAGAGATACTCACTCCGTACTATTATAAGCTTAATACCAACAATGAACACATAGTTTTATACCAGAAATATTTGCACATACAGTAGAGAGATTTTGAGATTATCGATTGAATTTCCATTTTAAACAATCATTGTTAACAGAGATACTCACACCTAGATTATATGTTTTTTACAATCGTTACTTACAATGATGAACAAACTTCAAAAACTAAAAGCCAAAGTGAAGATTACAGAAAAACAAAGATAGCCTTTTAGAAATACATGAACCCCCTCAAAACAATCATTATCGACTGACAGACAGACATATTTTATTCAGTATAAGGCCATTGGTCACAAATACATAGTTAAACATGAATGAGTATACTGAATAAAATATGTCTGTCTGTCTTATTGACTGGGGTATATATGTTCCGTGCAATCATCACAATCTGCAGATTGTGAGGTAACAATCTGAGTTGTTCGAACAATCTACAGGTTGTGATATGCCCTAGATGGTTCGTAACACAGAGGCGTCAAACATTTTAAAGAATTAATTTTCAAAATGATCAATACACTGTGTGTTTTCATTGCTTGAGTGTAGTTTAGTGAAGTTTATATGAGAAATGCACATGAAATGATCTTTAGGATAATTGAATGCCATTTACAACAATCATTACACCGGGTAATGTTTTCACAGTCATAAACATGTTAAACAATTATAATTATAAGAACGATAAATAACACTAATTGATAATCGAATAGAATAGAAGTGTATATGATAAAAAGTGAAAAGATTTTAAGATAATCGAATGCAATTTAAGACAACCAGAGAATGTTTGTGCAGCCATCAACATTTTTTTTAAATCATGTATTTTGGTAAATATAATAAAAACACTCAATGCATGATAGATTTCATGCCAGCACATGAAATGATTACTTTTAAGATAATTGATTTCACTTTAAATGATCATTGTGAAGAGGATGTTTGCACAGATATAAAACGTTTTATAACCTCGATCACCTCTTCCAGTGTACCGTTTATGTGTCTAACTCTCCCTTGAGATTCGCTTCATTAATGAGCTATCGAGAGCTCGAGATCACTACTCCACTGCTCTGATAACGATTCGGTTTGGGCTGACAGCTTGTGGGAAGAGATCACTGATACGGCAATAGTTGTATCGACGTTTTCCTGATGTTGTCGCCGTGTCTTCCAGCGTGAGCGACGGCGTTCGACGTTTCCGTTCCGATCTGTTGATCTCTCCTCCCATCTTATCTCACCGTGAGAGGAATGCATCTGTTCATTCGTCCTTCCTTTGTTCAATCTATCTAGTATCACTGCACGGTCCTTGGTCATGCCATTAGCTGTTTAAATTTACACATAAATATTGACTCTTTTGGAAATTAAAAACGATTTAATCATGCCCACACTAATTTACCTGTCTTAACTGAAACATTAATATCAACAATATTTTTTTTTAAAATAATTTAATTAATTATATCAATACTAATTTGGTTAAAATTTCAAGATTCTTATTTACATTATTTTCGGAAATATTAATGATAGTTGATGTCAATATTAATTTATTATTATTTTACTTTTAATGTAAATATTGTACATGTATATTGATGTTCAGGGGCTACACTTTTTATTGCATGTTCATTAAACTTGTTCTGGTATACATCAAGATATGCATGGCCACGGCGTTGTGTGGGTGGATAACGCATAAGATTCTTCATAAAATTCTAATAAGTGGAAAAGGTAAATTGGTCTCGTAATAGCTAATTCTCATGTAATCAGAGCTATCATCCATATAGCGAAATAGCTCAAAAAGGCTGTTTTTAATTTCCTTAAGAAATTTTTTTTCAGAATAGATATTAGATTACCAAAAGCTAAATTATGTATGTTGAGATAGGCAGAAGTTGCGATGAATCGATCTACACGAGGATTAGTGTATTATCTATGATATGGTCCCTGAGAAATGATTGATATGATATATATTATTAATCTTCATCCAGATCCATTATATATGTACCAGAAGAATGGAATTATCTCTTCATTATTTGGTCTCGGTTGTTTCATTACATTGCAGGAGAGATTACAACAAAGCTCACTCAGGGCTGACTGGACCGATCTTACCGTGAGAACTGGTTTTGTCTTCATTATTTAGTCTCGTAAGATGTACATTCAGTGCGAGTCTAACACTTAGACTCCGACAAAAATGTTGAAAATTATGAAATTTCTTAAAATCCAATTTAACATAAACTCCTTCTTAATATTTTTTTTAAAATAGCGATATGTAATGGAGAATACAGGAGGAGCAGTCGATTCATCGGATATGGTAAACGTAGCTTCAGCCCTTTTGAAATGGATTCTTCCAGACTCGTGCATGGCGCCAATCTTACACGCTAAGCGAAATGCCAAAAATGCCATAATGCCAAAATGCGTTTCACACTTCTTGTATTGAACGCAGGGTTCTAACTGACAAACATATGGCTTCTAACAAACCATTGTAGCCTAATGGATAAAGGCACTGCGTAATAGCTATAGACGAAGGGTCCCGGGTCATAGATTACACAAATATTTGAGATATTTTAAAATGCTATTCATACATACCAAGACAAAATACACCAGGCTTGAACAAATTACTTGGTGACACGTTACTAAAATGTCAAAACCTGACACCCCTCCTGACTGGGACAGTCAATGACCAGTAGATTCTTAATAATAATCCATTGTTAACACAATAGAGTGACGTCATCACCATGGATTGATTTACGAATAAATATTTTTTCTGTGTCTTAGAGTAAGACTTACTCATTGCAAGAGGTAGAGAAGGTGATCTCAGTGAGAGAAGACAACCTCGGTGACTCAGGGATGAATGTTCCAATACTCTACACATACCAAATACATATAAGGTTAGGAAGGAGAAGAGAGGAGGGGGTGAGATAAGGAAACTGGGAAGAGTGAAAAGAGGCGGGCTTGAGATGAGGGAAATAAGGGAAGGAGTAGAGAGACGGAAGTGAGAAAGGGGCGTCTAGAGGAGAATAGTGACGGGGGTGACGGAAAGGAATCTGGGCAGGAGGACAAGAGACGGGAGTGAAAGAAGGGAAACTGAGGAGGAGGATGAAGAGAGGTGGGAATGAGAGAAAGGAAACTGATGAGGAGGGTGGGAAACTGGTGTGAGTGAAAGGAAACTGGGAGGAATGAAGAGAGGTGGGAATGAGAGAAGGGGAAATGGGGCGGATGAAGCGAGGCGGGAATGAGAGAAGGGAAGATGGGGTGGATGAAGAGTGGTGGGAATGAGAGAAGGGAAAATGGGGCGGATGAAGAGAGGCGGGTATGAGAGAAGGGAAAATAGGGCGGATGAAGAGAGGTGGGAATGAGAGAAGAATTTGGGAGAAGAGAGACGGGAGTACGTGACTGGGGACAATAGGGCGTATGATAAGTACTAGCAATAGACATTGAGATACAGAGAGAAAGATGAGTGAGAAAAGGATACTTGAGGGAAATAGAGAGAAGGAGTATATGGTGTGAGAATAAGAATAAAAACAGGATTGTAGGAAAAATAGAAGAAAAGGAGGTTAAAAAAGGACATTGATTTTCAATTACATGTAGTACATGAAATTGATATCTATTGTCACATCATGTCCTTGATATTCAATAATTTAATGAGAATGGGTTCTATTGTCACATGATGTAATTACCCTCGTCGAACACACTGAATTGAGCGGATTCTATTCCAATGCGCTGAACGTTCTTTAAGTGTGATCATTAATAGAGATGATCAATATTTAATACCGGATTCGCTGCACAGCTTCGTAACTTCTTTGGTTGGTCTTATTTACCCGAGCATTTGATCTACTGTCAACGATCTATAGCCTCTCCTGTGTCAGCTCGTTTGAACTAATTTTATTACGACCTGTGAAAAGAAAACGTAAAACGCCCTAAGTCATGTGTGCGCTCCTTCAGCTTTACTCTCGATACCTGATTAGCCAAACAGTTTTTGTGAGAAAATTATAGATATTCAGGCGTACTGCCGTCCCCTGTAAGCCTTTGAACTTTGCGTATAAGAACTTGTGAATCTAGTATTTAAAGAACAAGTGATACGTATTTTACGCAGCCTGTAATATCCTATGTCGTCAGAGATCCGTTTATAGTTTTGCCATTTAAAACGCTTTTACCAGATCCGCATCAAACACTTTTTCAGTCCACTAATTTCATTTCCTAAATGGAGATAAAAGTTGTTAAAAGATGTATGTTCAATGTATATCGAAGTTGTAAACGCCCGCACCTGAAAGAAACATTAATGGTATCCACGATATTTGTTGATATCCGGTCGAGACCTTACTTTTATGCAACACACATTTCTTACAAACAAATTTCATGTTTTACATGCCTAATAATATTATCTAGATCTTTGGAAATGTTTAGGTTAAATTTTTCGCACTGAATTAAGCTATTTTAGGTCATACGAGGGCATATGACCTCACTTTAGCTTCCTTTCGGTGCCATAAAATACTAATTAGTCTTTACAATTGACCTGCTGTCCGTAATTAAAAAGTTGAGACGGCTGAATTCACTCAGGGATATCACGATTAAAAAGAGTCGTTGATGTGCAAAATGGGAAATATAGAGTTTAGAAAACGGCTGAACTAGGTTTTCATTCAGCTCTTGCACATAATTTAATCTCTTAACTAACAACAAAGGTTGGATAGTCTTCATTAAGGAGTATCTGTTACTTTACCGATTTGTAATACGCAGTGTAAGCATTGTTGTTAATATAACCATAGTGCCTGCCGTTTTGTGGCCTTCGGGTTGTGTGCAATTTTTTAATATTGCTGATATTGTAGTACATGAGGATTTAATACAACGTTGCATTAATTACTTTTAATGTTAACTATAAAACCTGAATACGTACATATTTCCCAGATAACTAATATAATACATTATCATACAATGAATGGCGTTCTCGGCAGGATAGAAGGCAACGGATATTTTCGGTATCCGTTTGGGTCATATACGGATAAAGATGCAAATTACAGAGGTCAAGTGACGGAACTTCTTTTGAAAATGACGTCACAAGCATTAACATTTCGAACGCCAGTAATAACCGTAACAGTTGTAATAGCGTAATAGCTTCATGTAAATAGACATACTTCATTTCATATAGATATACATTAATTTGAGAAATGACAAAGCAAACATAGTGCAATGCATATTACGGAAACAATTATTGTGATCAAGCAGTGCCAAAACATGTTCATCACGAGTCGAAAACTACGGAGTAAACACTTTATAAATACTCACAGGTAACACAGGCAGTTTGAGTCACATATGCATTTATCGAACGTCAATCTTCACTGTTCTATAATGTGACTTTTGTAAAGGAGATTTTAGAATTCGCTGCCTAACATTCAGTTTAGCTCTCCGTGTAATGTGTGCGTCGCCATTTGCAACCGGGCGGAAGGGAAGCAACTCTTGCCCCTTCAAGATGGACTCCCCTTCACTCATGATTACACGAAAGGACGCGAGTTCGAATTCGCTGTCCTCACCTTAAATATTTTTCATTTGAAAAAAAGTATTTTAAAACGTATTAAAATATTGAAAATTAAGATCATGTCAAAATAACAATTATTTTCACTGAAAGCATAATTTAGGAGGTGTTATTTTGTGTCATTTTACTGTGAGAATAGCACGCAGTTCATTTGCATATATCAATACGCGTAGTTACAGTAAAGTTCAACTTTGAAATGAATGTTGTCATGCTGTTTTGCACAAAACGAATGAAAAATGACATTGTATGATAAAGAAGTTATCATGCTCGTGTGTTTTGGGATGGTAAATATCCTGCATTAGGAATAAACACAATGTATTTAGCTCGCCAAGGCTGGCAAAATACAATGTTTATTCCTAATGCAGGATATTGACCATCCCAAAACACACTCTCATGATAACCTCTATTTAGGACAGATCATTTGCAATATCGAAAGATGTGTTATCTGTGTATTATTTATATTTGAAAGCAATTGGCGTGCAACAGTGCCTTTAACTTTAACCAAATGTTGATTTTGAAGGACACGTTATTATGAATTAAGTATTCAAACTAGGTTTTGCATTTTAAGTTATATATTGTGAATACTTGACAACACAATGTTTATTATCGAAGCCATAACGTTCTAATTTAATCTGCACAAGTGTAATGCTACAGGTAGTGGAAAGTCGTTATTTGCCTTTTGTACATGTTTCTGTGACCGCACACTCAATGTTAAGTGTCGTAGAGAGTTATTGTATTGTATGCGGGTACAGGGTACATTGGTGAGCAAATAAAATCGGATGACCTATTCTTTAAGACGGCTAAAACTTTATAAATACATGCCATTTAGATACATGTAGTGAACAAATATAACATTGTTACATTTAGGATAACACTACCTTCCATAGTACAAATTCTTGTACTTTTTCGGCTAGTCGAGGCCTGGTGGTGGTGTGGTAATCTGTTGGTACGATCAGTGCTGGTGATAGTTGCCTTACTCTGAGGGTGTGGGTTCGAATCCCGCAAGGACTCGGCCGGAAAAAGTACAATAATTTATACTATTGAAGGTTGTGTTATCCCAAACGTAAAAAAACTAAACCTTAGTTCGATCTGAGGTTGAAGAGTCAAACTCATTTTGTTCAATTTCAGAAGTGAAAGACCATTCGCTGATCAGATATGAACAATATAACTGCATTATCATTTTCTTTGACATTTCATAGGTAACAGTTTGCGCTATGTTTCAGGTACGGCCAGGAGGACCAGCTAGACTCGAACCCAGACACCCAGCCCTGGCAGGATTGAGACCGAAATCAGGGGAGGCAACCGCCGGGGTAACGTCAACACACCATTTGACGCTCAGCTTCATCCACGTGACTACAGACGAGACCACAACGCGAATATGCTCACATCGAGGCTGTCCAAAAACTGATATTCTAACAATTGTTTTAGATGTTTAACTGAAAACTACTATGTACCTGCTGTAATGACCTAATGATTCTTCGTTATGTTAATCTTGATTTAGGTATACGCCCTTTTTGCTTTCCTGACCCCAAACTGCCCGTTGTTGAAAGAGTCACACGCAATGTTCCGTATCAGGGACGCTATGGTAGCAACAGCTGAAGAAAGGAAAGTAACCTCAACCTTATTTCAAGATGTTAATTTGTAATTTGTAGGATACGACTTGGCAATGAATCCACATCAGTTCATGAGAATATTAACATATATCTATGTGAGACCAGCTCACGGATAGCTGTTGGTATTGTAGCCTGCGTGTTCTGGGCAAAATGAGCGGGCGTATACTTCAAATCAGAAATCTATCGCACAAAAAAGCTAATCATTTGTGACAATACAACAATTTATTATTCAAATTAAAGAGGGAATTGTATCATTTTCTGACCTTGACTTAACCAATAAAGTGTCAGTTGGACAGAAGCATTGTCTGTGTAATTGTCTGGTGTTCCAATAGCATACGTAGTGGCAGAAAATATCTACATACGGAATGAAGCGCCATAAAATTTCTGAGAGACAAAATGATCTTTTCACTATTCAGCTGAGAGAACGAAATGATAGTCAAACTATTCTCACCACAGAGGTTAAATGTACATGCACTGTGTTGTTTGGGTTCACATTTGTCAAACGTTATAAGGTGTGTTATTTCATCGAGAAGTACTGAGTATTGCCATTTTGGTGATAGACGACTCAGTACACAGGTAGGCAGATAATGTAAAGGTAAAAGTAGCGATATCTAATCGAAAATCGGACAATGCACAGCGTGTGGCGCGCGTCAATTAGTCAAACGTAATTTTGGAAAGTTATTTTCAACACACCAATAGACAACTTAGGGTTGAATATTTTTAATAGGTCCTATAACTTCTGCTCATGTAGATGGGACGTGTAGTTTCGGTTTGTCCACTTAGTAAATGATGTTCCTCGATCTTAATTGGAAACTAGTAATTATTATGATGTAATTGGCAATTAAGGATGAAAATGCAAGTTGAGTGAAATTATTTGAACTGACATCAGCACACATCGTATGTTGGCACGTATTGATACCAAATACAATTTTATGAAACACAATGGATGCATCTTCAGTCATGACAAAACGTTCAATCTTTTTTCTTTTTCTTGTTGAATCAACCATCATCAAATTCAATTGGGAACTCACAAACGTTGTTTTAAACTGACAAATCTGTTGGTTCTCAAAACCGGGACTAGGGTTTCTTCTCCTGTGCGATGCGCGCATATTGCCTAGGAAGTGGCCTACGTATCCAACTACAGTTAGGGACCGACTTAAAAGGAGGGTTCTATCGGGGTATTTTTTGTGGAAACGAAATTCGGAAGGATATTCCTGTTTACATATATATGTTATTTATACATGATTAAAACACAGTGAAATTGAAAGATACTAATGAAGGTAACATGTTATATTTCACAACTTGATAAACACAAGCGCACATTTGTTAAAAATTAAAACAATGAGAACTGAAGCCATTCATCGGCGCTGCGAGTGGGGGGAACTTTGCTACAGCATAACAGCAAATTGTTTATTAGTTTTATGACATGTTATGTATTACTATGTGGATACTCTATCAGTGTATGTCTTTAGTTATCAAAAATATGCAAACTTAGGTACAATATAGCGTGTTTTCATTTAACATAATGCCAAAAAATCCAATATGGCGACATTACCCTCCTTTTAACAACTCTCAGCTGATTGATATAAATAAAGGTTTAGCCAATCAGCTGAGAGCTGTTAATTCAGTGCGTTGGAAATGCAGGTCACTTCCTCCAAGATGGTGTAGGTCGCTGGAAGATTTGCTTGTAGTTATTATAAAGTTGCAATAAAGTTGTTACGGTAAGATACAACGACCGATTCAAGTATGTCACATGTAAGTGATAGTAGAAAACTCTTTTCGAGATTGATTGCTTTGGCTAGGAATGAAAACAGACTTTTTCCTCGATTTTTATCGATGTGTTTCTCAGACACCATTTTGCCGACTCAAGTTTAACTTTGCTTTAAATTTATATTACGTGTAAGATGTGTGGTAACATTTTGAAATGTGAACTTGTTTGGGGGTAAACTTCGCGTTCGTTCCCTTTCTTTATTTATTAGTATAGGGTGTATCGTATCGAAGTATTGGATCTAGAAACTGTTTGTTTTTTTAGCATAGGGTGTATCGTATCGAAGTATTGGACCTATGAACTGTACAAGCCCCTGTGAAAGATTGCACAGAGGTGATCTTCAGATTTAAAAACTTTTCCACGACAAAAACAGTGAATCACATAAGGACAAAAAGAACAAGTTTCAATACAGGAAGACCGGTATCTGCTTGGCCTGTATCAACGCCATAATTTGGTATATTTGTACAGCTCTTGTACTTTCCTTTGCCTGGGAGTTCTGAGTGTCTATGATGTACCCGGTCACTGACTACAGTGTGGATACTTAGTCCATAAACAACAGCTGAATGAACACAGGGAAGCATTTGGGGCCACGTGTCATGGATAGGAATCGTCTGGATCCCAGATATCATGCCTATTGCATGGTAGAGAACATATCAATCGTATACTACAATATAAAAATCAGGGAAATCTGTACTCAAATCACCCGCCCTTGGTCGGCTTGCGCCAATCAAACTGCTTCGCTGCTTGGACATGCGAGCCAATGAAAATTCATTTAACAACTCACTTCGGTAATTCAGTTAATATTGTCGATATATGCTTCAATAAAGTTTGCGAAAGATTTGAAATTGAAAAACTCAGTGAATTCTACCGAGCATTGATTACTGATTTCGTCACGCCGACCAAGGGCGGGTAATTTGAGTACAGATTTCGTCACGCCGACCAAGGGCGGGTAATTTGAGTACAGATTTCGTCACGCCGACGAAGGGCGGGTAATTTGAGTACAGATTTCGTCACCCGACCAAGGGCGGGTATTTTGAGTACAGATTTCGTCACCCGACCAAGGGCGGGTAATTTGAGTACAGATTTCGTCACGCCGACCAAGGGCGGGTAATTTGAGTACAGATTTCGTCACGCCGACCAAGGGGTGATATAGTTGAGAGTAACGGAGCATATATAAAACCCTGGGTAACCGAGGATGAGTAAGGATGAGCTGTCAGATGTCAACTCTGAGAGAGTTAGAAAAACAGATTGGTAAGTTGGGACTGGCAAATTGTAAAGTTTCAATTTCACAATTAGTAGTGGATTATGCTGTACATTGAATAATTACTGTCTACATACAGCTAAAATGGGTGTTAACAACGTGTATGATGATAGTTTATTAAAATCCGTAAATACAAATTACACTTCCTTTATTCGTATATTACCGCTGAAAAATAAAACAATTTCGCGGGACATATGTAGCTTGATTCTCGATTATTTATATCATGTTTGCTATAAAAATGGTTAAAACCACTCTTCAATAGTAATCGGAGACAGTAAGATCTATAAAATGCTAAATGTGAGATTTGGCATTTTTTTTGGCAGTTAATTTAAGCCTTGCAGCATTTCCATCACTTTTCTTTGCTAGCGAATCAGAGCCAACTGTGCATTTGAGGTGTTATTTTATCATGGAAAAGTGAAGGAAATGCTGAAAGGCTTAAATCAGCCACCTCTGAAGACAGGTGTGAGGAGGAAAATGTATTCAACCGAAGTTGCCAGACCGTGATTCCTACACAAACCAAGTACCTCATACTTCTGCTGTGAGGACACAAGGATTGAAAACTGAAACTGATTATTTGTGCAATAAACATTTACATGTATTGTGAAAATATTATCAATCAATGGAAATGCATTTTTTAGTAAATATATCAGAAAAACAGAATCCAGTAAAACAGTAGCCAAACTGAGCAAATTGACAAACATTCCTCTGAGAATGAGATGATAATGTGAAGGTGTCACATTTCAGCCATTTTCATGCATAAACAACTGTCTATCAATCGTGCTGAAATTTTATTTTGAATATGGTCACCATATTCAAATTTAAATTAATCTCATACATGTATTACCCATGACATATAATTCAACAACTGTGTAAAAATTTCACAGAGCAGAGCCTTCATATCCCATAAAGTGTGCATTTATAAGTTATATATTTCGATAAAGGACTGTTACGAGTACTGAAATGTTACGGTTTTATTTATATAGTGTGGCAGATGCCGACGGTTTCCAGTTTATCCCCTCTTTGACACCCGACTATCCAAACCTTTCGCCGCGTTGCATCCGGCTTTTCACTTGGAAATTTTAAAAAATGAATCTTTCTTCCAGACTTTGATGAATTACTACACCCCGAGCTACACAATATAGAATTCTACGTGTTCAACCAATTCGTCCTCAACACTAGTATTTTCCCATTCACTGTGTCAGAACAATGGCGGGCGTAGAGGTTTCTGACGTCACAGCCCAACCCTGCCGAAGGCTCCCGGGGAAATATAAAAACAGTCGGTGCGGTTCTTTTGTCGCATAATTAGTAATTAAACACAGCTTTCCATAGAATTTTTTTTAAAGTATATTTTATTATAACAGACTAAATGTTTATACATACACTCCTTTAATATTAGTAGTTTAGAGAACCCTTACCAAGCTTGAAACATGTCAAAATAGTCGTCAATAAGAGCTGCCACGTTGACATAGCAACTGGTACTGGTACATATATATCCAAGAAGTATTTCAAATATCAAATTTCTCAACAGATGCAATCGATAGTTTCATGCATTCTACGTTATGCATTTTAACTCGACTGGTACAAATGTACATAAATGTTATCTGCAGTGAATATAAGTACATTCAGGTATTCATTAGAGTTGAATATTAAACAAAAGTAAAATAGAAACAATTGTCAGTTTAAATGTATTAAATTTTCATAAACGAAATATCGTTTAAAAATCGTTTGGCTTTCCTATAACAATCTAAAACAGAAGTTTCGTAAAGATTATAGTAGAGCTTGGTAAATTTCTAAAATGTCCAAATACGTTTGTTTCAATACAACATCCAATAGTATTTTTACTTTTGTATTCTACGTTATGATCAAGCTAAATGTCAGCTTGTATATGTAAGGCTTAACAAATTCAAATTCTAAATTTGAAGGGGCATTTTATGAAAGCAACAAATTGCATGGATTTAGGCCTTATTTAAAACATAAAATGTTTCTCGTGCATCGGTGCATTACTTTTATTTGTGCGCATGATAGCTATTTATTGTCATTGGAAAAAATACATTGAAAATTTGCCGGATACTTATTTTATAGCTAAACCACAAAATTCGTTTTGCCCATCAAATGAACTGAAGTACAAAAGAAAGTACACACCTCAGGTTTCGATAAATTCAATGTTAATTTTTGTAAGATGCATTTGATTATGGCATGATACAATAACACGTATCTGCAATAGTTTGAATGAATGACATTGATGACTGGTTGATTTATAGTTAGAATATATTTGTTGAATGTAGACAGGGGCAAGAAATGAAATTTATACCAATATAAACCCTATCATGTTTAAAATGTTGTAAATGTGTGCAGAACGACGCACATTTACTGATTTTCACAAGGAAGCTGTGTTTTATCAAAAAAAATGTTTTAATATTTATAAAATCCAAAGCCATTAAAAATACACGTAGTATTCCTTGGCTGATGACTAAATGCCTGCACTTTACAGTTTGAGAGTACGACGACGAAACTTTAGTTATTTCTAATTGAAAATCATACATATGATAAAAGCAACTGAGGTGTGTACTTTCTTTTGAACTTGGCATGATGGATTATTCTATAAACTATATGACCTTGGTATTAGAGGTAATGTTTGGAAATTACTAAGTCACTGTTATACCAATAGTCACTCTTTTGTCGGATACAATGGCGAGAGGTCAGAAACCTATTCAGTTAAACAAGGTGTTGGACAAGGTAGGGTTATATCCACTTGGTTTTTTTCTAATTTTCATTAATGACCTAATTACGTCATTAAGACAAGCTAAATGTGGTATCAGAGTCTTTGGTATGAACGTTCCATCTGTCTTGCTTGCTGATGACACTAAACTCGTAAGCACATCTCCTCATAGCCCACAGGCATCGCTAGATATTGTATCTACATACGCCTCTAATTATAAATGGCGACTAACATATAACCCATCAAAAGTAGCATTATCGTTTTAGCAAAAGAAAAGGCTATGATGTACACTTCAATGCAGACTTGGTGATATCCCTCTACCGTATTTGGAGGTGTGCTGTTTACAAGTAACCTTTCTACAAAAACCAGAAGTGAAAAATATTGTCAGAAAGCAAGACAGAATGTCAACTCACTAAGATCCATAGGTATGAATCATTTTGGCCTACATACATTCACATGTGTTAAGATATGGCTCAGAATGATTCTTAAAACTAGTCTTTACGGCTGTGAATTATTCCCAAATATTAATGGCCAACATGCTGACTTATTTGAGCAAACACAGAGGTATTTTGCTCGACATGTCCAAGGTCTTGATGAAAGATCATCATCAATATCAACTATTGCAAATTAGGAATTATGGTCACCTATTGGTTACATCGATAAATCTAAACTTCTCTTCCTCGGGCGACTATGTAATATCGATTGTAACAACTTTGTAAAACATATATTTTGTGGCGCCATTACATCTTCAGTTAAATCAAACAGCATATGTGAAGATCTTCTATTAATATCTACAAAGTATAATCAAAACAACTATGTTGACAAATATATTGCTCAAGGCATATTTCCTCCAAAACATGTTTGGAGAAGAATTGTAAATAGTACTGTACATAGTAATGAAGAAAACATGTGGCGATCACAAACTTTATATCGCTCAAACATGTCATTTTACGCAGCAACTCATACCACACTCTCTTATCATATTCTCTGGCAACTGGCATACAAATACCCAAAGTATAAATCTTCCTTACAATTTTGTGTCAAAATATCGTCAAGAGGTAAAATATCAAGTGAGTGTACTATCTGCAAAAAACAAACGTTTGACTATGACTTCCATATATTTCTTCACTGTGAAAAGTTGCTCTAGCAAAGGAATGACTTTTTTTTACATATTTAATTGATAACCTTGATGTTGAAACTTATGTAACATTTGAAATGCAAGATGAACAAGATATGTTATCATTTCTCTTTGGAGCAGAAAACAGTTTTTATTTCTCAATAGATACAATGTTATGGGAAAATATTTTCACTGTATGTGCATGACCTTAAACCTTATTTTCTTAAATGTTACAATGAATAATACACTGCATGTCCATGCTTGCTGTAAATAAGCCTGTATATAAAACTTATGTTATTCTCATGTATGTGATATGAAGTATCTGCCAATATCTCTCAAAGACATTCCGCTTTCCCTTAATCCAATGATCTGCCTTTTTCGTAAATTCTGATCTCAGAAAATCCGACGTCACCTAGCTCGTATATGTCCCAAGGTTAAAGCGGACTTTTTTCATTGAAATAAATGCAACAAATGCAGGCATCCAACGTTTGAAATGACTGATGTCTCTGTCTAATAATAATAACTGATGTGTGCAGTACCATTAAAGCAAAACGCACACCTTTTGCGTTGCTTAACTTACGTCTTCCGCACGCATCGGGCGAGCAATGCATTTACAAGAAATTCAAATTTCCCTTGCGACAACTCGACGGGAAAACTTGTGACTAGGTCAGCTAGCGCCCCCTGTAGGACAAACAGAGTAACGTCTCTTCAATTGACCAATCAAATCGCTCGTTACGAACCCAGTCTTTTCCTATTTAAATAAAGAGTATTCACAGTCAGAAATACTTTCAAAGTAATCCCTTAGTTACGTTGCGACGAAAGTCATAAAAGCGATGCGTTAATGTAGGTAACCCAAAAATAGTTGATATATAACCTGAAATGACTTGGAAAATCTTAGCCTCAGCTTAATCGTTGGTAAAACATCGTGAAAGATGTGCGTTTTGTATCCGCGCATTTGATTGGCCTACACCATAGCTCAATAATCAGGCTACTTCCTGTGTCAATTTATTCGTGAGTTGTCGCACGGGTGAATATGAATTTCCTTTAAATGCACATCTCGTCCGATGCGTGCGGAAGATGCCAGGTGTATAAATCGCCTTACTGTTTGTGGTGTTCTTGTATGAATGCCTATTTATACAATACAGCAACGAGCATACAGTAAACCGCAAAAGAAACATAACCACATGTTCAGGAGTGTTAGAAACGAAATACTGTCGCCGGAGTCCAGTGTAATACATCAGAGTATATTGCTTTTAGTTTTATGTCTGTTCAAGTACACTTTGAGTGTTGAATTCGTTTTTGCATAATGTTTTTTGGCAAGAATAGTTTGCATTTAACTTGAAAATAAATAAAATGTAAACAAATAACTAATGAAAGATTGTGACGACATAAGTCATCTTCCTGGACTTTAATGTGTTTACGCGTCTTTACTGTAGGATGTAATAAAACAAGCAAAAATAGCCCCTATTTACTCTCCTTTCTCGTGTAGACCTCTCCACGGAGGAGTGCGTCACGGCGCTCTCAGTTACTCCCCTTTGTGGTGGCGCTAGCGTCGTCCGCCATTAAGCGGCTGCAAAATGACGTTTTACGTTAGGGGATGGATCGAAAGCTGTAGCTTTTCTCTAAAATGACTTTAAGTTAAAGTTTTGGGTGAAGGCAGAAACAATATATCAATTTAATACTAACTGTTTACTGCTTCCAAAAATGCAATGTTTCATCGGATACTAATTAATAATGAAATTAGGGCATGTTAAAGTGATGAATCGGCATGCAGTTTCGCAAAAAGTCTTAGTTTTTTTTTAACAAAAGTTCTTTATACATTTCCACATATTACATATCTTCTGAAAGAGAAAATGTTGTTCTGGTCCAACTGCATGGGTTTCTTATGTAAAGATAGTACATTTTTGCAAAATATAATTCATAAAAATGCATTTTTCCTCAAACTGTTATAATTTGCAATCAAGTAACAACTGTCTCTTCTTAAAAACGTTACAAACGCATTATGGAATTATACGTTATAAAAATATAGATTATTGAAAGAGGAAATATATTATTGTTATATACCCACTATATTCTCGCAATGGCATAAATAGCCTATGTAAAATAATCGCAAACATGGTAAACTATAATTATGCAGCGATACACAAAGTGTAGGCCTACGTGAGAAAATAAAGTTTTCTTAAAGGTGTGCTAAGTCTAAGATATCTATTTTCTGTAGAAACAGTTAAAGGTCTGTGTGTTTAATGAACATAATTAAATTTGATGATTAAAAAGAGTTTTTTAAAACTTACGTTATCCCCCTTGCTTAACGTTTAGAAAGTGAATCATTTTTGGGTTGTGAGAATGATATGATTGAGAGAACTTATGTGTTTGGTTGGCCAAATAAAAAGAGGATTATTTGGTGTTAAAAACGCCACATTTCTGACCACAAAAACATATAATAAACATAAAATGTTGTATATTTACAGTGTAATATCACTTATCTCTCATCTAGTGACGGGTGAAAGCCGGTATTTTCATAAGTGGTGCATTTATGTAAATATGCTTCATCTTCCTACATTGCTACTGTGCAAAATAGTATTTAACATACTATTCTTGAACAATTAGGTTAATTCATGTTTTGTAGTTCATGCATATTTCGGACTTTGATATTACTCGATTGTGTAGGTGAGTGAGTGAAGGAAAACACATATTTACAGATCATATAAAAATCATTTTTACATCTACAGTAAATCTTGACAGTACATACAACAAATGTAAAACTATATAGTATTTCATTCCGTTCTAATAAAATAGCATACGAACAAAAGTTTATACAACAGGTGGCCATATTATTACGTACATACATGTGTACGTAACGTAATTCCCATAGACTTACGTGTTAAATTAGCTGTTGCGAGAATAATTCTCATGAATATATTGTTTGTCGATTAATTCTGAAATCGTTACCAAAATATAGGAAATCATCTCAGCTACAGATACATAATTTCCATAATCCTTAAGAAACCCACCTCTTAATTATCAAACAACACATAGCCAACATACCGATTAGATTTAACATGGCCGTCAATCGGACATTGGAATCAAAATTGTACATGCGATGTTTAAATATGTGTCATTCGAAAACGAATGACCTGATAGCTATAGATGAAAGGTAATTATGTGCCTGTACCTGAGATGATTACCAATATGTCCGCACAATATGACAGCAATGGGACCTTTAGTTAATTTATGAAACTTATTTTCGCAACAACTAATTAACACGTAAGTCTATGTACATTTGGTACATATAATCTTGAATAGTCCAGATATGAGGCCTATATATGTGTCACTTTTGACAATTCTTGAAATACAAAGAAAACAAAAACCCAACTATTTTCACAGATAATACAAGTAAGCTTTAGTTCAAAACTACGTTCAAGTGATATTTACCTCCATTCAAATACCTTAAGTTTCTGTGCTCTTTGATATCGCCGATTTACATAAAACAACACACAGAACTGTTATTATCTGTTAACGTCTTCAATCTATTACTCATGAATCGTTGTTTGCACTGTTTGTCGCAAATATGACTTTAGAAATCTTAAAAATTAATCATTATTTGGCCAGTAAGTTTGACGTCTTTTATACAGCGTAAGCGTTGACTAGGCACCGTCTATCCTTGATTACGTCATACTTGATTACCGCAGCGTTGCAAATAACATAGGCTAGTTTAACGTTGCAGCCGCTTAATGGCTGCCACAAAATGGCTGCGCCCATGAAATAGGCCGTAGAAAGGTCTGTAGTTAAAGATATTCGAAAACGGCTTTTCTGAAAACGTGTGTATTCCACAAATATAACAACATGATACTTTAAAATTTCAAATTGAGTTTAGTTGGCGTCTGGAGACATGATGTAGATCTGTTTCAGTCGTGTTTATCACTCCTGGATTGAAGTGTATATGGTGACGTTTCTTTTGCGATTGAGCGTAATCTAACACTAAGGCTGTTCCCGGTTTGCCCTCAGAGTTAGGTAGGGCTGATAATAATAATACTGATCTTAGTGAATGAGTAGACTTTATTTATTTTGCAGATAACTTCAACTACACATGCGTTAAACGCATTTAGAAGCCTATCAGGGATTTTGTCTATTGTTTCCTAGGTATCTTGTTTTCTCGTAATAACCCCTCATTATTATCTCAGTCGGTTTTTCTTCCGATAATAACTCCGTATGAGATTGTTATTATGAAAGTAAGTTTTTACTTTTGAAAGTAAGAATCATTCGCCAGAACACCATAACTTTTATTCACAATAATTGGTATCGGAAAGTACACAAAGATAAGAGTGTAGATGGCAGGAATCGAACTCGATACCCTTTGCTCCTTAAACTAGACGCTCTACCTCGACGCTACCGAGGAAGACGAAGAACAGTGTGGATTACCTCTATTTACAGTCATACTGTCTCTGCCTCTATATAACGCTAGTCCGGGAGACATACTCTTTATAACGCAGGATTTGGGAATCAAAAATTATAAAATGTAAATTTTGACATTTGACGGTTATAAATTTAAAAAAAAACATTACCCCTCATTCTTCTGCTGTAAGAAAAACCTCAATATACGATAACCACTCACATTTATGGTTTACGGTATCTAAGTTAGATAAAACACTCTACCTCGGTTATGCTTGGGATTGAAAACCCTCGTTAAGAAAGCTCCGGGGAAGTAAGACCTCATGCTTCGCTTTCGGTCTTACTTCCCGCTCAGCTTTCTTACCTCGGGTTTTACAATCCCAATCATAACCCGTGTATCGTGTTTAATCTTACACATAATGCTGTGGTATTAAATTGGTCAGTGATGAAACCGATGGGTTCAAAGGTTAGAGGCACAGGGGTTCGAATTGCTGTTTGGATGATATTTTACAAGATTTTAGATAAATATCCCCGCTATTGAAAATATTTATTTCTTCACCAAGTTGGAATATAAGGCTCATCGCATCGTATATAAACAGTATATGATTGCAAAATTCTAGATTTTGAATTTTGAAAACATTAACCAAACAGCGATTCGAACCCTAGAGGTTAGAGGTCATCAAATCAAATGTTACCAATCATGTCAGGTTAACACGATGACAATGTTGTGTTGAACGACAAGACCAGCTGCGTATTGGAACATGGGTTATGTTTGTAGTTATGGCTGAGTAACCAATTTCATCTTACACGTACAAATGGTGAACATTATATTATTAAATGTTATTAATCATGAACAATGGCAATCATGAATCATCCACCACGACAGTGCATCTAAGTATGGACTTAAACAGAATGATATGTAAAGGGTAACAACTCTTGTTTACACAGTTGGCATGGTGATAGTACCAATCTCTGCGATAACAACACAACGAAGAACTGCTTTTGAAGAACAATTAAGCAATGCGATATAAAATTATATTTCTTTTGTCTTGATGTCTTAATTCATACTCTAAAAGTGCATAGAATACATATCTGCATTAATCGATATGTTATTTCGAGATCGAGATCATTATATACATATATGATGGAAACACAAACCGGTGTAACAAATGTGTAAATATTTCTGTTATGACGATAGTATTACACAAGCATGTGTGTCATATTAATTTTGCAAAGTATCATAAAATTTATAATCCCTTTTCACACTCGTTTATCTTTATTCAAAGTGGGCCATGAACGTGAAGTAAATAGCATCACTTTAGAAGTTTGGCTCCAGCATCTTAAAGATCTTCTTAATCCCGAGACTGAAGCGACGAATTTGATGATCATAATCAAAACTTAATATATTGATATTATAAGGACAAACCATGATACGGAGGATATTTTTAGAGAGTGTTTATTTCCTGTATTGGTGGCCGCATGGCCCAGAGTACAAAATGTAGCATATTTACACTTTTACATTGACACGTATAAACAATATAAACTAGTGTGCGAAGCACAATATCAAATATTACATGCTCCTTTAAAGTATGTTGAAAGTGATTTCAAAATCCTTTCATTTTTACATAATAACAATTGTATGAATTTGTACTATATTGGATAGAGCAAGTGATAATTAGGTATACGGTTTTCTCGACTTTCTTTAAAGTACACGAAGAAAGTGAAACTCATGTTCTGTAGCATTTAATGTTTAGCAGTTATGTGTTGGAGAATGTCCTCACTCTGGCCATTAATTTTGCTCGTGGACCATGTTTGAGGCCGTTAGGCCGAAAACGTGCTCCACGTGCAAACCTAATGGCCAGGTTGAGGACGTTCTCCTGCTTAGAACAAAGTTTTAGTAAACATGTTCTTGCTACTGAAAAGCACGCCACAACGCACCTTATGTGCACAGCTAATTATGCTCTATATGCTCTAAAAAAGAGTTCAGTGTGAGGCCACCCTGCTATGCCCGTGTTAGAGGGGGGCTCAAGACAAATTGAAAATTTCAACTTCCTATGTCAACTGAACAAGATGTTGTTTAAAGGTTTTAGGTACAATGCCTGCGACATCAATATTTGAGGGGAGTATGGATCACATTTGATCTCAAGGTGCAAGGTACCTACCAAGCAAGAGGATACAGCAGTTTTGGAAGCGATGTCAAATGATAATGGCCCATACAATGTGACCATGTGACCGTCTGGCCTTATTGGCCTTTAATATTGGCTAAAATATAGCAAATCTTCCTCATTGTCCATATACCAACAGTGGCATCCTGTTTGATATATCTTAAATACATGTATGTAGTCAGAAATTTGTAAAACTCAAGTAATTGTCCAATGTCTCAAAAGTTTATTTTATTTTTTATATCATAATATTTATGTATAACTGTATCATTCAGATTGTCTTTTATATTATTCCAAATGCTTTCAATTTTACTGACTGTTTAACTTTATATGCTTACATATATATATAGTGACTATACTGTTAAAATATACCAAACAGTAACACAAGCTACCTGTGTTCAGTAGAACTACGTAGCTCAGTAGAACTACTGTCCTACTTTGTTTCTCTGAATTACAATGAAAGGACATAATTCATGGGAGTCTTATCAGGGGCGGATCTAGATATTTTCAATTGACATTTTCCAAAATGACCATATATACTAGCATCAGTTTGTAATATCAAGCACTTTTCTTCTTAAAGCAAAACATAGTTTAACCTTTTTTCTGTTTATCAAATGCTTACAGTAACAATACTTTTTCCATTCCCTCTTTCAAATCTGTAAAAATATGGTTTTATTACTGTCTATTTTAATATGACCCTACCCAAACCTGTGTAATTTTTTTCATGACCCTCCCCTTGTGACTGTATATTTTTTCATGACCCTCTCCTGAAAACCCCCGGCCCACCCCACCCTGTAATAAATGACCAGTCCCTAACGCAACGTATGTAGTGTGCGCGGAAAAACTCAACGCATCGCATGACGCATCGCAAAAAAATATCGGACGTAGTGTGCGCCCAGCCTTACTTCAATGCTAGATTACATCATAATATCGTTATATCGAGAGATATGCATTCTCTGTTGATTATTTATAAGCAAAAATTAAATGACGTGCACTTGTGACTGTAGATTGGGTAACAAAATTCATATTTGATTAAATTGTCATTCTGTTCGAGAAAGTACAGTTCTCATTATGGCTTACTTTCCCATTTAAATAGCTGTGACAATAAGGGAGGAACTCTTCATTTTACAAAATGTAGCTTACAGTGCAGCACACATCGAATAACTACACTGCCCAGGCGTTGTTCAGTTTAGGGTTGTCATAAGAAATAGTTTACGGTCAGCTTGTTTGAAGAGAAATCATATATTTACGTTCATCATCGCGTATATAACACCTTATATAAATTATTTCAGTACTTAGTACTTTATATGTAAGACAGGTGACACAACACAACAATTATCTAAACACCCTCGATAATTTTGAACTCATATATACAGGCGTAGAGCTGAAAACAGGAGATACAAACTCGCCATTTTGGGATAACCGTAATATATCTTACTGTCATCAGGCTGTACACAGTGAATAGTTTATCACGGGTTTTTGTACTAAACCACTTTTCCTGGGATTCAGGCGGCTGCGTTCAAGTGCATTGAATCTGACGGGAACAATTCTTGGTCTCGGTTTCCAAACTATTGGAGACTTTTCGTAAATTAGTAAACTATTGGAGACTTGTATCATCAAACTACGATCACAAAACTATCCTAATGTTTACGTAACTTTGTTTAAACACATTAAGACAGACAAATCTACATCTGCCTTACTATAACACTGCTTTTATACTTTCAAATGGTGTGCTTAACATCTAAACCTAGCAAGTGCTTGAAATAGATCAGTATCAAATGATACGCTTAAGTTAAATTCTTGTTCAAATATACTCTTATATGATGCATAGGGCTTTAAAAAGCATGAATCGTTTACTTTCTGATAACATGCCTGTATATCTAAATCAATACAAGTTTGCTTAAACCTTGACATAACATGTTGGACATTTACACATATCAATAACCTGTTCGAAACAAAAGCATTCTGACATGTGTAGCCCAATTTACTCTACCGTTTTCATCTTGTGTTTTCATCTTATAGCAGGCATGGGGATGCCTTCTCGAATCCAAATGAATTAGCTGACACCAATACCGTATACACCGACAGAAATACGTTATACCATATCCGAGGTAGAATATATTATCTATATTATTTAAATACCTATCTGTTGACTAGACCTACTTTGCCTTACCTCCCAAGGGTAATGCTATTTCAACCTTAATACAGACGAACTTGAAGAGTGGAGAAGGGGTGCGTAAAATCCCTTATCCAAGGGCCGGTAAGTCTATATGGTCTCGTGACGTCACTACCTGTTCATATCACTCTCCTAAAAGTTGCAGAGCAAGGCAGACGTGTTTTGTTCTGTGACTGGGGTTTTAGCGACTTGTGTTGCTTACTTGCTATTTTTCTCTTGTTAGTTCAAGGGATATCCTCAACTTTGTTCTTCGATAGTGCAGGTTGTGTTTGCAATCTGTTTTCAAGTAGGTGTTAGTTTTCAAGGGGCCTTGTTGACATGTGCTAGCTAGCGACCATCCGGAGTAGGTGGATTGCATGCGCCGCACGTGCAGCTCGTGATTCTTTGTTTTCTCTCACCTGACTGTTGGGTGTTTGACTTGCGTAGGGTAAAGGAGCAGTGGTATCTCTCCTACGCGGGTGACTCGCTTCGCTTGTCATCCGCTTTCGCTTGTCATTCGCCATTCGTTCCGAGTGCTGACTGTTAGGTGTTTGTCTTGCGTTTGGTAGAGGAGTAGTGGCATCTCTCCTAATCGTTTGACTTGCTTCGCTGGCCATTCGCTTTCGCTTGTCACGCGCTTTCGGTCTGTACTCTAGTGTTAACTGTGGGTTGTTGACTTGCGTACGGTAAAGGAGCTAGTGGAATCACTCCTAATTCGCTTGTCATACGCCTGTCGGTTGTACTCTAGTGCTAACTGTTAAGTGTTTGTCTTGCGTATGGTAGAGGAGTAGTGGTATCTCTCCTATTTCGTTTGGCTTGCTTCGTTTGACATTCGCTTTCGCTTGTCATACGCTTATCGGTCTGTACTTTAGGGAACTGTGGGTTTGACTTGCGTAGGGTAAAGGAGCAGTGGTATCTCTCCTACGCGGGTGACTCGCTTCGCTTGTCATTCGCTTGTCGCTTGTCATTCGCCTGCGGTCCGTACTCAAGTGCTTCGCGTCTCGCTTGGCTTCTCGCCTCGCCTCGCCTGTCACTGGCTTCGCTAGTTGTTCGCCTTAGGTGAGTCACTAGCTTGGTTAAGGAGCAGTGGATACACTCCTCGTCAGTGACTCGCGTTGCCCGTTGCTAGCTTTCGCCTACCATTCGCCTTAGGTCGATTCTACGCGACTCACCCTTAGGGTGATTCACTTTGGTTCAAGTGACTCGCTACGCCAGTCACTTAAGGTTTGGTTCACGCACGAATGTTATGTGAATAAAGATTGAATTATCTTGTGAGTGTTTAGCCTAGTTTTTGGGTTGGCTTGTTCGTCTTTGTTTACCTTGGCGGGTGGTTACTTGATTTTGACTTTGTGTTCTTCGAGTTCAGAGTTTTTGTTTCAACTCTCTTGATTGCATATCGTCAGAGTTGTTGTGCTTTTGCTCCGCCGCTTGGGTGTTTCACGTGTGTGACTCACCTCGTCTACGCTACTCGTGTTTGTGCTACGCCGTGTAGGTGACTCGACTGTCTCTACCTTCGCTTACGTTACGCGTTTTATCGTTACCGTTCGCCATGTACTCCGCCTTATGCACGAACTGCGGAGGCAGGAAGTCCGCCTCTAAGGATCCGCACTTGTTATGTAGAAAGTGCAAGGACCTTTGCGAAGAGGATTACCGTTGCGACGAGTGCGCTCCTCTCTCCAAATCGGAGTTCCACACGTACGTTTCCGCCATACGCAAGTCGGTGGCCGATAGGGCTGCGTCACAGAAGCGTACGTCGTCAGCTCAACGTAGGGAGTTGTCTCCCATTCCTCATCCGTCTCCGGTGGAGGATGTAGACATTGTCCTCACGGACAGGGAATCGGACCTGTCCGAACCCGCTGGGGGGTCGAAGGATTTACGCTCCCCCCCTCCGCCGTCGTGTTCCGGTTCTCGTTCGCGGACTCACCCGTTGTCCCCTCCTTCGCCGGACAAACGGTTGTCTCCGCTTAGACTTAAGGTGGGCGGACCCACTACGCCCAAGAGCAAGAAGAAGAAGTCCAAGAAGGCTAGGTTCGACAAGGTCGATCCGTCCCTCCTTCTGGCATCCGTCAAGGATATGGTCTCTTCCTTGCTCGATGTGCGTTTGGGTCCGCGGAACTTACCCACTCACACTACGACTACGCAACCGTGTGAGCCCTATGCGGATGACGTACCTCAGGGTGCGCGTTCCTCGTCCGCTAGGGCCTCCGCACCCGCGACTCCTTCGCGTACCCCTCGCACCCCTGCGCGGCGTGTCACGGTGATGTCACCCTTACGTGACTCCTCGCCGGACTCACCGGAACGTGACACCCGCTACGTGGACGTGTCGAACCCTCCGTTCATCAGTATAGAAACGGAGGCGGAGGGTACGGGGTTGTCGGAGGATCCTCCAGTGGTTGACGCAATAGCTATGCTATCCGAAGTGGCTTCGTTCGCGGACGTTCCACTTAGCCAAGTCAGCGTGACGGGTCCGCGCACGTCGGCGGCGAGGAGGGCTTCCTTTGGCCCTGATGGCGAGGTACCTCCCGCGCGTCTTGCCCTTCCACCTCATAGGCTCCTGTTGGAGGCCACCGAGGATATGGAGCAAGTCGTATCATCTGCGATGCCCAATCGTCTGCTTCCGCCTTTGGTGGTGCCGGACAATCGCAGACGGCGTCTGCCCTTGTATCCGGTCCCTTTTCAGCTTGTTCCGCCTCCCCTTGATCAGGGGGCATCTCGGTTGTTTACCACCAACCTGCTTCACCGCGTGTCTGAGGCACAGTTCTCTCATCTTGACAGGGAGGCGCGATCGGTGTTAGGCTTGGGGAACAACGTGGCTTTCACATGTCAGGCGATGCTGGCTTGTGCTAAGCAGGCGGGCATGGAGGCGGGGGACCCGGTGTTGTTCAAAGCGTTTGGTGATGTGGCTGCGGACCTTGCGCAGATCATGTTGTCAGCGTCGCAAATTTCATCGAGTATAACAGTGCTTCGCAGAGACAATTTCCTCTACCGGTCAGGTCTCAACCCCGATCATAAGAACTTCCTTCGACATGCCCCTGCTCACGCTGAAACTCTGTTTGGTGGTCGTATCCCGGAGGTTTTGAGAGCACGACAGGAGACCCAACAGCAAGACCTCACTAATCGGCTCGTCACGCAGAGGCAAACGACACCAAAGCATCCGCAGACCAGGTTTCGTCAGGGGCAAGGCCAGGGCAGTGGCCAACCTTCCCCCAAGAAAGCGAAAACGGACTTTCGGCGGGGAGGTCGTGGCCGTGGATCCACGGGTCAGTCCCCCAAGTCCCCCCGGCCTGGCGCCGGAGGTCGTACCCCGCAAAAGAAGTGGAGGAAGTGACTCGTGGTCACCCCCTCTGCTCCCTCCTCCACTCGTTCCGGTATCGGAGGGCTTGGTGGGGGGTCGCCTCCAAGATTTTGTCAGCAACTGGGTACAGTTAGGGTTAGACCCTTACGTGTGTCGGATTCTGGGTCAGGGGTTCCGCATTCCCGTCTCGTCTCCGCCGCCCCTCACCTGTACTCCAATGGAGCGTCCCTTAGCAGGGGACCGGCTCAAATTGACATTGGAACAGGTGGAGATATTAATGTCCAAACGGGCGGTGCAGGAGGTCCTGACCCCGCATCTAACGCCGGGGTTTTACTCCCCAGTGTTCGTAATACCCAAAAGGAACTCGAAAAAATGGCGGCTAATTCACGATTTGAAGGTGTTCAACCGCTCCTTCCTCGTTCAGCCGCCATATTTTCGACTCTTGACGCTTCCCTCAGTGATGCGGTCCTTGGAGCGCTCAGACTGCATGGTGTCTCTCGATCTACAGGATGCGTACCTGCACGTGCCGATTCACTATGGGGACCCCAGGTACCTCCGCTTCATCCTGGACGGCAGACATTTTCAGTGGTGCGTGCTCCCGTTCGGGATCTCGTCCGCCCCCTGGTTATTCACACGGGTGACTCAGCCCATCGTCCAATTCCTTTACCAATGCGACATTCAGTTCCTAATGTACTTGGACGATGGGATCGCTCACGACCGCTCCCCGGTCGTTCTCGAGGCGCAGCTCAGGTTCACGATGGACCTGTTCCGTCGTCTGGGGTGGCTAGTGAACTTAGAGAAGTCGGACTTGGTTCCGGCAACTCGTCTGAAGTTCCTAGGGGCTATCCTAGACACCCGGCTGTTCCGCGGGTTCGTCACGAGGGAGCGGATGGCTCGTTACGATCGCCTTATGGATCGCGCGCTCGACGCTTCGCTCTCCCTACGTCAGTGGCAAAGCGTGTTGGGGTTATTAACATCAGCTCAGGACCTGACCCGCAGGGGGAGGTTGTTCCTTCGCCCGTTACAGGTGTTCCTGAATCCCCACATCAGGGAGACGCGTTGTCGTCATGACATAGTCTTAACCCCAGACCTACATTGGTTCCTAGCTTGGTGGCGGGTAGACGAGAGTGTGTTCGCAGGCGTTCCACTTCGTCCTCGCCCCCCCTCAGCTCACCTGTTTGTAGACGCCTCCACCCAGGGGTGGGGGGCGCACATGAGTCACGAGCAGGTGGCGGGAGTTTGGTCCCCATCAGAGCGGAACCTACACATCAACGTCCTCGAGTTGGACGCAGTACGTCTTGCCATTCAGCACTGGCAGGTCCCCTTGAGGGGCCAGTGCCTGCTAGTACACACGGACAGTTCGGCGGCTGCTTGGTCGATAAACAAGCAGGGGTCCACCAAGGCGCAGTCTCTGCTACGCGTGTCACTCCAGCTCTTCGAGTTGGTGGACGAGGTGGACCTGGACATTCGAGCTGTCCACATTCCGGGTGCCAAGAACGTCTTGGCGGACGCTTTGTCACGTCCAGATGCCCCTCCCCCAACGGAGTGGCAACTGAATCCGGTGGTCGCCCCTTGGTGGCCAGCCCGGCCGTGGTTCGTTCCTCTCCATCGGCTCTGTCAGCAGGAACCGTTTCCGATTCAGATACGGAGGGATCTGCTCTTCAGCAGGCCAAGCGGAAGGTTACACGAGAACCCTCAGGTGTTCTCCCTTCACGCTTGGCTTGTATTAAAAGAGGGTTAAAGAGTAGTGGATACTCTAAGTGCGTCGCCAACGCAACAGCTACCTCGCATAGGAAAACCACTAGGAAGCTCTATGATTTCCAGTGGCAGGCCTTCGCCTCTTTCTGTGCTCAGAGGGATTTCATTCCGGCAGAGGCTTCAGTGCCTCAGGTTGCGGAGTACTTGGTGTACCTTCGCAACACTAGACATCTTAAGGCATCGTCAATTAACACCAACATGTCAGCCATCCTGTCGGTTCTCAGGAAGAGATCGCCAGGATTGGATGTGTCGGTCCTCAAGGGCCTAATTAAAACCTTCCGTTCGGTGGACGGCAGGTCCAGGCTTCGCCCACCTGAATGGGACTTAGCCATTGTGCTCAACCACCTGCGCTCCGATAGATATGAACCGCTCTCCGACGTGCCTCTCCTCCCTCTCACCATCAAGGTCATTTTTCTGGTGGCCATGGCCTCTGCAGCGCGGATTTCAGAGATCCATGCGTTGCAGGCGGACCTACTACGTTTTGAGGTCAGGGAGGGGGGCTCCGCCTCGCTGGGGTTGGCTCCTGATTTTGTCTGTAAGAACCAGGCAGCGGATGAAGCGGGACGTACGTTCTCTATCCCAGCTCTGGGTTCGGACTCAGATGAGGTGGATCTCTCTCTGTGTCCAGTAAGAGCCTTGAGGGTGTACACGCAGCGTACCCGCAGGCTGAGGGATGGCAGGCGTCGTTTGTTCTTGCCTCACTCACCCAGGAGCACCAAGGAACTAGACAAGCGAGCGTTGGGGGTGTATCTAAGATCGGCGGTAATTGATGCGTACAAGGCCGCTGATTTGCCTCCGCCGTCGCGTTCCAATCCTCATGAGATCCGCGCAGTTTCAGCCACGATGGCGTATCACTGCAACATCGCGGTTTCGGATGTCATGGCAGGGTGTTTTTGGCGTTCATCAGAGGTTTTCGCCAACCATTACCTACGAGATGTCTCCACAGCTGATCTTGAAGGCATCTCTAGGCTGGGTCCACAGGTCTTCGCGCAGACGAAGGTGGTCCCCCCAACCAGACCAAGAAGGGGTCATCCTTCTTAGACGCTTTTGGGACTTATTGTAAATAAACAGGGTTTACATTGCTTACTCTCGTGTCTGTTGGTTTTTTCTTTAACTTCGTTTTGACATATGTTACTAGACCTACGCTCTAGGCCCTCCCATCCTCCCCACTTGGTCTGTCTTGCCTTTGGGACTTTCGGAGAGTGATATGAACAGGTAGTGACGTCACGAGACCATATAGACTTACCGGCCCTTGGATAAGGGATTTTACGCACCCCTTCTCCACTCTTCAAGTTCGTCTGTATTAAGGTTGAAATAGCATTACCCTTGGGAGGTAAGGCAAAGTAGGTCTAGTCAACAGGTAAGTATAAATAATTACGTTTAATCAAAAACGTACTATTATTAACTGTTTTTAAGTTTGAAACAGGTCTTTTTGTCGCGTTATACTGAGGAGTCGTTCATAAAATCCTTGTTTGGAACCTGAAATCCCTGTTTACAGCCGCGATATAATATAATATAATACATATACCATCTGCCTCGTTGGCCAGTAGACGAAAGCGCTAGCTCACGTACTACATATGTTACTGGATACGGGTTCGAGATGCACTTTCTTCTAAACATTTGCTGTTCATATTCTGTCATATATTTGAGAAATTTTTCAAAATATAATTAGTCTAAGATAGTTTTTTCAGATTTTTACTTTCAAGCCGTCATCTTAGCAAAAATATACAAGTGTTTGTGCAAACCCTCCTGTTCGACAACAGTCAATACCAACATAGGTAACATATCACCCTTGGTAACTTTGAGCGAGTGAGTGAGATATTGTTCAAGGCCGCTTCGGCAGTATGGCATTGGTAACTTTGACATATGTGGCCTCAATATCACACTGAGTGTCCCTTTAAAGGCGCTGTAGCACATTTCTCATACTTAAATAAAGCTATCTCACGAAAAGGTAAATAAGTGTTACTAATTACTAAATTATACCCTTGAATCAAGAAAAAGTGTTTCAAAACTGTCTGTCTGTGTGTGTGTGTGTGTGTGTGTGTGTGTGTGTGTGTGTGTGTGTGTGTGTCTCTCTCTCTCTCTCTCTCTCTCTCTCTCTCTCTCTCTCTCTCTCTCTCTCTCTCTCTCTCTCTCTCTCTCTCTCTCTCTCTCTCTCTCTCTCTCGTTCTCGTTTCGTTACACTCAGAATATTTAAATGATTAAAAGATTTTAAATGTGGTAGAATGATGGAATTGTCAACCATCTTCCTTTCTGAGCTCTCAAACAGGGATACAAAATCTACCTCTCACACCACCGTCAATTTAAACGTAGCACCATTTTCTTCAATAGGGATAACCGTTTTCTATTGGTACTGCTTATCGGGTCGTTTAATGAGATGTTCTACTCTCTAACATAACAATTTTTGTAATGATAAATAGCAAATTTGAAGAAAAAAACGTGCTACAGCATTTATAAAGTGCAGGTCGAAGCGACCAGTATACACTAGGCTTCACATGACAGAATGCTGTTATTTCAAACTGGTTATTTATATGCTTAGATTTTTCAAGAATGTGGCAATGAATCTCAATTTATGATTTTGTTTAAACGGCTTGTATAATTTTAAATATTAAACGTTGGTACGTAAAAGTCGAGTCATTCATTTTTCAAACGTATTCATCCTGTCAAACTGTTTTTAAAGAAAAATATTTATGAGATGTTGATAAAGATTTGACGAATGCACTCTGATCTATCATGTTAGAGTTGAAGGCTGTTGAAGGTGAGATTCATTAGTTTTGTCCTTTTCTTTAAGGAAAGTAGAACAAAACTTAACCCAATACTTGTTGTCAGTTTTTAATACAGCACGATTTTGTTCATCTATAAGCCTTGCAGAAATGTAAACATAATTAAAGGTTCACTCATATTATTTAAAGTTCTAATTTATATTATTACATTATTTTGCAAATGTATTATTGTATTCCGGTATTCTAATGATGAATAAAGTCTGTCTGTCTGTCTGTCTGTCTGTCTGCCTCTCTCTCTCTCTCTCTCTCTCTCTCTCTCTCTCTCTCTCTCTCTCTCTCTCTCTCTCTCTCTCTCTCTCTCTCTCTCTCTCTCTCTCTCGTTTCGTTTCGTTAATGTAATATGACACATATTAGAAAGAAGAAAGCTTCCATAACTCCTCATTCTATCAACGTCGCATGTATTGTTATCTTTGAAAATTGATAACTACATGTATACATCACACTTTGATATATCTATAGCAATAAGACCGATTTAAAAATAGTTTAGCTAATAAGTAGATTGGTTGACATACCTTTGTGAAAGCGGCTGATAGCGGGTGAAATTCAGCGAATCGTCCGTAAAATCATCAATTGATCTTTGTTAACATGAACCAAACACTTAAAATGTTTTATCTCTATATACAAAAAATAATGATTTTAAACTTACATATACATATCATTCTTGCAGATCATTAAATACACACAAATTTAAATAATTTGTTGACGTAGTGACTCGTCATTTTATAAGAAACTTCTAGTTTCGAAATAACACACCATTTGGTTCGGGTACTACATAAAACTCGGTAAAACTAAGGACTTATACCCTTTATAAAACATCCGATCTGTTTGACAACATTTATTTTCGATTTAATTGAATTAAAATTTGGGTGGATTATTTGTACATTTTGTACATTTGTTCTGTTTGGACAATCATTTAGGTAAAACGTTTGCAACAATTTATTGGTTAAACATATTGTAATTTATTGTTATGACACTGAAATTTGAACAAATTCGTTTAAGAAATAAAGCTTTTAAATATCTAGCTCAACGTTATTTTCCACATCTTGCATTTCTTCCACGATGAGTGTTAATATTAATTAGAATCTTTATTTAGTTTTCCATAGTTTAAATATGAAATCTAATGAATTAATATGAAATCAAAATGAAACCTTAATCGTTGACAATACATCAATAGATCAAGGACGATTAGCATTGGGTCATGTTTGACATTATCCATAATAATTTAAAAAGGTATCCTTGATTGCAAGATGTATCATCCCCTTCTGAGTGTCAATGTACACCAGGGTGGCATTCCTTTATTTAGAAATATGTTATGGTGGCGCCAAAAACCGAGGTACCACTTCATAAGACAAGATATATTATACGACAACTTTCTCGTTATTGTTTTCACATACTTTCTGGGTTATGTAACCTTCATTTAACTCTTTACACAAGGTGTCTTGGCTATGACACCTTCTACTTAATTGTATATCCAACGTGTCTGGTATGTAACACAGTTTACTTTATTGTATGCAAAACCTTCTGGGATATTACACCTTCTATTTGATTGTATGCACAGCGTTTCTGGGCTATGACAGCTGATTTATTGTATGCATAACGCCTCTGGGATATGACACTCTTTGCTGCATTGCATGCACAACATTTCTAGGATATGGTAGTTTCAAGTTTATTGCATGCACACTCTTTCTGGAATATGACACTTTCTACTGTGTTGCATGCACAACGTTTCTGGGATATGACACTTTCTAGTTTATCGTATAAAACGTTTCTGGGCTATGACAATTGCTTTATTGTATGCAAAACGCTTCTGGGATATGACACTTTCTACTTTATTGTATACACAACGTTTCTGGGATATGACACTTTCTAGTTTATTGTCTGCACATCGCTTCTGGGATATGACACTTTCTACTTTATTGTATACACATCGTTTCTGGGATATGACACTTTCTAATTTATTGTATACACAACGTTTCTGGGATATGACACTTTCTAATTTATTGTATACACAACGTTTCTGGGATATGACACCTTCTACTTTATTGTATCCACAACGCTTCTGGGATATGACACTTTCTACTTTATTGTATACACAACGTTTCTGGGATATGACACTTTCTACTTTATTGTATGCAAAACGCTTCTGGGATATGACACTTTCTAATTTATTGTATACATAACATTTCTGGGATATGACACTTTCTACTTTATTGTATGCACAACGTGTCTTGGATATGACACTTTCTAATTTATTGTATGCACAACGTGTCTGGGATATGACACTTTCTAGTTTATTGTCTGCACATCGTTTCTGGGATATGACACCTTCTACTTTATTGTATGCACAACGTTTCTGGGATATGACACCTTCTAGTTTATTGTATGCAAAACGCTTCTGGGATATGACACTTTCTACTTTATTGTATACACAACATTTCTAGGATATGACACTTTCTACTTTATTGTATGCACAACGTGTCTGGGATATGTCACTTTCTAGTTTATTGTCTGCACATCGTTTCTGGGATATGACACTTTCTACTTTATTGTATACACAACGTTTCTGGGATATGACACCTTCTAGTTTATTGTATGCAAAACGCTTCTGGGATATGACACTTTCTAATTTATTGTATACACAACATTTCTGGGATATGACACTTTCTACTTTATTGTATGCACGTATTTCAAATCTCTTACATCATGAGAAGCTTGGCCAGTCGTCACCACAGACAGACAGACAGATGTCCCAGGGATCACGGATGTATGCAGAAGGATATATATAAAGTTTGCTTGATCCGGGAGTATAAATCACAAGACAAACAAGAGTCACGTTTGTTACTCTTTTATACAGTAAATGCGCAATAAAAATTTACAAAATAATGAACCATTATTTAAGTACATGTAGTTTTGAAAAGTAAAATAGGTTTCTAAAAATTATTTTAGTGTGATAATGTACATCCTCTTTACGTATACAGTGATACCTGATGTCAAAATTTAGATAAGAAACGTAAGACAGGAAGTCTTAATTTTAGAAAGAATTGATAATATCTGCGACAGTGTTGTCATCGGTACTTAATGTCGTCTTTTCTAACCTTTTATGGCAGACATTTAGAGGTAAATCATAACTCATGTGTTGTATTGGTGGATAAACCTGTTATGTCACAAGGTCTTACACATTGGAATTGCGTGTGATGAGTAACCTAGCCTCTCCATAATCATTAACATAAACTTAATTTATTATGATATGTTGTAAACTCGACCCTGTCTACTTTAGTTGTGAAAATCATGTGAAAATATCCAAATAAATTTCGGGGGCGGGATAGCGCAGTTGTTAGCGCGTTCGGCTTCTGATCAAGAGGTCCGAATCCCAAGAGGGTCGAATCCCGCCATGAGCACGGCAGCTCGTGAGTCCTGCTGTGGAGCGTTGGTTTATCGATGAAGCAATTGACGACACGCATTTGCATGTCATGAATTTAATGAGAAAAATGTGTCTGCAGTAAAGAACTGTTTTACACGCAGTAAGGTTTGGGTACACTGAATTGTTCAGCGTAGTACCACCCATGGTTCGCTAGTTCCAGTCGGTGCTCGCAGGTTTTACCGCAATGCATAGCCACATTGCATTGCGGGCTTTCTCCCGGCCATAATACCAGCAGCCGCGATTTAAGTAAAATACTCTTGAAAGCAGCGTTAAACCCTAACTCACCTCACCTCACCTCGGTACATTTTGGTCTTACCTCATTAATGGTTATCAACGAAGACATCTTCCGCACGCATCGGGCCATATATGCACTTTTAGAAAATGCATAATGGCCCTTGCGACAACTCGAAGGAATGTCTGAGACAGGAAGTAACACGGCTATTGAGCAATGGTGTAGACCAATCAAATGCGCGTTTACAAATCACGCACGACACGTTGAGTGAACGTTTCTTCTTTTAATTTGAATTACCCGTACTGCGCTAATTACGCTTGATTAATTAGTGATAAAACTAAATCACAACGTGCGGGTAAATGGAACAAACCACAATTTATACAAGATCTGATAATAGCTCTCTTTTTTAATTTTCCCATTGAAGTTGAAATCCGTTTTGAAACTTGTATTATGCAAATGAGCTTAACATCCGAAATGAAAAATCCCGAAATAATATAAGAATTATGTAAGCTGACGGCGCATTAGCAACTTTTTGATTGATTGGGTTGGTAACGACCGATTTGATTGGTCAGTAGAGGGGACGTAACTCTTTGGGCGCTGACCCTGTCTCAGAAGTCCCTGCAAGTTGTCGCAAGGGTCAGTATGAATTTTCTAAAGACAGAAGACAGAATCAGAAATATTGCAATTGCATTGACGATCGACACTTGGACAGTCATTACCGGATTACCATTGTTGCTGACCCAAGTCTACGGATGAAATATTTGTTAGTTTAAACGTATTTCTTAAATAATGAAAAGAATTGGGAAGAAGTTATCCAACGTAAGATACCCTGCCCTAGGTATTTACAATATATGGCATAACATTCTTAAACTATGATAGTTACTGGACAAGACAGAAAAGTAGAATAACAAAAACGAACTGATGCATATTAAGTATAATGTGTTACACAAATGAAGAATGATCTGTAGAGCAGCGTCACAAGGAAACATGTCCAGTAGTCCAAACATACCTTCTCAGAAAGTTTTCAAACCAAGCTTATCGTTCGACATGCCGGTCGCTAAAAATCGCTTGCCAACCAAAGCGCGTGAACAACTTCTTTGTTATAAAGAGATTGACACAAGACTTTACGACCATAACATACGTGCGTCTCACGACTTTAGGAAACGACAGTGTAGTGTTTGCATTGCCCGAGCGAGAACGAGGCGGTTTCTTAACTTAGTATGGGTTTTATAAAAGCCGTTTGACTACTTTGGGATTATTTTGTAAAACTCTCTATTATCGATTTCAATCATAAACTTTTACGTAGTAATGAACCCCTTTTTCGCGGTTGAGATGACCCGCGGCGCCGATATTCAATGGAATTTTTTGGAAAGAGAAGGAAAATTCGCAATTGCAGCTCAGGAGTCCGGCTATAGAGCGTTGGATCATCGATGAAGCAATTGATGACACGCATTTGCATTGGGAATGCACTGGATAATATTTTCTAACTTTGGAATAACATTTGTCATGAATTTAATGAGAAAAAATATTTAACAACCGTTTCAGTCTTTGATTGGTATTTAGAAGTGACGTCCATGAATCACATCCTACCTGATGAAAGAGTAAGTATATACTCTGAAACGTCGTGTAGTTTATTAATACTAAAGAAGTTGATTTTCAGAAACTGTTCCTGTCCCTAACTATCTTTAATAACGATGTCAGTTATTCCATTCTAATGAAGAATCTATAGAGGAAACATTGTCCCCGGACATTTCAAAGAACTGGGTCTGTGAGCTTGAACATTCCATTATGCTAAATGGTATTTAATTATCTCACCTTAGTGCGAAAAACATTACTCTGTTTATTTTCGTCATGCTTCGCTGCATCAAAAACAATTCAATTCCGTGATGTTTACACTGCGACATATAAGATGGTGAACATACACCTTTGGGATGTTACTGTATATTTCACTGATATAAACTCCAATTTAAATCACCATAATTACAAGTCTAACACCCGGACTCCGACAAGTATTTTATTAGTATTTTAACAAGTATTAAAAATGCGCCTATGAGAAATGAAACTTTCAGATATAAAAATCCCATTTCTCATAGGTTCCTTTTCCGTATTTAATGAAATCGTGATATTTTAAGGATAAATATTTTTCAGAGCTTGGGTTTAAGACCACATAATTACACACGTTTATTTACAGTATATTTCCTCACCTATTTTGACATATTTTAATGCGTCTCTCTTACACAACTACCTTCATTCGTCATTGTAAGCACGATTATATGGTCCTTCATGCATAATTCAAAACAACGAAGACGCCAAACAATTCTCTGAAAATGTACAATGTGACTGACAACAGTGTCTTGTGTTTGGACTTTAACGTTTCTGTATGGTCTTCCCAGCATACTCGTTCTTAATCAACGCCCTCTCAAAAAGGGAATCCCTTGAAGGACCTATATATATATATATATATATATATATATATATATATATATATATATATATATATATATATATATATACACCTCATCATAAATATCGCACCATCTATTTTATATCACAAAGAAAACACATGGTGCGTAGAAATACACATTAAACTTAATCATACAACTTGCAACCGATCGATTTGAACAATAGTTGAAGGTATAATTGTAGCAAACAAAAGTTCATTAAAACCAGATGAAAATAAACATATACTGGGATCGTTCCTACAGACACAACAACCAGTCTACACTCAACCGCAAAAGAAACGTCACCACCTTTTCAACAGGCCAAAAAATTCAAATACTGCTGCTTGAGAAAGTCGATTATAAATGTTTTATATACGGACATGATTTGTTAGAGGGACCAACAATTTCATACATCGGAGTATAATAGCTTTAACTTTATTTCTGTTCACGTATACTTGGGGTCTTGAAATCGCTTTTTCAACATTTGTTGTGGCAAGAATGATTGTCATTGAAGTTAAACATTCATAAAATTCAACTCATGCACAGATCACATTGCAACAATGCGGATCATCGTCGTGCAGTCCCTGGAGTTGCAGACAGTACGACTTTCAGAAAGCATTTGACAGTGTCGACAGAGACGTCACCTGGAGACTGATCTACCACTATGGCTTCCCACCAAAGTTTGTTGTCATCATCCAACAAATGTATGAAGCTGCCAAGTCATACATGAGGGGAAGCTGACAGAGCCCTTTTCTGTACAAACGTCCGACAAGGATGTATACTCTCTCCGACAATCTTCCTGATGGTGATAGACTGGGTTAAGAGACAGGCGACGGTAGATGACATCAGCCTTCTCTCCCAGAAGCAACAAGGCGTACAAGAGGAACTCCACAGGGTTGCAGAAGAAGCCAAAAAGACCGGGCTTCAAATTAACATAAGCAAGACAGAGGCGATAAGGATTAATAACAAACAGCAAGATCCAGTGCGACTCCATCAAGAAGACATCAAAGAAGACGACAAGTTTGTCTACTTGGGCAGTGTTGTCAGCAAGGATGGAGGGGCAGACCAAGATATCAAGTGCCGAATCAACAAGGCAAGGTATACCTTCAATACCCTGCGAACAATCTGGAGATCAACAGCCCTATCGTTCAACAACAAGATCCGGATATTCAACACCAACGTGAAGTCTGTCCTCATATATGGTTCAGAAACGTGGCGGGTAACAAAGAGATACACCAACAAGCTATAGACATTCACCAACAAATGTCTAAGAAACATCCTCCACATCCGATAGCCAGAAATTGACTCAATCCAACAATTGTGGGATAGGACTAGACAAGCCCCAATTGGAACAGAGATGAAGAAAAGGAAATGGGGATGGATTGGCCACACGCTACGTAAGCCTCTATCTAACGTCACCTTGCAGGCACTAGACTGGAACCCACAAGACAAGAGAAACAGACTTGGCGGAGAAGTATTAGAAGCAGAAGTAGGTGAAGGCCGCCAATACGACATAGGCCGAACTAAGAAAGACTTGCCAAAACCGTGTGCGTTGGAGAAATGTTGTTGCGGCCCTATATTCCTCAAGGAACCAAGAGGCATAAGTCAAGTAAGTAAGTCAAATTCAACTAATAAATGATGTTGTCTATATTAAAAAAAAAATCCTTCCTGAAATTTGTTAACTCATTTTTACTTTAGGACGTTTTAAAACAAGCCTTTTTTGGCTCTCCAATATCGTCTCGTAATGGCGATTCCAAAACATTGATTTCTTAAAACGGGTCTTCCTCAGAAATACGAAGGGGTAATGTTTTGAAAATGAACATCTTGACTTCTGAAGACATGCTGTACATCTGTTTCAGTGGAAAGTATCGATCGTGGACGGAAATCATTTTTATTTTACAGTGCGAAGTTTTTTTGCACGTGAGTGTATCAACTTTGAACACACCTGGGCTATGTTCAAGAGAGGTTTAAAAGTAATCGCTCAATGAACGCGATTGCTCAATGTAGCGCTACGTAGCAAAGCTAGCAAACCTCGAGGAATCGCACCGTGTCGTTCAGGAGAGAATGGCGCTAGATTGAGCGCTACTTTGAGCGCTCGATGAGCGATTATAAGCTCACTGTTATGGAACAGAGCCCTCGGGCGGGACAGCGCAGTGGTTAGCGCGTTCGGTTTCGGATCAAGACGTCCGGAGATTCCCGCCAGGGGCATGGCAACTTTGTCGGCAGTAGAGAACTGTTCTACACGCAGTACGATTTGGATGCAATGATACAATGAAATTCAGCGTAGTACCACCCATGGTTCGCTAGTTCCAGCCGATGCTCGCAGGTTTCACCGCAATGCATAGCCACATGGCGTCGCGGGCTTTCTCTCTGCCATGATACTAGCTGCCGTGATATAAGTCATCCTCGGTTACCCATGGTTTTATATATGCTCCGTTACTCTCCACTATATCACCCATGGGAAAAATTACCCGCCCTTGGCCGGCGTGACGAAGTCAGTAAGCAAAGAAAATACTCAATACGATAAGACGGAAATGGTCAAGGGAAATAACCGGTGACGGATTGCTAACAAAATGACCTTGCGTGCTTTGCAACGAAGTGGTATGAATTGTCATTGGCTCGCAGGTCAAAGCTGCGTAGCGGTTTGATTGGCTCCGGCCAAGGGCGGGAAATTTAAGTACAGATTCTCCTGATAAGGTTTCCCATGGGTGATATAGTGGAGAGTAACGGTAGCATATTTAAACCCTAACTCACCTCACCTGAATGTTCTGAACATGAGGATTCCATGCTCTCACCGTACGTCCCAAACTGTCCTACTGATGCTCATCCTTCAAACGGGTGGTTCATTACTTTTGACGAGGTGTATATATTAGCAGGGCGCCTTTAAGACGTTGAATGCCGTACAGTATTTCAGTTTTACTTAAAGTTTCAAAATAATTTTAAAAAGACTTAAAATGTATACGAGGTTGATACACTCATATGTTACTCCCATTGCAATCATTTCATAAATTCATTAAATTCTGGTCTGTATGCCATAATCTGTTTAAAGACTAAACAAAACCACACTGCAACTTCGATGAATGTATGATGCCAGGTAAAAAGAACTTATGACCTTGTGAACTCTATGTGGACTTGTAACAGTGAAATTATTTTGCAGTTGGTCTGTACCAATATTTGTAATTGATTATATTGTTGACCTTTGTATTATGAATGAAATATGTCTTACACGTCTTTGTATTTAAAAAAGATATAAAATTATGAAAAAAAGGTAAAGTTTTGGTAAATTATGGTATTTTCTGTTAAGTTTACGGCGCTAAAACTGACATCGCCCATGTATACTATGTTAGCGCTATTACTACATCGAATACGGTATGGTTTTTAAACAAGATTTTAAGAGGTTTGTGTACATTCTGGTAATTAATGGTACCATGTAGGAGCAGTATCAGTAGAATTCCTCATGCTGGGTCAGGTCCTATGTCACACTGGTCCAGGGTGATAAATCACGCGAGGGCGACAGGGTTAGAGGTTGAAGGAAAAATAGTTGTCTGTCACGCTACACCGATTTCTGTCACATACAATGTACAGTTGCATATACGAATACAGGAAGACTTGGAGATGCGCAGTACAACACTCTGTTCTTATACACTCGTATTGTTCTATTACTTCATTCGTACATACAGACATAAGTAGAAGAGGAATGAAACGATTATATTAAAAAATAAATATGAAGTAATTTATATGGAAACATTGTATTGCGTATATATCATATCAAATACAATGTATGTCATCACATCCTTGGAAAAAGTTAACTTTGTGAAAAAGACATTAATGTCTGTCGCAAGTTTTTCACGTGCATATAACTGTGTAATACGGCTCGACATACACGTTGCTATCACAGCAACAAAAAGCACACAAAATAATGCCACGTTTGACAACACTTCAGCATGTTCAGAGTGAGAGAGCCGTTGGAATGGTCCAGCAGGGAGCCTCACACACCGACGTCGCCAGAAGGTTCGGTTGCGCGGGCACAATGTTTAGTAAGCATATTAATGCAGTGGTTACGTCACACTGGTCCAACATCAGACAGGCCAAGAAGCGGAAGACCACACGTTACTCTTGCCGCTGGGTACTACACCTTCTGAACAACTCCGTCACAGCGACGTCAGCGGCTGCTACAACACTGGGACACAGTCAGTCGACAGACCCGAGCCCCGTTCAATAGCAGCGAGCGCTTAAATTGCTCAATGTAGCGCTCAATGTAGCGCTCAATGAGCGCTTCTTCTCTCTTGAACGACACAGTGCAAATTCCTCAAAGTTTGCTCGCCTTGCTACCTAGCGCTACATTGAGCAATCGCGTTCAAGATAGGTTTCAAAGTAATCGCTCATTGAGCGATTACTTTGAAACCTATCTTGAACACTGCACTGATACATGGGACTGCTTCAACGTGGTATCCGACCAGGCCATCCCTACTGCAGACCGCTCCTGACCCATCGACACCGGAACGGACTTCTATCGGCCTTGCGAGTTCGACGTTGCCAACGTCGAAACTGGGCCAAGAAGTCAGGTTTTGCAATTGGCCAACATGTTCACCAGATGTGAATATCACCGTACGCTTATGGGACCATCTCGATAGGCAAATGAGAAGTCGACCTGTGCCTCCAGCCATTCTCCAGGAGCTGGAACAATGCCTCCTCGATAGAATGGCAACGCATCACACCTGACGTCATCAGACGTGTGACGACGTCAGTCCGTCGACGTACACTTGCTTGTATTGACTCTTATTAACATGATTTGGAGACGTGTGCTAAGTTATTTCCCCAATCTTCTTCATCAGTATTTTAATGGAATGTTATTTGTTGGACCCCTCCCATCTTTACAGGACTGTCCTGATGATAAAACTGCATTCAATAAAATGAAATTTTGCACACATGCTATGAAATGGGTTTCTTAAAATAAGTTAACCAATTTGACATGTCTATATTACTTTGTGTTAAAGGTACATCCATTGTGTTGTTGGGAGTCAAATATGCCAAACGTTACAAATGGTCTTATTTTATCGAGAAGTACGAACTGTTACCGAAAACTACCATGTTGATGATACTCGACTTAGTATATTGACGATATGAAGGTAAAAGTATCGATTTCTGATCGAAAACCGGACAATGCACCTCTTGTGGCGCGCGCCAATGAGTCAAACGTAATTTTGGAATCTTATTTAAACCAGACAACATAACAAAAGTGGGTTGATAATGTGCAGTAGATCATATAACTACTGTGCATGTAAATAGGACGTGTACTTCCGGTTTTGCACATGCATAATGATGTTACTCGATGTTAATTGGAAACTAGTCATTATGATATATTTAGCGATTGGGGATGAATATGCAAGCTGAGTGAATTTGTTTGTATTGTAAACAACACATATGGTGTGTTGGAACGTAGTGAAGCCAAATACAATTTTAAGAAACACAATGGATGCACCTTTAAAGGTACATCCATTTTGTTGTTGGGGGTCAAATATGACAAACGTTATAAATGGTCTAAGTATCAACTGTTACCGAAAACAACCATTTTAATGATGACTTAGTATATTGACGATATGAAGGTAAAAGTAGTGATTTTTGATCGAAAACCGGACAATGCACAGCGTGTGGCGCGCGCCAATGAGTCAAACGTAATTTTGGAATCTTATTAACACCAGACAATATAACAAATTTGGGTTTATAATGTTCAATAGGTCATATAACTACTGTGCATGTAAATTGGATGTGCACTTTCGGTTTCTGCACATGCATAATGATGTTACTCGATTTTAATTGGAAACTAGTAATTATGATATGTTTGGCGATTGGGGATGGATATGCAAGTGAATTTGTTTGTATTGTAAACAGCACATATGATGTGTTGGAACGTATTAAAGCCAAATAAAAAAAATTGAAACATAATGAAAGTACCTTTAATGTTATATCACTTCAAACACGGGGTATCGTTTCTTTTGGACACTAGTTTATTATAGCAAATGAGCAATCACAATATATTTTATTAGTGCTTCAGCGAGTGTTGCTGGATATGAATGATCATCTTCCTTTATTGACAGTTGATATGTTCAGACATAATTTTCCCTTTTTGGTAGAAAATGTAAAATCTTCAGGAAATCCCGCGACTTTCCGCTGTACAAAGGGAGATAATCTCAAAGTGTCATTATTGCGAGGTCGACTGACGTTAGTTTACACAAAGTCAAGTAAAGATATGTGATTTTAGGCTCGACACAATACTAGAGGTGGTAATTCTCCTATGCAGGTAGCTGTCATTCTCTTCCAACATAGGTTACTCCCTTCAGAATTGCGATTCTAACCTCTGTTCTACATGGCCTGAATCCGAGGGCAGAAATGGAGTGTCCTGATTGGTTGCTATTAAATCTAGTTGCGCAATCAGCGACGCCATTGTAAAAGTGACATGTGCCAACGACACGTCATAATGATAAAATAAACGTAAGATAAACGTTTTCCCGTTTAATGTGTTTTCCTCGAAATATGCTAATTGATTTTGTGAAAACAATTTATTATAAAGATGTTGATAAATAAAGAAGACCAATTCAGAGACAAATTCCAAAAATAGTTCATTTGTGTTGTTTACATGAGACATATTCGAAAGACATATGCTAAATAGCAAGACCCTTAAAGGTACATCCATTGTGTTGTTGGGGGTCACATATTGCAAACGTTGTAAATGGTGTTACTTTATCTAGAGGTACCGACTGTTACCGAAAACTACCATTTTGATGATAGTAGACTGAGTATATTGACGATATGAAGGTAAAAGTAGTGATTTCTGATCAAAAACCGGACAATGCACAGCGTGTGGCGCGCGCCAATGAGTCAAACGTAATTTTGGAATCTTAATTATAACAGACGAAACGACAAATTTGAGTTGATAGTGTTTAATAGGTCACATAACTACTGTGCATGTACATGGAACGTGCAGTTTCGGTTTCTGCACATGCATGATGATGTTACCCAATTTTAATTGGAGTTTATTTGTATTGTAGACAGCACATGTGGTGAGTTGAAACGTATTAAAGTCAAATCAAATTTTATGAAACACAATGGATGTACCTTTAAGAGTCAAATGCCTTGATCTTTCAAAGATTTGATTGTTTAAGAAGCAGGGATATAGTATGAGGTTCCCCTTTTCCCCGCTTTAGGGATTTTGCTGGAGCCTTGAATTTCAGGCCATGTAGAACAGGGGTTAGGATAAAAAAAATCGTAAGAGAGTAACCTCTGTTTGAAGAGAATAGTTAGCTGTATGATTCCAGGCAAAGAGCCTTTAAACTGTAGAAAATAATGGCTAATTCAATTCTCCGGATGTAAAATATGAGTTACTTCTTACACTTAAGGTTCATCATTTTTTCTCTTAAGTTGATTTATAACCATGAATTCATTTGATACCTGATGAAAATAGCATGACAGTACAAAATACAAAGAATACAATAATACATCGACAAAAACAACACGTTCTTGTATTTATATGTTGACATATTGGTTTATAACCAAACACATAAATAACTGTAAAAGGACAATAACAAAAACTTGTGAACAACTACTTAAAATTTTTTCATTTGCTTCCGTAGCTAACAATGTTTTGAATTTTTATGTGTATTTATTAAAAAAAACATCCTTCTGAGTACGGTCAAATGGACCTTTTCCTGCCCGATTAATCCTACGAATGCGACAAATGCATTTGTTATTTGCAAAATAAGACGAGGCGATGTATTATTTGTGTTTCTTTTGATGTTGTGCGTATTTATCACTACCTACGTAATGAGTGTCAGAGTTTGTGAATTTAAAACAAATGACCCTGACCCTGGCCTAGAAAAATAACATATAAACAAGTGAATAGATAGTCATAACGTTTCTAATTTATTAAGTTTGTCTTTTGCTCTGACTGTACATGTTCTTTTTCTTATATTATAGAGGATGTATTTTTATTAAAGATCATATGCGTCGTATAATTCACTGGGCGAGATGTAAATATTCAAAATATGAGAGGCTGTAATCTGCTCTACTCTACTCTGCTCTGCTTTGCTTTGCTTTGTCTTATTCTGCTCTGCTTTGCTTTTCCTTGATTTGATTTGCTCTGCTCTGCTTTGGTATGTTCTGCTTTGCTATGTACTGATCTGCTCTTCTATATTCTGCTTTGCTTTGCTTTGCTTTGCTTTGCTTTGATTTGATTTGATTTTCTTTGATTTTCTTTGCTTTGCTTTGCTTTACTCTGATCTGCTTTACTCTGCTTTACCATGCTTTGCTTTGCTTTACTCTGATCTGCTTTACTCTGCTTTACCTTGCTTTGCTTTACTCTGATCTGCTTTACTCTGCTTTACCTTGCTTTGCTTTGCTTTACTCTGATCTGCTCTTCTATGTTCTGCTTTGCTTTGCTCTGCTTTGCTTTGCTTTGATTTGATTTTCCTTGATTTCCTTGCTTTGCTTTGCTCTGCTTTACTCTGCTTTACCCTGCTCTGCTTTGCTTTTCTCGACTGGTTTGCTCTGATCTGCTCTGCTCTGCTTTACTTTACTTTTTTCTCTGAATATTGAAACTATTTAAACGCACTTAATTAACATACAGTCATAAATTTTCTAATTTATTAACTTTGTCTTTTGTTCTGACTGTACTTGTCCTTTTCCTTATATTTTATAGAGGATATCTATTTATCAAAGATCATATGCGTCGTATAATTCACTGGGCGACATGTATATATTCACAACATGAGAGGCTGTAATTTGCTCTGCTCTGCTTTGCTTTGTCTTATTCTGCTCTGCTTTGCTTTGATTTGCTCTGCTTTGCTCTGCTTTGCTCTGCTCTGCTCTGCTCTGTTCTGTTATGTTCTATGTTCTGATCTGCTCTGCTATGTTCTGCTTTGCTTTGCTCTGTTATGCTTTGATTTGCTTTGCTCTGCTCTTTTCTGTTTTGCTCTGCTCTTTTCTGCTTTGCTTTGCTTTGCTTTGCTTTGCTCTGCTTTGCTTTGTCTTATTCTGCTCTGCTTTGCTTTGCTCTGCTCTTCTTTGCTTTTCTTTGCTTTGCTTTGCTCTGCTCTTTTCTGCTCTGCTCTGCTCTGCTCTGCTCTGCTCTGCTCTCTGCTCTACTCTGCTCTGCTTTGCTTTGTTTTGCTTTGTCTTATTCTGCTCTGCTCTGCTTTGCCCTGCTCTGCTTTGTTATGTTCTATGTTCCGATCTGCTCTGCTATTTTCTGCTTTGCTTTGTTCTGCTTTGCTTTGCTTTGCTTTGCTTTGCTCTCCTCTGTTCTTTTCTGCTCCGCTTTGCTTTACTTTATTTCAGTCTGCTCTGAATAATGAAACTATTTAAACGCACTTAATTATTTATCAATCACACAATCTGAGAAGCCAGATACCTAGCACTATTTGAAGATTTCAACGACCAGATTTGTGGATGTTCGAATTTGTCATCGGAAGAAGCCATAGATCGGTCATTTTTGAAGATAACAACATCAAAGGCCAGCGTGTACATGATCATTTCTGGTAAACTAAAATTACCCATGACCTACATGTGAAGATCATACATTATGTAATGATGTTAAGAGCCGATGATCGATAATACATGTTCATGTTGTGTCACAATTAGTGAAAGTTACTAATGAACTCTCCAGAAGAAACCAGCAAATGAAACACAAACGAGTCAGATTGTTATTAAAATTGTATCGACCTAATCATACAATTAATCAGTTTAACAATTCAGATTTTCAAATGAAATACAATAGAGAAATAATAGGGTAATGATAGGGTCACAAATATAATAATAGGGCTATCAATGTCAATAGTCACCACACAGCACAGGAGTCTTGTATCTTGATAGTAGAATGATCGTACAGAGGCAGTAAATCGAAGTGATATTGCAGTTAGGAAGGGGAAGGGAAGCAACTATATTAGAACTGACTATTTTTAGACCCTTACAACTAAACTCTTGTGACCCAAAGAAACTTGGTTATTTAATGTTATATTAGATTAAATACATTCTCATAAAAAAAATACACACATTTAACGAAATATATTTAACGGTTTCACAAGACACGAAATCATCACAAATACATTGAATAAATATAAGAGGACATGCATGATGAATGTTAGACCAAGTTGATCACTTACTGGATATTTCATAGGATATGAAAACTGTAGTTTGTAAAAGATTGACCCGTGATCACTTCAAAGAGCTGCCAAAACTGTATAAACTGTTTTTGTTTAGGTATAATGTTCTGTTATCTTGTGTAACTGTCTTCTTATTATGCGAAAATACAAAATGATCGGTCATGTTTTCTCGTTGATACGATTCCTCAAAAACATCCAAAATTACATGATATTTGCACTAAAATACACAAGTAGTGAACAAACTTTTGGAATGCAGTGACAACCGCCACAATTATAACGCAACGTCACAGAAGAAACGAGACACATAGCACTGATAATTAAGTCACATCACCATGACAACGCAATATGCATTATATGAAAATACGGTTGCCTTCATAAGTTAACAAACATTAAACCATTAGATAATCAAGCCCCAAAGCTTGTTAAAACATCAATGTTTATATCATATGTCTTGTATAATATAAAATGGAATAGAATAATAGTTTTCTAAGTATGAAATAACAAACAAATATACAATATCATATAATATCAAATGTACATTTAGCTCATTTTTGTATCAGCCACACAATACATTTTAGCATTATTGGCTGCAAAACCGAATAACGAAGTCTTACTTAAAACATTATACTGCTTAATCATTTCCATATCAAGTTTAATGTACATGTTTACCGATTGAACGTAGGGGAATAGTTCATTACATGTCTTCTTTCATTGTTAACCCTATTCTTAAGATATTAGTGTCATTTTAATGCTTAAGCTCGTGCTGATAATGGATATAAAGTTCAGTATGGTTAACCTTTGTACGTGCGAAAAGAAACCTACTTGCCAAAGAATATAAACGAAGTACAACAAAAGTTTACACCTCAGTTGGTTTCGATTAATTCAATATTTTAAAAGAAATGAGATGCATTTGATTATGTCATGATACAACAAAAATGTTCAGCGATAGTTTGAATGAATTGCATTGTCGACTGGTTACTTTTAACTTTAAGAATATCTTTGTTTACTGTAGACAGGGACAATGAAATGAACTTTACACCAACGTGACACCTACCATGTTTTAATGTTGTAAATTGGTGCAGAATGAGGTACATTTATTGATTTTCACATATAAGGTGTCTTATATATCGATGAAAAGTTAAACCACTTAGACGTATTCCTTGGCTGATGACTAAACGCATGCACTTTTCAGTTTTAGAGTATATAATATAAGATATTTGTAATTTAAAATCGAACATAATATTATGATAAAACCAACTGAGGTGTATTTAACTTTCTTTTGTACTTCAGTTTAGGTCATTCAATCAATGTTATAAGAAACAAAGTTTATGTTTATATATAAGCCAATTTATACTGACTTCCAAGTTCAATTTCGCTTTTTTCAATTCCTTAACAATTTGTCATGTATTTTAAGGGACAACCAACGTGTACATATTCTGTCAAATAGATTGACATTTTCCCATGCCCTGTCATGTTATCATTTCGTTAATAAAAACGATTGAAAATTGCATGTTTCAGGTTTTGAACTCTTTGTAATGGTGTTTGCAAACTCCAATCTACGATTCATCAAACTATGTTGACATACCTTTTTACATTTTCAATTGTTTTCACCTCGAGTTGAAATTCGAGAACAAGTGAATCAGACAGCAGGTTACACTGTGGTTTTTTCAACCAATTTTAAAATATTTTATTTTAGTAAAACATTATTCTAAGAATATTGTCTCTATTGTTATTTTCATTAATTATATGGTGAAACGAAACCAGGGTTATATTTGCACGTGCGCACATATATTTTGGCCTAGAAAGTATTGCTGTAGTGACTTCATGTTTCGTCATTTGTGACGTCAAAATAAATTATCGTGACTTCACTGAAGCTGGTTGTCGCTGAAGAAGAGGAAGAGGAATCCATGGATTTAACGGTGTAATAAGGACATTATTACACATGACATTTGACATATATGATATTTAATGAAAATAAGTTTGTGTATAACCATCGCTCTTTAGTTGGTAAAAGTAATATGACACACTCTAGGACAGTAATCCCTGTATATATTATGCATTATCTCTCAGCAAGTAAGAAGATAAATAAATATGTTTTATTCTTCTATATTCTTGACTCGAATTACCTAGTGTATAGAACATTTCTATTTTACCCCCTGACCCTCTTTGGGGTACATGGCAGGAAACCCAGTTCCAATCCTGTTAGTGCCTCCTTATATCTATATAAAATCCCATTCATTATTCCAAATTTGAACTAACAGTCACTACCGATTGTCTTTTCAATATTGTTATGCTGTTATCACGTCAACAAATGCTTCAAGTAGAAGCGTAGCAGTGCTATGATGTTGCAAATGTGGTGATATTTCAATACTGTGGCGTAATAATTTATGTATGTATGTATGTATGTATGTATGTATGTATGTATGTATGTAAGGTACCTCTTATGAACTACATTTCGTAACTTACACATTGTAAACTAGCATGACTTTATGTATTAGCAATTCGTGGTAAGTTACTGCATGAATAATGTAAACTATTCCCCATGACAACGTTATTTATTCCAAGATTAGTGAAACCCCTGCACCACCCCCCGTTAATTCGGCCTGCCCTTCACCGTGGACAATGCAACAATAGTTGTCTCTGGGAGGCTGAGGCAATCTGTCACTGTTACCACGCGTTCAGTCATTTGTCAGAACATGCGACATGGAGTTTACTGATTAGTTAGCTTGTCATACACACTTGGCAGCATTTCACTCACCGCTTCACCCAGACCAGTGTTAAGTACAGGGAAATCTGCACAAAGACTGTTCCAGCTGTAGATGACTGTCTGTTTGTCACTGTCTATCTGTAGATGCATTCTGCCAGAACCAATCTCCTGTATAGCAACAACGATCTTGTGTAATGTTACTGTATTGTGTCTGGTGAAGTTTCCTTTTCGGTTGAGTGTATTCCTGGGAGCAGACTAAATGAGACTAAATATAGTTCTTCACATTCTCTTCCCTCGTATTCCTGGGAGCAGACTAAATAAGACTAAATATAGTTCTTCACATTCTCTTACCTCGTATTCCCGGGAGCAGACTAAATAAGACTAAATATAGTTCTTCACATTCTCTTACCTCGTATTCCTGGGAGCAGACTAAATAAGACTAAATATAGTTCTTCTCATGCTCTTCCCTCGTATTCCTGGGAGCAGACTAAATAAGACTAAATATAGTTCTTCTCATGCTCTTCCCTCGTATTCCTGGGAGCAGACTAAATAAGACTAAATATAGTTCTTCTCATGCTCTTCCCTCGTATTCCTGGGAGCAGACTAAATAAGACTAAATATAGTTCTTCACATTCTCTTACCTCGTATTCCTGGGAGCAGACTAAATAAGACTAAATATAGTTCTTCACATTCTCTTACCTCGTATTCCTGGGAGCAGACTAAATAAGACTAAATATAGATCTTCACATTCTCTTACCTCGTATTCCCGGGAGCAGACTAAATAAGACTAAATATAGTTCTTCACATTCTCTTACCTCGTATTCCTGGGAGCAGACTAAATAAGACTAAATATAGTTCTTCACATTCTCTTACCTCGTATTCCTGGGAGCAGACTAAATAAGACTAAATATAGTTCTTCTCATGCTCTTACCTCGTATTCCTGGGAGCAGACTAAATAAGACTTAATATAGTTCTTCACATTCTCTTACCTCGTATTCCTGGGAGCAGACTAAATAAGACTAAATATAGTTCTTCTCATGCTCTTACCTCGTATTCCTGGGAGCAGACTAAATAAGACTAAATATAGTTTTTCTCATGCTCTTCCCTTAAAAGTTCCCTTCAGATTTTCTAAACGATAAATTATCTGAAGGAGTAACGTATATGGGAAGAGAATGAACACTTTCTTATTTTGTATCCTTTTTATATTTCGTATCTTACCTTTATTTGGTGTTTTCTTTCAATTTGCATATCCTACTCAAGGTTTTGATAATGTTAATAATGAAATGTTTATAAATGAGAAATTTCATAATGTATGTTATTGTATCATAAGTTAAAACTTCGATACTTCGTTCATTCCTTGTATGCTACTGTCATAGTAGCTCCTTATTCCTACTAAGTAATGGGACCAAGACAAACATAGTCTACATAGGAGGATCCAGACGAGGGAGTTCATCAAATTTACATGCAAAAATTCTTTTTAGACCCGCCACTGACAAATCTGAGCCCTTGTTCATTGCGCAATTCCTGAACAATAATGACGGGTGGGAATAATAGAATGACGTCACATGTTATTTTATGTTAACAATAACACATATTGTTATGTGATTATCTAAAGTAAAGCTCACTCGGCGTATTTTACATTTATACGTAAGCAATTGTTGAGGGTGAAATACATATACAATGTCGATTTGCGGTTACTTCGAAGCAAAATTGCTCAACTTGAAATTGAGGTGTAACTTTTATTTTAATAGAGGAACTTGAATCATATCTCATGAATGCAAGAGTATAGAACATCGTTTATTTTAGCCTTGCTTTGGTGGAACAAAACATTCAAAATGACCGAGTTGCACTTTCTTGTAGATCAGTCAGTGAACAAATTGTTCCAGTGCATTAAACAGCTTTTGTCTCTTTAAACGATAAAAATAGCTTTCATATACATGTACGTGTATCTGACATGAGATTCTCTATTTTATATTTGCCCCATTATGATCACATAATTTCTCTCAAATGTAAATCTAACATGTTTGTTTGAACATTTTGAATACTAGATATGACAGAATATCAACATGTCTTGTCGTCTTCTTCAACTTGATATTTTTATACTTTACAATTAATTATAATATGCTCATTAAATTAGTCACCAATTATGCGCTGAACATGAATAATCTGCTCCTGTCATAACGAATGAGACACGTCTTTCATAACAAGTAATATTCAACAGACGAACATATGACATTCGCTGTTACGGGGATTAGAAGGAAGATAGAATGCATTCTTTCTTACTCACATCATATAACAATGGACGTTCATAGATCAAGACGGTTGCATAAGGAAGTGATACAGTAATATGCTTCTTAACCAATTTGTCATGTCGCTTTCTAAGCTTTATGCATAGGACCTTGTGATAAAGATGATAAAATGTTTGCAGGTATACATTATATAACATCTTATGCAGTCTTTAAGGTCGTCTTTGTTTGCACAAATGTGATAAAGATCACTATGGACTTTTTAATCATGAGAAAATAGGGGATTTAAGATTTAGCTTAAATGTATATGGTAAATATATGATGAATACTTATTACAAAAGAATGAAAGACCCTTTAAGTTATATAAGTTTATTAGTTAAGAATATCAATTTATGGAACTTTTATCGCAATATACCTATTTTCAAAAGCCAACAGGTAAATTGAATAACAGTACCTTTCAAGACACTTTACAAAGTTTTCGGAAAGATTATTTAGCATGGCACATGTACATGTAGAAGACAATGCCAATTGATGTAATAAGCGAATCCCTATACTTGATTGATCTAGCTTGTAGAGAATGAAAATATCACCAATAACGGTATACTTTTAGAGGTTTACTCAGAGACAATTATGAATGATTTTATCTGAAAAACTCGCCGTTGATGATGATTTAGATCAGATATTTCTGTATTTGTATCTGAAATATTGTAGACAGTATATATACATCCAATACATTATTAAAGAAATTTACTGAACAATATTTACTAGCTTTCCTGACTGTCTCCATCACGATATATCTTACTGAAATACCCGACCCCCCCCCCCCCCCCCCCCCCCCCCCCCCACCACACACACACACACACACACACCCACACGCATACACACGCATACACACGCACACGCACACGCACACGCACACGCACACGCACACGCACACCCCGCCGAATTTACCTTTCCCATGCCAATAACCATCCATGTTCTCTGTCTGTTCATGTATATTTGACAGATAACCATGACTTTCAATGGAAACATGGGAAGATTGCAGTTTTTCATGTTGCCAAATGTTCCAGTGAGAATTTTCAAACATTTTCAGTTTAATCCTTGAAAAATATCATCTCATACTTTCATTAATTTGTATGCAATTATCGTGTATTTCAAAATTGTGCTTAATTCAATTCATACCTGTGCTTCTTGAAAGTCTTTTAAGTGTCCAGTTTAAATGTGTGCTTTTTGAGTTTGAAAAGAAATTAAATATAAACTTAAATCAAGTACTAAATTTATTTAATGCTTTGAATAAATTCAAATAACGTGTAGGAATATTTTAATGCGATTCTGCCATCAACTCATTTGGAATCAGAACTTTTACTAAGCGCACGACATTTAACTTCTACCGTCGTACAGTTAAGATATGTCTTGAAAGTAATCGACTAAGTTGCCGACTTTGAAAGTATAGTTTATCCCTAAGTTCCTGGAATAGCTGACCAGGGGCTTGTAAGGGTCGGAGGCGAGCGCCAGGGATCAGGGGTTAATGAGGGGCATAGCGACACCTGTCGGAATGTCGAGCGTTTAAGACGTGAGCGCCCTCCAACAAACAACGGCGCAAGACAGGGATAATTTGTGTTGACATGCGACCGCGTTTGTAGAACACTTACATCTTCTGTGGCCAACGCCAGTTGACGGCTTATCCTTGCTACCTGTAGCAGTCGGTCGGTCGTCTCTGAGGCCTGACTCTTCACAACTGGCAGGGAGATACTGTGGCGCAGGTCCGGCCCGGATTTTCAACTCCCGTTTGCATTGTCCGGATTTTAACCAAGTGTCGTCTGCTTCTAGCAAGTTAGCAAGGATAGGAACAGGTTGTCAAGGGACGGTTCTTTCGAAAACAGTTTCAAGGATTTAGTGATTTAGTTTTAAAACGAAAGACATATGACTCTTGGATATAGCTGAACGCGTGTTTGGCTGAAGTTGATTAATTATTTTCCCGTCGCCATGTTGCACGTTCTGCAATGTGCACTTATTCTCAGCTTGGTAACAACGTGCGTCGGACAGAGTAAGTAAAATTTGTTTATACATATGAATTATATATAGATGCATACATTGTGGTAATTGTGAATGTCAAACAGATACTAAAAGGGTGGACTGCTTTAATGTCAAGTTGGTTGAAGGTGTTGATATTTCATCCTAAATATTTCTATCTCACACTTTGGAACTCAATATATATCATTTGGAATGTGTTGGAAATCATGATATTTATATAAGGTTAAACATAATTGTAAGAGTTGTTTATTTTAACAGAAGCCTATCAAATTTTTTTACATATTTACTTAAACAAATGTTTACTCTGCCCCTGAGCAGGTGTCAACATTTAGGCGTTATATAAATATAAGTAAATTGGTATAATTATATTCATGCTTATCTTCAACTTCGTTTAAAACATGCGTCTACCTTTAACTTAAACGTTGAAACCTTTGCTGAGCAAAGCGGATGTCCCATCAAGCCGGGCGGGATGACTACTCATTTTCCTTAATGTCAAATGTAAATGTTAACCGTTTGGTCTGCAACACGGCACGCAAATCCATTAGTAGGTAAAGTAAACGTGTTCTAGGTATCATTCCTCCGGGGTCCACTTAAACCATCTTCTTTTGTTTGAAGTTGATTTTTTACAATCATGGCCCTGTAAGAAATCATGTAGGTTGTTTCGGGTAAGTCAATAGTATATTATGCATGAAAGATCATTTATCTCAAGAAACAACCCATATACTATGCATTAGTAACCTAACGGTACCTGAGTACGTATCTATGACGTTAACCTTTTAACAATCCGAATGATATTCATAGATACAGCCTATCGATACAGCCTATCGAGATCTGCATCTTTGACTTTAGTCACAACTTACTATTGTCCTATTGAAATATCTTACAAAATATAAGGACGAAATCAACACGACAGATTTATGTTCTGATTCAATTTAGATTGGCCATTTTTAATATCTTCCACATTTTGCAATACTAATAATTCATGATTTTAATTAGTATTGCTAATGCATATCAACACATATATTTGAAAAGTGGAAAATTGGACTAAGTAACTTCACACTAACGGACATTTTCAGTCAATGGTTACATTTTGTAAACCCCACTTTTATTGGAGTGTTATGTAACGTACACCTTACTGAGGTTCCTCTCATAGAATGTCGACACTTATTACGAAATTCAAAGTTATAAATTCAGTTACATATTTGTAAAGACCAATCTGACGTAAGGTTTACTGTGACCTTTCAATAAATAAATACAAAGACGGTCTTAGATTACACTTAGATGTTCATTATATTTCCTGAAAGAAAACGTTAATATTTGCAGTCTATAAGTGGATACCACGATTAACATTACCCACACTCACTTCCTGTCCGTTTGAGGTGTAAGGCACTAATTATAGAGAGGCACGTCCCCGTGTGTCCAAATCAACGTTGTCTGGTCTTCCTCTTCCTGGCCCCCGCTTTACGAATATAGTTAGCTCAAATATTATTTTAGCATATTCAAAAAGACCCCTTTAAAACTCACTGTTGAATCATCCAGTTGTGACATGGTTTTACAAAAAGAAGTAGGCTAAAGGTGTAAGATCAACTGAGAATGTGCAGTTGCAGGTTATTCGAAATAACCCTAAGCTAAATAGTTTCCTGAACCCGCGGTTCGGTGTGTTTTTCGTTTCAAGATCTCCGAATGCAGAATTTGCCGCAAGACCATATTGACCCACTGCACACAATAAAAATGGACATTTAAAATAAATAATTAAAACATAATTAAACGATATATGTTTGAGCCATGTTTAAATTATTTGGTACTTATGTGTAGATAGGTAAGAGTTGATTTAAAAAGGTTTCCAATATCATTAGATCGATTTCCCATGTTAGGTCAAGCATTGCCTCAACACGCAGACCATACAATATGCCACCATTACAACAGTAGCATTACAATATGTAGGTAACTGTTTAAAATGCAAGCCATGTCTCATGTACGTGTACAACTTCTAACATGAATAGTTTATGTTATTTAGTTACCAAATAGTAGTTCATAGCTTAACGTTATATTCATATACATATGGAAAATAGACGTATTTAATTATCTTTTGCCCATAGATTTGACAAAAGTTGTAAGAGCAGAGTGGGCGACTTCGTTAAAGGACCATTATAATCGGTACATTCTCCTAAACTTTGATACACCTCTGTCAACCTTCGACTTTAGCCACAATAAATCATGGGGAAGTGTTCATTTTAAAAATTTAAACTGGAGTTTTAAAGACTGCCACGCATGATTGAATCCTTGCATGTCCTTGCACTGGTACTGAAACGTGAAGCCGAAAGATTATCGAATTACCCATAACAATATTTGTATTGACTGTGACATGCTGTACCATGTGTGACCTTCTGGATAGAACAGTGACCGTGATGTTAATGTTCACACACTTTTTAGCCCGAGATGACAGGCTCCTTTATCCCCACGGAGGATAAGACTTATGTGTGCAGCTTGAGTTCAGTAGAGAGTACATGTGACAGAAGACACATGATATATGGCCCGAACGCCAAAGTAGCCCCCCTCACCATGTGACCCTGTCGGTGTAAGCGGTGCAGCGGAAATGTTGTCTCAGCATCAATTAAAAGAGAACAATGTGTCACTTAAATATTTTACACGAAAAAAATGTAAAGCTGTTGTCATGGCAGTCTTGTTCCGATAGAACGTGTCTTGTTTACAAGGCTTGAACTTACAAGTATTTCAGTCCTAATGAGCACCTGTTATGAATAATCTATTGAAGGTCTGTGGAGAGACACTCACGGGACATCCGGGATTAAACACTACCACAGTCCACCAATGCTATTTTTTGTGTAAGATCGCTTATAAGTGCAATCAGCTTTAGATGCCATGTCCTTGGTCTTCTGTTGTTAAACACGTACACTTATTAAACCACGAAGCTGTGATGGTTAACTTCTGAAGAAAGGATTATAAAACGAGGTTACGATGAATCGGTGGATACATATTGGCCTTCACAAGACATGACCATACCATGTGGTTACAATGAAGTTGTGATTATACGATACGCCTTTAAAGGCATGGTATATTTTTACCTTCTTAAGATATTGTCATACCACGTAGTTACAATGAAGCTGTGATTATAAGATAAACTTCATATGTCATGTGGTTACAATGAAGATATGATGGGGTGAACTTCTGAAGGCGTGATCATACCACGTGGTTACAATAAATCTGTTTTATATGATGACCTTCTGAAGATACTGCCATATCATGTGGTTACAATGAAGCTCTGATTATGTTATGAACTTCTGAAGATACTACCATACCATGTGGTTACAATGAAGCTCTGATTATGTTATGAACTTCTGAAGTCACGGTCGTACCACCTGGTTACAATGAAACCGTGATTACATGGTGACGTCCTGAAGACATGGTCATACAACGTGGTTACAATGAAACCGTGATTACATGATGACGTCCTGAAGTCACGGTCGTGCCACCTGGTTACAATGAAACCGTGATTACATGATGACGTCCTGAAGTCACGGTCATACCACGTCGTTACAATGAAACCGTGATTACATGATGACGTCCTGAAGTCACGGTCGTACCACCTGGTTACAATGAAACCGTGATTACTTGATGACGTCATGAAGACACGGTCATACCACGTGGTTACAATGAAACCGTGATAACATGATGACGTCCTGAAGACATGGTCGTACCACCTGGTTACAATGAAACCGTGATTACATGATGACGTTCTGAAGACATTGTCATACCACCTGGTTACAATGAAACCGTGATTACATGATGACGTTCTGAAGACATTGTCATACCACCTGGTTACAATGAAACCGTGATTACATGATGACGTCCTGAAGACATTGTCATACCACCTGGTTACAATGAAACCTTGATTACATGATGACGTCCTGAAGACATGGTCATACCACGTGGTTACAATGAAGGTGTGATCATAAGATTAACTTCTGAAGACATGACGATATCATTTGATAACAATGAAGCCGTGATTATATGATAAACATGTTTGAATCACACCATAAACATGACCTTGACAGCAGTATTTACATGACCAATATATGGAGTATACAATATTGTGGCTGCACCGCATAAGTATACACTATTTCGTATATTATTGTATAGTTGTGTTTTGCTTTCATCAGACTCTACCATATAGGTTTGATTGAACACATCTTTTCCTTTATCTCATGTCGTTGTATTCATGAAGGTGTAACATTGTGGAGAAATGTATCCTTTATTAATATTGGGACATATGGTCAAGTAATCTTAATTAAGGATCATTGCTATTCTTATGAAAATCACATATTATTTTAATAATTGTATTTCGATGATGCATCCTTTTCAGTGTCGCGCGTAAATCATGTACTGCTCACATGTGACCAGAATTGAAGGTACATGTAGATACACACTTATCCCTAAGTGAAATCAAATGACACATCAGGCTTACAACAGCGCTGTTTAAAATCACAAATTTATTGTTGAAGTACATGCATCATTTTTGTAAGTATTATTTATCGACCTATTTAATGCAAACTGTAAGTCTAAGTCTAAGTAAAATTAATACATTTAAAGTTTTCCACCAGCCATACATGAGAACAGAACACTTTCCCGGATAACAACTTACTCAAAGTTTCGGAGTACATGTATATGCTTATATTACTCCTTCCTTCACTAATGCGTGGGCATTTCTCATACATGCTGTATACAACATGTACAAAGAAGGCTTGATAATGTGATTTATATTTTTGGACATTTCTTTGTTAACAGATATGCACTTAAAATTATGTGAACTATTTTTTACTCAAGAGGTGTTTTTAAAAAAAACTATTCGTTTGAAAATAACTAGATATGACATTGTGCATACGGGTATACATTGATTTTTATACCGATAAGAATGTTACCATCATAATGTAAATCGGTATGTTTGATGCTCATTTGGGGTTCACCTTCCTAAGCTTATACGGTTTCTTATTGTTCATTAAAGTAAAGTGAAGATACATGTATGCTCTAAAGGATGATTAGTATGCTGAAATATATTTATGATCGAGATAGGAAGTAAAAGCCAGCATTTTAAACTATTGTAGTAATCACACAACTTCGACTAAGTTCTGGAACATATAAACTTATGTCAGTAAAAACAGTGAAGATACTTTAAACGTCTGATATCAATTAAGCTAAGTGAGTGAAATATGTCAACATAAAATATCCCTAATGGAAATATGAACTCAGACCCGATGAGTCATGACATCTGTAAAGTGTGACTGTTGACAAATGCCCTGCTACTGTTCGACCTCGTTGCTCGCCCTTGTTGACCATCATGACCCGTCGTCGCGTGCGAATAGATCACCCCCGGGTTATCAGTTAGTGCTTTGTCTATTGTAAATATTGGGATTATTTTTATTTGCTTTTTTGATACAACGATTTCTTACATATCACAGGTTTTTATTAAATAAAATTATTATGATAAGGAATAAGAAATATATTCAAGTTTAAAAACGATATCCTTTGTATTCCTCTTTACATAATATGTAATATACTGCCGTCCAAAAGAAACGCCCACCAGATATTTTCAGATTTCAGAAAAAGTATCAGGAGCATGTTAACCAAAGTGTGGCATTATGAAGTTGCATCATTTTTTAACAAAATATCGAAGTTTCATAAATTTGCATGTCGTAGGGGGAAAAGTAGAGATGGTCACTGTTCAGTTTTCGATCATGGTTTAAAAACAGTTTTGCTGCACCATACTCTGTAAATCCGAAGACCATACCACCAAAGTCCTCCTGACAATGTTCACCTGTCCACAAAATACCAAAGTGATAACTCTGCATATGTGGTCATGGTAATAAACTTATTGTACAAATCAAAAACCGGAGGTAGCAGGTTTTTGGGGGGGCGTGGTCACGGGTGGAAGTGCAATTCATGGCCAATGGATTGTCATATCAAATATTGTTTCATTATAACCTTGATACGATCATTAATTATGTGTTAAAGTAATATAATTCATCTTAAAGATTCATGTGGGCGTTTCTTTTGGACGGCAGTGTATGTTTCTTGGATGTTGAAATGATATGCTTACGGCTACATAGTTTATTTTATAGAACAAGATGTTTGTTTCCATATATACGAAGGGTTTCTCAAGGAGAACTTCAAGGGAATGTTTGTTTCTCTATGTGGTTTCTCAAATAGAATGACATATTTGTTATCTTCAACTTCAACTGTTTTATATTATATGGAAGGTCCAAATGGAATGGTTTCTTAACACACATGAGAAGACACGTTTTCCATTCGATGGTTTCGTGAGATGAGTGTCTCTTTGTCAAGAGTTCCTATTTTTTCTGCATAAACTAGTGCTCGTATAGTGCTTGTTTCTCTCAGAGAGATATTTTTTCTCTGAACACAGATCTTTCAAATGTAACCAATTCCAAGACCGATTGGATGTTTAAAAGGTTAACATGTATCAAGCTGCAGGCTGCTGACCTCTCAAAGCATGACAAAGACTGGAGTCGGAGGACCACCTACACGGGATACCGCCGCCATCCACGTGTCCTTGTCCGACTCCATGTTTTACTGTATCCGCCGGTAACGTTGTGTCAGGGATCCCTCACCGTAGTACGACGTGTTTGCACAGGCGCGTCACAGATTCCTTCTAGTGTCGTGCGTGAGAGGCAGGGGCCTGTGCTATATCAGAGTTAATTTTTTCTCCAAGATTTGGAAGTTTCGTACCTGTGTAGAGAGAGAAAGTCAAGTATATTTAGCCACGAGACATGCCTTGGTCCCAGTAGGCGCAAATCTGAGTGAGCTAAGAACCGTCACGTCCATTGCATCACGATTCGGGATTGGTAAACTTTCACCTACACTTCATCTTTACTGATTGCGGTCAATGGGCTTTCGTATTCTCTTACGTGTTGATCACCTCTTCCGTTCTCCAGTTAATCCCCGTTGATGTCGAAATATAAATTCACTTTAATCATGACCTATAAATCTCTTAGTAAAGGGATCGATGATGGTTATATTGATGGCATTATATTCATATTGATTGCATAATGTTCAATAGCAATGGTGTCGTGTTTAATAGTAAGGGCATTAAATGGCGTCGTTTTCAAAAACAAGGATGTCATATTCAATAGTAAGGGTGACATGTTCATTACCAAGTGGGTCATGTTCAAGTCAATAACAGGGAATCATGTTCAATAGCGAGGGCATCATGTTCAATAGTAAGGACGTAATGTTCAAATCAATATTGAGGGCATCAATATGAGTCTCATTGGCATTAGGTTCAAAACCATGTTCAATAGTAGTAAATCCTGTTCAATAGTAGTACATCATGTTCATTAAGAAGGGTTTCACGTTCAATAGTAAGGGCCTACTATTGAATTGGCAAAGCGTCTTATTGGAAGAGCGTCATGTTTAATAGCAAGATCGTCTAATTCAACAGCAAGGACATCATGTTCAATAGCAAGGATGCCATCTGTAATAGTAAATGTATCATGTTAGATAGTAAAGGTGATGCTTTAAAACATGCACTTAAGGCTCAATGCACACTGCAAGGCACTGAAAGGCAACATGTATAATAACAATGACGTCCTGTTCAATAGCAGGGGCGACATATTAAATTCAATAATGTAAGGATAGTGTTCAATGATAGGGATATCATGTACGAATAGTAGCGAAAATGTTCATGCAGTGGAGATGTAAGATTCACGATGCAAGTTAACAATAATGCCATCATGTTCACGATAGGGTACTACTTTCTTATTTCTCAGTCATTTAAGAGACTGATGTGAATTATCAGTCAACTTAAGCACATTATTTGAACATTGAAATCAAGACCCATTAGAGAGTTATTATACGATCCTCGTTTCAGACCTGATAGTGTTTGTCAAACGTTCGGGAATCAAAAGTCAAGCAGATGCTTTCCCCTTTATCCCTTTCCCAATACTGAAACCCCGCTTCGAGTCCTTTCACACCTTCATGAATACGGGGTGATTACACAGGGCTATGTTGATCACCGCACAGGCAGATTCAACATCATTTAGTACATACGCACATTCAAATCGCCAGGTGGTGGCATTGCTTCGTGAACCAACATGAGATATAAACGTACGTTTCATAATATTTATTCGTGTCGAAACCCCCTATAACATTTACTTAAACGGGTGTTCCAACCATGGAATACAAGGAAGTCTACACAAATCAGTTCTACTGGTAATCCTTTTTGTTCGTGTAAATTTGTGTTGTGATTTTCACGCACTCTACCGAAGACAGCTAAAATCCTATTGCTCAAATTCAAACAAAACAAATCCTGCAAATTAGGTTACACTATTTGCAGGCAGCTTAGAAATATTCAGATGTGTTGTTGTCACTTCCTACTCCGCATTATTCATCCCGTTCCTAGTTTACATGACGTTTGGAGGCGTTGGTGCTGATACCACGTGACCTTACAAGCATCACGTGATCGACCTTTGGTTTCCAGGTGCCTCATTCCAGTAAATTATACCACAAACGTCAACACTGGAAATCTTCTGTTGAAAGTATGACGTTTTCTTGTCATATTACCATGCATTTGTTGACACTCCGAGATTCAAACTCATGAATATTTGACAGGATGCTTTATGTGTCTCTATGCTGAATTTCTGCTGAAGATATACAATGACATATACCGACAATCTGCTGAAAACACCCTATGATTCTGAAGTCATTAAATAGAATTATATATATAATTACTCGAAAAACTTTCCTTAAATACTGAGAAATGTCTATATTTTAACAAATTAAAGAAAAAATCAATGTAATAAATACAATATATTTATTTACTTGATAAAAGGAATATTAGGTCACTGTGTACCTGTTGGATATACAAATATACCGTATATTATCACATCATATGATACAATTGGAAAGGATAAATATTTAATACATTTTTGTATAAGAGATTTAAATCTGCATGTTCATGTTATTTTTAGTTATTGTTTGATTGCAATCACTTTACTCCGGACAGCAAAATTATTATCATATCATAGTTTTCTTACTTTAGTTTAAACGTTGTCATTTAATCGGTTAAAATTATTTCCTTTCAATCGAAATACATTTAAAGGTTCAATCTTTTTCTTATACAAAGATAGATAAATCTCAAATGGTGTCTACGTTTGAAGAGTCCTTCAACAAATACTCTAGACATGTATTAATATTGCGTCCAAATTAATAACATCTTTAAAGGCACTGTAGCACGGTTTTTCGACCTAAACGTTGCATTAAATCAAGCAAGCTTTTTACATTAACTTTAAAACCCGAATACTTAAACATATTTCAAATTGACTATATGGTAGAATACATTAGGGCTGATCAATTTCATATACGAGCAATGGGCAATATCGCTGAATTAGTGATATTTAATAACATTTGCTGTGACACAGTGCCTTTAAGATATTGAGGAAAATATACATAAAAACAATATCCTCATTGTAGAATATACATAACATGGTTCTCTAAGCAGTTTCTCTCTCTTTAACTCGTCTACGTAATTCAACAAGGCGTTGCTTGAATGAGCCTGTTTGTTACTGGTTCCCATATATCAAGTTGACACGGTTACTGAAATACAGATAGATGAAAGCAGGCTCTGTTATCAGTCGTCATCAACTGCTTTGAAATTGAGTTCTTCGTAATCATCTGCATCAAGTTGCACAGACATTGAGCTGTGCTCCATCGATCTCGTGACGACACTTTCGTCACCGAATGCTTAATTAATTACCGAGCTAGGTGTACGCCCGGGGGCATACCTTGATGTATGTTAGCCTGAACATTTACTAAAGTCATAAAGCACTCTTACTTTTGGAATGTATCTGGCGCATGTAGATTCAAGAGAAACAGTGCTTCTTGATTTATATCAGGTATAAAGAGATACATGTTTAACCTTGGCTTGCGACATAAATGTAACTGTTGAGTTATCCTGTTTTGATGTCCGAGGCATGGTGTATTTTGTAGGCGGTCAATTAATTCTTTTGAGCGTTTATGAATTTGTAATCTGTGATATATACAAACTTGATTTGAAAACACATTATTGACGCAAGTATAAAAAATAAAATAAGTAAAATTTATTATTTAAAGTCTTTGCTTTGATTTGGCGAGAGTGTCTCTTTGAATTGAACATTTTAAACAAGACAAAACATCTTATTCAACATCTAATACAAATCCCCATTAGTTTTTGTCTAGGTAGGATTTTTTTTCAATCTAAACAAACCATTTAGTTAAGAAATGACGTCAAAGGTAGGTCATTTATTAATTCTAGTCTCGATTTCTTGCATGTGAGGATTTGAACCAAAATTAAAAAACTACGTTCGTGACGTCATAGATTCCTTAATGATTCATTAGATACAATGAAGGCACCTGTTGCACTTGTGTGAATCACTGCAACGAGTACTGCACCTAATCAAGTGACCTTCATCAACATTACTTTTATTACGTACATGTAGGATACTTCAGGAAATGATTCGCCGTTAATGGCTGCGCAGCTGCCGAAGCGGCGTTAAACAATAATTCATTCACTCACTCAGGAATGACATTTTGATTATAATGTATACCTTCTCCAGAAACAATTCTAAGAAATATAAAAGAACATTATCTATGTATGTCTATTAGTAGACAAAACCAGTGGTGATTGTGAACCTTAGCAGTAGACTTTGTAATCGTTACTGTCAGGCTTGCTTACGTATACTTTAATATCAGCTACAATAACACAGTGTTCTTTGTTCTTCCATATATTTATTCAAATGTAGGATTAGGTAATGGTGATGTGCGTCAAACGAGGCTAAATACTCTGATAACAAGTGATAATTTGTATTAAATGTGTTACATTAAATTATATCGTAGATAAAACATTGAAATCGACATTCTACGCAGTTAATGATTGACGCCGGACGTGTACTGTTATTGACATATATTAAACAATTTTGCTGGATACATCAATGATATTCAGTGCCCTTCATTCAATGCTTGTCCCCTCACTGTTTGATAGTGATAGACAAATGCTCTGGATTTATTGTCGTAACTGATATATACAAATTTGATCAACATTGTCATCATTAACAAATATTTGTCAATGAATTGAAGTAAGATTTATGGATATCACGTTCATTATTGTTAACATATACATGTATGTACACGATCTTCCGAGTACATGCGTCCGTCTTCACTTAGTGAATAGCTCTTGTTATTCACCTGATGGAGTTTGCTATACACCATGACGACGTATTTTACACAACTAATCAGTTGTTTTCCACAGGTGCTCTTTTCGTAGCCATCCTTGAGAGCTCGTGTCATCAAACAATGTCCCAAATATCTACGTAAACGATGACACTTTTGAATAAATCAAATATTGCACAAGACCATCATAAAGAAAAAGACTACCTCCAAAAAGAAAGATTTGAAATAATTGTTTTCAGGTAAGGAAATATATTTGGGGAGTTAGGACAAGCCAGTACGGCAATTTTTCTCATGAATTTTGAAAAATGTGAGAGGAGAACAAAGAGGACAGAATATGAGGCGTCTTTGTTTCCCATGTATCTGTCTTATACACGAGCCTCTCCTTTGTTTTACATATCCTGACAAGGGCGGAGTTGTTATTAGGGTAATAATGTTCATACATCAGCTACCTCAACTAACAGACTTTGTCATTTCCTTTCTTGTAGTGTCAGAGATGACTTTATACCATGTTGTTGTTTTATCTAAGAATTCAACTTCATTTTTTAAAAATTATTTTCAAATAATTTACCTATCGTAGTTTAAGTAGAATAGATTCCAACTGCCTACCTGCATGTTAACATTAAAGTATGCTATAAATAATGTCCAATCATTTATCTTCCTCACCGTTGCATTTGAAGTGTCATTTACGTTTTGAGTTAAGTTTTATATGAGAAATAACCGACGTCATTGCATTTAGTGTTTAAGTGACAATTGGGTTGATCGTTTGTTTGGTATGTTATTCCGTTTTTGTGTTCAAATAAGATATTGCCTTTTACGTTTCCCGTCATTCCATTGAAATTTCCAGATATGATAGTATTCAATCATTTACCTTCTCGTAATTGCATTGAAATTTTCAGACATGTTACTATCAAAATATTTACTCTTTTTTTTGCATGCAATGATCAAAAGGACATTGTAAATGTGTCGTTTCTGTGGTGAGAAAACAGAGTACTGTTATGTAAGGTATTTACTTCCATCCATCATCCCGTGATCTGTCACACTTACTGGCACCGCCATTAGTCACACCTAGGCGCATGTCGCATCACCATTTTAGAACAGGCACTCTTGTGAACTGGCTTATCCATAGCAAAGTCCATTAACTGAACTTTGGGACAGTGTTTGTCGTCTTCAAATGTAGCAACTTCCAGTGTTAAACTCCTATAATTCACTCATTGAGAATGGCTCTCATATATTTGATATTCAAAATGACATATTATTGTTTTATGTTCAGATCATCACTACATATTTGACATGCATTTTATTATATACGCAATTAATTCGACCTTAAAGACTGCAACACTACATACAGGTGCGTATAATCCAACGTGTTTCATATGGTATAATTGAAACAATACGTCGACTGTCATACTCTATATTTGCCGATTACCCGATTGTAATTGCAATAATGGTTTCAATGCCATCATATTAACCGATAACATATGCAGAAATACAAAAGTGTATCTAGCATTTTATCAGGTTTAGTATGTTAACTGAATGACAGTTTGTATGCCATGAAATGGTATAATCTGATATGTTTATATTATATCCATATATCAGGTCACATATCAGATATTTAATATTGCCTAACATGAGATAATACAAAACAGTGAATCTTTAATATATTATATTTGAATGCTGAATGATAGCATACTTATTAAAGCACATAGACAAATGCCTACACTGGTTAACTGTAAAGTATGTGTTCATATAATATAATTGTCGTGTATACCGTGTTTTTAAGATATTGTTATATTTGCTTGCAAATCCAATTTGCTACTCACATACTGTAGGTATCTAGTATGAGGTTGTTAATACTTAATATATGTAATATATTTGCATTGATATATAACATATCCTATTTTATGTCTGAACCATGGTCCAATTGCCTTCTAGTGAACAGTATGTCACCTGTCAATATGTAAAACACGCCCACACTTATGAGATATATCGGGTACCACACAAGCATGTAAGTCCACGTAAAACGTACAAGAGGAAACTTGGCATCATAATTTGTTAATTTGTCAAAGACCAAGACAACGTGAAGCGAAATATTTTAAGTCAGATTTAGATTGTAGATGCTCAGATGTCTAATGTTCCACAATAACGTTGAAACAAGAGGTCACTTGAGTGTGACTAAAAATGAAATGATACTCATCCTCTGTCGCAGTGTTACAAATGATGCCTTATGCTCCAATTACGTTGAAACAAAACAGTGTGACATAGATGTACAAAAGGAAGGTGTTGTTATGATTTAGGTGTCTAATGTTCCAGTACTGCTAAAACAAGAAGTATTTGTTAAGTTGGTGTGACTTGGATCGCTAATGTTCTAATACTATTGAAACAAGAGGTAATGTCACAGATGCCTTATGTTCCAAACTTGTTGAAACAAGAGATGCTTTTCAGTGTGACTTAGGTGTCTAATGTTTAAGTCCTGTTAAAACAAGATTTCTGAAGTATTTTCAAATGTGACTTGGAACACTAGTGCTCAAATATCGTGAAACAAGAGGTACTTGTCAGTGTAACTTAGATCTGATGTTCCAATACTGTTGAAACAAGATACACTTTGTCAGTGTGACTTAGATGCCTAATGTTCCAATATTATTGAAATAGGGGTACTTGTCAGTGTGACTTAGATGCATAATGCACACATACTATTGAAACAAGAGGTAACTTACCAGTGTCAAATTAAGAAAATCTATCTACTGAATACGTTACAGATAGAGTGTGGCTTACATGTCTAAAACTCCAAATTGCTACGCTACATGATAAAGATTGAGTGTGGCTTGGATGTCTGAAACCCGAAATTACTAGTACGCTACATGATAAAGAGTGAGTGTGGCTTGGATGTCTAAAACCCCAAATTACTAGTACGCTACATGATAAAGATTGAGTGTGGCTTGGATGTCTAAAACCCCAAATTACTAGTACGCTACATGATAAAGATTGAGTGTGGCTTGGATGTCTAAAACCCCAAATTACTAGTACGCTACATGATAAAGATTGAGTGTGGCTTGGATGTCTAAAACCCCAAATTACTACGCTACGTGGTACAGAATGCGTGTTGCATGTATGTCTAAAACCCCAAGTTACTACGCTACATGGTACAGAATGCGTGTTGCATGTATGTCTAAAACCCCAAGTTACTACGCTACATGGTACAGAATGCGTGTTGCGTGTATGTCTAAAACTCAAAACTATTACGCTACATGGTACAGATTGAGTGTGGCTTGGAGGTCTAAAACTCCAAATTACTACGCTAAATGGTACAGAATGCGTGTGGCGTGTATATCTAAAACTCAAAACTATTACGCTACATGGTACAGATTGAGTGTGGCTTGGATGTTTAAAACTCCAAATTACTACGCTACATGGTACATATTGAGTGTGTTACAAGCAGTCAGAACAACCTGCAGCGTTCTGTGAGAGGGGCTTGGAGTGTGACTGGTGAAAGTGTCGACAAGCTGCCATGTTAGCAGGGTAAACAGTCGGAGAATACTTGCCCATACTCCATCTGTCGGACGAGGATACCTGATCCGACTGGGAAATAAGCGCCTAAGCGTCATAGCGTCAAAATGAGACATCACTTTGTCATTTGGTGAAAAATGACCGCGTTCCAGTAATGCTTCCTCGTCCTTTAGAAACAAACTGCGTACTAACTTAACGCATGACACTGTTTCAGTGACGGACGATATGATTTCTTATTCATGAATGCTATTTTTGTCATGTAACAAAATGCTAAAAGTGTGTTGTCCGGTGTTGATAAAGTACTTGTTGTTCATGTTATCTACCTTTTGAAAATTGTAAACTTGTTGCATTCTGTATTGTATATGAAACGTATGTCCCCCTGTATTTGGGTCCAGGGGCTATATACTTGAAATAAAGATGATGATGATGAAGTAACAAAACAATAATTATTAAGAGTGTTTTACCACTTGGATCACACCTTATACTCAAGCGCCAAATCTATACATATTTACTTCCTTGTTTCACGTATTACTCGCCCGTTGATACTATCAATATGTAGTCAATCTAATTGCATAATGACTAACGAACAGTATACTGCTAAATGTAACAGTAATAGTAAAGATTTGACGTAACAATTAAACCATGTTTAGACTCAAAGGCAACACTGATACAGTGATAACTTTTGCATTTAATAAATAGTTGGCAAATTACTACATGTGTTAACGTGCAACACAAATTTAGGTATGATTTATAGTACTCTCTGCAAGTATCGTATCTTTTCTATCATTTGTATGTGCAGTAAATCACGAATAAACAGAGATATTGATAGTCAATCAGATTTGATTGGCGAGTCAGTTCAGCAATTGTTTGATGAACCAAGTAAACAAAGCATTGATTGACTGGCTACAGTGTTGCTGGACTCGTCTTATAACTAGAATGGCTCTGTTCATTCATCCCTAAATAGCCTAGCAACATAAAGGCTATCGAATATCGTAAAGGTGGCCCCTTTACCAAATCACTCACACTTTTGCAAACGGTATTATACCCTCTTTCTCACTTTTCTCAATGTCGTTTAAAGTATTATAATATCGATACAAATACCTCTTAAACGAACATATAATGATATTACAGTTATGTTTGGGTATCATGTTCCAAAGTAGATAATTTTTGTATGCATTTGAAGTCCTTGAAATCTTCTATAATGAAATGACTAAACAGGAACAAGTTTGTAACCTTCCTTTAGGCCCTGGTTTTCGCCCGCATCAGTTTCAAACCCACGCCTCAGGTCTTTTTTCTAGGTTTTAACGAAGTAAGGGGCAGATAACTATAATTTTTTAGCCTCAGAATATATTGGCCATAGAAAATTTCACTCGTTTCTGTAGAGATGCAATGTAGGGGTGAGCTTATTGACTATTTGGAATAGTAACACATATTTGAGAGGTTTGTGCTTTATTTATATAAATAATTGTATAAAAAGTGTTTTTTATCTCTTCATTCCAAGGCCTTATTTTAGGCCATTTTAGGCCTTAATCGTAAACTACGTCGATTGCAAGATCAAACTATTGATGAAATGTCTCTCTTTCTAAAAGTTGAAGGAATGTTTGATAACATGATTAAGCGCAGGATACTACGGATGGAGGTTTCTGTGCAATTGTTGATGGAATGTTTAATGATGAATGGATTGTTTGACCTTTTTGCTGAATAAATATGGATAAAATGGGTGATGAAATGACTCATGAAGTGTTTGAACGTTAATATTGTTATGTTGATTTGTGATACGAATTGACGAAATGATTGATGAAATAAGCAATGAAATGATTTATTAACGGACTAATGAATTGAAAGATGAAGTGATGACTTGTTTGTTAACCATATTGATGAAACTATTGATGGCAAAATTGATAAATGTCTGGCGAAAGTTGTAATGAAATGTTCATGAAATGGTTGATCGATTGTGGGATGAAATTATTGATAAAATCATTGATAAACTCATTGATGAAATAGTTCATGATAAAATCAATGTAAATTTTGATGACACAACTGATTATATGTTTGATGCAAGACTTGAGTAAATAATTGATTTTATGTTAGATGTAATGTATTAATATAATGATACACGTTCTTTAGAAGTATTGTTGTTATCATTACAGCGTGTTTCCCATGTAACGAAGACGAGTTCCAATGTGATAACTGCCGCTGTATCCTCGACACCTACCTCTGCGACCACGACAACGACTGCGGGGACAATTCGGACGAGAAAGACACGTGTGGTGAGCTAATGTTATGTAATATACATGAATCATGTAGCGGGGGTTTGTTAACTTGGAATACCTCACCCTAGAAAACAGAATTGCCGGATTGCACGTGCAGATCATGCAATCACGAACGTTTGCAATTTGAAACCACGGGATCGCACTGGCATCTCATGCATTTTTAAGAAAACTAGCACGTGCATCTCATCAGGAAACTTTGAGTCTAAAACCAATCTGTAACGGTGATTTGCATGTGAAGTCATGTGTTTTCGGTATTTCGGTATAATAAAACACTTAAATATTCACGGTGAGGTCATTATGTGAAATACAAGGACTCGGGAGTCAGGTCTCGTGTCCTTGTATTTCACATAGTGACCTCGCCTTGAGTAATTAAGTGTATAATATCTGCATTAATGTAGGCATTAGAAAATCATCCCCTAAAACATGACAAAACCTGGTGATCATGACAACTGTTATCACGTTTCGCCAACCGGTAGCACACAACCAACATGTTTCATGAAAATAGTAAAAAAACAGTTTTCACTCAAATTAAAAATATAATATATTTATTAAAAATTGAGGCATATAAATGGCTAACATATTCATTTTTTAACAAATTTTATAAATCATTTTTATAATTGCACGTTGACAGAGTATCCAACATGTTCCGGGTTTGAGTTCACCTGCAGCAACCAGCGCTGTATCTCCCAACAGTGGGTCTGTGATGGAACCGACGACTGTGGGGATGGTGGGTCGGACGAGAAAAACTGTGGTATGTTCCCTTTACATGATATAGATATTCTTAGAAACCTATCAGGGATTTTGTCTATTGTTTCCTAGGTATCTTGTTGTCTCGTAATAACCCCTCATTATTAATTCAGTCGGTATTTCTTCTGATAATAACCACGTATGAGTTAACAATGATAACAATTATTATCGAAAAGTATACAAAGATAATTTTTTCAGAGTGTAGATAGCGGGAATCGAACTCGATACCCATTGCCCTTTAAACCGGACGCTCTACCTCCACTCTACCGAGGAAGCCGAAAGAACTGTGTGGATTTCCTCTATTCACAGTCTCACTGTCTCTGCCTCAATATTACGCTAGTCCGGGAGACATACTCTTTATAACGCAGAATTTGGGAATCAAACATTATAAAATGCAAATTTGGACATTTGACAGTTATAAATTTTTATTTAAAAAACACTACTCGATAAGCGCTTACATTTATGTTTTACGGTATCTAAGTTAGATAAAACACTCTACTACCTCGGTTATGCTTGGGATTGAAAACCCTCGGTCTAATCGCTTTCGGTCTTACTTCCCGCTCAGCTTTCTTACCTCGGGTTTTACAATCCAAAGCATAACCTCTGTATCGTGTTTTATCCTACACATAATTTAGTTACAAGCGCCAACAATTAAGGTGACAATCGGCGATAATGTTATCATTACAAAAACTAGATAATGTTTATTTTACTTATTAACTCACAATGAATGATGATTATTGCTATTGAAATATTAAAATTGAACATAATTTCCAGACAGCTACTCATGTCGACCTCACGAGTGGGCGTGTCCTATATCCGGGTACTGTATCCCTATAAACAACGTGTGCAATGCAAACAAGGACTGCAGTGGCGGAGAAGATGAAAAGTCCACCTGCAGTAAGTACAAGTATCCACAGAATTGTCATTGAATAAATCAAACTCATTAATATAACTACCCTCTCCACGTACTCGACCGAAGTTCTGTGTTACTTTCTTCATGTTCTTGTTGGATGTACATATACATGTATATGATTGAATAGAATACTGAACGAAATCCCGTGTAATACAATTTCAAGACCACGTGTGCATTTTGTATCGGAGACCTACAATATATCAAATAAATGTAACTCTCGTAACAAAAAAACTTAAAATAAATAGAAAAGACAAATATGTTCCTTTGTACCAGAATGAATCTTAACATTTTAAATTGCATGTAGAATCTAAGAACTTAAAGTCTAAATTCTGGAAACTCGTATAGACTTGATCGTTAATCAAGCATCGTCAGCATTACGCATACATATATGCCAAAAGGTGCCCTTCGTACATTTATATCTTGATGTATCTATTTCAGGTTCTTCACGTTGTAGCTCACTGTCATGTGACCACGACTGTCAGACCACGCCCACTGGGGGTGTGTGCACCTGCAAACAGGGTTACAAACTCGACGTCTCCGACAACCGCACCTGCATAGGTAAAGCAGGAGCTTTATTAGATATAAAGTACAATGAATTGATACTCCTAATTGTGTAAAACAGATATCAGTGCCCATGAAAAATGCATTTCAAGAAGCAAGAGAAACTCGAGATTATCTGAGAACAGCCCCTTTGACGTTCAAGTGATTTTCTAATAAGTATTATCGGTGAACTGACAAACATGTGATGTTGAGTATAGTGTTTGGTTTGATATGTACATGTATAATATAATACTTATTTTGACAGTATCCACAAGTAAATGTGATCTGGCAATATGAACTCTTAAAGTTATTACCAAATATTGTTTTTATTAGGACACATATCAATATTACCAAGGGCATGTATTATTTAAGACTTATGAAGTCATAAAATGTGTTGTTTAAGGGGTCCATCTTTTGGGACATCTGTATTATGGAAAGAAACCATTGTCAGCACAGTTTGATGATGATTTATATTATCAGGTGAAATCTACAATGCAATCACCTGCAAATCTATATATCTGTTCTTTGTTATATTTTTCTTGAAAATATTTAAAAGTGATACATTGGCACAACTAAAATAATTCCTTAGGGTGTTCATTATATGAAGAATTGTTATGCAAGTAAGACAAATTAGTCTTAATCACCTCCTCACACATTTATAACATTTATTGGGTTGACGATGCTAGTCTTGTGATTTTTTTAATGTTTTAGACTACCTTCGATTTCATTTCATATTATACTTAAAAATGAAACTTTCGCTAACCAGGCGTTGAACCGCAAGGTGATTCTAGGTGACGTATTCCAATCAAAGATTACCAGAACATGATTTATTCAATGATGTTGACATGTTTCAGATTTGGATGAGTGTTCTTCCTGGGGATACTGCGATCAGAACTGTGTGAATACAGTTGGATCCTTCACATGTAGCTGTCAGGATGGATACACACTTTCATCTAGTAACACGTGTATAGCAGCCGATGGTAAGCTGACTAACGGACAAAGTCATATTGACCATTGAACCTTTACTAAGGCAGTGCAGACTCGATTACTCAGATGACTTGTCTGCTGACACCATTGCTGTGTATACCTGAGACGATGGCCGGCAAAAATAACCTGTATTATTACACAGTATTTTATAGTGTTTTTACTCATATACAGATCCAGACCAAATGCAATAAATGCAAATGCCTAAGTGTAAGGTAGAAACCATTAATTTGCCTTTACACGATTTTGTTTTTGAAGTTGGCTTTCGAAATAAATGTTGGTCGTATTCCTTATACGTGAATTTAATGGAATAGATTGGGTAATGAATAAATACACTCGGAATTGTAACATATGTATTTGAGGAAACTCACTGTTATTCGGGTAATACAGAGCTTCACGATCGTTTCATGAAAGTGTATAACACCATTGCTTACTATAGGTATATTTAGACATCTTATTGAGCACCAATGTAACACCCATATAATATAATTTGTTGGCTCTACCTGCCAGGTAAGGCGATGAACATAGTCCTATCAACTGGCCAGAGGGTGATCACTATAGACAAAGACGGTAGCAACGTGGTGGAACGTATGTCGGTGAAGGCCACAAGCATCGACATCAGCGTGGAGAACAATCTCATCTTCTACATCAACGATACCGACCAGAAGGTAAGAATACAAACTGTACTGTGTCTGCAATATACTTGAAGGGTGAAATACAAGGCATAGGTCCTTGTGAGATAATAAGGTCAAGGAGTATGGTTTGGGGTAGTGAATAATGTAATCTATGAAGAGTTTACTATGATAGTATACTTTGTGTATTTATGGTCTAATAAAGGAATATGCTAATCCATTGAATGACTTCATCAGGTATATACTGTAAAGTATTACAAGGGAATGTGTGAACGATTACGTGATCATCCATTGTCATATAGGGCTGAACACTCACGTAACAACTCTTGCGCAACAAATTTAATCCAGGCTCACCATGTGTATTTACATGTCCTGTTACATCTCATTGTAATTTACTATTTTGTATTTTATTTTTTTTTTTTTTATCATATTTTGTAACAAAATTGTCAAATACTGACTTTTCAAAAACTTGTCCCAAAATACCTTCCTTTAAAAGGTACCTTTTTGCTTATCCTAAAATAGGTGTCCCGTGGTTCATGCAAACTGCTTCAAGCCAGGTGTGCTTAAATGAATGAAATGAGTACCGGAACAAGTCAATCAAGGTGTTTGTAACATGTTTCAGATCTACCAGGTAAACATCAATGGTGAGTCGGGGCGCCTGCTGCTCACCACACAAGGTATAGCTAAGCCCCAGGCCCTGGCGTATGACTGGATAGGCAACAACTTGTACATTGCAGACAAGGACGGCGCCAGAATAGATCTCCTCTCCCTCCCTGAACTCCATCAACGAAATATCCTCTCCAACCAAATGAAATGGCCCTCCTCCATTGCCCTGGACCCGATCACGGGGTGAGAACATGTCATTGATGATAATGCAATAATGCTAGAATATTCCGAGAATAGTCTGTGTGAACAAATGTTACTGTTGGATATAAACACAATGCTCTCACCAACCAAATGGAATAACCCTCTTCAGTTGCTCAGGGGTGGAAAATGACATGAAACCCTGATATATTATTTCAAAGAATGTTCCATTTAAAATGTTCAACTATTTAAACACCGTCGCAGTCTGATCTTCAAAATAGTGTTATGACCCTCCTCCGTTTCTATAGACCTATGATTCCTTGAATGAAGCAGTGATATTTTTGCCATTTCAATGAATGTTTTATTTAGCCATTAGCTGTTGTTTAAACGATACCCTTTAAAATGACATGGTCCAGCTCAACTGCCCTGTTACAGGGTGAGAAAACGTCTATGAAGGAATTGTGTCATTAACTATTTAATCGATGAAAAGCATTTGATTAAAAGATGAATTTTGATAATTTTACCTTTGAAAATTTTCGATTGAAATCTTTAACTGAAAAAAGAAAAAGTATTTGTAGTTTCAACTAACAACAAGAAATATCCATCCTCAATGCTCTTGACCCAATAACAGAGTGAGAAAGTGTTTTTGAATTAATTTTGACAATGTTGACAACATCTACACAACAGGAAAAATAGGACAAGAAACTATCATCATTTAACACAACCGTAACACACAAAACCTCATATCTGGATGCCCATCTTATATATATAGAGCACAATCCATACTATAACTTACTGAAAGTGGACAAAAGAAACTTTGCACCATATGATTAACACCAACCACAGTTGGGATATGTAAATAAATGTAAAACGTATTATTGACCTCAAACGAAACGATAATGACATACAATTACTTTTGAATTTGAGTTTCCAATTATGTTCACTCTAATGTACAATATTATTGCCAGTTATTGTAATTTCTTTGTTTGAAAGGATGATAGTTTTGGCGAACAATATTCGTTCGGCGGTTCATGCTTGATTTGTAAAACCCACGTCTTGCAGCTGTTACCATCACAGAAACTTGCTGTCCTGTTTTTCAGGTACATGTTTTTTACAGACATGGGTGTCTCCACGAAACCCAAATCAGCAAAGATTGAACGGACCTACATGGACGGCAGCCATCGGTTCACCTTTAAACTGAACAAGATTCTGGCACCGAAAGCGATCACCGTGGATATCGCTTCCCAACGCGTATACTGGATAGATGCACATTTAGATCACCTAGATACTGTGGACTACAATGGTCTTAATAGGTACGTTGTGTGGAGGTGTGAGTTTCAATATGGGGTAATTTATTTTTGAGGTCCCCTTGTGTATTATTTCTATACCAGTATGTAATGTTATCTAAAATTAGACTTTATACACAGTCCTTTCTCTGAAAAGGATCAATCTTTTCAGCACATGGGATAATACATTAATCTGAATGATCCACATATTGACACAGGAGAATGTGGTTTTAAAAGCCAACCAGGAAACCTCAAAGTTTGACAAGCCTTGCAAAATGTACGGACTGAGTTTATCGAAAGTTCAAAAGGTCAAGAAGGTGGGCTTGCGAGTTACATTGGCAACTGGTCCAATCTGAAATTAACCGTTTGCTTGTGGGCACTGTACGTGCCGTGAGGTGATAGTTTTGAGTGTGTATCCTGTCCATCCATGAATTACACTGATACAGATATACTGGATAAAATATGTTAGGGATATTGTGATTTTTATGATTTATATTTTAACAGTGTATCAATGAATGAATAGATCAATCTTTATAATTACAAATTTTGAAAATATCCTTAGTTGTTTTTTTTTTGTTTTGTTTTTTTTATTCAATATAAAATTTCACAATTTTGTTTGTCTTCAGACACACCGTGATACGTGGAGGTTTAAACCTACCGGCCGGGACCAGTCTCGCCGTGTTCGAAGACAGAGTATACTGGACAGATATCACCAAGATGGGTCTCCTCAGTGCCAACAAGTTCAACGGTCTTGCCACCAACACGCAGCTCTATTCAGAAGACAACAGCAAACCCAACACCGTCCGCATTTTCCATGCTAAGTCACAACCCCTAAATAAAAGAGGTATACCACTTTGTGATATTATCTTTTCAGACTTTTGAATGTAAAATGGTTTATGTTTCTAATTAAGATTTAACTTTATTTTTAGATTTATATCACGATTGATTTGTTACAAAATTCAATTATTTTCTTGGAGAATGATTATGTGCAATCTGTAGGATAGGAAATCTCATTTTCGCCAACGCCGTTCATTTACGTTTAGCCCATTCAATTTGCCATATTATTATATTAAACAGATGCAAGAACCCTGGGTCGATTTCGATGCGATTTTAGTTTGAAAATGGTCATAAGTGCAGTACGTTAACATTAACATTAACTGTCTTACCACTAAGAGAGTTTCTAAAATCTAGCCCCTTGCATTTTGAGTGTGCCTAAAACACTGATGTTTCTTATTCCACTCGCAGCAAATCCATGCAGGACCAGCCCATGCAATCAGATCTGTGTAGTGACCCATGTGACTGACTCCGCAGGCCTTGGGTACCGCTGTATGTGTAAGGCAGGTTACAGACTGGAGGAAGACCTGAAAAACTGTACAAGTACGTCAGTTCTTGTACATGTATTTATACATACATATTATGTTTGTACATAGTCACATTTGTCTTAAAGCAACTGATGAAAGACTGAGGTGAAACAAATTCAAATGACTGTAGGGTTTGAGGAGAATGCATGGTCGGATGGGCCGTACATTATACCTGTTAGCTTATTAATTTGTGACCTCTCAACGAGAAAGAAATTAGGAGACATTATTCAATTCAACCTAGCCTCATTCATGTAAAACAATATTTGTGTAATGTACACATTGTTATGGATAGCCCATTTCAGTTTTAGCTGATGTATTCAAACACACCACAATGCAATATAACTTTCTTCAGAGGTGTCCCAGTTCATTCTCTTCGCATCGATGCAGTCTATTCGAGGCATCCCTCTGGAAGAGACGCCATCTTACGCAACGGACGCCATTCCACCAATCATTGGCCACAGACGTGGTCACATGGGTATGAACTACGTTGCCGTCGATTATGATGCTGACAATGGAACTGTTTACTTCTCGGACGTGAGGAACAGGGTCATCTACCAGGCGCAGGTTGGCCAATCAGGTGGGAGCATTTCGGATTTGATTAGATGACTACACTTTCAGTACTAGATAAAACAGTTAATCGTATAATGGTTTTCAGGTAAATAAGATATTTACAATACAATATCTGCTATATCAGATCATTTACTTGTTGTTATTCTAGTTCTTGTAATGAAAAGGTCTCTGGCCTATAGTATATTATGTGATACAGTTCAATGTATGCATAATCATTTTCAAAGCAATATGGTTACAAATGCATTGAAAACATACAAATACAGGCTTTCGACCCCATTGGTATTTGAACCGTTCAACAGTAGTGAATATGTTAGCTTATTGTGATTGACGTCTACTTGTTCTTTTCTTTTCTAACATTACTATTGACAAGGTATATCAGAAGGAAAGTGTACTCATCTTCATTTGCATTTGAATATTATATTCGACACTTTCCTGCTATAGGAGTCATGTTTAATATCAAACATTGTCAAACAAACGTTTATGAGGTACGGTTTATAATAAGTTGAACAGAATACGGATTTATCTTTTAAAGATTAGGCGAATGTCACATATGTTTGAAATGAATGCTATTTCCTGACAATTTTGACAGTTTTGGAGTGAATCAGTTTTAATTCCAGATATATTCAAATTTCTGAGTTGCGTGAAATATGTGCAAACATAGTTGAAAAAATCTGTCACTCAGCTTAATATCCATCTCTATCATATAAAACCATCATATAAAACCATCATATCAAAACAATCTTCATTATAACATCTTCATTTCAGAACCCAAGGCCCTGGTGGTAAACAGCATACGATCCGTGGAAGGGATGTCTATTGACTGGATCGCTAAGAACCTCTATTTCTCGGATTACGCCCGTAGTTCCATATCCGTTGTAAGACTGAAAAACCCTGGAGATCGCAGAGATATCATCAAGGATTTAGGAAATCCACGCTCCATTGTTGTGCATCCTCTTAAAGGGTGAGTTTGGTGTGTCTCAGAACAAGGCATTTTGTTTCTTTTACAACGACTTTATGATGAAGGTCCCCGCGTATGTATTACTTCAACGAGTTTACTTCAACATCGGTTGATCCACTTGGATGAGGATGTAGTTAATGACCCCATGGTGAATACTTCCTGTTGCTATGGTTATCGTAACGAACTAATGCAAACATTAGTTGATTATGTTATATCATGGCTTTGAGGCTTAAGTGAAATTCTGAAAAATGTTGGGGTTTTTTTTGCTTATCATTTCGTCAGTTTGTTGTCACGTGTAATTCTTTGCCAACATTTCATTAATGTCGGACTACCATCGACAGACATTCTTACATTTAGAAATAATGAACACCAACATTTCGCATAATTTTGTTGTTGTGTGAACGCTGTGATGTTATGATAAGATCATTGCAGAAATGCGTACTTTAAATTTTGGAACCATTTTAACTTTACAGAAATAAACCAGTTTTCTATTTAATTTGTTCGTCTACTCTAGCACTTAAAATCATTATTGCTTTTGTTTTCAGATAATATACACCCCCGGCCAAAAGAAACGCCTAATTTATGTTTCTTAAAATGAAAAATGCAATAATTTCTTAAACAAAATTAATGGCGGTCTCCACGTTATGCTAAAGCAAGAACTAATATGAAAGTCCATTGAAATCGTGGAAAACTGTGATTCGAGTCAATAACATTCATGAAAACCACGCCCAATGAAGACTGCTATTTTCGGTTGATTCACTTGCGCACCTTCACCACGTACATCGGTAGCATAATCACCACTTTAACGCGAATGCGTGCCTGTATTGTTGCTCGTGGTTGTATGAAAATCTTTTTAAAATGTTTTTCTGATCAAGCACTGATCGAAAACTGAACAATTATTGTTTTCTCATTTCAACAATCGTGACATGAACTTCTGAAATTCAAATATATAATGCAGAAATGGTGCAACTTCATTATGTTATAATATTGCTAAACTGTTCATAACAGTTTTTACAATATCTGATAAGATATCTAGTAGGCGTTTCTTTTGGCCGGGGTGTATATCATCGAAAACAGCAAATTTTATATTTTGGCTTATCATTGTCGATTTGTTTTCATGTGGACACCATCGGGACGTATTCAACTGTATATGACTATCATAAAAAGTAGCAATTAAATTTTGTTTAAACAATTTTAAAATGATAAAATTTAATCTTTTAACAGATGGTTGTTCTTCACCGACTGGCTACGAAACTCCATGCAGACACCATACATTGCCCGGGCCTATAGTGACGGAACAAACGTCACAAAGATTCGCGAACATGAACTGGGTTGGCCGAATGGACTTTGCATTGACTTCGCTGCTGACCGATTATACTGGGTCGATGCTTACTTTGATAGGTAAACTAAAGTTCATTATGCTGAATTGGGTTTTGCCTTGTCCTTTCAAATTTGACACTATCTTGCTTTCATTTGGTTGTTTTTTAAAATTTTCTCTTTTTAGTATAAAATGTAACAATATTAATGTTGTGGCCTTGTTGTTTTATGCATTTTTGTTTTATGACCGTTTGCTGATGTTTTATTTGTAAAGTAATTTATAGCGTAATCCAAGGATTTTGGTTGAATGTCAGACCTCCTTTAGCAAAGACCTAGAGAGATCACTAAGGTAATTGATCGTACGTCCTTAAGGTGATCGGAAATCAGTAATATGTTGATCTTAAGTCACTAAGGTGATCGCAAATCAGTAATATGTTGATCTTAAGTCACTAAGGTGATCGCAAATAACTAGGATTATTACTCGCCCGTGTAAGATACTGCAGTGTAATATTTATACGGCAATATTAAACTAGTGTAATACCGCCGTGCGTATGACGTCACAATAGTTTTTGGTTATGACGTCACAATGGGAGTAACGTACGTCATCACAATGGCATCGGACTTGCGGGAATTACAGTTTCAGAGCCGTATCGGCTATTTCGCTGGATTATAGTTGGGCGAGTAATAAACATAATACTAAACTTCCTTCTATCAAATACTATTTATATTGCTTTATTTTTATCGCTTTCGCTCGTTTGATACAAAATCATTAACTCGTTTAATAAAAATGGTATTAAATAGAAGGTCGTTTAGTATCCTCTATATATCTACATAGTTCAGAAATTGATTTCTCTGTGAAACACGCCCCTGGTGTATTTTTATGTCAGGTAGTTAGATGTGTAATATTATCAAACGCATGTCATTTTGGGTGTTGTTTGATGTCAGTTACTTTTCTGTTCGTTATTTTTATTTGATGCATGTTACGTTTGTGTTGTGTTTAGAATCCAGCATTCTGACTTCTCTGGCAACGATCTCCAAACACTCACTGGTCATTCTATCACTCACCCATTTGGGATAGCCATCTATAAAGGTAGGGCTATACTGTTCGAGCCTCTACCTACTGTAATGTGATTTAAAATAGTATAATAAACGTTTCAGTGTGAGGTTTGCATTGATATCGTAAATGTCCGTTTTAAATCCTTTTTGCGGTGGTTACAAAGTAGATTCAAACTGTGAATGTTGATTGCGGACCATATAGAACAATGTAACTACGAAGTGTTTGAAACTGCGTGTGTTTGATATCTTCTGAATCTAGTCTTGCAACATTTCTATGATTTTCATCACGAAGTGGTATCATAAAATACATTGTGTCTGCAGACAGAACAAGGGGTAAAGGAGTTACGGTTGAAAATCCAAATGCAATAATTGCAGACTGATATTCTTCCCTTCAGCATGTATAACAATATTAATAAATTTTGCTACACAAGAATAAAAAGATAGTTACACATCTGAGTCTATTGTAGACTACATCTACTACACGGACTGGCGTCTTGAGGCGATAATTCGGATCAACAAACGAGGCGGTCAGGAGACCAGGATCCGATCTGGAGTGGGCAAACTGATGGGGATCCGAGTGTACGATCATGATCTCCAACCAGCTTCAAGTAAATATTTTGCATTCTCCATGACTTTCTGAGAAAACAAATATGAAATACACTTACTAAAACTTAAACATTTTGTATTACTTTCTGAACATCACTTTATTAAATCATGTAGATATTGTCATATCATATAGTCTTATAATTCTTACAACAGGGGCTTAACATACAGTGTTCTGTATTTCTAAAACATTGAAGTACACATGTCACCCAAAGGGGTTGTTATCATAGACTATACTAAAACTTTTCTCTACCACATATTGTGAATACATCATGATCAGTTATGTGGTTATATAGTGTTCCATCTACAAACCAAGAGAAACTGGGTATCTTATGCATGGACACTGAGTTCAGGTTTCTAGTTACAGTTCCTGGACCATTCATATATATACATGTAACTTATCCATTGAGTATCCTCATATACAGTTCAGAACCCATGCATCCGACGGAACGGCGACTGCTCCAACTTCTGTTTCCCGGTGCCCAAGTCTGGGGGTCTGGTGAGGGTGGGGCGACACTGTGGCTGCCCCTACGGCATGAAGCTCTCCTCCGACCAGCGCACCTGCGAGCCCAATCCAGACGAGCCCAACCCCAACGCTTGTCAAGCAGGACTGTTCCAGTGTGCCAACGGGCGCTGTATTCCCCAAGGGTACAAGTGTGACGGCGATAACGACTGTCTCGATAGCTCGGATGAACAGGACTGTCCAGTTGGTACGACTAAACTTATGTATTTTCAACGTTTTTTCTTCACGTAACAATAATGGAATCGGCACAGAATCCAACAAAACGCACTTTACGTTGATATGTCTGATTTGTATTAGAATTGTGTTCGATGACTCTTAAATAATCATTTCAAAGGTTTTCATTATAAGATAATGATGTTTTTGAGTTTTTGGTTTTAATGTTTAACATGATTGCCATATATGTAAACGATATTCGATTGTATAGACGAACATACATGACTGTATGAGAAAGGGTACATATCTTATAAGGGCGTCTGCTGATTAGAAGCTTAAATGGATGACTATGTTCATCTATACCAGAATTATTCTGTAAAAACTGAAAAAACAAAGATGCACGATGGGGATAATTAATTATAATAAGACATATGACAATTCCACGACTTTATCTAATTTGTTTGAATACATTTTCCTGCAGTGATTGATATAAGACCAGCCTGAACCGTATGTGCTTCTTTTATTGTAAATATTTAGGTTGAAAACATTATGCTATGGGGTGGTTGTTTTAAACCCCAATCCACCGCATCCTCTGTAACTAACTTACCTTTCTATGGTTGAAACCAGGTACGACGTGCCCCTCTAATCGCTTCCGTTGTGACAGTGGACGCTGCATCAGTAGGGTGTGGGTGTGTGATGGCGATAACGACTGTGGAGATATGTCCGACGAGAACAACTGCCGTACGTGTCTTCATCATCATTAACCTCTGTATTGAACATGATTACCGCGTTGTATGGATTTACACATTTCAGAAGTAACATCTTCAATGCTTATGTAGATGTAGACGATCACTATTATAATAAATCTACGATTAGTATTTATATATTAGTGGATACAAATTATAATGACATGCGACACTACATGTATTGACCCATATTTCAAAGATACACATCGTATTACGAATAGACAGCTTATATAATACAGATATGATGACAGAATATGTTGTATCTCAGAGTACACCAACACCATAGTAACGTCAATAAGATAGTTAACATAGCATATGATGTTTTGTATGTTGCAGCGGATAAGACGTGCAACCCAATAGAGTTCAGCTGCAACAACTCCCTGTGTATATCCCGTCAACTGCTCTGTGATACTGACAATGACTGCGGAGATGGTTCTGATGAAGGGCCATTCTGTGGTAAGAAATAGATTCAATACTTCAACCAGTTAACATAGAATTGACATATGCTAATCTTTTGCAAGTCATTTTTAAAACTGTTAGTTAACCAACGTTCACCTTGAGGAATTAAAGTGAAATTGGTGGTTTCTTCTTTGATGTGATGATCATTGTTGGTAAAAGTTATTCCTTTAACTATTTACAGTCTTATCATACACATCATAGCCTAGTCTACTTTCATTCTTCTAAAAACGCAGTGAACATGCACATTTAATAATTTTGAAATCATCATTACGTTTCAATACAGAAGAATATATGGTCATTCTCCCAGCACTAATATATGTTCATCCATTGTTTACCTAACACCGAATTCCTTCTGTCAAATTGCCACCAAGGAAATTCAAAATTACCTTACCTGTCTTCTTCAGGTAACCACACATGTCCAATTGGATACTTCAAGTGCCACGACCACCGATGTATCCCCGAGAGCCGGTTGTGTAACGGGGGTAACGACTGTTTTGACGGGAGTGACGAGCTGGACTGCCCCCCTCTGAACTGCTCGGGGTCTCGGTGGACGTGCAAGACGGTCAGACAGTGCGTCCTCAGAAAGTACCGGTGTGACGGAGTGGCCGACTGTCAGGACGAGAGTGATGAGCACGAGTGTCGTGAGTACCTAGACGCAATTGCAAAAACTATAGTTTTCCTTCCGAGTAACACAGTACATCTTGCTCCATCAAGGTATTTTTATCGGCACGGCTTCTTGCTGATGAATATACCTTGATGAATGAGGGTGAACCCTGAAGGACTGTTCCTTAAATTTCAGATGTATGGACATCCAATGAGTTTGTTTTTATGTCTATAACTTATCGTGTGAAGTACTAAACCTCTGGTGATCTGAGCAATGGTCATTTCACAAACGAAGAAGCTTATGAGAAATTAAGTTGCAACACCATTTTTAACATTGATTTAAAAGATTGGTTAGTGGAACGATAAAACGGAATAAATTAACTGTACCTGCAATATTACATTCCTGCAAGGTTTTCAAATTGTCGAGTGACTCTACCGCTATAAGTAGACAATTAGAAACAGTGCGTTAGGTGCCTTAATGTTCTAGAAACTCAATATGAAAAACGATTCTAGTTTTATCTATATTTTATTGACATTCTTTGGAGACGGGTGAAATGTTCTAAGGTTCCTTTCATCTCTCAATTGAATAATTAGTTCAGTAGTTTTCTTAACACGATCACTTGCTCTCCCTAGCTACCCGGCCCCCAGACTTGTGTCACACGGACGAGTTCAAGTGTGGAGTGGGAGGGTGCATACCCGAGAAGTGGAAGTGTGATGGACAGAACGACTGTGATGACGGCAGTGATGAGCCGGAGTCTTGTCGTAAGTAGAGTACACGCTGCAAATTAAAGAGCATATAGAACATGTACATTCTTGTCACACCCTGGGGTTGAATCGCTTAAAGGTACATCTATTGTGTTGTTGGGGGTCACATATTGCAAACGTTATAAATGGTGTTGCTTGATGGAGAAGTACCGACTGTTACCTAAAACTACTATTTTGATGATAGTAGACTTAGCATATTGACGATATGAAGGTAAAAGTAGTGATTTCTGATCGAAAACCGGACAATGCACAGCGTGTGGCGCGCGTCAATGAGTCAAACGTAATTTTGGAATCTTCTTTATAACAGACAAGTAGACAAATTTGAGTTGATAATGTTTTATAGGTCACATAACTACTGTGCATGTAAATTGGGCGTGCAGTTTCTGTTTCTGCACATGAATAATGATGTTACTCAATTTTTATTGGAAACTAGTAATTATGAAATATATTTGGCGATTGGGGATAAATATGCAAGCTTAGTGAATTTATTTGTATTGTAGACAACACATGGTGTGATTTGGAACGTATAAAATCCAACTAAAATTTTATGAAACACAATGGATGCACCTTTAATGGACTCATCCCAATAACTAGAAGACACTTGTTATTCTGCATAGTGCGAGTACAAATGTAACATTGATATAAGTGTTCTCTGTCTTAATGATATTTATGTTTAATGATTTTTAAAAAGATTTACAGATTTGTAAACTATGACTTTATTTCGTCATAACTGTATAACTAAGGTTTTGTCTATATTATTCCAAATTAAATTTCGATTGTAAATAATACAACTTCTGTTATGAAGAAAACTTTTAAATGAAATGATCTAAACATAAATGTGAATTTGCAGACAGATAATTAATTCCTGAATGAATATCTTTCTGACAGTTTTATGAGATTTTCCAAATGAAAATGCAGTGTATTTTAGATCACGACTTTTGTTAAAACTATATTGGTTTAGAATTTGAATGCACCCGATACATAATGTTCTACATAATAAGATACTCCAAATTTCATAAAAATTAGTTTGCTATTTGCTAGAATTGACAAAACGTTCTTATACGTTAGTCGTTAGTATTTTGAAAAGAAATTACATTCGATTCGTTGTTTATTTTCTTCAGCCACACCAACCTGCTTCGCGAACCGGTTCCGCTGCAACAACGGGCGGTGTATATTCAAGGGCTGGGTGTGTGACGGGGATGACGACTGTGGGGACAATTCAGACGAGGACCAGGAGATGACATGTCGTTAGTTGAAATATCATCATTTTGAAAGACATTATATGTATTGTCTCCATTTCAGTGAATGCGACGTTTTTACAAGAACATCGCAAGGTTTCGTCAGTAAAGAACTATCCTGGGAATTTGTTCTCCTTCATCGTACCAGCTTTCAAGACCAGAATGCAACTATTCATTATTATTCATATTTGTAAATTGCATGCGGATGCTTAAACAAATCAGGCAGTGTGAAACTATGCTATTAAGAATATTGCAAATAATGACAACGTTATCAGAGAGATAGAGAGGTGTAGTTTTATTGTAGTTCTTCAGAGCGAGGATGATCATCACGTTGTGATCATTTGATGTAGCAAACATGTCATTGCCAATAGACCTGAGATTTCTAAATGTATCAAGCGGTCATTGCCAACAGACGTGAACTTTTTAAATGTAACAAAACTAGCATTGCCAACATATTTGAGCTTTTTAAATGTAGCAAAACTGTTATTGCCAATGGACCTGAGCTTTTTAAATGTAGCAAAACTGTCATTGCCATCAGACCAGAATTTCTCTGAGCATTAAATGTAATCATACATGTCAGTCAATCACTATGGATGTATCTGTTAATGAATGTCGACCTTGTTCTTTCGTCAACATAATTATCACTTTTTAGACAGTTTTAACGTAATTTTGTAACGTAGTTATTCATCCATTACATTTTCGTTGAAAGTTTCAAGAAATCTCGGGTACGTTTTACTATTTAGCCCTTCGATATAGTGGATATTATATGAGTGTCTATGTCATACTATGTTTACGAGACGAGTGACTGAATATTCGTATTTCCCGAGCGAGAGCGAGGGATATACCGATATTCAGGCACGAGTGTCAGTAGTATGGCAGACACTCATATAATATTCTGTTTATTACCGAAGTCGTCAAATTAACGAAAACTCGCTAAAATCCACTTAATAGGCTGGCGACCCGCCGTCACGCATTGAGAACGTAACGTCATAGACGAAACGTGACGTCATAGCATTGTTTATGACGTCACGTCACCATGGCAAAGTGATATGCTGCCCTAGGGCATCGTAAGAAAAATATGAACCCCGATATGATTGCCCCCGTAGGTAATAAAAAATGTTAATTGTAAAATCTAAACGCTTTACCCTTTTCATGCAGCACCTCCCCCCTTCTCGTGCCCCGGCAAGTGGGAGTGTCCAGGTAATGTGCGCACGTGTATCAACATCAGCCAGGTATGTGACAAGAGGGAGGACTGTCCCGGGGGCCATGACGAGAGTCCTGTCTGTAGTAAGTACATTAGACACGGTATAATTCAACCTTTCCTGCAAACCATAACTCCCACCAGTCTCTATCACTGGCTAATTTAAGCCTTGCTGCATATGTCACCCTTTCCTGAATTGTTCATCAGATTCGTAAGTTGGTTTAAAATTAAAATCTTAAATATATCTCATCGCATATCTTATAAATCTACAGGTTGCATGTTTAATATCAAAGCATTGACACATTTAATAGAAACGGTAGCACACATATTACACAGAAGTCAGTGTTGCTTTCACAATACATGTACATGTTCACTTACCTACAGACACGGATAGTTGTCGCCTGGAGAACGGTGGATGCAGTCACAGCTGTATGCAGACCCCCCGGGGAGCCGAGTGTAGATGTCCTCAGGGTCAGACACTCAACGGGACCAAAGTCTGTGTGGGTAAGATTAGAACACCACGGTAACATAGCACTTCTTCCCAAAATGTTCAACTGTGCAACAGTTATATTTGGAGCTCAAATATGTTCCTGTATATAGCTACTGCAAAACAGGATTATTACGATTCATGACAGACTGATCGAAGGAAAATCATGTTTATTCCACTGTTATGGTTTCTTCTTAATCATTACAAGAAATTATGTCAATTAATTTAATTGTTTATTTTTGTGAAATTACTCTATGGGTAGTAGTTGTTTTTCAGGCTGACACTTTAATTTGATGATATGCTTACACTAATATAGAATTGATTGAACTGTTAAAAACTTCATTCAGATTTCAGAGTTTTGTCCCATAAACGCATCCGTCCTTCGAGATAGCGGCCATATCTATTCTTTATAATTCTTCCAAATCCATTGATTTTAGCTTTATAATATCAGTAGAATTCATTGTACTTGGATCGTTTTTATTGCAATGACTTCCTTCTCTGATTATAAACTGTACGTTACATATTACATAATTACATATTGTTTAACCCTTTCAACTTATTATTATAATGAATGGCAGCGTTGAAGTTCGAAATGTTTGAACCAACCTTTGTAGGGTGTTTGGTAGTGTAATAAATAACATGAGCACGATTTCTAGAAAACAACTTCTTTATTGTGGACAGGCACAACGTTTTAAAGTTCATGCCTACTTCGTCAACAGGAAGATAGCTCTAATGAATGAGTTAACATATACTTGTATATATACACATACAGCTTTTATCTATAAATTTAACATTATTAATGTTTTAAAGTGTGTATTACAATTGATGGCCATTGTGTTTTTTATTACAGATAAGAACGAATGTTCAGTGCCTGGAGCCTGCAGCCAGCACTGCACCAACACCAAGGGATCCTTCAAGTGTTCCTGTGAACCCTACTATGGTCTCATGCCGGACGGTGTCCACTGCAGAATAAACAGAAGTTAGTGGCATGTTTCTCTCCATTCTCAGTAAAGGACGCACTAATATATACTGTTGCCTCAATAGATTTCTAAGGTCAAAAGATGCATTTCGTGTTCTTTTATCTTTAGTTTCTTCTGTTATTATAATGTTCACACAAACAGCAAAACCAATTATCTTAACTGGTAACGAAATTAGTATCTTTGTTCATGAACTGAAAGTCAATATCTCCATCAAGTGTGCATAAGAAAATCCCATGGATCACGTGGTAACTATTTTCAGGGTACTAACTGTTTCGGACAATAAACTCCTCCTGCTTTCAGACTCGACTAAACTAGCGATCATAGTGGCGACCCAGCGATCCCTGGTTCGGTCAAAGATAGACGAGAAGCTGTACAACGATCTGCCCGTTAGAGGATTGCGGTCTCTCTCCGGGGTGGACATCGACGTCTGGAACGACTACATCTACTTCTCTGACACTGGGCTCAACAAGATCTTCAGAACCACTTACAATGGGACCAATCTCACAGAGGTAGTCTTGAAACCCAAACCTCTTGTAGTGACTAAATCGCAATGTAAAGGATATGTTGATGTTCATGATCTACCAGCGTTTTTAAGTACAATAATAAAGTACTAAAATAAATATTACAATTAGGGACCGAAATGAGCTTGATAACATAGATTGTTAGCTTTTTGGTTATTTTGGCGGAGACTAAAGCCCACGGCAAAATATTTCTTCAATCTGTCCACTTTATGCTACCTTGAAAGTTATATGTAATATATGCAGCGCGTATGTCTAGAGTACATACACTTATTTTATTGAATGTACATAAATGATATATTTTCTCAATAGGAACCCTCTGTATTTCTTTTCATCGTTACCCCCACATTAACTGAACACAAGTAAAGACTCGAATCGTAAGCCACCATGAGTATGTATTCATAAGATGTGTCTAATATTTTCAGAGCTTAGCCCTAAAAACAATCATAAGCTTCTCTTTTCGTATTTAGTATTTACGTATTTACGTATTTAGGATTTGTTTGGCTATGATCGTTTAGTGAAACCAAATCCTGGCTTGTAGCTAGTTTACAGAGTGTCTTTTTGTTCTTCACTTATTACCCTGCATCACATATAGATAAGTTCTTAGTTCTGAAATCCTACCGATCGTGACACTAAGAACAATCTTTCAAAGTTGGCTAAGCAGGAGACAAAGATCAGATGGTTAGTGGACCGGTAATCTGCTCAGTAGATTTTTGCAGATTTTTACAGAATTTACGTTTATTTCTCTATCTCAACTTGTTATCCATATTTTTACTAAACTGTCAAATGTTATCCTTCCCTACAGATAGTGACGACAGGTATCGACGTGGTGGAGGACATAGCGGTGGACTGGGTGGCAGGTAACCTGTACTGGACAGACTACAGCATGGAGACGGTGGAGGTATCCCGAGTGGATGGAAGTAACAGAGTCGTGCTCTTCAGTGAGAACATCACCAACCCAAGAGGCATTGAGGTCGATCCAAGAGACGGGTGTGTAATATTCAGTTGTTCAATTTAGACATTTTTGGCTACTATCATCTAAGAGAATTGCTTTAAAAAAACTCCTTTCACATAGCGCTAAGGTGACCTTAGTGAAATGTTAAAGAATGGGAGTTAAGGTTAACCTTAGTAAAGGCTGCTTTGTGGAAGAAGTCCCTGGACTCATGTCGCAGCATTGTTTCTGTGCGTTACCTAGTTATCGAACCTTTTCTATAATTATTATACAATCAAATTACTCACCCCTTAAGAAAACTTGTATAGTAAATCAACACATTGCCGTGGAATGAATTTCTGGAGATCTTTTTGATAAACTAGAGGTTTTAAAAAAGTATTTTTCAACCATAGCTACATGTAGACTACGTGCAGAGGGAAAGTAACCTTATTTTGTACCATGGTATTCAACATTAACCTCTGTCGTTGTTGCTTGCTAAGGTTGTAACTGTGTATACAATTTAAAGTGTATAATAACCCAAATATATATCTATGTTCTTCTTGAATATTTGTAGTTTAATAATTGTTGATGTAATATCAACGAAATGTCTCTACAAATATAATATGTGACCTTGGTTTTAAAACCGGTTTTGGTTGTAGTTTAATAATGTTTTTGAATGTCTGATAATGTTATGATGTCAAGGATACCTGTTGTTCACTTCATGACGAATTCAGTCATGACGTTAAATGATCTACTCGGTGTTATGGAGACGTCCATCTCATGGAAAATACATGAATACATGAATTTTATTACTTCCTTAAAGGCGTCAAATTTGATACGAATATCCGTTTCTAAATTTCCTTCTCACTTTTTTCTGTTTTATCAAAAGATAGCCGTCGACCTCTGACCAGAATAACTAACAAAGATACGTCGGTTCTTGATAAATTCTTTGTGAATGCGTGCATGTTAATATTTCTTGGAAATGTGTACCCGCTCCATATTAGAACTGTTAGTATTTTCAATGTTTCCATTGTTATGCAGTGATTGTATATTGTATATTTGATAAAACAATTAACTCTACATATATTTAACACAGATAGTGTCGTATGGTTGTCTATCACTACCTTAACAGCCACATTCAAATCTATGTCCAATCTATTTTCTCAGAATACTGCTGTAGTATATCATTAATTTAAGATTGTCATCGCGCTATTTTGTAAAATTCCCATCAAATAAGTTGTCATATGGGTATAAAATAACCGTTGCAGAATTTCTGCCCCCAAAATGTAAGCATTGAAATGATAAGTAGTCATGACAAAACTTGAAAACACTGATCAAAGAACAATTATTTATTCTCCTTGATTGATGATGTAGTGTAGGTATGATCTGAACCAAGGAAAGTTACTACACCTGGGTAAAAATAGGAGGATATGACTTGGAGAGTAATCCAAAGAGGGTGATACGAAAGAAACAAAATCATTACCTCAATTGATAAGAACCACCGACTTGTAAAACGGAAAAAAAAAAAAAATTATAACATAATACATTTGTAAGTTGTAAGATGTAATAATACGATTACATTAGTCATAAATAAAGGATATTATATGAGTGTCTATGTCATACTATGTTTACGACACGAGTGCCTGAATATTAGTATTTCCCGAGCGAGAGCGAGGGATATACCGATATTCAGGCACGAGTGTCCTAAACATAGTATACCGAAGTCGTAAAATTAACGAAAACACGCTAAAATCCACTTTCAACCATTAAGCTGGCGACCCGCCGTGACGCATTTAGAACGCAACGTCATAGACGAAACGTGACGTCACGTCACCATGACAAAGTTATATGTTGCCCTAGGGCATCGTATGAAAAATATGAACCCCGATATGATTGCCCTCGTAGGTAATAAGATCCTATTATATCGTGGCTATGAGTAATCGCAACTAATATTAATGTTATAATTGATGTCAACAGTATCAGGCTGCTATTCTGGTCCGACTGGGGTCAGAAGCCGAGTATCCAACGGTCAGGACTGGATGGGAGTGACCGAAAGGACATAGTGACCACCGGCATATTCTGGCCAAACGCTCTCACCCTGGACTACCCAAACCGACGTCTCTACTTCGCCGACGCCAGGATGGACTTCATCGACGTGTGTGATTACGATGGTGCAAACAGGAAGAAGATCTTCGCCAATGACCATGTATGTAGTGATTAGAATGATCATATGTAAGCTCAATCAAATTCAGGTTGATCATTTTCATTGCCTTGTTAATACTAATGTTCATGTTTAACCACTAAACAGCTAAGCCACTCAATAAAGTGTTGCTCTCATTCATGGAAGGTTACCTTTGTTCACAGTATGAATGCTTCGTATTTGTAATATTTTGATAGAGTAAGCAATTATTATTTTGTATTTGTTCTCTATCACTCAGGTCCTCTCATTCATTCTTTATCATTCATCTTTTTTTAAGTCACTTTATCATTCACTTTTTATCCCCCTGGCATATAATGCGTCTGTGTGTCCGTACGTTCGTCCGCCAGTCAGTCTATAGTATTCATTCTCATCATGCATTGTCTACAACTCACTCTTTTCATTATCTATCATTCTCCATCTTTCAAATCTCTATCACGCATTCTCCGCCATTCATTCTCTATGATTCATTATCTATCATTCTCCATCATTCAAATCTCTATCATTCATTCTCTGCCCTTAAATCCCTCTTATCGCCATGCTGCAGTTCCTACGTCACCCTCACGCTCTGACTATTCTGGAGGACTGGATCTACTGGACGGACCGAGCTGCTAGTCGTGTGTCTCGCTGTAACAAGTTCGACTGTAGCAACAAGACCGTGGAAGCAGCGAGTTTGAACAGACCCCTAGGCCTCGTCGCCTACCATGTCTCGAGACAACCAAAACTCATGACCTCCGGACAGGCGACTGTTCCAGGTAGTTAGACAGATTGACTTCATATCATATTATCAGGGACTGCTTACACTTAGTAACCGTTACTGAGCTTGACTTTGGCATTCATTAAGGATAACCTTAGCTCGCATTTTTAATAAATTACTTTCGATTAGTGTTGTGTAATCTTAGACCCTGTATGCTAACACTGTACAATGTATCCTCAAGAGACTAGGTACTGAAGGTTTATGAATGCGCGATACACAATGAATATGTTGAGAATATAAACGTGATGGATTTATGATTATTTCCTTAATAATCTCTATTCTGGAGACCATTTCAACCATTCATAAAAACATAAATTGACATATTTTCATATTTCTACCCCCAGTGACGAACCCGTGTGCCGGTGCCCCCTGTAGCCATCTGTGTCTACTCTCCCCCAACCCCTCCCCCGGATACACGTGTGCCTGCCCAGTCGGTATGAAACTGGGGGCCACAAAAACAACCTGCGTGGACGGTACGTTGTGAATCATGCAAACTTTATTTCACATATTAAAACTAATCAGGACAAAAGCAAATTTAATTAGCGCTTAAATTTAAAGAATATTGGGACACAGCATGTTTTGAAACATGCCCAGTCAAAAACACAACATTTTCTAAAGGTTTATGTATAGGACGTGTATGTAACTACGAAAAGGCCTGTAAATAGAATATGTAAGAAAACCATTACTCAAAAAGGAAAATGATTATTAAAATCGTTTCATTGAATTTTGATTAATTTCATAACACTACAATTCACAAATGTCAATAACGACGAACTTAATGTATTACAGCCCAGGAGGATGTTCTGATGTACATGACAACCACTCAGCTGTCTGGGCTGAGTCTTGCCACTGAAAGTACCAACACTCTTCTTCCCATCGCCTCCATTGATGAAGGAGTGGATTTTGACTTTGACTTCGAAAACAAACTCATTTATTTTATCCAGAAAGAAGTTGTGAGTATGCCGAAGGGTTTTCTCATGAATCACGTCATTTGTTGGTAACATTACTAATAACAATGTTATTATGTTATGTACATGGCATTCAGTAGGGGAGAGCGGGGATGGTTCGGACGATTTTCAGAAAAATCCCCCTGGACTATTACATACTAAGATATGAAAGTTTTGATACATGCCTCAATAAAGCTTAATATCTTATCTACATGTATGTATATGCCACGAATGAAAGTGCTACCTTTCATAGTAATTTAAGTGTATCAGATTTTGAAAGATGTCCACATTGTCCGAAGTTACCCCACAGGTGGTGGGGTACATCCGGACACATACTGCTTTTGATGAAAAATCAGTTTATTGCAATGAAGTAAACATGAAAATGAAATGAACCAACATCAAGTATTTATAACTATAAACTACTACTGCAGTTTCTGCCATTCTTTACATTTCATGACATAACATCAAGATAAGTCATCAAAAACGAAATCCAGGATATGTTATCCTTACAGCACTAAATAATCCTATACAGCTCTTATAGAAATCAATCAACGAATAAAAGTAGAATCAAAAGTAGTTCCACGTTCTGGAAATTCAAGAAATTCAAGAAAATCGTTTTAAAGTTTTATATTGAGTTTATTGCAAAATGTTTCTATATATTTTATTAGTGACATTCAAGAGAAGGCATGATTGTGGAAAACAACCAATCATACGTCGACGACTCGTTTATCGTATCAATGTTTATGAAGGTGTACAAACATAATTGTACGTGTCTGTCATAATTGCGTCTTTGCCGTGTGTTTGACCAAACATGTGTTTAAATTTTATTCGTTTCTACATGTACATGTAACTACAAGTATGTCAACAATGTAACGTTTAGGAAACTGCAATATAGACCATTACTCATTGGACTTTTGAAAATAAGCAACCAGTTTTCAATGAATACGATGTAGGCATTAACGGTGTAATACAGAAACAGATAGTAAATATGCATTGAAAAAAATGTCAAAAGCAAATGCTTTTGATAAATTTCCATGTCTGCGAAAGTTTTAAACAATCGCACACATAATAAGGGACATCATGGGGTAGGTTCGTCCATGTGGACGAAGTTACCCCACTGTAACTTTTTTCAGACAAAATGATTTGACAACCAGACAGGAGAGATTATACGAAAATGAAACTGTACTCACATACGTTGTGCTTATCACTATAGGCAAACTTCTATTTTCCCAAAAAATGATGCCTTTTATGGGATGGAGCGCTTTCGTTCTGATAGTTAAAAGTTACATGGGGTTTGGTAAAAAACGAAAATCGTCTTAGGTGATCAAACATTTCGCTTGTCCAACTTTTTGCGAATATGGCATGGCTGTTGACATGGCACGAGTTTCCTCAACCAATGAAAACATACGTTACATTTCGGTTTGGGAGTTAGCGGGAATGTCCGAAAAACCCGCTGTCCGAACCATCCCCGCTCTCCCCTATATATACGGAGGGTGAAAAGAACGGTATTCAAAAGTAAATGTACTTGTAACTAAGGGAAGTGATCGGAGCATCCATTAGTGAAAAAGAGTATATTTCAACATTATTTCAGCAAGTCTTTCTGGTTCCAATGACAAAGTATCTTCAGGTTACATAACCAAATCACTGTATATCTTCAGAGCACATAGACAACCGATTTATATATTTAGAGCTCATTACAAATAATCGTTTAGCTTAAGGACATATACAAACTTAACGTTTATCGATAGGCAATACACCAACAAGTATATACCCCAAAAGGTAGTGTTTATCTTCTGGGATCACCCAAAAAGGATTGTTTATATTCAGGGATCACCCAAAAAGGTTTGTTTATATTCAGGGATCACCCAAACAGGATTGTTTATCTTCAGGGGTCACCAAAAAAGGAGTGTTTATCTTCAGGGATCACCAAAAAAGGATTGTTTATATTCAGCGATCACAAAAAAAATATTGTTTATGTTAAAGGCACATCCAAAATTACTGTTTATTTTCAGGGCAGCATCAGTAAGGTGCGTCTGGACGGTCAGAACTCCAGTGTGTTTGTGCCCGCAGCTGTGGAGGGCTACCCGAACGCTGTGGCCATCGACTGGATCTCCCGTAACATTTACTGGGCCAATAAGGAAGAGGGATTCATCGAAGTGATGAAGCTAGACGGAGACAAACACTACAGGAAGGTGATCCTCAGCAACACTGGTAAAGCGACTGACTGTGCAAAACCAGCGTCTATTGCTCTGGATCCCGTCAAGGGGTAAGTTCCCCCGGGAAAGTTGCGTCCTTCTGTGGAGTGAGTGCGTTATTATTTAACGCCACTTAGGCAGCATTGTAACCACTCTGTGGCAAGTCCATCGCTAGCTGATTCTCTTGTGAATAGAGTATGTCATACCAACACATTCATTTGCATTTTATATGTATTTCTATTCTATTTCTATTTCCATCTATTTTACAATGTTTACCCTCGTCAGAAAGATGGTCTCGGTACTGATCTATGTTATGTATGTTGTAATATTGTGAGGGCTCGTTGTGTATATTTAGTCTATGTTCTTATTGATGAAATTTATTTCTTACCTTCTTTAACATTTCGTTGATTTTGGAGTCTTTGCATTTATTTATGAAATTACGACATTGATATTCCAAAATTATCGATTGTTACTGTCTGTAGTATATCAGGTATTCATATCGTGGAATCCTTTCACAAGCTCTAGCTAAACGTAAAATACTAATTTAAGGTAGGCTAACCTTTGTTTAATATGTTTTTAAAATTGGTAAACCTTATTAAATAAATGTAAGCCTTTCTAAGCTTTCTTTATGAGGCATGCCTAGATGAAATCAATCACTCTTATATTTAAGCAACCATTTAATACCATAACGAAAGTTGTGAAACCCGTAATGACTTCCATCTGTCCACAGGAAGCTGTACTGGTCGGATTTCGGTGCTGAAGGTATGCAGATGAAGATCGCAGTGGTCTACATGGACGGATCTGAGTCCACCACACTGGTCAACAGTGGACTGAGGAAACCGGAGTTCCTCACTCTGGACGTCAAGAACGATATGTTGTACTGGTCAGATCAGTTTTATCAGCGGGTAAGTGGAACTAATTTAGTCCCGTTTCATACAATTAACAGTTAAACTGTTGACATACCCTAGTCAAATTAATATTGATCCCTGAGAGTGTATATTCCAACAGTTATTGAGGCACAGAAGGGTCACATTTCAGAAGAAGACTGAGGATGGTGATACTTGGCGGTGTCATTAATGTACCCAATGTATGCATAAAATCGTAGTGTGTTAACATGAACTCTAACTTTAACGTGATGGTAAAGAACGCCTGAAGGAGGAACTGTTCCCGAATGCTTTATGACCTTAATAGGAATCTTATACTTTATAAGACTTGATGACATTGACAACTCTTTTGGACATTTTGATTCCTATGTTGTCAATACAGCAACGCTTGCACTTGTTAATACGTTCTCTTAAGAGTAGTAAACTAGAAATATATATATGTTATATAAATAAAATATAAAATACATAAATGGATAAAATCCAATATATCACTCAATCCAGCTTTCACAATTGACAACTTTTATGCAATTTCAAAAACGTCTAACAGCAGTAATTTTATATTTACATATTTGATCAGTTTGATATACATGTATGTCATAACTTGTTTATACCATTACTCTAAAGCTGATTTATAAATCATAGTCAAATGGTAACATATAAAAGGAATTATCATGATCGAGTAACTAACCTATCTTCGTTAACCGATAGCATAATTGAAATAAGTTCACCTTTTCTCCATCTCCCCTCAGATCTCCCGCTACTCACTGCGTAGTGGGTCCCGATCTAACATCGTGGAGGACCTGGGCCAGCCACGCGGTATCGCCGTGTACAGCGGACAACTGTACTACGCTGACGCCCTGTACGAGCGGATCTACGTCAAGACGTTGTCTAGTACAGGACCCGCCCAGGTGGTCCGTAACAACCTCGAGTCTGTCAGCTCACTCAGGGTCTACAGGGACCGACGTCCTGATGGTTTGTATATATCTGTGCAGAGATAACTGTAGGTTAAAGATCGATAGTCTCCGTTAGTTTATACCGATAGATTGATCAAGGGCATTAGGTAAAGGACGAACCATGCGCCAAACTATTTGGGACCATATCTTGCGTTGACCCACTCCAGTTAAAAACCAGTAAAACAGTAAAATGTATTGTCATTATTTTGTCAAATCTCTCATAAATGTATTTTAAATACTGCTGTCATTTTGTATCAACATTTTCTCAACTCTTCTTTATATTACATCAGTTGAAAACTACACGAGGGTATTTGCACATTATCATGTTTATTGGACAACACTTTTGAAATACTGAAATAATGTTTACAAATCAAATGCACACAAGTGTGACATTTGGAAACATCGAATGGGTATGATCCATACATCAGAGGCATACGTTTATGACATTTGGAAACATCGAATATGTATGATCCATATATCAGAGGCATACATTTATGATATTTGGAAACATCACATACGTATGATCCATATATAAGAGGCATATAGAATACTAAACGAGGTCCCGTTTGATAACATGTTTATGAAACGAGTGGATGGTTTGGTATTTTAACGAGCGAAAGCGAGTTAAATACCGATGCCATTCACGAGTTTCATAAACATGTTATCAAACGGGATCGAGTTTAATATTTTATTTATTACTCAATAATGTAAACATCGCTGAATTGCAAGAAGTTGTTTTTAGTGACGCTTACTTGCAAATAGGTCACCCGCTATTGCAGTCGTGCGGTAAACATTGTGACGTCAACCAAAAACGACTATGACGTCACGCGCCGATTATGACGTTACGGCAGCACGCGGTGGTATCACATATGTGTGTAACCAACTCATTGTTATCTAATGAGTGATCTCACCACGGTTGAGTAATAAATACAGTTATGACATTTGAAAACATCACATACATATTATGATCCATATATCAGAGGCATACATTTATGACATTTGAAAACATCACATACATATGATCCATATATCAGAGGCATACGTTTATGACATTTGAAAACATCACATGTATTGCATCCGTACATCAGATGTTTTACGAAAGACTGTTGGAAAAAAAAAAAAGCATTGTCCATAAATCAGACATATAAAAGTACAATGTATTATTAATGAAAAAATGTCACAAACATTGGCCAAATTAATGGATTAAAAAGTATGACCATAAAAACATTACCATACAGGAAACTACAACGGATGCAAGACTAACTACGGAGGATGCCAACAGCTGTGTTTACCAAACGGCCCCAGTGGTCGGGCTGTGTGTGAGTGTTCAGTGGGATACACGAAGCAGAGCAACGGATCCTGCACATGTGAGTTTCTACCCCAGAATCCATGTACATATGAAAAGACATTATAGATGGATAAAGTTTTACAATATGAACAAAGCCATGCATTTTTAAATGAAGTTTGAATTTGTATTATCGTAGTGAGAGGGATTGTTAATACACAAATTTAAAACTTTCCCTAAAGTCATATATGTGTACCAATTCTATGTGTTATAATTGTATTATCACCGATATTGTTTCATATAAATAGTCAGAAAACTTCGCTTTCAACGTCCGGATCAACTGTTATGCAACGAAACAATCTGTTTAAATATGAGATTGATGACGCGGACTATGTTTTATCATATGATTAATAAACTAAGTCGACAATTTGCAGTAGTGATTTTTTCAAGCACTTGTCATTCAATAAGCTAGAACACGTGTAGCATAACTATTCCTTACTTTTGCTTATACTTTAAAACGTACAAAACCTTTTGCCTTCAGCTGTGAAGACGTTTGCCGTAGTATCCCAGTACAGGAAGATCAGAGCGTTTGGTGTAGCCGGAAGTGACCATTCGGAAGCCATGATGCCCATAGCTGGACCAGGTCAGTTTCGAGTCCCATTTCAAATCCCATTTCGGGCCCCAATTCACTTAACAATCTTAACCTTGTGATCAGTTTTAGTATGTGTTAACGATTGGTTGACATTGATCTCATGGCTAAAATCGGGTTATGGAACGCCTCCTGAAACCTCACTGCTATCTGATGACATTTGTAACATGGCATTTCCTGGGTGCCATTGTGACCATGGCAATTAAATGTTGCTCCCTCCATTGCATTCTGGCTTCATACTGATCTTACCAGTATATCATGCCATTCTCTTTTGTTGACGAACTCCTTAAACCATACCGTTTCCAAGTAAGCTACATCCATAATGAATTTTCTAAAACGACAGCATATATTGTTCAATCGAGAGGACACAGTTTTCAAGCTCACCTCCCATGGGGTTCATATACAATTTTGTAATCTGTTTATATGTATCATAATGAAGTCTGTCAGTAAACTGTTGCACCATCGAGACCAGCTTAATAGAGTCGTAGAATAGGCAACAATTCGCCGTTTCTATATTTCTTCTTGCCCAAAGATTTGACGATGAAACAGTGTAAGTGTTAACTTTGCCTGCACATGCAGACCAGCGCAGCGCATGATTCAGAACCATTCACGTTTCTTCTGTCTTGGCTAAATGCCCCGACATATGTATACATGTCGTTACAAATTTACTTAAGTTTAATTTAATTGATCTGTTTAAGTGTATTTTTAAAATTACTACGAGCATGTAAAGCTCTATTGTATAGTATAACAATACATTGTTGATCAGTCATCATTGATAAATTATTTGTTGGGCTGTGTAAAGTCTACCAATATATGTATTTTATTATCAAACTTTTGTAAAATTAGAAAAAAAAACATTTGCATTTTTCTCATTTCACGTAAAGCACAACACAAGATGGTGGATACTGCTATAGAACTCTATCCGTATATTCTCATTCCGTATATTCTCATTCCGTATATTCTCATTCCGTATATTATCATTCCGTATATCCCCAGGTCGAGCAGTAGACCAAATGGACGTGCACATGGCGGGCCAGCATATCTACTGGACCGACACCCACACAACCAAGAAGGGGACGAACCATGGCGGCATCAGGAGGATCAAACCAGACTCCACGGACATAGAGCCCGTCATCACTTCCGGTATTGGCGGTGACGGCCTCCGTGGCGTGGCCGTCGACTGGATTGCACGTACGTTCGATTGACCTCTTTTGTGATTCCATGTTATTGTGTTTTATGTAGGATGCACATAGTGTAGTTCTTGAAATAAATTCAGAAGTTAAACGATTCATGTTCCTGTTGAAGGGCCTATCCGTTTTCAGACTTAACACTGTTTGTGTTAATAGTATGGCTCAAAGTTCAGATAACACTAGAAATCAACTAAAACTATAACTTTTAGCTCATTTGTAAGTAAAAACGGTCCTCTCTGTCTTCGATACTAGATGTTGATTCACGTTTATATAAATATTCTGTGTACGCCCTTTGTAACCAGTTGTCGGATGGTTTAATAGTAATCATTATAAAAATTGCAAAGTTGACGTAATCATAAACGTTTTGAATAAATTTTCCATTTATGACATCAGCTTCGAAAAATGCATTTAACAATCCTGTTATTTTCCACAGAAAACTTGTATTTTGCGAACGCATTTGCTGTGGAGACGTTTATTGAGGTGTGCCGACTGAACGGATCTCATCGTCGTATCATAGTGAAGTCCCCCCACAGCTCGCCTAGATCCCTGGCAGTGAACCCGATCAAGAGGTACGCTTCTTGTAGAACTCCACATCTATAGTGTTCACTCAAGGTTATAATATATCATGTACCCTTCTAAAACGTGGACAATTGGTACGATATTCTTTCAGTTGGGTAGGTGTTCAGGTGTTCAATTCAAACTTATTTTGAGATTCTGTAAGTTCTATGTTTATGTGTTTTTTCTTGAGATCATTATACATGTATTTGTTTTAACATAAACGCATGATGGTGTAAGATATTCTTTTAGTATTGGAATAAACGGCAGTCAGCATTAACATCCCCAAAACAAGTGTTTACACCTCATCTATATGGTAGTCTAAACGCATTAATGCAATTCCGTGGTTTATGTTATATCTACCTCTCGATCGATTTCAAAGCTTCGATATCGGACGTCGAACCGACTACTGTGACATTTGTGTAATTTGGAGCTATAAATCGACTGTTTATATACTGTACTGGCTATATAATTTAACTACATATTAATATTTCTATGATCTATTATGATATAATCTTTCTTCTTTGAGTTGCATTTTGGCAGTTAAAAATCTATCAAAGACACGTACTTCTATGTAATATTTGCTTGCTGCAGGTTCATCTACTGGGCTGATTCTGGTCAGCAACCCAAGATAGAACGAGCTCATCTTGACGGTAGTAACCGCTCTACCATTGTTACCAACGGAGTGAGATACCCCCGGGATCTGGCCATAGACTACAGCACCCACAAACTGTACTGGGTCGACTCCATCGTGGACGCTATACAGGTTTGTACTACTAGACGTATTCCAAACAAATATGCCAGTGAATTTTAGAATACAATTTTATCTGTTCGGGTATTGTTGATTTCCAATTTAAATTAAAATTGTTATCTAGATGGTAACGTTAAAGAGGCAGTAGCACGTTTTTTCGCTGAAATAAGTCGATGAAATGTATTTGGAAAATAATGTCACCAATAGTAAAACACCCTTCTCTCTTCGGAAAATCAAGTTAAAAAATTAAGGAATCGTTTTTGTTATTCGAAATAATAAGATGCGTTCACAATAAAAAAAATATTTAAAAAAACATCATTTATTACCACTACGGATAATAAGTTTGTGTAATAAAATGTTTTACCCTCTAAAGTAAATATAAATGACATAAACTATCATTATAAGTGGGAAATTTGAGAAAATAAAATTTGTAAAAAACTACTGCTACCGCCCCTTTAAAAGACAGTTTGTGTGAATCATTGGTTTGTAAGTAAGAAAAGTGTACTCTTATTTTATGAGTTTACTGAAGACGTTTTCATTTATGATGCAAAAGGAACGTTTCTCAAGGATGAAAAAGGAACAAACATATATTAATTTCAAACAGTATTTCAAATTCAACTTCTACAGAATGTAGTTGTTAGTCAACTCATGATGGTATGCAAGGTATTCTATGTATAATAATATTCAATATTTAACAATATCTTCTCTCTGTTTGACAGTGTGTGGATTTCGATGGGAAAAACATGAGAAGTATTCGTGTCAACTTACCCAATGCCTATGGATTAGCGCTCTTCGGGGATTATGTTTACTGGGTGGATAAAAATCTTGAGGAGGTAAATGTTTTATAGTACTCTGATGATAAGCAGGTAACATCAAACATTTTTGGTCTTAATAGAGAAATCAAAGTCGAAGTCTACGATGCGAAGGTAAAGAAATCGGAAGGATAATTCCAAAATATGAATATATAGAAATAATTTCAAGAAATATCAACGCATTTCTTGGAATATGAAATTAGTATGATGGGAGATAACAACATTTGGAAATAGGAATGTATTACCCACATTTAAAATAAATTACGACCTAGATTATTATTAATGTTGTGAAACTAGAGTTTGTCGTATGTGCATGTATGCTTACATTTGTTCCACATTCTATTCCGAAAGGTTTAAAGGGACAGTCACTGTATTTCAGTCATGTACAATAGCAAACGGGAATGGTTAAAAAGATGACACACAGATAGTGCAAGTTAAGGGTCATAAGGAAATGATATTGCATTGTTAAAGCTAGTTTCAGGCAAACCCGTCACGCACGAAAGGTACATTTTTTCATTTATTTGCAGTTGGTTAGCTTTTTGGGACGGAATTTTAATTATTGTTTTAGTATTTTATTTTATATTTTATAAAATGTGATGTTATTCAGTTGTACCGAGTGTCCATGAAGAGCACAAATTCAGACGCAGCTGAAGTGGTCAAGGCGAACCTGGCTAACGTGCGTGATGTGGTCATCTACGACAAGTCGACCCAGCCTGCTGGTACCAGCCCGTGTAGCAAGAACAATGGCGGCTGTCAGCAACTCTGTTTCTCCTTGCCAGAACAGGACGGACCAGTCTGCGCATGCTCAGCGGGACAACTTGCTAATGATGGGAAAACTTGCGAAGGTGTTACATCCGAAACAAATGATTAAGAATGAATTTGATTTGAATTAAAGTCCTTTAAATTGATAACTCGGTGGACTCTATTTAACCTAGACTTTGAGTTGAATATCCTTTATACATTGTAGAAGATCCGCACTTTAAGGAGCCTATTAATCCGAGTAACGAATCCCTACTTAAACTACTTATGCAACCTTTAAAGATGCATCTATTGAGTTTGCTTCAATATGTTTCAACACATCATATGTGGTCTTTGCACTGAAAATAATTTTACTCAACTTGCATATTCATCCCCAGACATCAAATATATCATAATTACTAGTTTCCAATTAATGCATGTGCATAAACCGAAACTACACGTCTACATTACCTGCAGAGTTGTTATATGACCTATTTTACATTATCAACTCAAAGTTACCTTTTTGGCTGTTGTAAAGTAGATTGCAAAAGTATGTTTTACCAAATGGCGCGCGTCAATCGCGGTGCATTTTCCGGTTTTCGACCAGAAATCACTACTTTTACCTTCATATCGTCAATATACAAAGTCGACTATCATCAAAATAGTAGTTAAAGATAACAATGAGAACTTCCCGATAACATTTATCAAAAACATATTTCTGATGCATTTCCAAATCATTCTTCTGTCTCCAGCTCTCTCGGAGTTCCTTATTCTCGCCTCTGAGAGTGAAATCCGCAGTATGTCCCTTGATCCGAATGACGGCTCTCTTCCTATACCAACCATCAGCGGTCTCAAGGGCGCCGTTGCCGTCGACTTTGACGCCAAGGATAACTACATCTACTTCAGTCAGGTTGGACGGAAGAAGATCAGCAGAGTGAAGAAAGGATCGACGGAAGTTGAGGACCTTGTCGCAAACACTAATGGATCAGGTAGAGTGATGAAATACGTTTATGTTCAACTGACATTGAAAATGTCGGGCAGGACATGTTTTAACTCTTGGGACATTGATAATCAACGCTGACAGTCAGTTATTTTTATATGTTATGAATTCCTATGTCTCTTGAATATCTCTTTGAATCTGCTTTATTTTTTACAAATATTCGATTTTTTATTGATCTGTGGTCAGTGGAGTTCTTTGTTCATCGAAGTAGCTTGCCAAGTGGAAAGATTGAAATAAGATATTACTAAAACCTGTTCTATTTATAATGAAACCGATTGAAAATCTTTATACAAATGAATGGTATCAATACGATTTTATACTCTTTTTTAGTCACACGATAATACTCTAATATCATGTCTGTATTAAAAATGCAAATTAAAAATGTTGTTCAATTTGTTATGCAGTGAGCCTCACACAAAATATTTTATGTGAGTTTTAGTGACGTTGTGTTACAAGACAACATCAGTTCAGTTTAGACCCTTTAGATTCACGACTTCTTGTTGCAATTCATTATCTATGCCTATAAAGCGAAAGTAGCAGTTAATATATCTGTTTATTGCTACTCATTTTCATTGGTACCAACCTTTACGGTACTAAGGTTAACCAAAATTTCCATTCTTTAATATTCCACTAAGGTTACCTTAGTGACTTACGATCACCTTAGTGCTTTGTGATCAATGTAACATATTCTGCAGAGCCTGGTCAGAGGGACATTACGTCTGTGGAGGGAATAGCGTTCGACTGGGTGTCCAAGAAGATCTACTGGGCCGACCTTTTCAAGAACAAGATCTACAGCATGAACCTCGATCAGACGAAGAAAGTAGCTCTGGCTTCAGTGGCGAGTCCAAGGGCTCTGGCTATTGACCCATGTCGAGGGTACGTATCCTTTGTATTTGTCGCGTTGATAAACTGATGTTAGGATTACTTAATGTTTGATTCTAGCATTTTAATCGCCGGATTTCCAAGAATCGTATGTGCAACCATCCTTGATACTAGGGTATACATTCCGGTATATATACACTAGATATATGGTAGATTTATCGAAACTGAAATTTTCAAATAATTGAATGGCAAACCTCCGTTTATTTCTGTTGAAGATGTAAACGTCCATCCTACGTAAAGCGCGGTTCTGCCCTATAAATAACCTCCTGGTGAAGTAAAAATATAGTAAACTGAGGTACAAAAGAAACTTTACACCCTATATTGTTTCACTCATACAATAAAAATAACAAAACAAATTGATATGATTGAACCGGGATATTATTTAATGTTCAATGTTGACTGATTCGGCAAATAATCATACTCGTTTTTTTCAAACATGGAGAGTTAGAGTCACTGAAAGGATCAAGTGGTATAAAATCATTTTTACACCAACATGACCCCTTCCATGTTTATAATGTTGTAAATCTGTGCAGAATGAGGCACATTTATTAAATTTTACTTAGCAGATATCTTATATGTCGATGAACAGTTGTGTTTTATCCAAATTAATTTTGGAAGAATTAATGAATTTAAAACTTCATGTTTTCCCCCAAAAATTAAAACCACATAGAATTATTCCTTGACTAAACGCCTGCACTCTTCAGTTTTAGAGTACGACTTCGAAAACATAATATATTTGTAAATGAAAATAAAACATATGATAAAACCAACTGAGATGTAAACTTGCTTTTGTACCTCAGTTTATTTCGGTTATTTACAGTTAACTAAGTTCAGGGACGAGATAATGTTTACTATATTACTCTTCGGAAAGAAATCAAACTTAATTATATGTCAAGACGTGATACGAATTTAGCCACATAAGTACAACTGTAACCACATAGAGATTGAATTTTAGTTTGAAAATCTGTGCATTAAAATAATGTGTATTCAGAACTTGTTTAGTTTGTGTATACTCTGAACCTGGGTCTCTTCTTATTAAAATATGATAATCCATTATCATTGGAGAGAGAGTCATTACTTTCCCATATCCTAGTATTTCTTTTTCCCTTGGTACCAGGTACCTTTACTGGTCTGACTGGGGCAGGAACCCAAAGATAGAGCGAGCCACAATGGCGGGCAACCAGCGCGTGGCCATCATCACTACGGATCTGGGCTGGCCCAACGGTCTGGCGATAGACTATGAACAACAGATGATATATTGGGCCGATGCAATGAAGTATGTGGAGTATTGAATAGTATAAAAATTAATTTTATTTCATTTTTATTTCCGATGATATAAAGTATGTCGCTTACATTTTACCAAGAACTAGCATGATGCTATGTTTTTGAAACCACTTGGCTTATGTCATGTAATGATTTAGCAGGACAGAAAGAATAGCAAATAGTAATAATACAGTGGACAACAGACCACTTTCAAGTCTAGATACTCGTAAACACGGTTATGAAATATCAACAATGACGAAAATGTTATTTTATTCCATGTTTAACATTATGATAAATGTTAATATAATACACACCTAACCACCTAATTCCACACTAAACGTTTTACTAAAAAGCCTATGATAGGAATGCCACTGAGATTATAAATAACTGAAAAGTCTGTTTAGTTTTCAATGATCTTTGATCTGTATGCTGTACCATTTACGAGTATACATGTCATAATTATTTCAGTACCAACCTCCCAATGCAAGGCATAACTCTTTCCAGTCTCTATTACTGGCTGATTTAGGCCTTGCAGTATTTCCTTTAGAAATCAGTGCTTAGAAATCCAGGCCCACTATGCATTTCTGATGCAGCGATTCACTATTTTGCCACAACAAAGCAAGGAAAATACCGCAAGGCTTAAATCAGCCAGTAATGCTGAGAGGCAAGAGGTATGCCTTGCGTATGGAAGTTGTTTCAGTACCAGATTCAGATGCTACTTGTTATAGCTATACTCATCTCAATTTTGGTTTCAGCTATTTATTCAAGTAATATCCATTGTCTATCAAACCATCTTGTTCTTTTGATATAACTGGAGTATTATTTTCAATAGAGACAGAATAGAGAGAGCCAACATAGACGGAAACTACAGAGAGGTTGTCATAGAAACAACCGTCCATCCTTTTTCAATGACAATATTTGGAAATAATATCTACTGGACTGATTGGACATTACGTAAGTTCAATTATCCATAATACTTCATCAATATGGTTGTTGTATTCTTATTCAAAGGGAGTGTAAGCATTTGTAAAATTTGTATGGCATAATGGTATTTCATGGAGTATGGAGTTTCATGAGAACTTGATATATGCATATTACTGATTCGATGTCTATGGTATGGATGTTGTCATCCATTGTTTGACATACGCTAGTTTATCACATACACATCTGAGTAAGTTATCACATTATATTAGAAATGTGAACATATTACTGATAATAAGCTCAGGGATTACCTTATTACCTGGGTACTGTTCCTCTAACCAATCTCACCATAAATCGAAGTTAATTAAAATGGGCTTACCTTAGTTCTTGAAGTGAGAGGTTTTTATCGCAGACGGGCCGCCATTTTGCTTTTTTTCATTACGTTAGTTCAACAATGCTGTATTTTCACTAATTTAAATTTGTTTAGATAATAATATATATGTGTTGGTTGATTATTCACAAAGTAAGATAGCATTTGTCATTAAACAACTGTTGTGCCGTAGCAATGCTTTCCACTCTCGTAGCGCCGATGAATGGCTTCACTTCTCATTTTTTTAAAATTTTGAATATATGTTCGCTAGTCTTTTAAAGTTGTTAAATATAAAGTAATGGAAATATTACCATAAGGAATATATTGCACCGGGATTGTGCAATAAACGGAAGGACACCCTGATAATACACTTGTAATTGCAATGTTAACCTACGAATGTTTAGGTGGAGTGTTTCAAGCCAACAAGTTCACGGGATCCAACATGAAGGTCATTATCCAAGGACTGGGAACCCGGCCTATGGGTATCACAGTCTTCTCCAGCGACAGGCAGAAATGTGAGGCATTATACTGTATTAACTATATAAAAGTAAAAGCACCTGCTCATGGTTCGAATTGTGTTTACAACTTCAGGTTGTTCATCGCTGTCCTCCCTTTCGAGATATTCCCAATGTTGTTGTGTTTCGACCCCAATCAGATTGAAAATCGACAAGATGAAATTCGTCCATGGGATAGAAGAAAAAAAAGAGCTTTCTATTGAGATAAGAGCACCATAATCTTGGTTTTTAGGGATTCAAAAAGATGGCCTTTATAAAATTTCCGAAAAGAAGTGTTTTTGATTGTTTGTTGATTAGTTTATGTTACAGAACCAGAATTAAATGTAAAATATTTATCCTTTCCCCAAAAAGGTGACACGAGTCCCTGTGATGTCTTCAACGGGGGGTGCAGCCACAGTTGTCACCCTGCTCCGGACGGTAAGGCAGAGTGTGCCTGTGACTCGGAGATGGACATGGAGATTGGGAACGGGGGCAAGATGTGTGTGCCCAAGAACAACAACTGTTCGGCTGGGGAGTTCGTGTGTCAGAACGGACGCTGTCTCATACAGCGCTGGGTGTGCGACATGGACGACGACTGTCTCGATAAATCGGACGAGGACTCCAATCTGTGTGGTAGGTATTTTGTCTGGAAACTGTGATAGTGATGTTTGTGTTCCGAATAATCACGATATAACTCATACGTGTTGAAATGTGTGGCTGTTAACATGTTTATGTATAATTTTTCTATAAATTAAGCTTATCATGATCCAAAACAATATAGCGAAGATATTATTATTCATAAACAAGTTATTTAATTACTGAATTAATAAGTCACTCAATGAACATATACTATTTTGTAGTGTGGAACATATTGGGTTTTGGAGTGAAAATTACGATTAAATTTAATTTGTAACAATGTCGAAATACCAGATGCGATTTACCTGATAAACACCATGAATTATATATCTATGTATTTGAAGAAGAAATAACATTATTAAATAACGAATTATATTGGCGTATTATCCGTCTTGTTATACGTGATTCAGCTCTATATGTATACATCTACTTAGAAATAAACAGTTAAATAGTTTTAAGTTATGGCTACACTATCCCGAGATATGCTTAATTGAATTAATTGAAGACCGTTAAGCAATATTATTATAAAATAATTTGAGGACCAAGAAAAACATTATTGCCTGATTTCTGGAATGTCTTGTTTTGAAAGTATCTAACGCTTTGGAATATATGCTTAGTATACTCTTCCATCATGACAAGTGGGACGGGCCTCTTTCACATACGACGACAACTCAACAAACCTAACTAGCCAATGTGTAAAGGTCCAATCATTCTTTTCAGCTCTACACACTTGCGATCCGACCTATTTCCGCTGCAACAACGGCAGGTGTATCCCTCTAAGATATCGATGTGACTTCGACAATGACTGCAGAGACAATTCTGATGAACTCGAATGTCGTAAGTTGTCGCTGGAAGTCTTCAAGTACTGTCTCTTAAAAATACAAATGCAACATGACCAACACATGCTTGTATGACATCTAGTGTACAATGACCACTTACCCTTTTAATGTTTTACGATTTTGGTTGCAAGTTCTAGGAATACCATAATTGTTTTTAACTAACTAATGTGTTAAATAGATGTTAATCGAATACAATACATTATACATTATAAAATACATGAAATAAATTATTATCGTTGATTTTCTATGTTAATTGTTTATTGTACAAGTCATAATGTCACACACTCAAAACGAAATAACACTGTTTCATCAACTTTCTTTTTTTCATTTACTAAAAGAAACACTTCCACAGTCCGTGTAATGATATATCAACATACGTTTAAGATATGCATGAAGTAAAATATCATTTGAATCAAACTCAGTTAACCTTAAGACTCCTACTTAAAGGAGCAATGTTTTTTCTCGTCACACACCTCTCACCAATCATTCGTCAATTTTAATTATGTGATGTATTCATTGTTTCATTGTTTGTCCCCTCTCCAGCCTACCCAACATGTGGCCCAGACGAATTCGCCTGTCAGAACTCTCGATGTGTGAGTCTCACCCAGAAATGTGACGGCGTGGACAACTGTAGGGACGGCAACAAGACCGACGAGATGGACTGTCGTGAGTAGAGTTTTCTTTGTTCATAAAAAATGAAAGAAGCGTCCTTAAAATATGTTCATTTATAGTAATGTAAAATCAATAGGTGGCAGGATGTATAATGCCTCGATTTTTCTCAAATTTAATGTAGTTCTTGGGAGCATAGAAAATAAGTTTTGATTCCATTTAATTCTGTAAAATGTTGTCACGGTGAAAAGTAATATATAAGTTTTTGACATACAAAAATACATAAACAAGCATTTGATTATAATGAATCAAGTTATACGTCTTTACGTCAATTTATTCAACGAAATATTCTAACTGGAATACGTAATGTCTTAGTAGCAGCCTATATGAATCATTGGAATAATAACATAGACAACATGTGAACTTGTACATGTACATATCACGACAATCCAGCTATGAGAAATTAGTAACAATAAAGCAAATTCAAACAGTATCAGATCAACGTGATATGGGAACATTCTGGATGTGGTCAACACGCCTCAATATGTGTCAAAATGGAACGATGTAGAAAACGTTTAATGGTGTTTATGCGTTACATGATATAACAAGCCATGTATGCACGTGTTATGGGTTGATCTCCACTATATGGCAAGATGTAGTAACAATCAAATTAAAATCGACGGTTTTCCAAGGAATAAAACTTGCAAAAAACGTGAATCTACCGGGATACGAACTCATATCGTTCGGAGGTTTCCTCGCAAAACCTTATGGCGAGGAATCTACAGAACCTGTTCGTAGATTGTAGATGCATTATTTTGCATTTTTAGCTCATCAGGCCTGAAAGGCCCGATGGGCTTATGGCATGGCATGGTGTCCGGCGTCCGTCCATCCGTCCATCCGTCCATCCGTCCATCCGTCCATCCGTAAACTTTTCGCTTTTTCGACTTCTTCTCCAGAACCAACGACTCCACAGAGCTGAAATTTTATGTGCAGACTCCTTGGCCCATGGGGATTCTAAATTGTAGATTTCATGACCCCGTGACCCCAAATGGGGTCACAGGGGTCACATCATTAAAAACCTATTTTCATCTTCTTCTCCAGTTCCAAAAGGTCTAGAGAGCTGAAAAATTGTGTGCAGACTTCTTGGCCAATGGGGATTCTAAATTGTAGATTTCGTGACCCCGTGACCCCAAATGGGGTCAAAGGGGTCACATCCTTAAAGACCTATTTTCATCTTCTTCTCCAGTTCCAAATGCTCTAGAGAGCTGAAAAATTGTGTGCAGACTCCTTGGCCCATGGGGATTCTAAATTGTAGATTGTGTGACCCCGTGACCCCAAATGGGGTCACAGGGGTCACATCTTTAAAAACCTATTTTCATCTTCTTATCCAGTTCCAAAAGGTCTAGAGAGCTGAAAAGTTGTGTGCAGACTCCTTGGCCCATGGGGATTCTAAATTGTAGATTTCGTGACCCCGTGACCCCAAATTGGGTCACAGGGGTCACATCCTTAAAAACCTATTTTCATCTTCTTCTCCAGTTCCAAAAGGTCTAGAGAGCTGAAAAGTTGTGTGCAGACACCTTGGCCCATGGGGATTCTAAATTGTAGATTTCGTGACCCCGTGACCCCAAATTGGGTCACAGGGGTCACATCCTTAAAGACCTATTTTCATCTTCTTCTCCAGTTCCAAATGCTCTAGAGAGATGAAAAATTGTGTGCAGACTCCTTGGCCCATGGGGATTCTAAATTGTAGATTGTGTGACCCCGTGACCCCAAATGGGGTCACAGGGGTCACATCTTTAAAAACCTATTTTCATCTTCTTATCCAGTTCCAAAAGGTCTAGAGAGCTGAAAAGTTGTGTGCAGACTCCTTGGCCCATGGGGATTCTAAATTGTAGATTTCGTGACCCCGTGACCCCAAATTGGGTCACAGGGGTCACATCCTTAAAAACCTATTTTCATCTTCTTCTCCAGTTCCAAAAGGTCTAGAGAGCTGAAAAGTTGTGTGCAGACTCCTTGGCCCATGGGGATTCTAAATTGTAGATTTCGTGACCCTGTGACCCCAAATGGGGTCACGGGGGTCACATCCTTAAAAACCTATTTTCATCTTCTTCTCCAGTTCCAAATGCTCTAGAGAGCTGAAAAATTGTGTGCAGACTCCTTGGCCCATGGGGATTCTAAATTGTAGATTGTGTGACCCCGTGACCCCAAATGGGGTCACAGGGGTCACATCTTTAAAAACCTATTTTCATCTTCTTATCCAGTTCCAAAAGGTCTAGAGAGCTGAAAAGTTGTGTGCAGACTCCTTGGCCCATGGGGATTCTAAATTGTAGATTTCGTGACCCCGTGACCCCAAATGGGGTCACAGGGGTCACATCCTTAAAAACCTATTTTCATCTTCTTCTCCAGTTCCAAAAGGTCTAGAGAGCTGAAAAGTTGTGTGCAGACTCCTTGGCCCATGGGGATTCTAAATTGTAGATTTCGTGACCCTGTGACCCCAAATGGGGTCACGGGGGTCACATCCTTAAAAACCTATTTTCATCTTCTTCTCCAGTTCCAAAAGGTCTAGAGAGCTGAACAGTTGTGTGAAGACTCCTTGGCCAATGGGGATTGTAAATTGTAGATCTCGTGACCCCGTGACCCCAAATGGGTCACGGGTCACATCGTTATAAACCTATTTTCATCTTCTTCTCCACCTCAAAAAGGTCTAGAGAGCTAAAGATGTTCTGTGCAGACTCCTTGGCCAATAGGGATTCTAAATTGTAGATTTCGTGACCCCGTGACCCCAGGGGTCACATCCTTAAAAACCTATTTTCATCTTCTCCTCCAGTTCCAAAAGGTCTAGAGAGCTGAAAAGCTGTGTGAAGACTCCTTGGCCAATGGGGATTGTAAATTGTAGATCTCGTGACCCCGTGACCCCAATCTAGGTCACGGGTCATGACCCAAAAACCTATTTTCATCTTTATCTCAAGTATGTAAAGCTCTAGAAAGGTGAAATGTTGTGTAGAGACTCTTTGGTCAAAGGTGATTCTTAATTGTAGGATTGGTGACCCTGTGACTCCAAATATGGGTCACAGGGGTCATGATCTAAAAACCTATTTTTTGCTTGTTAACAATGTATTACTTGAGATAACGTAGATATTCAACCTAAGATAATAAATCATTGAAATCCTGATGAGCTACAGAGCCCATGGCTCTATTTTTTATATCTCGGAACATCGTATACTGTATAATCATGTATATGCTATGAATCCAATATATGTATATGTATATGTAAGTATATGTGTTTAACGTGCAACCAGCCCCCAGGACATGTCCGAGCGGACAGGTGAAGTGCCCGACAACCAACATCTGTATAGTGAGACGCTACATGTGTGACGGTGACAACGACTGCGGGGACAACTCTGACGAGAACCCACTCTTCTGTCAACAAGTCACCTGCTCATCGGGTGAGTTGATTACAGTTTAATTAACGTGTGTAGGTATACCTTTGGTATTTTCGATTTCTTCGCTTTCTTATGTTTCCTTCTTTCCATTGAAACGCAACTTCGATTTTCGCTTACCGTAAACACCGTGAGGCGTAGATCAACAGAGCTTGTTATGTAGATGCGCCTTTTGGGGTATTTTTTCTATGACGTTTGGTTTTATCCATTGGACCATGGAATTACATAAATTACACTAGAAAATCAACAGAGACGATGTTGAAGACAACGAATGTTGCTATGTAAAGGATACATTCTTGTATATGTGAGCGTGTTTTAGTGTTTTATTGACATTGTTGATAGTTGTACTTCGTGGTTTTTAGAACTATTTACATTTTGTCGTTTGATTGAGCAAGAATCGAACTTTAATCACCTCGCCATATTTTATCTCAATATCTAATGTTTTCTAAAGTGGAACGATTAAAATTGTACATTTACATATGTCACCTATTTCTGGTATCTGGCAGGTGACTTCTACTGCTCCAAGTCTCACAAATGTATCCCCGGAACATGGCACTGTGACGGCGACGATGATTGTGGCTTTGGGGAGGATGAATCGGACTATTGTAGTAAGAACACTTTTGTACATTTTGACAAAATGTGTTCACATAAAAATGGCTGCCATGCAATTTTCGCTTTATATGCAACACTGTTATTACCACTCCGGATAATACGTTTGTGTAATAAGATGTTTCACCCCCTAAAGTAATTATAAATGACACAAACTATCATTATAAATGGGAACTTTGAAAAAATAATTTTGAAAATAAAATGCTGCAACCTCAAGGAATCTTATACTGCGTCGTTGCTTTACAGGTTACAACAATCGGACGTGTTTTGGGAATCAGTTCACCTGTGACAACGGTCGCTGCATCTCTACCAGATGGGTGTGCGACGGCGCCGACGACTGTGGAGACAAATCTGACGAGGCCGCCAGTCTTAACTGTGGTAAGATCATATGAAAATCATACATTGCCTAAAAACATTTAATTTTTATTCAACTTGTTTAAAATCATCCTGTGATATTCATCTTGAATTGCAATTTATTAAAAAAGAAATCAAGTTATGAATAATATGCATGTAAGTATTAGATATTGGAAGTTTGATATCATAATGGTGTTGAAACCATAAAAATTGATTGTGTTAAATACTCCTTATTTTCACAATATTGTATTGCTGTTATACTTGTCGAAAGACTATATGTGCTGATTTAAGTTCAAATAATTCGCTTGACTTGTATATTCATAACCTATCGCCAATGATAATTACTTGTTTCCTATGAAAATCGAGCAAGAGCCTTTCACGGCATTAAAGGGACACTGCGTCGAGGATAAAAATGAGTCTCATCCTTATCTCACTAAGCTGATTAGAGTGTCTGCTAACGAGTTACGCTTCACTAGACTGTCTACATGCAGTAGTTTTCATTACTAATTACGTCAATTGTCTGAAATTTGATGTCTGTGACTTGTTAGCAGACATGTTAATCAGCATAGGTAGATACACATGATCTGATTTTTATTCTCGACGCGGTGTCCCTTTAAGGATAAAAATACTTCATATGTGAATCTTTCTCATTCCAGCTGAACGCACATGTCCACCCGACACGTTCACGTGTGAATCTAACAAGGAGGCGGGAACCTACCCGTGTTTGGACAGGAGGCGGGTCTGTGATGGGATCAGAAACTGTCATGGCGGCGAGGACGAACTGCAATCATGTCCGCCCCAGTCTTGTCAACCTAGCCAGTTCCAATGCAATAATGGTATCTGCGTCTCCCAGAGGTTCAAGTGCGACCACGATGACGACTGTGGAGACAACTCTGACGAACCAGAGGATTGTGGTATGTATTGTCTACTCTCTTCCATGTTGTGAAACATAACTCATGTTGATGCAATATTCACTTAACGTGAAAAAGGGTGTTTTGGGTTTCTGAGATGACCCATTGGTCTATAAACATTGTAACTGCTTCAGATATGTGCCCGAATCATGGGTTTACATTTACACAAATGTAGTTGTCATCAAACGTACTAAGATTTCACTGATTACCTATTAAACCTACATGACATCACGAGCTGCGCCTGGGGTTTTATCCTTGACCTTTGAGATATGAATGTAAGTTAGAGCATCATGTTCGATGTCATTATAAAATAAGTTCATGCTAGAAGCCATGTCGCCCACAGAAGATGAACACCGTTTAACTGCAGATTTAAGAATGTTTATCACTGTTGCAATATCACTCCCGCAGTATTTACAATGATTGAAGTAAGTGAATGTTATTTGCCCACAGACTACTCGACATGCAGTGGGAACCAGTTCACATGCACCAACCAGAGGTGTGTGCCGAGGCGATGGGTGTGTGACGGGGACGATGATTGCAGAGACAACTCGGACGAGGACGAGGCCTTGTGCTGTGAGTGGCTCTCACATTGGTGTGGCTGGTTTTATGAAAATATATCTATCTTATTTTCACCGAGCGCAAAAGAATCGAGGTTTTTATATTTCATATGATGTTAGGGCAAAAGGCACTTGGCATGGCGACACGATGTCATAAACATACTATGACGTCATGTTTGTAACCCTCACTTGATATATATGGTTAAGCATTTCTATGACGGAAATTTAGTTGGATAATTGATGAGTCAATTGAGATTGATCCTGGATTAAAGTATAAGATTCACCTAAGTGACTAAAAAGTCATTGACATATTGAAAATTGAAATATTGATCATATGTCGTCTCCTTCTTAATAACGTTGTAACGTACCGATGTAATTTTGAAAGAATTGAAAAAATTAAGAATGAATAAAATAGAACACAACATATTAAGCAGTTTAACATCCATAAAATGCATTCATTTTACAAAGTCCTTATTTTATAAGAAGTCTTATACCTATACTTCAGTAACGCCCGAGCCGACGTGTCCGGGGAACCAGTTCCGATGTGAGAACGGAGACTGCATCAACTACCAACTGGTCTGCAACAAGAACCCCGACTGCAGCGATGAATCGGATGAAGCGCACTGTAGTAAGTGTTGCCTTATAATTAAATTCATTTTCAGCATTTGAATAATAATACAAAATACATCTCAAATACCAAGGTTTGAAGACCAAGCAAAGATTTAGTGGCGACAAAATATAATTGTCTGTCATTCAACTACTGTAGAAACTGACATAATTTTTGTTGTAAGTACAAGGTTTTATATATATTCTATCGTTTTCAGGGAGACAGGTGATCTTGTACTCCATTGCCACTAAAACTAAAGATAAATTTACTCAGATTGATCTTTAATCGTGCAATTACAACGAAGCATTCATAAAATGTGACGCATTCATAAAATGACAATGATAGTACCGTAAAATGTTAAAGTCACATTTCGATTAGGATTAATATGATAATAAGCGCATGTCAAATTATGCACCATATCTGTCTCATGTCAAGAGAGAGATTCGTAAAATCTGGTGCCAGTTGTATAGGACACCTTCAGCTCTTTAAGTGGCATGAGAAATATAAGGAGAAAAACTTCTTTATTCATCATATGCGTTTCGACAAATATTCTATGTGCTGTTTTCACAAGGATACATTTTGCTGAAGCTACCTTAACGCTCACAGGTTTAAACAGACATTTTAATACAGATATGAAATATAAACAAACCGACGTGTTTCTGAAATGATGCATGTTCAGAAATGATGTTGTATTGCAGGTGTGGATGAGTGTAACGGTGTTGTTCCCCGCTGTGACCACACCTGTATCGACACTCTGACCAGCTTCTACTGCGAGTGTAGAGAGGGATACAGACTCATGTCCGACAGGAAGGGATGCAGAGGTAGGTTCAGGAGTCGGCGTGGGTGGACAAAATAACTATTGAAAAGCCGAATCCTCTAAAATGATAATTTATATATTGCGTTACCATTTAAACAAGGGTTTTGACAATAATACAATAAACAGTTATATAGAAAAGTTAGTTTCTTGAATGTCGTCATAAAGAACACAACATTTGGAAGTTTACAGACAATATATGATATTCTTAGTTTGTACATATACTTTATATATTTATGCAATGTGCAAATAATCTAAAAACAATTCCTGGATTCTAGAGTTATGGGAGACTATTTGTGATAACGGTTTACATGTAACATTAGGCATTCCATAAGGTCCTTTTATTCACATCAATTTGTCAAACTGTAACTTATTAAGTTTAAGTGATATTTACTTTGAGGTTTTGTAGTTGGTTAGATGAATAATTATGTCTTTTTAATAGATTCATCACTTCCTTCCATATTGCAATACATACAACGTTTCGGATGTATGTACACTCAACCGCAAAAGAAACGTCACCATACAAAAGACAAGACAATTCAATCCAGGCGTAATAAAATCGACTGCAACCAAGATACATCATGTCTTCAGAAGTCAACTAAACTGGATTTTAAATTTCAAAACATTATTTGTTCATATTTCTGAGGAACCTATGTTTTAAGAAATCGTCGTTTTGAATCTTCTTAACTAGACGAGATAAGAGAGTCAAAAAGGGCTTTTTCTTTTTTTGTTTTATGACGTCCCACAGTAAAAACGCGTCAATAAATTTGAGTCCAAGAAGGTTATTTATGTCGATAACATCTTTTATTAACTTAATTTATACATATTATTAATTTTTCAAGTTAGATGCCAAACATTATGGTGACATAACATTTTGAAAAAGCGATTTCAACACCCCAAGTGTACTTGAACAGACATTAGAATAAAAGTTTTATATTCTAATGTATAAGATTGCTGGTACTTCTTTACAAATCATGTCCCTATCAAATTATTTCAAATTCGTCCTTTTCTGGCAGCAGTATTTCGTTGTTTACACCGTTGAAAAAGTGTTGACGTTTCTTTTGAAGTTGAGTGTAGTTCTCACTGCATTAAAACTATATTCTATAATGGTGCAGATATCGACGAGTGTGTAGAGCAGGCAGGTGCGTGCAGCCAGCTGTGTGAGAACACCCTGGGTAGCTTCATCTGTAAGTGCGCTGAAGGCTACCAGAGACTGGACGACGGAAGGACCTGCAAGAAAACAGACAGTAAGTCATAAAGCAGTGATTCTTTTTTTTCACTGAAACGGATTTTAATTTTATTTTTTCGCTTTTATTGCAACAACAATGTTAAAATCATGATGAGTGATTATTTATGTATTAAGGGATTTTACGACGCTTCTTCTTACCACAGCAACTTTAATTTAGGCTCAATTCACCTAAAGTGGCTCATATACCAATGATAAAAAAATTACGAATGTCAACTATCATCATATATAAACTATATAGAATGTTCATTTCATCGTCCCTGTAGTATCATTCAAAAGGATTCCAACGAATACAAAAATAGACCATCGGTTCATTTCTGATGCCCCAGCCAACTGTTCTGTTACTTCATATTATCATCAACAAATACGTCAACTTCACTCACTTAAAGGACAAAGATGTAAAACATAATGACAATCCACGTGAAATTCTCCTTGTAAAGGTAATGATCCGTGATGTGTATGCCATAATTGTTTTCTGGTATGCTCTAACTGCAATGTTATGAACATTATGTAAGGACAAACAACACAATAACTTTTATTGCAGACATCAACCCATGGCTGATATTCGCGAACCGTTACTACATCCGTGAGCTCTCCATAGAAGGCGACAACTACCGTCGGATCACACAGGGCTACGAGAACATAGTCGCCTTGGACTTCGATATAGCCGAGGACCGCTTGTACTTCTCGGACGTGAAGGCGAATAGGATCTATCGCATGTACCTGAACGGGACCGACACAGAGATGGTGCTCAGACACAACGTGCCCAGTGCTGAGGGCATTGCTGTAGACTGGATCGGCAGGTAGGTGCTCTCGCATTTCGATCCCGAATTTGTGAAAATAACTCTCAAAGGAACAGGTATTATTTTTAGAAAAGACAAGGATATTTATGTTTGATCAACTTCTTTAATTAAGGTGATCATCCATATATGTTTTGCCTTCCCTGTAATGCCAACTGCGAGAATACCTCACCTTTTTTGTAGCCGAATGAAGTTCGATTTCCCATGATGTTAATTATCTGGGGAAGTATACGTAGACGTTCTGAGTTGATATTACGATAAAATAATGATATACGAGTTATAAGAATATAAGATATATTGGTTACTAAAGTTAATCACAATATCTCATCGTCACTGCATTGCATTACTTAGAACGATACTACTGTTGATTTCTCACAATGTTATGATATTATCTACCAGGAAACTCTACTGGGTCGATGGCACGAAGACGGAAGTGTTTGTGTCTGAATTGAACGGCACCAACAGGCGGAGTCTTCTCAGAGAAGGGTTGGAACGGCCAAGAGCTCTTATTGTAGATCCGTTCGGCGGGTACGTAAGACCAGAACCATTCAAGTGTTTCCTAGCTTCCATCAAACGTTCATAAATACGTCGTATAAAACCACAATAGTGATGGTACTGGTAGACATTGATGATTTGATGAAATATGCAGATGTTTAGTTGTGTTAGTATAACTTTCTACATGAAGTACTATATAAAAAATGTGGTTCAACTTCTGGTTCACAGCATAGCAATAAAATAGGCATTTGAGACTTGTCATGTATTGTGTAATCACCTTATATCAAATGGACTCAACATGGCTTCTTTTGATGGCAATGGATTATACTCTAAAACCACAGTGTAATTAAGAGCTAATATCTAAATTTAAACGTCTGATTCATTTCAATAAAGACTTTGACAATATACTGTATGTGTTCAGTACATCATGCTGTTCAGAAAGGATAGTAGTTAGACTGTTGTTATGGTCTAACATTAAAACATTGTTTTTGTCATTGCGACTCAATATCACCGGGAACATATCAACGTGAAACTGGTGTCAGTGCAACAATTGTAGTTTGTCACTAGACACTTCAAAATAAAATATACTGGACAAAAACAATTAAGCATATCTGTAAATTATGAAATTTGATTATTGATATATTAATAAACTGACTCATTAATGAAACATTAATCAAAATCACTACACTATCCTTAACTTATTATGTCCAGTACATATCGATTTTGGATTAAAATCACCTGTGCTACCCAAAACACACAAAGCGTACGTTGTTTTACACTTTCAATGTAATACTATCAAACAAAATATCCCAATGCATGGCTTGGTTCAAACTATGATGTGTCACTACCAACAGGTACATGTACTGGACTGACTGGGGTTCGAAACCCTACATCGGTCACCTGGGTCTGGACGGAACCAACCTCTCTACCACCTTCGTCAACACCAAGATGGGCTGGCCCAACGCGCTCACCATCGACTACGACATGAAGCGCCTCTGGTGGGCAGATGCTCATCTCGATATCATAGAGTAAGTCAGGATATCATGTGTCAATGGAATTTTATTTTCGCTAATGATCAATGTGTGTAGTTGAATGAATAGACAAAATAGCAAAATGAAATAGGCGTCTGAATTTAGCAGCGGATTACGAAGTTGCGGATTCGTTATATATTCGAATAAGTAATAACTGAACCAGCAGCGAATTCGTGGATTCGTTATTCAATTTTCAACTTACCCTTGATTTATTATCTGAATAACTAATAACTAAACCACATGATGGAAGACTTCCATGTTATTGCAATGAAAACGTTCAGCAACTGTTATCAAAAATATAACTTTTCACTTTATCTATAGATTCATTTTGTAAGAAAATATTTTTTGGACATCTCCCTAATGTTATACTGAATGTTAATTGATGCAAATTAAAGCACGTTATCAATTAACACAAATCGGCTTAGTAAATATTCATTTCACTGTTGATGACTATATTGCGATCAACAGAATTGTATGAATAATTTACTTTTCTTATATCATTTCCCTTACTAGAAAATACAAATCATTCCTTTACATTGATAAATGCACATATTTGTCATTGCTTCCTGCCACAGATCTATAAACATTGACGGCACAGACCGACGAACCGTCATCAAGGGAGTACCCCACCCGTTCGCTATGACAATCTTCGAGGAGATTATGTACTGGACAGATTGGAACCATCTCACCATAGAGTACGCCAACAAGCTCACCGGGGCGAACCATACTGTCATGCGCAACATAACGCACCGACCTATGGATATACATGTCTACCATCCGCTCAGACAACGTCAAGGTAGGACAAGAAATCACGTTATCGGTGGTACAGTTATGAGGGCTGCCTACTTGTACACATTTGGAGTATTTTGTACACATGACTGTCATAAACTATCATTGTACACCAATGTTGCAAAATGTACACCTCTTCTGTGAAAATAAGAATTGTTCATATCAGTATGGATTAATGGAGTACTGAACTGTTACTGAGTTACATAATAAGTAAGTTTCAGAGTTAATCCCAGTAAACAAAGTCCGAATATGGTTATTGTTGTCAAACCAGAGCATGATAGTATTATACCTACTCATACTTACTTGGCAGGCTGAAGTTAGTTAGTTATTAGTTATTAGTTATTCGTTATTCGAATAACGAATAACTAACTGGTTAGTTATTCATTATTCGAATAATGAATAACTAACTGGTTAGTTATTCGTTTTTCGAATATCATGCTGGCTGCTTATTCATTCTTCAGAGTTGAACAAAGAAGTAAATATAGATATATATTAAGGGTGGAAACTGACAATATGGGGTGGGGAACTTCGTTCATCGATTACATTCAGTAATCACTGGCTAGCTATTCAATATTCGAATAATGAATAACTAACTGGTTAGTTATTCGTTTTTCGAATAACGAATAACTAACTGGTTAGTTATTCGTTTTTCGAATATCATGCTGGCTGCTTATTCATTCTTCAGAGTTGAACAAAGAAGTAAATATAGATATATATTAAGGGTGGAAACTGACAATATGGGGTGGGGAACTTCGTTCATCGATTACATTCAGTAATCACTGGCTAGCTATTCAATATTCGAATAATGAATAACTAACTGGTTAGTTATTCGTTTTTCGAATAACGAATAACTAACTGGTTAGTTATTCGTTTTTCGAATATCATGCTGGCTGCTTATTCATTCTTCAGAGTTGAACAAAGAAGTAAATATAGATATATATAAAGGGTGGAAACTGACAATATGGGTTGGGCAACCTCGTTCATCGATTACATTCAGTAATCACTGGCTAGCTATTCAATATTCGAATAATGAATAACTAACTGGTTAGTTATTCGTTGATCGAATAACGAATAACTAACTGGTTAGTTATTCGTTTTTCGAATATCATGCTGGCTGCTTATTCATTCTTCAGAGTTGAACAAAGAAGTAAATATAGATATATATTAAGGGTGGAAACTGACAATATGGGGTGGGGAACCTCGTTCATCGATTACATTCAGTAAGCACTGGCTAGCTATTCAATATTCGAATAATGAATAACTAACTGGTTAGTTATTCGTTTTTCGAATAACTAATAACTAACTGGTTAGTTATTCGTTTTTCGAATATCATGCTGGCTGCTTATTCATTCTTCAGAGTTGAACAAAGAAGTAAATATAGATATATATTAAGGGTGGAAACTGACAATATGGGGTGGGGAACTTCGTTCATCGATTACATTCAGTAAGCACTGGCTAGCTATTCAATATTCGAATAATGAATAACTAACTGGTTAGTTATTCGTTTTTCGAATAACGAATAACTAACTGGTTAGTTATTCGTTTTTCGAATATCATGCTGGCTGCTTATTCATTCTTCAGAGTTGAACAAAGAAGTAAATATAGATATATATTAAGGGTGGAAACTGACAATATGGGGTGGGGAACTTCGTTCATCGATTACATTCAGTAAGCACTGGCTAGCTATTCAATATTCGAATAATGAATAACTAACTGGTTAGTTATTCGTTTTTCGAATAACGAATAACTAACTGGTTAGTTATTCGTTTTTCGAATATCATGCTGGCTGCTTATTCATTCTTCAGAGTTGAACAAAGAAGTAAATATAGATATATATTAAGGGTGGAAACTGACAATATGGGGTGGGGAACCTCGTTCATCGATTACATCCAGTAAGCACTGGCTAGTTATTCAATATTCGAATAATGAATAACTAACTGGTTAGTTATTCGTTTTTCGAATAACGAATAACTAACTGGTTAGTTATTCGTTTTTCGAATATCATGCTGGCTGCTTATTCATTCTTCAGAGTTGAACAAAGAAGTAAATATAGATATATATTAAGGGTGGAAACTGACAATATGGGGTGGGGAACTTCGTTCATCGATTACATTCAGTAATCACTGGCTCGCTATTCAATATTCGAATAATGAATAACTAACTGGTTAGTTATTCGTTTTTCGAATAACGAATAACTAACTGGTTAGTTATTCGTTTTTCGAATATCATGCTGGCTGCTTATTCATTCTTCAGAGTTGAACAAAGAAGTAAATATAGATATATATTAAGGGTGGAAACTGACAATATGGGGTGGGGAACCTCGTTCATCGATTACATCCAGTAAGCACTGGCTAGCTATTCAATATTCGAATAATGAATAACTAACTGGTTAGTTATTCGTTTTTCGAATAACGAATAACTAACTGGTTCGTTATTCGTTTTTCGAATATCATGCTGGCTGCTTATTCATTCTTCAGAGTTGAACAAAGAAGTAAATATAGATATATATTAAGGGTGGAAACTGACAATATGGGGTGGGGAACTTCGTTCATCGATTACATTCAGTAATCACTGGCTAGCTATTCAATATTCGAATAATGAATAACTAACTGGTTAGTTATTCGTTTTTCGAATAACGAATAACTAACTGGTTAGTTATTCGTTTTTCGAATATCATGCTGGCTGCTTATTCATTCTTCAGAGTTGAACAAAGAAGTAAATATAGATATATATAAAGGGTGGAAACTGACAATATGGGTTGGGCAACCTCGTTCATCGATTACATTCAGTAATCACTGGCTAGCTATTCAATATTCGAATAATGAATAACTAACTGGTTAGTTATTCGTTTATCGAATAACGAATAACTAACTGGTTAGTTATTCGTTTTTCGAATATCATGCTGGCTGCTTATTCATTCTTCAGAGTTGAACAAAGAAGTAAATATAGATATATATTAAGGGTGGAAACTGACAATATGGGGTGGGGACATCGTTCATCGATTACATCCAGTAAGCACTGGCTAGCTATTCAATATTCGAATAATGAATAACTAACTGGTTAGTTATTCGTTTTTCGAATATCATGCTGGTTGCTTATTCATTCTTCAGAGTTGAACAAAGAAGTAAATATAGATATATATTAAGGGTGGAAACTGACAATATGGGGTGGGGAACCTCGTTCATCGATTATATCCAGTAAGCACTGGCTAGCTATTCAATATTCGAATAATGAATAACTAACTGGTTAGTTATTCGTTTTTCGAATAACGAATAACTAACTGGTTAGTTATTCGTTTTTCGAATATCATGCTGGCTGCTTATTCATTCTTCAGAGTTGAACAAAGAAGTAAATATAGATATATATTAAGGGTGGAAACTGACAATATGGGGTGGGGAACCTCGTTCATCGATTACATTCAGTAAGCACTGGCTAGCTATTCAATATTCGAATAATGAATAACTAACTGGTTAGTTATTCGTTTTTCGAATAACGAATAACTAACTGGTTAGTTATTCGTTTTTCGAATATCATGCTGGCTGCTTATTCATTCTTCAGAGTTGAACAAAGAAGTAAATATAGATATATATTAAGGGTGGAAACTGACAATATGGGGTGGGGAACCTCGTTCATCGATTATATCCAGTAAGCACTGGCTAGCTATTCAATATTCGAATAATGAATAACTAACTGGTTAGTTATTCGTTTTTCGAATAACGAATAACTAACTGGTTAGTTATTCGTTTTTCGAATATCATGCTGGCTGCTTATTCATTCTTCAGAGTTGAACAAAGAAGTAAATATAGATATATATTAAGGGTGGAAACTGACAATATGGGGTGGGGAACCTCGTTCATCGATTACATTCAGTAAGCACTGGCTAGCTATTCAATATTCGAATAATGAATAACTAACTGGTTAGTTATTCGTTTTTCGAATAACGAATAACTAACTGGTTAGTTATTCGTTTTTCGAATATCATGCTGGCTGCTTATTCATTCTTCAGAGTTGAACAAAGAAGTAAATATAGATATATATTAAGGGTGGAAACTGACAATATGGGGTGGGGAACTTCGTTCATCGATTACATTCAGTAAGCACTGGCTAGCTATTCAATATTCGAATAATGAATAACTAACTGGTTAGTTATTCGTTTTTCGAATAACGAATAACTAACTGGTTAGTTATTCGTTTTTCGAATATCATGCTGGTTGCTTATTCATTCTTCAGAGTTGAACAAAGAAGTAAATATAGATATATATTAAGGGTGGAAACTGACAATATGGGGTGGGGAACCTCGTTCATCGATTACATCCAGTAAGCACTGGCTAGCTATTCAATATTCGAATAATGAATAACTAACTGGTTAGTTATTCGTTTTTCGAATAACGAATAACTAACTGGTTAGTTATTCGTTTTTCGAATATCATGCTGGCTGCTTATTCATTCTTCAGAGTTGAACAAAGAAGTAAATATAGATCTATATTAAGGGTGGAAACTGACAATATGGGGTGGGGAACTTCGTTCATCGATTACATTCAGTAATCACTGGCTAGCTATTCAATATTCGAATAATGAATAACTAACTGGTTAGTTATTCGTTTTTCGAATAACGAATAACTAACTGGTTAGTTATTCGTTTTTCGAATATCATGCTGGCTGCTTATTCATTCTTCAGAGTTGAACAAAGAAGTAAATATAGATATATATTAAGGGTGGAAACTGACAATATGGGGTGGGGAACCTCGTTCATCGATTACATTCAGTAAGCACTGGCTAGCTATTCAATATTCGAATAATGAATAACTAACTGGTTAGTTATTCGTTTTTCGAATAACGAATAACTAACTGGTTAGTTATTCGTTTTTCGAATATCATGCTGGCTGCTTATTCATTCTTCAGAGTTGAACAAAGAAGTAAATATAGATATATATTAAGGGTGGAAACTGACAATATGGGGTGGGGAACTTCGTTCATCGATTACATTCAGTAAGCACTGGCTAGCTATTCAATATTCGAATAATGAATAACTAACTGGTTAGTTATTCGTTTTTCGAATAACGAATAACTAACTGGTTAGTTATTCGTTTTTCGAATATCATGCTGGTTGCTTATTCATTCTTCAGAGTTGAACAAAGAAGTAAATATAGATATATATTAAGGGTGGAAACTGACAATATGGGGTGGGGAACCTCGTTCATCGATTACATCCAGTAAGCACTGGCTAGCTATTCAATATTCGAATAATGAATAACTAACTGGTTAGTTATTCGTTTTTCGAATAACGAATAACTAACTGGTTAGTTATTCGTTTTTCGAATATCATGCTGGCTGCTTATTCATTCTTCAGAGTTGAACAAAGAAGTAAATATAGATCTATATTAAGGGTGGAAACTGACAATATGGGGTGGGGAACTTCGTTCATCGATTACATTCAGTAATCACTGGCTAGCTATTCAATATTCGAATAATGAATAACTAACTGGTTAGTTATTCGTTTTTCGAATAACGAATAACTAACTGGTTAGTTATTCGTTTTTCGAATATCATGCTGGCTGCTTATTCATGCTTCAGAGTTGAACAAAGAAGTAAATATAGATATATATTAAGGGTGGAAACTGACAATATGGGGTGGGGACATCGTTCATCGATTACATCCAGTAAGCACTGGCTAGCTATTCAATATTCGAATAATGAATAACTAACTGGTTAGTTATTCGTTTTTCGAATAACGAATAACTAACTGGTTAGTTATTCGTTTTTCGAATATCATGCTGGCTGCTTATTCATTCTTCAGAGTTGAACAAAGAAGTAAATATAGATATATATAAAGGGTGGAAACTGACAATATGGGTTGGGCAACCTCGTTCATCGATTACATTCAGTAATCACTGGCTAGCTATTCAATATTCGAATAATGAATAACTAACTGGTTAGTTATTCGTTTATCGAATAACGAATAACTAACTGGTTAGTTATTCGTTTTTCGAATATCATGCTGGCTGCTTATTCATGCTTCAGAGTTGAACAAAGAAGTAAATATAGATATATATTAAGGGTGGAAACTGACAATATGGGGTGGGGACATCGTTCATCGATTACATCCAGTAAGCACTGGCTAGCTATTCAATATTCGAATAATGAATAACTAACTGGTTAGTTATTCGTTTATCGAATAACGAATAACTAACTGGTTAGTTATTCGTTTTTCGAATATCATGCTGGCTGCTTATTCATTCTTCAGAGTTGAACAAAGAAGTAAATATAGATATATATTAAGGGTGGAAACTGACAATATGGGGTGGGGACATCGTTCATCGATTACATCCAGTAAGCACTGGCTAGCTATTCAATATTCGAATAATGAATAACTAACTGGTTAGTTATTCGTTTTTCGAATAACGAATAACTAACTGGTTAGTTATTCGTTTTTCGAATATCATGCTGGCTGCTTATTCATTCTTCAGAGTTGAACAAAGAAGTAAATATAGATATATATTAAGGGTGGAAACTGACAATATGGGGTGGGGAACTTCGTTCATCGATTACATTCAGTAAGCACTGGCTAGCTATTCAATATTCGAATAATGAATAACTAACTGGTTAGTTATTCGTTTTTCGAATAACGAATAACTAACTGGTTAGTTATTCGTTTTTCGAATATCATGCTGGCTGCTTATTCATTCTTCAGAGTTGAACAAAGAAGTAAATATAGATATATATTAAGGGTGGAAACTGACAATATGGGGTGGGGAACCTCGTTCATCGATTACATTCAGTAAGCACTGGCTAGCTATTCAATATTCGAATAATGAATAACTAACTGGTTAGTTATTCGTTTTTCGAATAACGAATAACTAACTGGTTAGTTATTCGTTTTTCGAATATCATGCTGGCTGCTTATTCATTCTTCAGAGTTGAACAAAGAAGTAAATATAGATATATATTAAGGGTGGAAACTGACAATATGGGGTGGGGAACCTTGTTCATCGATTACATTCAGTAAGCACTGGCTAGCTATTCAATATTCGAATAATGAATAACTAACTGGTTAGTTATTCGTTTTTCGAATAACGAATAACTAACTGGTTAGTTATTCGTTTTTCGAATATCATGCTGACTGCTTATTCATTCTTCAGAGTTGAACAAAGAAGTAAATATAGATATATATTAAGGGTGGAAACTGACAATATGGGGTGGGGAACCTCGTTCATCGATTACATTCAGTAAGCACTGGCTAGCTATTCAATATTCGAATAATGAATAACTAACTGGTTAGTTATTCGTTTTTCGAATAACGAATAACTAACTGGTTAGTTATTCGTTTTTCGAATATCATGCTGGCTGCTTATTCATTCTTCAGAGTTGAACAAAGAAGTAAATATAGATATATATTAAGGGTGGAAACTGACAATATGGGGTGGGGAACTTCGTTCATCGATTACATTCAGTAAGCACTGGCTAGCTATTCAATATTCGAATAATGAATAACTAACTGGTTAGTTATTCGTTTTTCGAATAACGAATAACTCACTGGTTAGTTATTCGTTTTTCGAATATCATGCTGGCTGCTTATTCATTCTTCAGAGTTGAACAAAGAAGTAAATATAGATATATATTAAGGGTGGAAACTGACAATATGGGGTGGGGAACCTCGTTCATCGATTACATTCAGTAATCACTGGCTAGCTATTCAATATTCGAATAATGAATAACTAACTGGTTAGTTATTCGTTTTTCGAATAACGAATAACTAACTGGTTAGTTATTCGTTTTTCGAATATCATGCTGGCTGCTTATTCATTCTTCAGAGTTGAACAAAGAAGTAAATATAGATATATATTAAGGGTGGAAACTGACAATATGGGGTGGGGAACCTCGTTCATCGATTATATTCAGTAATCACTGGCTAGCTATTCAATATTCGAATAATGAATAACTAACTGGTTAGTTATTCGTTTTTCGAATAACGAATAACTAACTGGTTAGTTATTCGTTTTTCGAATATCATGCTGGCTGTTTATTCATTCTTCAGAGTTGAACAAAGAAGTAAATATAGAGACATATTAAGGGTGGAAACTGACAATATGGGGTGGGGGAACCTCGTTCATCGATTACATTCAGTAATCACTGGCTAGCTATTCACTCTTCGAATAATGAATAACTAACTAGCACGTTATTCGCTTTTCGAATATGCTGCTGGCTGTAAGGCCGCGAGCCTTGTGGGCTCGTAATAGGTCAATCCATTGCCAAGTTAGTTACTTGTTCGATATTGGTGATTTATGCAGAATACATAGGTTTATATTTCATTAGTAATTGTTAGGTATTTCCCAGTTATGTCTCAGCTGAAACAATGTTCTATATATGGCTGCGAACGTGCACTATTGGCCGGGTTCGTTATAGGTCAATGTGAATCCGTTGCTGAGAGTGTGAAGTTAGTGACTTATTCGATATTGGCTGTTGCAGAATACATACTTTTAGTTTATCCTAGAATAAGCATATAATCGAAAATTCTGTCTCAAGGTTAAATCTCAGCTACAACAATTGTTTATAAACGGCTACGCAAGTGCAATGTGGGATCTTAAAACTGAATCCGTTCCTATGGTTTTCAAGTTCTTTACTTACTAAAAATTGTATTCTTGTGTATGGATCACGTCGCTGACAACGTTTCAGATTATATTGGTTCATAATGAAATTCGAATTATGTTAGGTCCTACCGTAGGTACAACATCAATCCATACATTCATTAATATAAACATACATATATTCATACATTCATTTGAAATTTGCGAGTGTGCATGCGTATATACGTCGGTACATGGGTACAAGCTTGCGGCGTGCGTCCATAGGCATACGTGCAACGGTGTATAAACACACGTACATGAATATACTTACATACATGCGTGCATTGGCATATGTGCGTCTGTTCATGTATAAGCATACGTACATGCGTACACATTCATACATGGGTATGGATAAGCACATGCGTACTCATTCGTATATGCCTTCTCATTCGCATATGCGTATGCTTACGGGCTAGCATGCGAAAGCTGATGTACCTGTGTACGATAACTTAATAAGTAAGTGCATACGCGTTTTAGGGTGAGCATGCGTAGTCGATACATAAAACCCACATGTGTACATTTTTATGTGCGTCCATGAGTGCGTTTGTTCATATTTGTGTGCGTGCGTGCATACATATGCGTTCGTTTTGACTTGTTTACTTGTCTGCGTATTAGCATGTGTATATGCGCATATGTGCATGCTTGTATAACAACTGTAGGTTCGTACACATATGTGTATGCAAATATAAGCACATGCGTGCGTAAGCATATGTTTGTGCATACGTGTATAAAAGTGCGTTTACACTTGCACGAACTTTCCATCCGCATTTCAAGACCTCAGTGTGTGCCAATGCGTGAAGCATTGATTATATAATTTGTTTACATAACAATGCGCACACCTCCGCATTATTCGCCTGACATTACACCTGATGTATATGTTGCACATTTGACTCGTAAAATTGTACACGAAGTGCCACGACTATGTTGGGTTCTGTGCACGCATATATTGCGTCTATAATCCGATGAAGTTGCGTTTTGGTACGGATTATGTGCAAATGCAGGCACATGCATGACTAAATCATGCATGCTTGTCAAGATTATGACCTTTTTTTTATTAACGCTTGGTGTACGGTACTGCCTGCATTGGAAGTATCTATAAAGGCAGTACCCCATCTTAAATTAGTTCATCCTCTACTTTCACAAAGTGAACACCATGAACAACTCACAAGATATCGCCATTATTGAAGAGAAGAAAAAGGCTCATGTATCTGACATCGGCTACACTTCTTCTTCTTGGAGAAGAAGAAATAATACAGGAAGCAAGAAGATGTCGCAACCTCACCTCGGAATAGGAAAGCTAGAACATTTTGGTTTGAGAATTATTGACCAAAGACACTCTTTCGGATACTATGAACAGTTACTCACTGAACTTCTCCGTGGAGAAACAAAATGGTTCTCCGTAGGACCTTTAACCCAGGAATTTTTGATAAGTTAACTCCTCACTTGGAGAAGAAAAAGACTTGCGTGAGAGAACCACTTGAGGTTGGACTAAAACTAGCAGACACATTCCGCTTCCTTGCCACTTGTGATAGCCACACAAGTCTACAATACAACTTCAGAAGTATTGTTTGCAGAGTCTGCAAGTTTCTTCCCGGGGTTTGCAGAATCTTCATTGATGTGTTCAAGGTGGAGGTACTAAGGTGCCCCAGAACCCCACAGGAAAATATAAAGGGTTTCATGGTTACAGTTCGAGGTGGAACTACCACAAATGCTGGGGAGCTTTGAATGGAAAATATGTTGCCATGAAGAAGCCGGCCAGTGTTGGGTCCTTCTACTACAAATACAAGGGATTCCACAGCATTGTACTTATGGCCCTTTAAGCTTATATCTACAAATTCTTATATGTTGTCCATTCCTGGGACACCTATGTATACGGGGGTGATGCATGCTCATTTCTGATTGGTTCGGCCATGTTATTGAAGAAGACTTTGAAAAAGAGACTGAGTACTGAAAATGAAACATCATTGAAGTGCTTTTACTGGTTCGATGATATTCGTGTCATTAGCACGGAAAAATACTCACGAATGTTGTCAATTGCCTGAATTGTGTGCCAATTGCTTGACATGCTCAACCTAGTCTTGCCTTTATCGTGACACAAGAAAACTGTACACGTATTACACGACACCACAGGCATAAGATACGAACAAGTTGATACAAGTTCACGAGTAGATTGCACAATTGGCACGCACTGGAGTGGGTGAAGGAATAACAAAACATATGGTTATTTCTTTACGCATGGGTACTTACTCACGTACAGTTAATGAATTATTCACGCCGGTTTGCGATTCAGGTACGCATTGCCACGAATTAATGCGTACACATACGTACATATGTATGTTTTCGCAAGTGCTTACGCATATGCGATTGATTAAGTGCATAGTACACAAATGTGCATACGTGCATATGCACACGTACGCGGTACGCATACGTCATTGTCTGTATATGCATTTATGTGTGTGTGCTGTGATGCGAGTGTGCTCACGTACATATGTGGTTGCATACATACTTTCAAAATTAAATACGCATGCATGCCGACAAGCATATACCTATTGACAGAATCAAAGTGATGCGTCGATGCACGCAAGGACGTATGTTTAATTCAAACAACATAAACAAGCATCTTCGCAAATATCTTAGCTAGCAAACATGCATGCACACACACTTCTGTACACTGATCGAAAGCATGCACTCACTCACGAGCATAATTACACCAGTCTGTGCATATGCATGCATCCACGAATGCAAACGTACATGCATGCACATATGCACTTATGTCCGTAAGCGTATGTATGTCCGTATATGCGTACGCATGTGACTATACACGCACGCACATGTATAGTCTTTTAAATGCACGCACAAACATTTACTTTCTTACGCAAGTATTTTTCCTTATGCAGGCATGAATGTATGTGTATGCAAGTACGTATGCTTACATATGCATGCATGCAAGTACAAACGAATGAATACGTAGGCAAGCACGACTGCATGTATGAACATACTTATGGAAGCACACCCGCATGTACGCATACACTCAACTTAAGTAACCTTTTGCAAGTACGTAAGCGTACACAGGTACATAATTGTACGCACGTACATCCTCTTACGCACACATGCACGTAGGCATCGGATGTACGCATGCATACCCATGTATTTATCCGTAGCATTGTAGTAGCTGTGATATACCCCAGAGACAGACCTAACATGTGCTTATATACCTATGTATTCTGAAACGGGTGCCAGTAACGTTTTATATGCATACATCATCAATAATGAATAAGTTATTAACTTCACACTCTCAGTAACCTATATCAGGGACCTTATATAGAGGGATTAGAAACTAATCAATTAGCTCGCGGAGCTTCCCTCGTCATGGTCCAACGCACATCTTGACTTGGCGCCCGTATTGCGCTAATTACTTGCGTAGCACACTAGTATATCCAGTTAATCAATCCGCCATCTTGTCTGTAAGGAGTTTAGATAATATGTGTAATGGTTCGAGGGGGGTCCAAAACTTTTACTTTTACCGGAGACAATAAATTCTAAAATATTATATGCGGTTAAAATAGCGAGTCAGTCCGCCATCTTGTCTGTACGGATTTTTTATTATATTTGTAAAGGTTCGAGAGGGGTCCAAAACTTTTACTTTCACCGAAGACAATACATTCTAAAATATTAATTTAGCGAAAGATGAATAGTTTTCTGATGCATCTGCGTCAAGCTGGTATTTTAGGGGAAAGTAGTCAGCATGTACTACGCTCGTACTTTGCAGTTAAAATAGCGTGTCAGTCCGCCATCTTGTCTCTAATGAGCGTATATGATATATGTAATGGTTCGAGGGGAATCTAAATTACACTTTTACTTTAACCTAGATCAATAATTTCTAAAATATTCATTTAGCAACCGTTTAAATAATAGATAATTACTGTTTGTTTTTTTCTCACGACAATAAACAGTAATCAACTCAAAAAATAACAGAATAATAGGCCTACATGTGGATACCATCAAGTATTCCAAAGCACTAGGAAACCTAACATTATTTGTAAAGTAAATATAGTATCATATAAATATAGAGATTATTACCCGATGAACTGTGTCATATTTGCACAAATTTTGTAAAAGTCATATAGCACACTTTCGAGTATAATAATTTCTTTATTAAACATTTTATTTGATTTGATTCACGTAAAAGTAGTCTGAGAACGAGTCACTAAGCAAGGTTTGGTGACGTCAAGAATATACATATATGGGTAATAAATACATTTTTCTCACATTGGTATATTTCATATATCATTACAACAATCAACAGTCTCAAAGGGAGGTTACACTAGTGTTTCTTGACTATACAAAGATTGCCGATTGCCGCACGAGCGAGCCGGTGTAAGATTGAAAATATACCCGCGTTGAAAACATACCTGGCGGGTACTTTTTCAACGTTGAATAATGACCCGGAGTCACTTTTCAACGCCTCGGGTCTTTTGTCAACGTTAAATGATTACCCAGACGGATAATTATTCAACTTTGAAAATACACCCAAGGTGTTGAAAAGTGACCCTGAGTCATAATTTAACGTTGAAATTATACCCGCCGGTGTGTTTTCAAAGCGGGTACATTTTCTGTCTTACACCGGCAAGACTCGGAGACGTCAACTGGTAACAACAATATACTGCGATAACAAAATAAGCGCTTATGCAAGCACCCAGTCGCTTGTGCGTTGAAGCGCGACGAGCATTTGTCAAATTGCATCGCTCAGTAAAAATGATCATGAAAGTAGCAGAAGAGACGAGTCCCTCTATTTAAGGTCCCTGCCTATACAGATTGACCAAAATGAGCCCACAATGCACGTTTACGGCCGTATATAAAGCAGTATCAAAGCTTAGATACACCGCAACGAAAGACCTAACATGTGCTAATTCAAATATGAACCTATATTTTTCAACGGACGCCCATGCATAAATCGCCTATTTCGAATAAGTAGTTAACTTCACACTCTCAGCAAATTATTAAGATTAACCTATGACACAACGGGCGTTCGAGGCCATAACTAAAACTTTATTATAGCTAAGATGAACCCTAGAGACAAAGCTAATATATGCTGATTCAATATAAACCTAAGTATTCTGAACGGGTGCCAGTGACGTATTCTATGCATAAATCGCCTTATCGTAAAAGTAACAAACTTCACAGTCTTACAGACGGATTCAAACTGACCTATAATTATGTTCGCGGAGCACGTTCTTCATCCTTTATACATCATTATTATAGTTCACATGAACGTTTTAGTAAGTGTTACATTTATTGTATTGAATCAGATTTAAACAAAACAATTTTTAAACGGCTACTGTACATCGTGAAGAGCTCTGTTCAGCTACTACGTTATTGACTGTCTGGTATAAGAATATCTAAACACAATATAGGAACGTTAATATCGTTCACAGTATCTAATATTGATTAATGAACTAACAACAATTATAAATTCAATTTGCTAAAAACTGTTTTCGCTAGGTTCACATTTCGAAAAACACATAAGGAAGTGTAAATAATTCGTTAACTTCACAGACCAAGTGCTTACTGAATGTAATCGATGAAGGAGGTTCCCCACCCCATATTGTCAGTTTCCACCCTTAATATATATCTATATTTACTTCTTTGTTCAACTCTGAAGAATGAATAAGCAGCCAGCATGATATTCGAAAAACGAATAACTAACCAGTTAGTTATTCGTTATTCGAAAAACGAATAACTAACCAGTTAGTTATTCATTATTCGAATATTGAATAGCTAGCCAGTGATTACTGAATGTAATCGATGAACGAAGTTCCCCACCCCATATTGTCAGTTTCCACCCTTAATATATATCTATATTTACTTCTTTGTTCAACTCTGAAGAATGAATAAGCAGCCAGCATGATATTCGAAAAACGAATAACTAACCAGTTAGTTATTCGTTATTCGAAAAACGAATAACTAACCAGTTAGTTATTCATTATTCGAATATTGAATAGCTAGCCAGTGCTTACTGGATGTAATCGATGAACGAGGTTCCCCACCCCATATTGTCAGTTTCCACCTTTAATATATATCTATATTTACTTCTTTGTTCAACTCTGAAGAATGAATAAGCAGCCAGCATGATATTCGAAAAACGAATAACTAACCAGTTAGTTATTCGTTATTCGAAAAACGAATAACTAACCAGTTAGTTATTCATTATTCGAATATTGAATAGCTAGCCAGTGCTTACTGGATGTAATCGATGAACGAGGTTCCCCACCCCATATTGTCAGTTTCCACCTTTAATATATATCTATATTTACTTCTTTGTTCAACTCTGAAGAATGAATAAGCAGCCAGCATGATATTCGAAAAACGAATAACTAACCAGTTAGTTATTCGTTATTCGAAAAACGAATAACTAACCAGTTAGTTATTCATTATTCGAATATTGAATAGCTAGCCAGTGCTTACTGAATGTAATCGATGAAGGAGGTTCCCCACCCCATATTGTCAGTTTCCACCCTTAATATATATCTATATTTACTTCTTTGTTCAACTCTGAAGAATGAATAAGCAGCCAGCATGATATTCGAAAAACGAATAACTAACCAGTTAGTTATTCGTTATTCGAAAAACGAATAACTAACCAGTTAGTTATTCATTATTCGAATATTGAATAGCTAGCCAGTGCTTACTGAATGTAATCGATGAACGAGGTTCCCCACCCCATATTGTCAGTTTCCACCCTTAATATATATCTATATTTACTTCTTTGTTCAACTCTTAAGAATGAATAAGCAGCCAGCATGATATTCGAAAAACGAATAACTAACCAGTTAGTTATTCGTTATTCGAAAAACGAATAACTAACCAGTTAGTTATTCATTATTCGAATATTGAATAGCTAGCCAGTGCTTACTGAATGTAATCGATGAAGGAGGTTCCCCACCCCATATTGTCAGTTTCCACCCTTAATATATATCTATATTTACTTCTTTGTTCAACTCTGAAGAATGAATAAGCAGCCAGCATGATATTCGAAAAACGAATAACTAACCAGTTAGTTATTCGTTATTCGAAAAACGAATAACTAACCAGTTAGTTATTCATTATTCGAATATTGAATAGCTAGCCAATGATTACTGAATGTAATCGATGAACGAGGTTCCCCACCCCATATTGTCAGTTTCCACCCTTAATATATATCTATATTTACTTCTTTGTTCAACTCTGAAGAATGAATAAGCAGCCAGCATGATATTCGAAAAACGAATAACTAACCAGTTAGTTATTCGTTATTCGAAAAACGAATAACTAACCAGTTAGTTATTCATTATTCGAATATTGAATAGCTAGCCAGTGCTTACTGAATGTAATCGATGAACGAAGTTCCCCACCCCATATTGTCAGTTTCCACCCTTAATATATATCTATATTTACTTCTTTGTTCAACTTTTAAGAATGAATAAGCAGCCAGCATGATATTCGAAAAACGAATAACTAACCAGTTAGTTATTCGTTATTCGAAAAACGAATAACTAACCAGTTAGTTATTCATTATTCGAATATTGAATAGCTAGCCAGTGCTTACTGAATGTAATCGATGAAGGAGGTTCCCCACCCCATATTGTCAGTTTCCACCCTTAATATATATCTATATTTACTTCTTTGTTCAACTCTTAAGAATGAATAAGCAGCCAGCATGATATTCGAAAAACGAATAACTAACCAGTTAGTTATCCGTTATTCGAAAAACGAATAACTAACCAGTTAGTTATTCATTATTCGAATATTGAATAGCTAGCCAGTGCTTACTGAATGTAATCGATGAAGGAGGTTCCCCACCCCATATTGTCAGTTTCCACCCTTAATATATATCTATATTTACTTCTTTGTTCAACTCTGAAGAATTAATAAGCAGCCAGCATGATATTCGAAAAACGAATAACTAACCAGTTAGTTATTCGTTATTCGAAAAACGAATAACTAACCAGTTAGTTATTCATTATTCGAATATTGAATAGCTAGCCAGTGATTACTGAATGTAATCGATGAACGAGGTTCCCCACCCCATATTGTCAGTTTCCACCCTTAATATATATCTATATTTACTTCTTTGTTCAACTCTGAAGAATGAATAAGCAGCCAGCATGATATTCGAAAAACGAATAACTAACCAGTTAGTTATTCGTTATTCGAAAAACGAATAACTAACCAGTTAGTTATTCATTATTCGAATATTGAATAGCTAGCCAGTGCTTACTGAATGTAATCGATGAACGAAGTTCCCCACCCCATATTGTCAGTTTCCACCCTTAATATATATCTATATTTACTTCTTTGTTCAACTTTTAAGAATGAATAAGCAGCCAGCATGATATTCGAAAAACGAATAACTAACCAGTTAGTTATTCGTTATTCGAAAAACGAATAACTAACCAGTTAGTTATTCATTATTCGAATATTGAATAGCTAGCCAGTGCTTACTGAATGTAATCGATGAACGAGGTTCCCCACCCCATATTGTCAGTTTCCACCCTTAATATATATCTATATTTACTTCTTTGTTCAACTCTGAAGAATGAATAAGCAGCCAGCATGATATTCGAAAAACGAATAACTAACCAGTTAGCTATTCGTTATTCGAAAAACGAATAACTAACCAGTTAGTTATTCATTATTCGAATATTGAATAGCTAGCCAGTGCTTACTGAATGTAATCGATGAAGGAGGTTCCCCACCCCATATTGTCAGTTTCCACCCTTAATATATATCTATATTTACTTCTTTGTTCAACTCTGAAGAATGAATAAGCAGCCAGCATGATATTCGAAAAACGAATAACTAACCAGTTAGTTATTCGTTATTCGATCAACGAATAACTAACCAGTTAGTTATTCATTATTCGAATATTGAATAGCTAGCCAGTGCTTACTGAATGTAATCGATGAACGAGGTTCCCCACCCCATATTGTCAGTTTCCACCCTTAATATATATCTATATTTACTTCTTTGTTCAACTCTGAAGAATGAATAAGCAGCCAGCATGATATTCGAAAAACGAATAACTAACCAGTTAGTTATTAGTTATTCGAAAAACGAATAACTAACCAGTTAGTTATTCATTATTCGAATATTGAATAGCTAGCCAGTGCTTACTGAATGTAATCGATGAACGAGGTTCCCCACCCCATATTGTCAGTTTCCACCCTTAATATATATCTATATTTACTTCTTTGTTCAACTCTGAAGAATGAATAAGCAGCCAGCATGATATTCGAAAAACGAATAACTAACCAGTTAGTTATTCGTTATTCGAAAAACGAATAACTAACCAGTTAGTTATTCATTATTCGAATATTGAATAGCTAGCCAGTGCTTACTGGATGTAATCGATGAACGAGGTTCCCCACCCCATATTGTCAGTTTCCACCCTTAATATATATCTATATTTACTTCTTTGTTCAACTCTGAAGAATGAATAAGCAGCCAGCATGATATTCGAAAAACGAATAACTAACCAGTAAGTTATTCATTATTCGAATATTGAATAGCTAGCCAGTGATTACTGAATGTAATCGATGAACGAAGTTCCCCACCCCATATTGTCAGTTTCCACCCTTAATATATATCTATATTTACTTCTTTGTTCAACTCTGAAGAATGAATAAGCAGCCAGCATGATATTCGAAAAACGAATAACTAACCAGTTAGTTATTCGTTATTCGAAAAACGAATAACTAACCAGTTAGTTATTCATTATTCGAATATTGAATAGCTAGCCAGTGCTTACTGGATGTAATCGATGAACGAGGTTCCCCACCCCATATTGTCAGTTTCCACCTTTAATATATATATATATTTACTTCTTTGTTCAACTCTGAAGAATGAATAAGCAGCCAGCATGATATTCGAAAAACGAATAACTAACCAGTTAGTTATTCATTATTCGAATATTGAATAGCTAGCCAGTGCTTACTGAATGTAATCGATGAACGAAGTTCCCCACCCCATATTGTCAGTTTCCACCCTTAATATATATCTATATTTACTTCTTTGTTCAACTCTGAAGAATGAATAAGCAGCCAGCATGATATTCGAAAAACGAATAACTAACCAGTTACTTATATGTTATTCGAAAAACGAATAACTAACCAGTTAGTTATTCATTATTCGAATATTGAATAGCTAGCCAGTGATTACTGAATGTAATCGATGAACGAAGTTCCCCACCCCATATTGTCAGTTTCCACCCTTAATATATATCTATATTTACTTCTTTGTTCAACTCTGAAGAATGAATAAGCAGCCAGCATGATATTCGAAAAACGAATAACTAACCAGTTAGCTATTCGTTATTCGAAAAACGAATAACTAACCAGTTAGTTATTCATTATTCGAATATTGAATAGCTAGCCAGTGCTTACTGGATGTAATCGATGAACGAGGTTCCCCACCCCATATTGTCAGTTTCCACCCTTAATATATATCTATATTTACTTCTTTGTTCAACTCTGAAGAATGAATAAGCAGCCAGCATGATATTCGAAAAACGAATAACTAACCAGTTAGCTATTCGTTATTCGAAAAACGAATAACTAACCAGTTAGTTATTCATTATTCGAATATTGAATAGCTAGCCAGTGCTTACTGAATGTAATCGATGAACGAAGTTCCCCACCCCATATTGTCAGTTTCCACCCTTAATATAATTCTATATTTACTTCTTTGTTCAACTCTGAAGAATGAATAAGCAGCCAGCATGATATTCGAAAAACGAATAACTAACCAGTTAGTTATTCGTTATTCGAAAAACGAATAACTAACCAGTTAGTTATTCATTATTCGAATATTGAATAGCTAGCCAGTGCTTACTGAATGTAATCGATGAACGAGGTTCCCCACCCCATATTGTCAGTTTCCTCCCTTAATATATATCTATATTTACTTCTCTGTTCAACTCTGAAGAATGAATAAGCAGCCAGCATGATATTCGAAAAACGAATAACTAACCAGTTAGTTATTAGTTATTCGAAAAACGAATAACTAACCAGGTAGTTATTCATTATTCGAATATTGAATAGCTAGCCAGTGCTTACTGAATGTAATCGATGAACGAGGTTCCCCACCCAATATTGTCAGTTTCCACCCTTAATATATATCTATATTTACTTCTTTGTTCAACTCTGAAGAATGAATAAGCAGCCAGCATGATATTCGAAAAACGAATAACTAACCAGTTAGTTATTAGTTATTCGAAAAACGAATAACTAACCAGGTAGTTATTCATTATTCGAATATTGAATAGCTAGCCAGTGCTTACTGAATGTAATCGATGAACGAGGTTCCCCACCCCATATTGTCAGTTTCCACCCTTAATATATATCTATATTTACTTCTTTGTTCAACTCTGAAGAATGAATAAGCAGCCAGCATGATATTCGAAAAACGAATAACTAACCAGTTAGTTATTCGTTATTCGAAAAACGAATAACTAACCAGTTAGTTATTCATTATTCGAATATTGAATAGCTAGCCAGTGCTTACTGAATGTAATCGATGAACGAGGTTCCCCACCCCATATTGTAAGTTTCCACCCTTAATATATATCTATATTTACTTCTTTGTTCAACTCTGAAGAATGAATAAGCAGCAAGCATGATATTCGAAAAACGAATAACTAACCAGTTAGTTATTCATTATTCGAATAGTGAATAACTAACCAGTTAGTTATTCATTATTCGAATAACGAATAACTAACCAGTTAGTTATTCGTTATTCGAATAACGAATAACTAATAACTAATAACTTGCTAACTTCAGCCTGCCTACTTACTTGCCATTTTTGTACACATTACATTACAAGATACTCCAAAATTGCAGTATGTATACACTTAACACGAATGAAGGGTAGGCAGTTCTGAGTCAATGTCTGATAGTATTTCTAATGGATTTATTTGGTTTTATACTTTTGATTTGATATTGTGTTCATTAAATGACGCAGTGATGTTTTATAGTCAGCAATGTTCACCGTTGTCTGGGTACCTTTGGCATTGCAAAGTTGTATTTACCTTAAGCTTCCTATAGCATAATGGAAGCGAAAATAGTTGTTACTGAAATGTAACATCAATTAACGTTATGATATTCTACCCCACGTACTTGATATACTCACCTATGCATCAGTCCTCTCTATTAAAAATGAAAATGTATCATGAACTATATCGCTATATATATTATATAACGCATATATGAGCTTTACGCAATAAAAAAACGAGTACTGTAAGTATTACAAAAAAGTCAATGTAAAGTATAAAAAACTCTTATGTTGACGTTACAATTGATTTCGAACTATTAAATTATTGCTTTTAAAGTATGTTATATCTGCAAACTTATTCGATAAGCCCGTGCTGTGTATTACAGTTGTTAAGCTTATTTAGTTCAAGTTCAAACCTTTATTCTTCAGTGGAGGGTCCATGCGGTCTCAACAATGGCGGCTGTACACACTTGTGTCTAATCGCACCTGGCGGCACAAGCTTTACCTGCTCGTGTCCCACAGACTTCGTGTTGGCAAACGACAACAAGACTTGTGTGGCCAACTGTAGCAGCACGCAGTTCCGATGCGGGCCGACTGACGACCGATGTATCCCGACTCTATGGAAGTGTGATGGGGAGCGAGACTGTAAGGACGGGGCGGACGAACCAGAGGATTGTCGTAAGTTGTTAATATATTTTTTAAAGTAATTTTCCATCTCTTTCTTTGGTGTTATCATACACTATTGGAGAACTTTATACCATATAATTCAATATGCAAATGATATAGAATATTTAGTTTAATGCTGTGTTCCTTTTAATCATGTATGTAGTTACTTTGGTTTTTTACGGATGTCTCTTAACCAAAATGACATTAAATATTAATATAATCGTTGATGTTTCTACATGACACCTTGGCTTAAAAAAACTAAGAGAACATGTACATGTCCGCTTGCGCACCACTCGAATGTCTCTTATTGAGAGAATCAGGGTTGGCAAAGAAGTTATTGTACATTGGACATTACAATAGATTCAAAGACAATAGTAATTACCTCAAAGGTAACCTTTGGAAAGTTATCCCTTGTCACGTGGAATAGCTGAGGTCAAAACTTTTACATTTTTAACACATACTGTTTTGAGAGAACTTTATTTCTATGACAGTGAATGTCTCTTGCAGCTGTGAACCACTGCCCGACTGGTCAGTTCATGTGCAAGAACCACAACTGCACGTACTCGTTCCGTGTGTGCGACCTACACGACGACTGTGGAGACGGGTCAGACGAGGCGGACTGTGACAAGAGGGTGTGTGAGGCCTGGCAGATGAAGTGTGGCAACAACAAGTGTATACCCAAACGCTGGGGCTGCGATGGCGACGACGATTGCGGGGACGGCACAGACGAGATGAAATGCGGTATGTGATAAGTGAACAATCTTGAAAATCATTTTAAAACAATTTATTTTGTTGGGAAATATGGATAGAAATGTGAATAATTATGCTTCTGAAAATGGAAGTTTTAATATTAAATGTAAAGGAAAATGCTTCCATCAAATCACATAATGTTGCTGGAGAGGGAATGTATAATTTGAATATTCCCGTTGGTGCCATTAAGCATATTATAGGTATTAGAACTTTATATACCAATGTAACCATATACAATACTATGGCAATGTCCGAGGGTTACGTGTACAGTAACAGTGAATTTCAAAATAAAAATCTAAATTCATCCCATTTTGCTGAGGCTGCACGGGTCAGTTCAGAGGTAATCTATCATTGGCTACGGTCAGTTTAAGCAGACACTAAATCACATATATAGCTGTTGAATTATGTATATACGAATGTTAATATGAATGTTCAAGGCAACCAAACGTGCAGCGCCACCCAATTCCAGTGTGACAACGGACGCTGTATCCCCGCCTCCTGGAAGTGCGACTACGATGACGACTGTGGTGACAAGTCGGACGAGAAGGAAGAATTCGAGTGTGGTAAGCAGTGTTCCATTAAACCCTTTGATATTCATATTATAATGTTCGAGGTGGCAAAGAACATATGTTGTAGCACATTGACATGAATGGTTCGAAACAAAGAACAACAAACTATCTGTAATCGATCATCAAATTCGTAACCATATTTAAAAAACATAAACTTAAAGGCAGGTAACGATCGAGTTCTATACCTAATTTCAGTTTTAATTTCATTTCAGAATTGCGTCATCATAATTATTGTCATCGATCACGTCAAAGTCATTACATTTCTCTTTATAATAAGCCATACAAGATTTGTTACTTACAAAGATATGATTTTTCCTAATTTGGAATACTGGCATTGTTCTAAGCTTAACCTGTTGTCAAGCCCACGCTTGATGAACATATCGTTTATCTTTACAGATATGTTGTAACACTGCCATATTATATCAGATTTATATTGGTTCCCATTGCATTTCTTTCATGATGAATACTTCTTGAAAGGTTAGTATAAATATATTGTTCTCTTCCACAGAGACCCGAGACTGTCCTATCGGCTGGTGGCGTTGCGAGACCAACTACAGGTGTGTTCCCAACATCGCCAGGTGTGACGGGGACGATGACTGTAGAGACAACTCGGACGAGAAGGAGGAGAACTGCCCGGTGTGCCACCCTACAGGGGACTTCCAGTGCAAGAACAGACGCTGTATACCAAAACGATGGCTCTGCGACTTCGACAACGACTGCGGGGACAACTCGGATGAAGGCAAGGAGAATTGTGGTAAGTGTCTGGGAGAGTGATGTTTGGAGAAACGTCACATGGTGTTGGACCAGTGGTTTACATTTGCCATTTGATGGGTGATTATGGGTTTATTAATAAGTATATGAGATATGATGGTTTGGGAAGCTGACATTGATGTACAATGTATTAGTACGCTTTAAATTTGTTTTTACTAGTTATAGAGGCATTATGATATTTTGACAAGAACTAAGAATCATCTGAAAGTATGCCATTTATATACCGTAACTTCAAGGCCTCTTTTTATTCTTGAAGATACTGTTACTATAAAAAAAAAAACACACACACACACACGTGGTACGTGTGATTCTATTGTTTGATAGTAAAGCCTCTCAATTTAAAAGTGTATATTCATTCACAAGAAGTACCCTAATCTGGTAATTAACTAGTATTATGCCTAATGGTGGTGATTTTCCTACGGACGAAACTATGATATCAAGTTTCTTGATATTGATCCCTCTTCTGGTGATGTTGTTTTTGAAAAGCCCATAAATACCAAGATGAAGTCATTCGACCCAGTGACTGAATCCGAGCTCAAGAAAATAGTACATAGCTCAAAACCAACTTCATGCCAGCTTGATCCAATCCCGACGAAATTTCTCTTGAGAATATTGGATACCATCTTGCCAATCATTACCAAGATTATCAACCTTAGTTTGTCATCAGGCTGTGGACCGTCTTGCTTTAAGCGGGCTGTAGTCAAACCACTCATCAAGAAGCCATCCCTTGATTCCCAATGCCTCAAAAACTATCGCCCTGTCTCAAATTTGATGTTCCTCTCTAAAGTCCTTGAAAAAGTAGTCAAAAAGCAGCTCTCGGACCATCTATCTCAGCATGACTTGATTGATTGTTACCAATCAGCCTATAGACAAGCTCACAGCACAGAAACTGCTCTCAATTACGTTCTGAACTCTCTCAGATGTGCAGTCGACCATGGTAACTCTGCTTTGCTTGTTCTCCTAGACCTATCCGCGGCTTTCGACACGATTGACCACAATATTCTTCTCGAGCGTTTAAGGAAAGAATTTGGTTTGACAAGTACAGTTCTTGATTGGATAAGATCCTACCTCTCGCACAGAACCCAGTCTATCCACATTGGAGCATCTACATCATCCAGCCACACTCTCACCTGTGGAGTTCCCCAGGGATCAGTTCTTGGGCCCATACTGTTCTCCCTGTATATCCAACCACTCGGAAAGCTGATGACATCTTACCATATGCCACACCATTTCTATGCAGATGACAGTCAACTATTTGACAGTTTTACGTCCTCACAAGAAAACCAACTTGAGTGCAAGACCAACCTTGAAGCATGCCTCGCAACCACAAGATCTTGGATGTCTGCCAATAAGCTTAAACTAAACGACGACAAGACAGAAGCAATGGTCATCTCAACAACTTCCAGACAACAAAAGCTCGTCGTTGCTGATATTTCCATCGGGCAATCATCTATTCCTTTCTCTCCTCATGTGAAAAATCTTGGTGTCATCTTAGACTCGCATCTCAGCATGGACAAGCAAATAAGTCATCTTGTCAAGACCTGCCACTACCATCTGAAGAACATCGGCAGCATCCGCAAACTCCTGACAAAAGAAGCCACTGCTACTCTTGTGAGGACACTGGTTCTATCCCGTCTGGATTACTGCAACAGTATTCTTTTCGGTATCTCTTCATCTCAACTTCATCGTCTACAGAAAATCCAGAATAAAGCTGCACGCATCATCACACTCACCAGTCCCCGCTGTCACATCTCTCCTATTCTTGACTCGCTACACTGGCTTCGCATTCGTGAGAGGATTGATTTCAAGATTCTCTGCCTCACCTATCAGTCTTTCCACAACTCAGGACCTTCCTATCTACAAGACCTACTGACACACTACCGCCCAGAAAAATCTCTACGCTCGTCACAACAACTGCTACTAGCTGTCCCGAGTTATAACCTGAAAACATTCGGCCAAAGAACATTCTCATATGCAGCAGCTTCACTTTGGAACTCTCTTCCAATTCAATTAAAATCATCTCCTTCGCTGTCTTCTTTCAAGGCACAACTCAAGACCCATCTCTTTCTCTGTTACAAGTGACTTTAAACCATCTTTACCAGCCATCTGTATATAGTTTTAACTCAGCTCAGGAAGCGCTTTGAGCATATCCTTGTGACGTGGAAAGGCGCTATATAAAAATGCCTATTATTATTATTATTATATTTCATTACATGGTAAATGCGGCATGTTGGGGGCACCTGTAGCTGTATCTTTGCATGTAGGATTTTGGCACCCTTCTGTACATACAATGTGCTATGACACAGACACTCATATTATCCTCTTCCTCTCCATCCATTTGCAGATTACAAGTACAGAGAGTGCTCCGAGTCGGAGTTCAGATGCGGCAACAAGAAGTGTATTCAGGGCAAGTGGAAGTGTGACCATGACAACGACTGTGGAGACGGTTCTGACGAGGAGGCGTCCATCTGTACAGGTATCACATCTCACCTCTCTTCTCTAAACTCCCATAATTGCCTATCCCTCAGTGTTTACTTCAAACTCTGTACCATACTCAAGACTAAGTATATGAGACATGATTATTAGATGTAATACAGAGACTGTATTAGATCGGGATAATAAAGAATTATTTAGAGAATAACCAACGAGGTACGAGGTACGAGTGATTACGGGAAATATCCATGAGTCTAAATAATGTTCAGCCACGAGCTTTAGCGAGTGGCTCTGAACATTATTTAGACGAGTGGATATTTCCCGTAATCACTCGTACCGAGTTGGTTATTCTATATATTGCCCATTATGCAATTAAATTGACCAAATTACGCCTGGTTATTACATTTTCATATTGGGCGTTCGCTGTGAAGGACCCGTCGCCACAGTAACATTGTGACGTCATAAGATAAATCGTCGCGTCAGACCATTGTTTTATGACGTCATAGTCATTCTTTCTCCGGGTAACCGACCAATCAACGTTGAGAATCACTTGAAAGCACATGTGCAAATATCACAAAAATAATCACCTGTGTCTTCTCAACCGTATGGGTAATATCTTATCTTATCTTAAGACTGATATAGTCCATATTTACCATGATGTAACTACACATAGGCTATTGCGAAGTTTATACATTAACAGACCATCAAAATGACCTGTCCACACTATACGATTTGCTGTTACAACTTCGACCTGTAGCGTCGACATGACATTGTTTGTACCTTTGTTGATTCTAGATTCTAGTCGAACTGTAAGTAGTGTCGTGAAAATAGGTCCATATATAAATAGGTTACATTGTATAGATATAATAAGTGTTGTTTACTCTTCTGCAGGCTTTCATGTTTGGTTACAGTGATACATTGAAATCCTTTTCTATTTGCACCTCACATGATATTGCAGAAACATATTTCAAGATTACGTATTTTTAAAAGTACATTATCATACATCCATGAACTGGAGAGGGCTTTTCTAAGTTGGAAAACTTGTGCCTAATCCATTTCGTGAATGAATAAAATATGTTTCAATCAAATAGATTGGAAGCCCTGTGCATCACTTCACATCACTTCAAGCACTCCCCTACTTAGCTATCAAAGTGATTAATAAACTATTCAACTTTAAACCTCCTACCTCCACAGCTCCAAGCAAGTGCAGTGCAGGTCAGTTTACGTGTGGAGACGGGTACTGCACGAGCCTGACCACCGTGTGTGATGGACGCAGAGACTGTATGGATACATCAGATGAAGCTAACTGCACATTCAGGTTCCCTGATGGACACTGTGGACTTGGTCAATTCCAGTGTGAAAACCATGTAAGCAGAACCTGTCAAGTATTTTTGTGAAATGCTTCTCTAGAACATCTTCAAAACTTGATAAGCACGGCGTTGAAAATTCTCAACATGCGGTCCATTCAGTATAGGTTAATGCCCGAGGTATTCTCCTTTCCTTCAAAATTAAAGGAGCCAAGACCCGAAGGAATGGAGAGTTACGAAGACTTTAACCTACTTAAATCACACTCATAAACATAAACTTTAAGCAAGTCGTAGGTATTAAAGGCAGGAGGAGAGTGATTTGCAAACTCACTTTTGAAAACTATGAACCCTTTCAGGCAAAACACATAATGATGGGAATATTTTCCCTTACATATGTTATCACATTCATAGTAGCACAGTACCACCAGTAGCATAGCGACATATATTAATAAGACCACCATTCCATACATTCCCTCAAGTAATCAATGCGCTACACGAGATACAGATATGTTTCATAATATAGTCCAGTCGAGTGCAGTCTGTACCTTGTCATACTGTTAGTGACCTTAATAGTTGAAAGGAAGTGCTTTTAGATATTTTAAGAACGTTATAAACAATTGAAAGTATTGTGTAACATAATTTCAATAACGTAAAGTATCAACATTGCAACATGTGTTTCAATTTAAACAATAAATCTGAAATGAATGACTATCTGATCAACCAATGCTGGAATCATAAGCTTCATTAAAAATGACATATCTGAAGCGCCCATTTAAAAAATTCGAACCTGACACAGATCTGCGTGTCAGAGAACTGGCGCTGCGACGGTGACGACGATTGCGGCGACAACAGCGATGAAACCATCGACGTGTGCAAGTCGGTGGAGTGTTCCGGTGATAACACTTTCAGATGCGACAACTTCAAGTGTCTGCCCAGTTGGAGGGTGTGTGATGGGGTCGACAACTGTGGAGACAACTCAGACGAACAAACCGATTCTTGTAAGGACGTGTTTTATGGGTGTGCTATATCCATGATGTTAGGCGTAATTTGTTAACTTTTCAACATATGGAAACATCAGGGAGCCAATTAAGTTTGTAATATGGTCTTTTTGGTTAAAGAAAAATAGTACTGTTTAAGTTTGATAATGTCCTTGTGGTGAAGATAAGCATTCGAGAAGTTGCAAAATATTCGAAAATATCTTTACTCTCTTTCATTAAAGTTTTTCCTTGATATGTAATCACTGAATAGGACATCGTGCTTAAATGCATCTTCTCCTTTAGGCAATGTCACGCCCGCCACGTGCACTGAAACCCAGTTCAAATGCCGCAACAAGAAATGCATCTCCCCAGAGAAAGTGTGCGACAACGCCGACGACTGTGGGGATGCTTCTGACGAAGAAGGATGTCGTGAGTAGTTTAACATTTAAAGTCAGATAATAAACAATTTACCTCAAATCTTTACTTCAATATGTATACGTTTTAGTCAAATGGTCAGGCGTGAATGAAGAATGATTCTGGGCGTGCATAACAATTGCATCAACTAATTTTGTTTTTTCACCTTAAAGACGGTGCTTCATTCACATGTTATTATCACATTACTAGTTATGTGACTTGTGCGAAACGAGTGTATTAATGTGTTATTAGCCAAAACAAGAGCGAGTGTTTATTAAACAAAAGGGATAAAAGCACATGTTCTTATGATATACAAATGGACATGTTATGTTATCCATATGAGTAATAATACAGATCATTATACAGATAATTCTAGATTGAGCTCAAGCTGTGTTCTTTTTCATAAATTAGATGATTGCATAGAACTGAATAAAAATAAATATCCAAATCAACCAATCCTCACCTTTCTCGATTTACCACAAGCTGAAAATACAGTCAATTTGAAATACCCACAGTACTCGTAGCTTGTACATGACATGAAACAATAGTGTACATGAATACGTCAGATCACAAACTATGAAAACTATCTTTTAACATAAAATAATGTATTGAACGTTCAACCCTTAATCCTCAAAGCGTATTTGATTTTCCATGGAATCACATACAGCAATATCTCGGAAGCATACAATACTACATATCAACAAATGCTCATTCTGACAATGTCACTGCAGATAAAGACGTGGGACGGCGAGACTGTACCCGGAACAAGGGTGGGTGTGAACACAACTGTACCTCCCTGGTGGGTGGGGGGTACTACTGCAGCTGTCGGTCAGGCTTCAGGGTGTCTACCAGTGATAGCAAGTCGTGTGATGGTGAGGCTCGTTTATATGTGATCTTCATTTTGGTTTAACTTTCAATATTCATTATTTTAATATATTGATAATTGATAATTCGATCCTTTCACTAACCTTTTATTACACTGTTCATCATTGTGCATGACGTATGAACCATGTTTGATTTATTATCCACTCTTGTTAGATGTGGACGAATGTGCCACTTGGGGAAACATGTGCCCTCAGATGTGTCAGAACATCAAGGGTTCCTACAAGTGTCAGTGCGCAGAGGGATTCGTGGACACAAACAGGAAGGGTACTCTCTGTAAATCTAAAGGTGAAATAGCATTTAATTTTTTAATAAAATAACATAGAATACTTTTCATCACATGTCATTTGGCTTTGAACTATTCCTAGAAACACATTTCTGCAATTTCTTCCACGTCCATCCCGAAATGTCGAGTAATATGACAATTCCTTGTTTTCAATAAAGTCAAGAAATGGCCTTATTCATGTGCAAAAGCCGAATTCGCTCGTCCAATTTACATACATGATAGTTATATGACCTCTTAAGCACAACTAACCCAGGGCCATGTTCAAGAGAGGTTTCAAAGTAATCGCTCAATGAGCGATTACCTTTAAACCTCTATTGAACGCGATTGCTCAATGTAGCGCTACGTAGCAAAGCTAGCAAACTTCGAGGAATCGCGCCGTGTCGTTCAGGAGAGAATGCGCTTCATTTTCATTGAGCGCTACATTGAACCATCAATGAGCGATTATAAGCGCTCGCTGTTATGGAACGGAGTCATGGTTTGTATGTTTGCTACAGAAAAGTTTTCAAAATTGCTTTTGATTAATTTGTTTTGATCAACATCATGACTTTACACCCATAATATATTGTCACTTTACTGAAACGATTACCATTAACATGAACATTTCGACAACAGGCAATACTTCTCGATAGAATAAATTGATAATGTTTGAAATATGTGATTCTCACAACATAGTAAATGCCCATTTAAGAGCTATACGTCGTGTATCTTGTTCATTTTGGCCATAGAAATATATCAATCAGCGGAAGGAAGTTCGGTCTATTTCACTGCTATGTTTGAAACAACGTCCCTGGGTGTTCAGCTAACGTTGATTGCACCACATAAAGAATGTTTTATTCTACCAAGAAAGTGGACCTTTTATAAGAGATATTACTTGGGAAGGCATGGCTTGAATAACTTCGAGGAGTGAATAAATAATTATATGAATTAAAATATCAGAAATTTCGAGGACCCTATGCTGTACATTACATTTCTTTTACTAAATAGGGAAATATAACTTTTTTTGTTTAGTTAATGATTTATCAGTAAAATGAACCTAAAAATAATAGAGGTGTTGCTCAGTTATTTAACATATTAACAATAATGAACGACCTTTGCATCCAGAACGCAACTCTATTCTACTGTTCGGAATGGGTTCTGAGATCCGCCAGTTCCGGACAAACACTAAGGAGTACACAGACGCTATGGCTTCAGGAGAGAGGATACAGGCTATAGACGTCGACACTGACTGGAAACTCATGTACTGGGCAGATTCGGCCAAACGTAGCATCTTCAGAGCTGCCATGCCGGAGGAGGCGACAGTCCAGGGATATGCTCAGGATCTCCAGATCTCTGGAATACAACATCCGGAGGGCATTGCTCTGGATTGGGTTGCCAAGTACGTGTTGAATGATTTCACTCATGTTGTGTACAAATAAAAGTGAAATAGTCTAAAATGATCTATAATCGTGACCAATAATGTTTTGAAAATCATCTCATACGCTTTTTTGTGTCTCTTATATTTATTTCTTGAATGATACTAAACACTCGGTATGTCCTTTTACCGTCAATCGATAAAGATGTTTTTAACTTATCTTAACTGTATGTATTGCAGTTTGATTATATATCCTTTAACGTTTATGCTATTTTAAATAACGTTAAACACAATAGCAATGAAACAGAAGTTAAAGTTGACACATCATATACTATATCATTGTCAAACTTGTAATAAGTATTTAATCACACTACAATATCAATTATACCTTTCAGGAACATCTTCTGGACGGATTCCGTAAAGAAGACTATATCTGTAGCGAAGGCTGACGGCAGATACCAGAGGACGATAGTCAAGAAGGATCTCCATAGTCCTTGTGGCATAGCAGTAAATCCCAGACTTGGGTAGGTACCAGCAGGTTTTTTACCATGGATCATGTGGATCTTTAGATTGAAAACCTTTAGCCATCAACTATGCGCAATTGTATGTCACAGTACAACTATATGAGATAAAAACCAAAACATATCAGTTTAAAATCGACACAGTTGTTTGGCAAATTTACACACGCTAATTTCAACAGCTATATGATATATGTTTACGTTTCACGTTTCACGTTTCTGTAGGCAAGGTGATCCCATTTCAGGGTATTTATTTATCAATTATGCTGAGTTCCTATCCACCAATATTGCTGAAAACCATGAAACAAGGGATTGGCATAATTAAAATGGGCCAATGGTTTACAGTATATTTCAGTTTTGCTAGCCCAACCCATCCGCATAACTCATTATCATCAAATCATGACATATAATAACTAATGCTTGCTGAACATACGTATATACTACATATCGTTCTTACAGTAAGTAATCTATAGATATTTAGCTCACCATTTCTCTTCTGATGACAAATATATCAATACTATTTGATAAAGGTTACATCCGAGATTTTCCAAGATTACAATTACATTATAGAGTGTTGACATATTTTATATAGTTTAAAAAAAAATGTTTTATATCAGATGACACGAAGGTGAGATTTCATATATCATGCAAAATCACTCTCCATTGTATTAAGAAAATGTGTATCTTTGACCATTGCACTGTCATTTATCGATGTCATAGTCTTGACATAGTCTATGCCATTTTATGTCATTAGTATGTTGACATCAGAAGTCTTTTTTTGGTAATCTAAAGCAATGTTATGTCGTGTAGAAGATACTAATTGATGTCCTCTGGAATACAGTTTGGAAAGATACGTATAGTTATTCCTTTAACATCCACACAAACACAAATAACCTAAGTTGCTTGAGAACGAGTGTTATACTATTAAATTCAAACATTTCCTAATGACACCAATTCGGGTTTAACATTACATCACGAGAAAACATATCCAAAATCTATCCATATATTTCGATAGACTGGTATACTGGACTGATGTGAGTGGTTCCCGACCCCGTATCGAAGTATCCTGGATGACAGGTGCTAAACGAGCAGTACTTGTATCCACCAAACTGGGCCGACCTACCAGCATCGTGATTGACTTCTTCATGGGAGATAGGGTCTACTGGAGCGACGCAAAGGCCAACCAGATCGAATCTATGAAGCCAGACGGATCCGACAGAGTCATTGTTAGCAGGAGTACGTTCACCTTCAAGGTTTTATGAAATTGTTAAAGAAAATTATTAACATTTGTTTGCAATAAAAGTTAACATGCAACAATAAGCAATGAAATCTATTACATCTTTATTTTCAAATGTTTTTATCAATTAATATTCCTATTTTACTCACATCAAAAGAGCTGGGTAGTTTATGTGGATAGCATGGCATATTAAAAAGCAATACAAAATGAAGCCATTCATCGGCGCTGCGAGTGGGGAAAACTTCCCTGTGACATAACAGTAAATAGTTAAGTTTTATTATACGTAATGTGTTACTATGTGAATATTCTATCAGCGTCCATCTTTTATTGTTAAAACGTTGCAATATTTGGTAAAATATAGTGTGTTTAAATTTTACTGAATGCACAAAATCCAAGATGACGGATACTGCCAATAGATCGGTGATAGACAGCTGTGATAGATAGGAAGGAATATATGATCATCATTTAATGCCATTCTATATCATAAAAACATATTTTTGCTCTTGTTACTCATATTTCCTGCATCTGTCTGACAGAGGTGGTCAACCCAGTTAGTATCGACGTGTTTGAGAGTCGCCTGTACGCTGTGTCCCAGACGACGGGCCAGGTACTTGGTTTGGACAAGTTCGGGTCAGGGAAGAACCGGACTCTGCAGACTGGACTAGTGCTGCCATCTGGCCTCAAGGTCTACCACTACAACAGATACGACTTGGCCAGTGGGTATTTCAGCTGTGCATAACAAAACTATCGTCTTGTGAATCTGATGTTGTCACACTGACATTTGGATAAAAGTAAATCAGTCTGATTAAAATCGACCTTGTTCCGAGGAATAAAAGTTGCAAAATAATATATCTACCGGGATACGAACAGATTCTGTAGATACCCGCGACAAGGTCTGAGAATTCTTGTTAATTGTTTAAGAATTAAAAGATCTACTTGTGGGGAATATGTCAAGGTATATAGTGTATTGTGTAACTACCCAATAATAGATTTTCAACGTTTTCGTTGGTAGTCTTTGTCATAAGTGTTTCGTTTTCAAACTATACGGATACGAAGGCTTTATAAGACGTTATGCGTAACCACTTTCTGACCACCACCTCTCTTGTTCCAGTAAAGAACAACTGCTCCAAGTCTGCCTGCAGTCATCTCTGTCTCCTGGTACCAAGTGGGTACCGCTGTGCTTGCCCGGATGATACCCGGTTCATCGACGCCAGGGAAACCATCTGTGATGCAGGTACATGCTTAAATCTGCAGTTTGCGATGATGGTATGATTGATGTACTAAACATACGCGAACAGCATACACCAATATACTATATGATTAACAACGAGATCCGCTTGGTACCAAATGGTAACTGAAATTAAATGTTTTACAGCTGAGGAGACAGGGAAGCCCATGCCCGAGGGATGTTTGTGTAGGAACGGTGCTGAATGTATAAAGCAGCCAGGGAACGATACCTACAGTTGTGATTGTATAGCAGGTGCGTGGAGACCAAGAACGTTTTGTCAGTCTTTGTAAAATCCCATTGTAAAATAAATGCAACTGTAGAAGTATCATAGGCAATAAGGACGACACATCTCGGAATCATGACTTGTAAATTGTGAAGCTGAAGTTTAATTCATGTCATAGTTTTGTGTATAATAATAGAAGTTTTTCTCGATCAGAGTCTGATAAATATTTAAGTATCATGAAATACTCACATTTAGACGATAATGTAACTTTAATTTACTTTACTTGTTTGCATGGTAAATGTATAAACATATTTTCTTTGAAAGACGAACTTTCCCCCTCTCTATTAACTGAAAGCATTTTCATGTATCATATCTGGGGCTAGCGATGACCCTACTGTAATATAATTGACAGAGTATTTAATTCAGATTGAAACGTTGATTAATGAAATAGAGGGAACAACTTATTATCAATATTATTTCCCATTTTCAGGATTTTATGGACAGTATTGTGAAAATATTGCACCAGAACACCTAAAACAGCAACAAGCAAGTAAGAACATATACTTCATTGTACAATCATTGTTATTATTTTAATCTCAAGTAAGTGTTGTGGTTCATTCCTAGCATTATTCACTTGAGTAGTTTTTAAATGACACTATTAACTTTACACAGTATTATCAAAATATAATTATATATCCTATGCAAAGGATCCGTGTCCATGTTCACAACATAAGCGCCTAAATGCTTGTATCTCCCGAGCGAGAAGCAAAGCAGGAATGCGTGCCTTAAATGCAATTTCCCAATGCAAGGCATAACTCTTGCCAGTCTCTGGCCCACAATGCATTTAAATCAACCAGTAATGGAGACTGGCAAGAGTTATGCCTTGCGTTTGGCAGTTGGTCTTAAATATATTATGACAAATTTAAAGATTTTTTTTTTATTACAAAAGTCTTTTTTCAAACATTATTGCCACATAGAACCAATCGTCATATACGAGACAGGACAGTGTTAGGGCATCGTTTGAAAAAGATTAACCCGAAATGATGGATAACGTAAAAGGTAAATGCTTACATTAACTATATTACGGTTTTCTTCCAGGTACAGTTGCAATAGTCGTTCCAGTGGTGCTCATCGCAATAGTTATTATTCTAGTCGTCGTTATTCTACTCGTCGTACGTAAAAGAGGGTAAGGCCTTTAAAATTTAATATCCCCAGACGTTAACGATGAAGTGTTCATACTTAGTTATTTCAATCTCAAATCTCCTGGTCAAATAAATGATTGAATTTATCGGATATCGGAAGAAATGTTCATACTCTTGTTGGAAAATATTGAATTTAAAAATAAATGTTTATTTGTTAACAGATTATATTATTCATTAATGGCGATGATTGTTCTCAGAAAACTAGCTTTAATATAACTGATGGCATGAGAGCTTACACTCTACATCCACGAATCATATATAAAATTTAATGATAAGTTGTAAACCATTGTTTTCTTCAAATGTTTATAAAATGATGATGAAGCCAATATGCCTTTATTCTTCAGGTACGGCTTCAACTTTAAAAAGATTATCAGCAAATCGTCGAACGACATAGAAAACAGTAAACCCCAGGGCGTTGTCTCCTACCACGACGGCAAACTGGGCATGCCTGGAATTACCTACGATATACCTGGGGCAACGGGATTAAACGCGGTAGGTCATTGTACACCATGCAAAGAAACTCCAAATGAATGTGTCAATTTGTGAAATTTGATTTCCATGGTACATTGTTATATTTTTTAAACGTGAACACACATTGGAGGGACACTTCATTTGCCAGGCGTTTATAGTTTCTTTCTATTGACGTATAAATCAATTATCAATTGTTGGTGTTTATAGTTTAAACTTACGACATGTTAACCAACATTATACTTTCAAAGATAATATGTCATGGGTTATAATGTGATATTAACCGTATAGGTATCATATTTGGCAATGGATGTCTGAAATATGATATGTATTCCATGTCTAGCAATTTTCATTTCATTACGATTACTTTTCCTGTATATTTGACAGTTACAATGACAAATTTAATTTTGTAATACTTGTCTCTGAGTGTATATGGTTTTAGTTCCGTAAAGGGCTCACTTAACATTACCAATATCGCGAAGACTCTTGGATATGCCATAGGCCTAATCCAAAATACACCAATCTTACTTTTTTCACTGTTGAATAATTGATTGTTCCTAACAAAGTCTTGATTAAAACACGTTCAATATTTTTATTTCAGGAAACATCAACCGACCCTTCATCTGGGATAAACGATCCAACATGTCCCACCAACTTCTGCAATCCAATGTATGACAGTCTCCACGCTCAGGAGAGTATAGCAATGCCACAAGCAACGGCTGACTCCAAGCCGAAACCAGCTTCCGAAGTAATGGATACCTTTACTTCAGACAAAAAACATTATAGTGCAAATTCTGAGATTCGGCTCCCGCCGCGAGCACTAGACCCAACAGTTGACGTAGAACACGACACTGCTGGCCTTGTCACGCAGGGAGAATTGTGAACACTTCCGGTTTAACAGGAGGTGCGTCATCATGGACGCTTTGCATTTTCCTCCCACAGCTAAGGGTCTCATCTTCATAAATACCCAACGCAAAATTGAAAGCGAGAGCTTTTGCAGGTTACAAGCTTATGGTTTGAAAACATATCTATTTGGTGGTTACTTATAAAGTGATTTGACAATGATGCGTGATTAAACAATTTGTGGTTATTATTGAAGCAATATTTTAGCATCTGGTGAGATTACGACATCCCCTGTATACACAAGAACGGTCACAAAGAGTGGTTAACTTCTGTTTCTTCCATCACAATATACTCTCATCGGTGATTTGTGATGTCTTTAATTAAAGTTATTGCATGGAAATCAAGATTTTCTTGCAGAGCTTCCCAACGAATTGTCTTTTTGTGACAAATATGAGAACACTTCCTTAAAGCTTTAATGTATATAATGTACAATTCTGTATAGTCAGACGCTGGCTGTGTTACTGTGCTAGGTTTAGAGTACGTTTCTGATGAATGTGTCACGGTATGAAAAGGTATCAAACATGTTGCTGTAAATATGTTTATATGTGTTGGAATAAATATATACAAGCATAATCAAATACACGAGTTTGTGTATTTATTGGTTTGGTTTAAACATATTTTATTCATCATTGAAATGGATTGGCAAACAAGCCGAGAGCTTATGTATATGCCGCTCCAAAATTCCAAAGGTGAATTCAACAAATTACATCCAAGCAAAGCATTCTCATGACAAACAACAAGGCTAATGTACAATCACAATATAATCAATAAATATATAGTACATACCAATGTATCTAAAGCTAACATTTGTTCAATTTTAATTGTTATCAAATCCACAAGAAGCGATGGTGAAGAAGAAAACAGATTGTAAAATTGCCAAGTTTTCAGCTTAAGGTATTTCACGATTTCCATGCAAAATTGTTTTCAGACTATAACAATTTTGTAGTATAATGCATCATTTCTTATAAAGAAGTGGTTTGTACACGTAGATAATGTGATGTGTCTTCACGATTTGTTTTAGTTTGATATAATGTCCCCGAATAAGCATAGTATCATCACAACCAAATAAAGTTTTCATTAGGTTATCGCTCTGTAACATTCCCCAGAGCAATGTTGTTTATTTAGATGTGCACCATTGGCGCCCATGGGTCAATTTGGTCAATGAAGACTACACAAAGTCAACGAAGAAATTAAATTTTTCAGTTAAAAAAAATGAAAATTGAGCACACGGAAAACACAATGTCATGACCTAACATAACTATGATGTCTTCGTAAATTTGATGCATATTTCAACCGTTGGATAACTTGGCTATCTGTTTTGTCTTCAGCAATGAACGAAACAATATCTTTGAAAGAAATTATAAACTTACTATATTTATTTTTGGTATTTTTCTGTGATCATATAATAATAAGTGCAGGGATATAACTCCGTATCTTGGGATCCCCTTAAATTAAAAAATGAATGAAATGATACCATAAGTATATGGAATCGTTTAATATTGGCGTTGTGAAGCAGAGAGTTAATCACCATTGAAGTTACTTGCAGAGATATATAGTCATAAGTTTCGGTGATCAACAAGACACGCATTTTCAAAGATTGACCAACTGTTTTTATCTAACGTGGTGCTTTTCATATCACATACTGGCCTATGGATGACTTGTCGTCAAATCAGTATTACAGAAACGATAAGATTGTATTGCCGTACAAAAGGTCCTTTAACTTGATTGAAGTCCAAAGCAAAAATCCCACATTCAGTACATTGTATGTTCACCGGACACCCTCGTCTCATGGAGCAAACAAAACGTCTGAGAAATTCCTGGGGGATTTAATTCTATATGGTAATCGTCGCGTAATTTTGTCCTAAAAATGCTAGATAAAGGATAAAGAACTGTGGTTCTCACTGGCCATGGCAGCACGTGGATATTGTTCTGCGTCAAGAAATGTTGCTACCCTGGAAACTTGGGGTCAAGCGCTACCTTGCTGAACAATCAAACCTGGGCCATGTTGCTGAATAAAACAGTCAGGACATGAACATTACTGGCCCCTGTATCTTGCTCCTTTCAAGTTAAAGGCGCTGTGGAAGGTTTTTCGCATATATTGCTTTCTAAATTCGATTATTTCTGTTTATCATTAAAGTTTATAAAATATATTGTTATGTAAAAAGGTAAAACATTTCATTACACGACCCGTTAAGCCGTATCCATAGAAAACAGTTATCCGTAGAAAATGGTGCGACTTATAAAGTGACAGTGGTGCGGAACACTTCAGTGTGAGAGGTAGATTTGTGGGTCACATGCGAATTTCAGCTAGACAGCAAGATGATTGATCATTCTATCATGGAATCATATCAAAACTCTACTCAGATGAAAGAACCACCTTCGAGCGGCCATTTCAATGTGAACACATTAATTTGGCCACTCGAAGGGAAAGAGACCCACATGGCTTATCCTATCCTCGGTTACCCAGGGTTTTATATATGCTCCGTTTCTCTCCACTATATCACCCCTGGGAAACTTCATCGGAGAAATCTGTACTCAAATTACCCGCCTGGCTGGCGTGATGAAGTCAGTAACCAAAGAAAATACTCAATATGATAAGATGGAAATGGTCAAGGGACATAACCGGTGACGGATGGCTAACAAAATGACAAAATCTTGTTTCCCCTCAAAGAACATCAAAGGAGTTCTGGATCAAATTAAAGAGTCTAAGGTCAAAAACACAAACTATATCCACTATTAGTGGAGATGAATGGAATACATATTTTCAGACAATTTTAAACATAACAAGTAATTGTCACAAACGTGACCATGTCCCCCGCCGCAATTAAGAAATGAGCTAAAAGAATGGACACACAGCTTGTACCGAGTAGTGACATTTACATGTTTGATTCAATAATTTTTATATCGGGCATTTTAAAATTGTCAAAGTCTTGTAGTGACCTTGAAAACGGGGTCATGGTCACCCAAATTGAATGGTGTCTGTGTATTCCCCAAATGAAGACAGGTACCAAATTTGAAGACTCTAGGTACAGCAGTTCATGAGATATCGTGCTAACAACATTTGACAATCAGTCTTGTAGTTCCCTTGAAAATAATTTCAAGGTCAACCAAAAAGACTGGTATCTGGATATTCCCCAAATGAAGACTGATACTAAATTTAAAACCAATAGTTCTAGCGGTTCATGAGGAATCGGACTAACAACATTTTAAAAACTGGTCAGTCTCCCCCTGACCTTGAAAATGAGGTCAAGGTCACCGAAAACTTTTCAGGTCTACGTTTTCCCCAGATGAAGACTGGTACCAAGTTTGAAGACTCTAGGTCAAAGGGTTCATGAGATATCGCGCTAACAACATTTTCAAAACTGGTCAAAGTCTCGCCATGACCTTGAAAATGAGGTCAAGGTCACCGAAAACTTTAAAGGTCTGCGTATTCCCCAGATGAAGACTTGTACCAAGTTTGAAGATTCTAGGTTGAGCGGTTCATTAGATATCGCGCTAACAACATTTTCAAAACTGGTCAAAGTCTCGCTGTGACCTTGAAAATGAGGTCAAGGTCACCAAAAACGTTTCAAGTCTGCGTATTCCCCAGATGAAGACCGGTACCAAGTTTGAAGATTCTAGGTTGAGCAGTTCATTAGATATCAGGCTAACAACATTTTCAAAACTGGTCAAAGTCTCGCCGTGACCTTGAAAATGAGGTCAAGGTCACCAAAAACTTTTCAGGTTTGCGTATTCCCCAGATGAAGACTGGTACCAAGTTTGAAGATTCTAGGTTGAGCGGTTCATTAGATATCGCGCTAACATGAAGCGGGACGGACGTACGGAGCTGAATACTAAGTCCCCCGCTCCGCGCTTCGCGGTGGCGGGGGACAACAAATGTTGCCATTAACTCTGAAAACTTACAATTTTGTGAAGAACATTTAGCCAATCATGACCATTCATCCGGGGATGAGTGAGAATAAGATTAAATTAGTGATATTCTGAAGGCTGAAGTATCTGACAATGAATTACAAAATGCTATAAGCAATCTGAAGAACGGTAAACTGCTGGGTCGGATGGGATCCTTCCAGAAATGATAAAGCAGTGTGATTAATCACGCCTACGGTACATGTCAACTCTTTTAAACTCTTCAATTCAGGAGATTTCCCGAAACCATGGTCTTATAAAAGATGCATCCATTGTGTTTCATAAAAAAATATTTCGGTTTTATAAGTGCCAACATACGATATGTGCTGATTTCAGTTGAAACAGTTTCACTCAACTTGCATATTCATCCCGAATCGTCAAATATATCATATTTACTACTTTCCAATCAAAATTGACCAACGTCATTATACAAATGTACATGTGCAGAAACCTAAATACCACGCCCCATGTACATTCACAGTAGTTACAAGACCTATTTGAACATCATCAATCAAAATTTGTCTATTTATTTTATGTAAATAAGTTTCTAAAATTACATTTGACTAATTGACGCGCGCCACACACTGTGTATTGTCCAGTTTTCGATCAGAAATGGGTAATATTTCGATGGACAGTATTATATGTCACTGATAATTCCCAGTATTTCATTACTCACTTTCGTGTTGTTCATAAAGTATTTTGTTATTTGTCAGTGATCATGGCCAACAAGTTATGGATTTGTACAAAGAGAACAATCACAAAATAAAACGAAGTTTATTCCAACAAATATACACAAAATTAATATCACAGATGTACAAAACTATTACAAGTACAAGAGATACAAAACACATTTAGGAATGTTTAATGTTGTGAACAATGAAAAAGCTCTGCTTATTCTTTTCACCTAATAATGAAAATATTAAAACTGGAGGGTTTATTCTGTATGAATGGGAATGTTCTATTCATGTTCATGATTTGCATGGATTTCACCAACAACAATAAATGACACTTCAGCTTTAAAAAGATAAAAAGATATAAAAGTATAAATTATTTTGTAAAAATCTAAACTCTTGTTTTAAAAAGTAAGTAATGCTGATATATGTAATAGCTTTCTGTTTTCATATTCTTATGAAGAATGTTTGCATAATTTTCTTGACGCATACAATATAACAAAAAACAATGAAGCCGTATTAAAAAACATTACCAATGCTGTTGATAAAAAAAACATTTTGTGGAAGGATTGGCATATCTTAATGTTAATACTGTAGCACTGTCAATTTGTAAAATATTAGCGTTAAAATAAATTTTGGCTGTGGTTGTGAATAAATTAATTGCTGATAACGTATAGACTTGTCTTGTTTCATTACTGGTGCCTGGGACTTTCTAGCTTCTGGTGGGTGTCGATTCTTGCCGGGACATTCTTGAATCTGAAATATATCATTGAGGTGTTACATACAACTCTACTGTTTTACAATGAATGCATTAAGAATGTAAAAGATATACCCTACACAGAAATAAAAATATCAAAAATTTTCTGACAATGTTCTGAAAATTTGCATTCAGTGTATAAAAGACAAGGTTCATCTTGACGTTTTCGAGTAAATGAGTAAAATATTGTCATTTTTATTTCAAAAAAGCCTACAATTGACAATTTCAGTTGGGTTTTTTTAATTTGTAAATTATGTTTACAAAGTATATGGAAAATATAAATTTTTAAAGTTTAAAGTATCTTTTTATTTATTTATTTTAATCGCACATGCATGATATTCAACAACTGTTGTCAACAGTGCTCTATAGTGATGGTTAATTGTATTATGACAAAGACACTTGTGCAAGATAGTGTGCTTGTCAAAGATGATAGGAGCCAAGGTGATGTAGTTTTTATTGAGCAATTAAGCCATGTCATCATTGTAACTGTGTATAACATGATGGCATTCATGATATTCAGTGTAACATTGCACCCAAACCTTACTGCATGTAGAACAGTTCTCTACCGCAGACAAAGTTGCTGAGCCCCTGGCGGGATTCGAACTCCATCACTGAAGATACAGAGTTACATGACACTATAGCAGATTTCAAGTAGCTAAGCTCAACCATTCCTGAATACTCACTTAGAAAGTATGAATGGTTCCTTCTCTTCTACTTGGGTCACTGCAGGTTTTGGCACAAATTTCTCTTTTTTAGGAGAATCTGGTTTGCGGTTACTGTTTTCTCTCCTGTGAAAAAATGTCATGCTTTTATATATACTACAATTTATCATTATTCAATACTATTCAGCAACAAAATATAAACGTATTTAATTGGTTCATTGACATAAGTGCTAGGGCTGAGTATCATGGGAAATCTCACGATACGATATGCATCACGATACAGACAGGCGATACAGAATGTATCACGATACATTGTTTAAAGTATAATTTCATGCATATTTTGTGAAATTTTCAAGATTGTGGAAATTTTGTGTTCTGAGATGATCGAAAATCAAAGATTTAAACAGTTTTTTTTTCTAAAAACAGTTATTTAGAAATCAGATTGCTTCATGCCTATTGTAGTTACTGTTACTGCACAACACTAGCTGGTTTTATAGTGTTCACTTAGTTTTTCTTTTCATTTTTAAGTAAGTGAAATCTATTTTAAGTGTATCACGATACAGGAATCTCACGATACAGTAATCACGATTTCCCAAGCTACGATTGTATCGTAGGTATCGATGAATCGTTACAGCCCTAATAAGTGCCATTGAATTTTGTAACAGAATTAGTATTAGAGAATCTATGTTGGTACCATATGGTAAATTATAGATATATTGACGTAATCTTCTCATTTGTAATTGTACATATGGGTGAAACGGTACACTTGACCTTGGGTTTGGTTATTGCAGTACAGAACTCTACGTTCGGTATGTTTTTTATTCTGTCAAGATCCAAAACTACAACAGATTAAAGTCAAATCAAAACTTATTTTTCTCCTGAAAATAATCTTAACGAACATGAAACTGAACAAAATTAAAATATTAAGAACATAAAATATGGTTTTGGGTAAAACCCAAAAATACACTTTGAACTCTCATATCAATTACGGTAATGTAGTTGTGAACCGTTTCACCCCTAATTGTGCATGCCATCTTGGACAACATCCCTTTATAGTTAAATTCAAGTTAAGAAATAATCCGTAGCCCTAAGTATTATCTCCGACTCCTTAAGTAATCCTAGAGTTTATCTCTTAGAAAGGAAGAATACCTTGTTTTGTTACTTGCGGCTGAGAGTTTCCTGAAGTTTTCTGTGTACTCGGACATCTCCTGATTGTCTTGGGACGATTGACCCAGCTTGGCATGCCACTCCTTGTCATAGGCAAAGGACAACAGCTTGTTCATTGCGGGCCTCTCTTCTACACTAGGCTGGGCACTGTGAGAGAGACAGTGATCACTAAACTTAAAGTTAAATATTTACAGTTGGTGACTTTCGGTTAAATGAAGTGCGTATGTTGTGATTATCAGACCTCATTGACTAGTAACAATCTTGGTGTATATAGCTATTTCTAAATGTTGTTTTAAGATTCAAATTTTATTAAATTCTAATGATAATAATATATAGAGGATGTCTGTCTTTTCTTGACTTATACCATGTTTATCTCATCGAGTGAGGTAGAAAAGTTATGTTGTCATGAGTGGCGCCGCCTAGAGAGAAAATATATAACTTTTTTACCTCACGAGACGAGATAAACATGGTATTTGTCAAGAATTGACTGTTACTTTATTTATTACACAATGTTATTCTTGTAATTAAGTCCGAAAAGTGTCGTTTTCACACCGAATGGCTGCTTTGAACAGCCCGTCACCACAACAACATTGTGGCGTCACATCATAAGCCAATTCGCTGCGTCAGATTATATCAGTCACTGGTCGCAGTGAAAATATAAGTTATTTTCAGTGTAGTTTAATAGACAGTTTATTCATTGCTCGTCAAAAATAAGTCCTTATTATCCTTAAGATAAATTTGTTGAAATCTGATTGGTCAACAGCCCCTCCATACAAAACCATGTCAGGGGGAATTGCGCCTTGGAGTACAAAAGAAGTTTTACAATATTTGAATTTGCAAAACTTGTAAATCATTTCCAAACTTTAAACATCAGTCTTCAATAATCCGTAATGCAAAGTGAAAAAACATGTTGTTGACTCAACGCTGCTGAATCAATTAGCACCAAACCATTCTGAGTGGCAAATTTACAGGAACCAAGATTCATTAAGAAGAAAATAATACGAAATTTACTAGGTTGGGTTTAACGCCACTTTCAATAGTATGTCACGGCTGCTAGTATTACGGCAGGGAGAGGCCAACTTCCCAATGCAAGACATAACTCTTGCCAGTCTCCATTACTGGCTGATTTAGGCCTTGCAGTATTTCCTTAAGAAATCTGTGTTTAGAAATCAAGGCCCGCTATGCATTTCTAGTGCAGCGATTCACTATCTTGACACAACAAAGCAAGGGAAATACAGCAAGGGTTAAATCAGCCAGTAATACAGACTGGCAAGAGTTATGCCTTGCGTTTGGAAGTTGGGAGAAAGCCTGCAACGCCTTGGTGGCTATATGCATTGCAGTGAAAGCTGTGAGCAACAGCTGAAACTAGCAAACCATGGATGAACCGAAGACAAATTTCCAATCTGGCAGAATATGAACCGCAGACAAATTTCCGATCTGGCAGAATTCGAACTCCGGACCTAATTATCCAAAACTGAATGCGCTAACAACTGCGGTATCCCGCCCCGAGGGTTGATTGGGACATACGGATTGGCTATCACAAAAAATTCTGGGGTTCACAAATAAGGTTCAATGAAAACTCACCCCTGTTTGCGTCTCCCATGTTTGACCTCTCCCTGTGAGTTTCCGCTACCCAGACGTCTGTCATGCTTCTTGGTCCCGGGCTGTTTCTTTGCAGGGGGTGGGGGTCTGCTTATCCTTACCCCGTAGCCTGGCTGTCTTAGTTCCGGGAGTTTGACTGTCTTGTCTGTGACTGTGTCTCCCTCCCTCTGAAACACTGTGGTTGAATCGAAGGCATATGGTGCCCTACGGTGTTTGATGTAACTATCACTCTCAACAAACTCCTCTTTCTGTTGCTGCTCGTGGACCATGTATTCGGGAAGTAGAAACTGCCAGTTCCTAGAAGGGAAAACAGAAATCATGAGATATTAACTAGATATTAGCGATGTGACTACGATTAAGTCTGACATGATATTCAGAAAATTCAAGTTTTCATGTCCTGAAAAACAGGGTTTTCATAATCACTTCTAGTTTATCAATTCTATCTTCAGTCTATCAACTCAAACCGTGATAAGTTTCACACACAGACCAAAGGATAGAAATATACTGAAAAGCAAAAGAAACGCAAGTCCACTGTAACAATTTGTAAAAACTAATTGCTGTATTCAGCAAATTTATAATAGCATTCAGCATTAAAATTTTGTTGACATGATGTTAATAATGTGTTGAACAGCATGCAGACATAATGACAATTTAATACTGGTGTAGAACTTCTGCAGAGCATTATCTTGTGCCAACATCATTCTTTTGGAAAACAGCCACATTCCTGTTCAGATGATGAAGGGCCCAATGTGTTTTTAAATGCAATTTGAACTTGTGCAAACACTCCCTGGATGAAGTTGTTTCATGCAAACCCCTGCCTATGCTGATGTTGATTTGACGTTATGACGTCATTTTGAATTTCATTCAGAATGGTTCTATGGGTCTCAATTTGGTAAAACTTCAAGGTATTCGGTACCAAGAAGCATGACAATGCACCCAAACCTTACTGCGTGTAGAACAGTTCTCTATTGCAAACAAAGTTGCCCTGCCCCTGGCGGGATTCAAACCCCAGACCTCTTGATCCGAAGCCGAACGTGCTAACCACTGCGCTATCCCGCCCCCAGGAAAGAATGACAAACAACTTACATTTCCTTCTTCTGAGCGTCTTCTTCTGCAGCGTTGTCTTCAAGATAAAACCAGTCTACCCTGGGGTAGCCACGTGGTTCATGTTCCTTTGGAGTGTGGTCTTTGAACGCTAGCAGATCTGCAAGCAATAAACAAAAACCTCATGAAAGATGAGATTATTATTTTGTTACTTATTAATTTTGATGTCAGAAACATTCACAGCTGCCTGTGTAACTATTCATTCTAACAACAACATACCGTAGATTACTGTGTATAAGACAACGTTGTGTATAAGGCAACCTACTTTCTCCCATAAAATCCAGTAAAAATCATGTATCTCATATATAAGGTGACCCCCCTTCTAGCAATCGTGGAATCAGGTCGACATGCCATGACGAAAACATGTTGGTAAGTTTGGTAACTGTATTTTAGTTGACAGCGGTAATTTTGTAAGTGACATGACATGAATTAATTTGTTATGATATGTGGAATGATATTAGTATTTTACCAATCATATATCCATATCACTTGAGTGGCATTTATGGTTATTCTGTATTAATTAAACATGGATGATTGCCTAAAATAATAACATTTCATAAATTTAGGATGAAAGTCTTGTTCTTATTTTTAAAATGTTAATACTGTTCTAATTTGATTGAAATGTTTTTATTGCACTACTTATAAAGGGAAATCTTTTGTGTGTAAATGTTTTTGAAGCCATGCTTTTATACTTTACCATATTGTCCCCCTGGATTTCCTTTCACAAAACAACCTTTACTAAAAGATAACCTTAAAGGTGCATCCATTGTGATTCATAAAATTTTCTTTGGCTTTAATACGTTCCAACACACCATATGTGATGTTTACAGTTCAAATAAACTCACTCAGCTTGCATATTCTTCGCCAAATATACCATAATTACGAGTTTCCAATTAAAATCGAGTAACATCATTATCCATATGTAGAAATCAAAACTGCACGTCCCGTTTACATGCACAGTAGTAATATGACCTATAGTAAATAAATAATATATATATAGTATATATATAGTAATATTAAACATTATCAAATCAAATTTGGAATTATGTCTGTCATAAATAAATGTGGGCACAGTGGTGTACTATATAGTGGTCAGCGTGCTGGCTTCATATCGTCAATATACTCAGTCCACTATCATCAATATGGTAGTTTTTGGCAACAGCTAACTTCTCATTAAAATAATACCATTTAGCACGTTTGGCATATGTGACCCCTAACATCACAATGGTATACCTTTAATAAGAAGAACAGAAATGAAAATGCTGTTCAAATAGTGTTCATCTAATCATTTACCTTTCCTTCCACCTTGTTTAGCTAATCTGATGTATTTAGTGTCTGTATCCCTGAAATACATCTCTCTTGGCTTATCATCAAACTCTGGTGGCAGTTCACTCAGTCCAGGTATCTGTGAGGTGATAGGCACTTCAATCGGTTCCTGAAGAACCTTACGTCTCTCGGGTGCATGGTAAAACCAACCTGAAATTCATATACATTTTATAAAAGTAAATTATTAGTGTTGAAATGAGATCATTGTACTCATTTCCATCACACATGATTAGTCTTAGTTCAACAATGTTAAACGTGGTGGTTACTAGGCCTCATTTTTTACCGGTATAGGATATTGATTATTGGACACATCCGATGAGGCCTATACCACCAAGTTTAATATTGTTGAACTAAGATCAGTCTTTTTCTGAAATATCTTGTGATTAGAAATAATCTAAACTTTGTTTGTGTGCAGTGATTATAAACCAAAGCTTGGATGATGAAGTGGATCGTACAAGAAACACAAACAAGTTTTGCGGTAGTCCAACATTCCTACATGTCTACCACTAATCAATTCAATAGCCAAACATTGCATTATCAGAAATAAGCTCAACTACGAGACTGCCAGAAAAATCAACCAAATGAATTTACAAGAAAATGGTTTCCATTGCAAAATGTATTCAATTGACGTGTCAAACTTGAATATGTGAATATTTTGCAATCTGCTATTTGTGTACAATATTATGACAATCTTTAGTTCAGATAATCTAAACGTCAGTTAATGTGCGATGACTGCGACATACCTGGAATACATCTAGCATGCTGGAGCTAGACAATCTTATGTGAATGAACTTACTCATTTTGATAAAAATATTTGAAAAATAAAAAGCTACGAGATTTCTTTACATGTACACTATTGCAAAGTTGCAACAAAAAAATACTAAATAGGAACTTCATAAATTCAACAATATTATTCAAACGATATGCATTTGCAAAGTTCAATGGGAACATACAAATCGTAGTACTCTTCTCCATCAATAGAAAAGTTAAAGGCAAATGTTGGTAGCCCATAAATAATATTTGACAGCATGGATGCAAAACATGTTTGAAATAGTGAAATTAGATTAACTAACTGAAAGCCAGAAAGGCCTGAAATGATCTAAATTATCTTTTTCATAACACAATACACGTACCTGAACGAACTAGAATCCAATTTACAGATTACTTACCACATTCATTAATTTTCTGATTCATCGCTGTAAACGGTTACAGAGGAAAGAATATCTTCAATGTGTAATTTGATTTATCTACACAGCCATTTTCACAACCGACAAGCGTGTATTCATCACCGTAGCAACGGCTCTCGCGAGAATTGAAAATAGTAGTAGCCTTACACCTAATTAACAAGAGTGTATTCGTTGAGCATTTCTACTGTAAGTTTGTGAATATGTTTTCTGTAATTAGTTTCTTAGTTATTTAACGTTCATAAAAGTCAGATTTTAAGAAGTTCAATAAATAGTTGATAATTTATGAGGTACTTAAATTGTCATTTTAAAATCAAGAAATGATACGTGGAAGGGAAATAACATTAGTCACTTCCGGTGTAAACATCGCCACATGTTTCCGGTTTAGCAGTTTGGTTATGGTTATTTACACATTATTAAGGTTTATTTCGTTTTATGCAGTATTATGTGTGGCCAATGATATACATATTGATGATACAGATAACAAAGACATGAAATCGCCTTGTGAACCGAAGGATCAAGATGATTTTTGCACTTCTAAACCAATCAAATCGGGGGAGAAAGCGAAAGGAAAATCTCTAAAAGATCGATCAGATTCAAAAGCGGAAACATGTACGTCATCACCTTTTTTGCTACATAATCTCAAAATGAAGAATTTTTAAATTAATGTGAGTTTCATTGAACAAGCCGATTTTCTTTAGAAAAACAAAATTATCCTATCGTATGTAGGCTTAATTTATCAAATAATAAACATAAAAATATGTAAATGGAAAAAGCCCTACCTCCATTAGCATTTCAACTAGTGCTGACAAAAGGCCATGACCATTTTCAAACTATTGTCACATGTAGTGATAGTTCAGATAATCTAACCTTTGGTTTATGTTGATAACTGTGTACCCGTAGCATGCTGGACTAATTTATTTCCATTATCCATGGTGTTTAATTAATATTCAAAGGTATTGCTGTTTTTAAAAAAACCTCTCATCGCTTGCTTTATGTTTATACGAATTCCTGGGTCCTACAAACTGGTCTGGCCTACAAAAACATTGCATTCCCTTTATATTAGAAGCATATGTTTATAAGATGGCTCATTACTTAATTAGCGGTGTTCTTCATACTCTATATAATATGAAGATACCAACAATGTATTTATATGTCGAAGAAAGATAATGATCTACATAAACCAATATTATCAATCATGTGAGTCCAAATACTCATTTCTGGCTTGTATAAGTGCTCGCATATTTGTACCATGATGTCAGTAGATGAACTGTGTATTTTTCAGCCCTTGCTGTAGTTCTGTACACAGAGGAAGGGCGTCTCCCTCACCAACAATCGCACAGAGACTTCCACCTCGCAGGACGCAACATCCATATACAGCAGGATTGGACCAGTCTCGGAGTTGCTGCAGTTGTCTGGGATGCTGTGAGTTTAGATCTTGCGTAGTTTCAATCTGATTTAAATTTAAAGGAAGATAATTTCGGAGATGGTTGACTCATGGTGACCTGATGGTCTCATGAAGGAGTCAACCGACACCAAAACGAATAAGATTATTTTTCTTGCTTTTTTGCTGACAACATCCCGGGTTGATGACAGAACTATCCTCCTGCAAATTTTACCCAACTCCTGTTGGCTCAGTAACTGTATCCTTCAGTGGATCCTCATGCTGCTATATTGCAAGTTAGCAGTTGTCATTTACCATACAATATTTTACTCCAAGAAGCTAAAAGTAATTACAGTGGTGTAGTGGTTAGCATGCTAGCCTCTTAAGCCAACAACCTGAGTTCAAATCCCGGTGGAGACACCAAATATTTGTGACCTGGGTCTTATACTGTGTTGTGCCCCTGGGCTAGGCACTTAATCCACATTGCACTCAGTCCACCCAGCTGTTTAAATGGGTAGGTTGGGTAAAGGGGGACCCCACCGTGACCAGACGGGCTGGTGTTTGTAGAGTGGTGACCAGTTTTGTTCGGATTGAACTCATCAGACCAAGTGACACTACAGAGAAGTGAGAGTCTTTATATAGTGCTGAAGAGCGACGGTGTCTATTGTGACGTCACAATGACGCTATTTCCAGTTCCGGTTCCGGTTGAAGACAAGTCACGGGATAGAGAGGCCATAGAGACCTGTGGGTCTGCAGAAGACTGCCTGGAGACCAGTGTAATCCAGGACAAATAGCGGAATGAGTTGACAACGTACAGTAATACAGACAATAAAGTTGACTATTGGTGTTGCACACGTCCTAGGGTTTATGTTTTACAAATTGAATACACTGTTTAAATGGGTACCTGAACACGGGAGGTATGAACCCACTTAGTAGTGGCACCGAAAGTACAATTCTTTCCGGATTAAAATTGTACTGCCATTGAACAGTGGTTGCACTGGATATTAGGCGTTAAAATGTACGGCCTGTCTTTAGAATCCCTCATCATTATTATTTTTGAGTTAGATCGTGCATCAGCTAGTTAGCTCTGGCACGTATCCTCTTTTCCCTCTCTCGGAATAGATCCACAATGCTATTCCATGAATTGTTCTGATTTGTGAGCAGTTCAGTCAAGGTGGCACTTGTGTCAAACGCCCTTGCATGTTGAAGAGCTTGGCAGTCAAAGATGATATGGGGGATTGTTTCCTCCCCAGAATCACACAGTAGGCAAGTAGCATTGGTGGCTAGATTGAATTTGTGTAGAAAGCTTTGGCACGGATAGTGATGCAACTTTATCCGACTGAGGAGGACTTGATCTCTGCGGTTTATGTTTGCATACCGAACATTGCTTGGTTTGGTCTGGATTTGATGATATTGTCGTCCTGTTGACCCATTGTTCCACTTGTCTACCCATAAATGTTTGGTGGATGATTTCACTGCACCCATTAATGAGGGAAATGTTGCTACTGCTTTGTTGACCGGTCCACAGCTTGCCGCCATCTTGGCCAATACATCTGCCTTTTCGTTCCCTGATGTGCCGACATGGCTAGGGATCCATTGAAGGGTGACCATTTCTTTGTTTGCCGACAGCAATTGATTAATCCTGCAGCAGAGGTGGAAGTACTCAGTTGGTTTGTAGGATGAAAGGGTCTGCAGAGATGACTTTGAGTCAGTGAGGATAACATATTTGGCATCAAGATCATCTGCTGTTGATATAACTTGAAGAGCTCTTTCAATGGCGAATAGCTCTGCTTCCAAGATGGAACTGGGAGGAAGTGGAATAATGGTTTCTTCACCAGTGTGATGAAAAAATATTCCTGCTACTGCTCGCTCAGCAGAAAGGTCAAGAGAACCATCTGTGTATATCTTAGAGTAGTCCTGATATTTCTCATGAATGAGTTCTAGAGAGAGTTGGTGCAACTGCTCTGGAATTTCGCTTTTAGATGCATTGTCTGGAAGATTCATCTCTATTGAAGGAGGGGACCACATCCATGGTGGTTGGTCATTCATGATGGCTGTACGCTGGAAGTCAGCTTTCTTTTTGCTGGGTAGGACAATGTTCCGTTGCTTCAGTCGTAGCTTTGATCTCTGAAAGAAGCTGTTGGGAGCTGGAAAATCTTTGATGATACATGGTGAATCTTTCGGTAGGAAGTGCTGTTTGATGCGTTTGCTTAGGATAGCCGACTCAATATATAGATTCAGAGGGATGATATCTGTTTCTATCTCTAGCGCTGATATTGGCGTTGTCTTCAGGGCACCACGAATCATCCGGAGAGCAGCATTTTGGATTCTTTCTATTTTGTTGATGTTACTTGCGCTGCATGAGGACCAAATCTCCATGGCATAGCACATCTTGCTTCGGAGGTAAGCTAGATAGAATGTTCTCAAGGTAGAGAAGTCTGCTCTCCAGTACTGTGAAGCAATGGTTTTCATGATGTTCAACCTCTTAGTACAGGCCTCAACGAGGAGGTCAATGTGCTTTGTCCATGTAAGTGTGGGGTCGTCTAATGTGAGACCAAGGATTTTAGGATGCTTGTTATACTTTATTTCTTGTCCTCCAAGTTTGATGCCCAGATTGTCTAGGGGAAGTAGATGTTTACGTCTTCTTGTAATCACTGTGTATTCTGTCTTCTCCCTTGATACTTTGATACTCTTGTGCCCATTTGTCAATGGCTTCCATACACTTGTTGAGAGAGCTCACAATGTAATCAAGATCAAGATCATGGTGAGTGATCAGGATTGAACCGTCGTCTGCATAGGTTACCTGTAGACATGGATCTGGTACAATCAGAGGAAGGTCATACATGAGGATGTTAAAGATGGTTGGACTGAGAATGGCGCCTTGAGGTGTACCAGCTCTGACACTGAACTTTTCTGATGTTGAATTTGCAACCTGGACTTTGATGTATCTCTCATCTAGGAAGCTTCTGATGATCTTGAGCATGTGTCCTGAGATACCTATTGTTGCTGCTTTGGTGATCAAACCTTCCCACCATACCTTGTCAAATGCACCTTCCAGGTCAATAAGTACAACAACAGTGTATTCCTTATTATGAAGGCCTAAATGACATTGTTCAGTGATCTTCATGAGCGCGTCAATTGTTCCTGTCTTTGCACGGAAACCACACTAGAGTGATGAAATATCTTGTCACTATGGATTTTCCAGGTTAGTCTCTTGTTGATGAGTCTTTCAAAGAGTTTGCCTAAGCTTGATGTCAGTGCTACTGGGCAATATGATTTTATTTTTTATTTGTCTTTAGTTGGCTTCAGAAGAGGGATGATTTTGCTAATCTTCCATTCATTTGGGTAGTTTCCCTCTCTCCAAATCTCATTGAAAAGGTTGAGAATCATCTTTTTCCCAGGTGGGGGTAGGTCTGTAAGCATCTGATTGTGAATTCTATCATCACCTGTGGCCGAGTTTTTAAGTTCAGCTAAGCTAGGTTGAGTTCTGAAGTTGTGAAAGACGGGTCACACTCATCATCCATTTCACAGAGAAGATCCAAGGAGTTTTGACCTAACTCTTCAACACCATTGAATTCCGAGGCAGTTGTTTCATGTTCATCATTACATTTCTTGGCATAGTGGGCAGCAAAGAGTGTTTCTTGATCATTACCCTCAGTTATTATTTCACCTTCATGTTCTATGGCTGCTTGTTGTCTGTTGTTGGAGCCATTAATAGCCTTAATTTTCTTCCAGATTACATTGGACGGTGTGTTCCGGTTGAGAGATGATACAAATTCTCTGAAACCAGCTCGTTTTTTTTGTACAATTATTTTGGTGACCTTGGCTAAGTAATGCTGTCTCTTGTAATTTATCATGTCTTTGATGGTCCAAGAGCGCTTGAATTTTCTTCTGTATTGTCTTTTGGTTCTCTTTTCTTTGGCAATTTCAGAATTCCACCATGGGGTTGGGGGATGCTTGTGCTGTCTTGTGTTTGGATAGCTTTCCTCTGCAGCTTCTATGATGCTGGAAGATACGGCGATGACTTTATCCTCAAGGCTCATGTCACTCTCTTGGAAGCGGACCCTTGAGGATAATCCTTCATCATATAAGGGCTCGCTTTTTTGTTCTATATTATTTATGTTCTAGAATATTATTTTACCTATCGGACATGCGCAGACGTTGTTTTCCCGTCGAGGCGATGACGCCATGTTTGTTGACAAAAACGGCAAGATCGGTTCTGACCCCATTAGCCCTTAGGATACCTATCAACCCATCGTCCAGCACATGATATATCATTTTATAATTTTAAGGCTAGTGCTGGTTTTCTAAAATGGAATGTAAAGAAAACGTTGATTTTTTTGTTGTTCGTGTACCGTACTGCAGTAGGCCAAGACATGGGGCTTTCCCCGTCTGATTGACAGGTCGCACTTTAAATTTTGTCTATTAGGCCCTCAGTTAACCCTTGGACACATTCCGATGGTTTCATTTAACCCTTGGATACAGATGATTTAATTTAATTTAACCCTTAGATAATGTTTGATGATGTTATTTAACCCTTAGATTTTTTTAATGCAAGAACTTCGGGCACTTTATATGTAATATATGTAAGAAAAACATTGTCCGAATTTCCTTCGGAACCAAACCGTGAGAAACCGTTTTACATTTGGGATCGCAATGAATTTCTAGGAACATTTTATGGACGCTTTAATCCACAGTTAGTTACGCTTTAATCCACAGTTTCCTTGAATCAACTGCTTGTTCGGTGTCTCGTTTTTTTGGCCGCCATTGGACATTGTCATGCAACTTGGTGTTGCATATGTTATGCAAATTCACAAGGAATAACCTTCACATTGAATCCAAGCATTCTGTGACAGTCGTCAGTTAAGTATTATTTCGACTACATTTTAACCCTTAGGTACACCTTTAGTTTATACATTCTTATCCTTTTGACGCACTGACGAAATTTAGCTTCCTGTTAACAATCAATGGACATTTTAAAGTTTGTTAAAACACTTCTGGGGTGTCTTTCTTACAGATAATACCATAGCAAGATATATAATAAAAAAAATCTTTCAAGGTAAGGCCTTTCTGTGATTTTCAATTTTACGATTTTAACGTTTGCTGAAATACGGAAGCGTTGAGTAGAGAATCTAATAAATGAAAACATGAACACGTACCTTGTTGACTTACCTTTTCGGGTAGTGAATCATATCAAATTTATGTCCAAAACTTATATTATGCACAAGCAAAATGGAATTAGCATTTGGTGATATCATGTGCATGGACATAAGTAGAATCTACACAATTTCTAAAAATTCAACAGTGGACGCTGTGACATGATCACCCCCTTTGAACATTTATTGATATCCCGATGTAATACTTATTGTAATTCCTCCTTCGCTGAAAAGCAAACAAAATCGTCGTTGTTTATAAATATAGGGACTAACACTAAGTCTGTCAAACATCAATACAGTAATCTATGATCTACACCAAACAATATACATGTTTTTGATCAGCCTAAGCAAACGTGGATCTTACCGTCAGGCGAGCGACATTCCCAAGAAGTCTAATCCTTATTTGGAAAATTCCACACGTGAGATTGAATTGACCAATCAGTGAAAAGCTATGTCATTGGGATTTCCTTTCAATTACAAACGATTGGAAATATGTTTTGAGTTAAACAAAAAATGTGTTTAAAACTCTCGTCTTTGAGACGTACATAGCACGTGATTTTACATCTGGTGAGGGATTCTGGAAGTGCTCCAAATGTACATTATTATTATTATTATTAAAAATATCTCTGTTTTGAAAAAAAACAATTTTTTTAAATATCTTTGTTGGTGGAAGTAGACCAAAGGTACAAAAGAGTAATAATGGCAACAAATAGCACAGCATAAAAATATAAAGAAGAATAGTTTCGAGCCAATAAAGGCACTTACGGTATGGTACTTTAAAGTAGTTTAACTTTTAGATACTTTCTACATGATGATTTACAAAAGTCCTTTTTTGAAATTGTCCAACACTCGCTCACCTAATAATCTTATTTTATATCTGATATGACTACAGGCGGTTGTGTTGAGTGAGTACTTGGAGAAACACACAGAGCTGATAGCAGACAAGGACATCATCGAGCTTGGAGCTGGTACAGGTCTTGTAGCAATAGTAGCAGCGTACCTAGGTGAGTCTGATATACAGTGTCTTTGTCAGTATAGATATTTCTAAATTTTGTGAAGTGAAATTATTACACACATAGACAATATTTATGTATTAAAAGTATTGATTCAGAAAATAGTCAAGCTAAGGTTATGATACAAGAGAATCAGATACTCAATAGTCAACTTGCTCGAAGCTAGCTACATAAGGAGGTCGTAAATGAATGTTGTTGCCATTGCTAAGGCTACCCTTAGCTAAAGGTGGTCGTAAATGAATGTTATGGCTATTACTAAGGCTATCCCTAGCACTAAAAGATGCTATATTCCCAGAAGCTGCCATTACAAGGAGCTGCATAGCGACACATTTTTCATATGCTTGAAGTAGTCAAACTTCCGTTTCAAGTCGTTACTCGCGCCAATCTGCATCACTGGCTAATTTAAGCCTTGCTGAATTTCCTTAACTATTCTGTGTAGTGTAGTGGCGTACTGCACCTGAACTTCACAGTGTGCTCTGCTACACTTGCACAGAAAAGTTATAGAATTGCAGGCAGGTTTAAATTAGCCAGTGATGGAAACTGGCATGATTTATGACTTGTGAAGGAAGATATTTATTATCCCCCGCCACAAAGTGGAAGGGGGATATAGGTTTGGGCTCCGTGCGTCCGTCCGTCCGCTTTAAAGGGGACACTTTTTCTCAGAAAGGAGATAGGACAACCAAATTTGGTGTGTGGCTTGTGGACATAAATACCTCAATGGAGTTCGAAAATAAGAAACGTGGGATTATTTTTTCCGGAGTTATTGCCCTTGTTCCGTATTTTCGGACTCTGTTCATGGTATCTCCAAAGGGGACAGCTTTTCTCAGAAACTGTTTAAGATAGAGTTTCCAAATTTGGTGTGTGGCTTGTGGACATAAATACCTCGATGGAGTTCGAAAATAAGAAACGTGTGATTATTTTTTCCAGAGTTATTGCCCTTGTTCCGTATTTTTGGACTCTGTTCATGGTATCTCCAAAGGGGACAGCTTTTCTCAGAAACTGTTTAGGATAGAGTTTCCAAATTTGGTGTGTGGCTTGTGGACATAAATACCTTGATGGAGTTCGAAAATAAGAACCGTGTGATTATATTTTCCGGAGTTATTGCCCTTGTTCCGTATGTTTGGACTCGGTTCATGCTATCTCTAAAGGGGACAGCTTTTCTCAGAGACTATTTAAGATAGGATTACCCAATTTAGTGGATGGCTTGAGGGCATAAGTACCTTGATGGAGTTCGAAAATGAGAAGCACACAATTAATCTTTGCGGAGTTATTGCCCTTCTGTGTTCTGTACATTTGGACTCTGTTCAAGGTATCACCAAAGGGGACAGCTTTTCTCAGAAACTATTTAAGATAGGATAACCAAATTTGGTGTGTACTTTAAGGCCATCGATACCTTGATGGAGTTTGAAAAAAAGAAGCATGTGATTATTTTTTCCGGAGTTATTCCCCTTGTTCCGCTTTTTCGACTCTGTTTCAAGTATCCATATTAACATCAAATCACTTGTGTGGCTTGAGGATATCTTTACCTTAATGGAAAGAAAATGAGAAGCGCACAATTATTTCTTCTTGAATTATTGCCCTTGTTCTCATTTCTTGTGTCTGGCGGGGGCTGTTGATGACTATGTCTTCTTGTTTAGGGATAACCCTGTTTATCAACCCCCTTTGCATGTACCATCTGGAAATAAATACCATTTAAATCAGAAGTCAGTCAGACTTGGCAGCTTGCCAGCCGTGTAAGCATATGTAGGTCTCTCTGTGAAAATAATGTTGTTCAATACTAATACTTCTTTAAAACAGCTTTTTTTTTGGAAAGAATCCTGTCAGTGATTCAAACGTGATTCAACCTTGATCTATAGAAACAGGAGTTCTGTCAGTCCTATAAACCATGCCTTGTGTAAGACAATGGAATTTGTGAACATGGTAACCTCTAGTCCGCTAGATGTTTTAAAAACAAATATCCCCCATCTTTGGTTTTTCATTGTTTACATGCTTTGATGTTTGCAAAATAACTGAAAAAGCATTACATGGAAGTTTTCAAAATTATTATGTAAATTCTGAATCAATGTTATTCATGTGTTACTGTATTGATGTTCAGGGGGCCATGTAACGATCACAGAGAGGAAGGAAGCAATGACCAACCTACAACACACAGTGGAATCCAATATGGAGGACATGAGCAGGGTCAAGCTGATGGAACTGGATTGGACGAAACATGACTCGCTTGACCTTCGACCATATGATGTCATTCTTGGTGCTGATATTGTGTACATTGAGGAGACATTCGAGGAGCTTCTTGAGACGATGCTCAAACTGACCGGTGAGGACACCCTGGTGTTATTGTCCTGTAGGATCCGCTACCAGAGAGACACCAACTTCCTGGACCTGCTCAGCAAACACCTCACGGTCTCGCAAATATTTTATGATACCACGCGTGATATTAAAATATACTCAGCTATGAGACCAAAGAATAAATGAAAAGTTCTCCGAATATCATCTTTTGTTTTTCTGGATAAATGAGACCATTATACTCCTGTTCCGGATTTTGTTGGTTACCTTTGTTATATACATGCCTCGGAGGACCCACTATTCAAACCTGAGGAAAACTGAGAGATTCACCTCAGAAAGAGTGGGAACATCTGATGTTTATATTGTATTTGCTTGTAAGTGCTTGGGTGTTTTAAATTCAGCAGACTAGAGTTTGTGTTCAGCTGACCTTTGGAAAACAGTTCAAGTTCAAACATATTGTGTAGCGTCATTGTTAAATAAAATTATGTTTGTAACTGATGTGATACTTACATCAAAATGAACCATTTCTCACTTTATCATGACGAAGTATACAGATAAATGTGTTTCAGACGTGTGGCATTATTTACGCCATACTCTTGAAACGCATTCTCTTTCCACAGAGGTTACTCCCTTCAGATTTCCGATCCTAACCTCTGTTCTTTTTCGCTTGAAATCGAGAGTAGAAGCAATATCCCCTAGCAAAGGAAAGCTGAATGTCATACTGTATCCCTGCTTCTTAACCAATGAAAACTCATCTTTCAGTGGCCATATCGACCGAGTGAAAAATCTAGGCATTTTACTCTTAAGGGTCTTGCTCATTAGCATATGTCCTTCGAATATGTCTGATATAAATAACACAAATGATCTCTTTTTGGTATTTGGTATTTGTCTCTGATTTTGTCTTCTTTATTTATAAGCATGTTTATTATCAATAATTTTCACAAAATGAAATAGCATATTTTGAGGAAAACACATTAAACGAGAAAACCTATTTTCATCTTCTTCTCCAGTTCCAACAGGTCTAGAGAGCTGAAATTTTGTGTGCAGACTCCTTGGCTAATGGGGATTCTAAATTGTAGATTTAGTGACCCTGTGACCTCAAATGGGGTCACAGGGGTCACAACCCCATAAACCTGTTTTCATCTTCTTCTCAAGTTCCAAAAGGTCTAGAGAGCTGAAAAGTTGTGCGCAGACTCCTTGGCTAACAGGGATTCTAAATTGTAGATTTGGTGACCCCGTGACTTCAAATGGGGTCACTGGGGTCACAACCCCAAAATGCTTTTTTCATCTTCTTCTCAAGTTCCAAAAGGTCTAGAGAGCTAAAAAGTTGTGTGCAGACTCCTTGGGTAATGGCGATTCTAAATTGTAGATTTCATGACCCTGTGACCTCAAATGGGGTCGATCTTAATCGGTCGTGGTACGGTCATGGTCATGGTGGGGTCTCGGTGCGGTCCTGGTCCTTTGACAGACAATCTAAATAAATTTAGATCAACAGGTATATTAGATATCCATGATAAAGGACAGTCGATCTAAATTTATTTAGATTGGTTGACAGAGGCATCACCATTGATTACTCATTTGTTGCGAGAATACTCATTATTGGTCACATTAAACCAGTTATCAAGAAACGCAGTACTTAGGTTTTAGAATGCTCGCTACTGATTGCACTATTTTGTCGCCAGTGAAAATATAGTGCGAACGCACTGCGAGTTGACACGATCGAGTTGCGAGTTCATGCGACTGACATACAACCCAACTTCCCAATGCAAGGCATAACTCTTGCCAGTCTCCATTGCTGGCTGATTTAGGCCTTGCAGTATTTCCTTAAGAAATCTGTGTTTAGAAATCCAGGCCTCGACACAAGAAAGCGAGGGAAATACCGCAAGGGTTAAATCAGCCAGTAATGCAGACTGGCAAGAGTTATGCCTTGCGTTTGGAAGTTGCATACGACCGTACCAAGACCCCATTGACTGCAATACGAGCGCATTACGAGCGAATTTGCGAGCAAGATATCAGTCGCATCGATCGCAGCAGAAGTTGTGCGATTTTTGGAAAAAGACAACCGAAATCGCAATCTCTTTTTATTTTATTTTTATAACGGAAATTGGTCGGTGAATAAGTGTGTAAAAGGTGGAAGTATTTGAGATTTGATAATCGTCACCTTTCTCGTAGACTGAGCATTCTTGTAGACCAAGAAAATAACAATTTTCTAGCTTTTTCAAATTGTTTTTCAAAATTTGTGTGAATCAAATTTCGCAGATAGAGGTTGAAAATGATGCCAAGTATTTAAAGGGCTCTTTTGACCAGCGTATTGGAATGTGGACAGATATTATCAATTATACTATTCTTTTTAGATACTATCCAGATACTAATGCTTTAATTTATTATAATTCATAATTTATATTTAGTCCATAGCACATAGCAAATTCTTCAAAATTTTATATAAGTTCCCATAAACTATAGTTTCCGAGCCTTTAAGATTAAAATTTGTGTCGTCTTTATATTGGAAAATACAATATTCAACTCCTTTTATATTTAACCCTTTTATTTTTCTTTATACAAGTGGAATGTAACTCGGCACAAATAATAAAGAGATATGGTGACACTGGATCACCTTGTCTACAACCTCTTCCAAGATTAAAGTAGTGAGAGATATTACCCGCATTTATTTCTGTACTTGCGCTGTCATGTTACTCCATATCCGGAAAGATTCGCCAAAATTAAATGTTTCTTGTGCTTTGTCAATAAAATTCCATTCAATTGTAATCCGATTGTGATCTTTTGGTCATACATGATTTTCTCGTCACAAGGGATAGAATTGTCACATATCAGAGGCCTATAAATGACCAATCAAACGAAATCGCAAGGTTAAAGTTCTCCCACAGTGTGAAATTTAAAATTCCAGGAATAATCATCAAAGCAGGCCGAAATTTGTATATCAACATCACTTTTGTATACTGAACACCAAAAGGAACACCAAAATATTCAAGTTATTTAATATATGGCTGCTATTGTTCTAATGTAATTGTTTTTGCTAATGAATTATGTTGTATCCAAAATTATTATTGTGCTTATACGAGCTTACATAATGTTTCTATGCCTTCTTGATTCGCATTTCCTTTGGTGGTCAGAATAAGTCTGTAACATACTCCAAGTATCAGAAAGGTTTATCAACAATTGTGGATGAAGTTGATGTCGCCAGACAAGTACTCTTCTCCCGAACGGACAGACTGAGAGTCGCTTAAACATCAACATCTGTCGCCTTACCAGTGGATTTAAACATCAAGGTTTTATTTACTCCTTATAAGATTGCAAAAATTTTCGCATACATATTCCGCGGATTAGTATTACCAAAGGAATATTTACGTTTGTCAAGTGTGCAATTCAGATGGAGTTTTCTTGCTTCTATTATATCAATGATGGCATAAAGCACATATGAATCATGAACTTTTACCGAATGGGTATGCGTTTGGAATTTCCCAAGTTTATAACACTTTTCATCCAAGTTGTTACTGATGATGAGCATTTGGATTCTGTAATGACCCTTTGCTTCTTCTAAAATTGCAAATATGGAGACTTGAGGATTCCGTTGAACAGAGAGCTCGTACAGCTTGGCTGTTGGAGCGAATTCGTGAAGTGTGCGGGCTCTCTTTAGGGAAACATCTGAAGACATCAATAAGGTATTGGTCGCATTTCTTTGAAGCCAGAATACATTGTGTCCATCACTTGCCAAGTCAATAATGCAACGCTTTGTTGTGGCATACCATGCCTTTGGACGTGTGCCTTTATTTCTTAATGTTGTTGTTATCCTGTAAATAACTTTAGAAAACTGACTGTTGTCAACAAAAAACAAATAATCTTCACAGATCACCATAGCCCTAATATCCCTGAGCACAGAGGGAATAGATCCTTGATCTGGATTGTCAGACCCAGGTGCAATGATATGATATTTGATCTTATAAGATTCACTCCAATATAATATCTTTGTGTGTTTGTCATAAACTAAGGCCTTCACTCTAGAAGTAGTAGTAATACCTTGTTCCATATAGCGATTAGAGGGAATACCTCCATTTGAAAAGGGAAAAATTCCAATTGAAAAATTCTGAATACTCCGGTAAATGTCAACAAAAACAAACTGTATGTCCGATCGTCCCTTGGACAGTGTTTGGTCAGTGGTGATCAGTACTTTGATGTATTCCTGCATTGGCGTCTCGTTGACCCTCTGTTTTGGATCCTCTGTGTACAAGTTTCCAGATTTCAAGTCAGACAGAGAACAGCCGCTTGTTTCCAAACACTTGGTCGCACAATGAATGGCTGATCTACACATAACAGTTTTCAAATATTGAAGATTCGGAATGTTGTGAATGGTTGGAACATTGTTATATTTGAAGAACTGGATTCTTTCTGTGGCAATACACACATTCAAGAGGGACCAACAAAGAAGATAATTACAGCTCGTGGTCAAGGTCATCGTTGGTCACTCCAAGCGTAATGTCCAGAACCTCTATGTATCTGAAATTCTTTATAAGAAGGACTTTCCTTCAAAACAAGCAAAACTTATAACTCACGGCAAAGTTCAGGTTCGCTTTGGATAGACTTAATGTTCCGATCCGTTACGATCTATTACTCATGGGATTTTTTAAAAAGATGGTCTTGCTCCCAAACAGTTCAGTCAAGAAACTTGCAATTCACGATCAAGTTCTGGGACGGCACAGGTTCGCTTTGGATAGATTCAATGTTCAGATCCCATATACGATATCGCACCAGGGTTTATAAAAAAGGACAGTCTCTGAATTCCACCAAAGAAAGATCTGACAGCTCGCGGTTTGTTCTGGGACAGGTTTGTGTTAGTTAAGCTTCCTGATCCTCGTTGTCGACTGATCCTATCTGAACGCGTAGTGATACACGTAATGTTCCGATCCCATATACTATATCATACCTAGGGTTTTAAAAAATCTGACAGCTCATGGTTTGTTCTGAAACAGGTTTGTATTAATTACCCGTTGAATGATTCAGTGTTTCGATCCGGTAGTTACATCGTACCAGGTTTAAAAATTGATAGTCTCGCTCTGAATCTGATCAAAGAAAGTTTTGGAACAGGATTTGATTGGTTAAGCCTCCTGACCGGTGTAATCGACTCTGATCCTATCTATGTGAGTACTGATACAAGTTTTGCCTTGGACTATTTCAAGCTTTTTTCTTTGCTTATCAATTTCATATACTTTTCTATGGAAACATTTTAAAACTCCTCTTGTGAAATATGGAAATGACAGTGATTTCCTACTGATACTGCAGCGATCTCAATAAAACAACATTTTATATATCCGCTTCTATGGAAACATACATAACCATGCATACGAAACCATGTACTGACAATAAAGATGTTCATAAAGTTAAACGACAACCAATTAGATAAACAGTAAAAACTTAACTTTATAAAGGAATGCTTATTCAATTCTGGAATGAGTTATGCTATATACCGTTGGTGCATTAACAAACATTTCTATCTTATTGTTTTGTGCTTAAATTATAATTACTTATGTTTCAATTATCGGAAATATAATAAATAAACATTTGAAATCATTTTGTGAAAGGTGAAACATGTCGTTCAGGAAAAGTGATTGCTTCACAGGGATATTTTGAAAATATTGAGAGACATGTTTACATAGAGTGAATGAAGACAATTAAAACATACTGAAGAATATGTCCAGTGATGTCAATCTATATTCATTATTGAAGTATCCATATCAAATATTTTCGCAAAATTTCTTACATCTTATGCAAATCCTAAAACTGTATACCTATCATAGAGCGTTTCATGAATTCGCTTAAATTCTTGCTTGAATTAATATTCTATAAAAATAATCGGATATGGTACAGGTACACTCAATGGCTAAACACTGCAACAACCCACATACAGAAAGAAAACACTTTCAGTGTAAATTTCAGATTTCGTATGTTAAACGTGTGGGACCCTGGGCTCCGTTCTATAACAGCGAGCGCTTATAATCGCTTATTGATTGCTCAATGTAGTGCTCAAGTAGCGCTCATTCTCTCCAGAACGACACAGTGCAAAACCTTAAAGTTCGCTCGCTTTGCTACGTAGCGCTACTTTGAGCAATCGCGTTCAAGAGAAGTTTAAAAGTAATCGCTAATTGAGCGATTACTTTGAAACCTCTCTTGAACACGGCCCTTGGTAAAGAGACGGCTTTCCTTGTCAGCAAAACGGTGTCAATATCCACCAGACTGCACAGGCCTGAGTTTAACGTGATGCACGTGCAACACGGTGAAATGTACAAGCCATTTCAATAGACCGCATGGCCAGAGGTCGATATCGCCGGTTTACATAATACAGCAAACTTTCATATTGCTTTACATTTGGACTCCAGTGGACAGTTAACGTACACAAACTTATGACAATTTTTATCAAAGAAAATCAAAGAAAACTATTCATTTAGTAATGATAAAATCTCATGTCATATCATCTGGTTTCCGTGGTGTATTTTGATTAAGGGTACATCCATTGGCACTGTGTCGTTGGGATGACATGTGCCAAACGTTATGAAGGGTACGTGTTATTCTATCGAGAAGTACTGACTGTTACCGAAAATTACCATTTTGTTGTTATTCTAACTAATGTGCATGTACATTTGACTTGTACTTTCGGTTTCTGCACATGTATAATTATCTTTCTTGTTTTAATTGGAAACTAGTAAGTGTGAGTAATTTGGCGATAGGAGATGAATATTCAAGTCGAGTGAACTGATTTGAACTGAAATCATCACGTATCGTTTGTAGACACGCATCAAAGACAAATAAAATGTTATAAAACTCAATAGATGCATCTTTAAACATATTTATTCAAGAGAAAGGATTTGGTAAAAGTTATCCAACTTATTGAAACCCTTTCCTATGTAGATGCTGACGTAATATTCAAACGTACCTTTTCCCGTGGTGTACGTAATGCCGATGATCGGTGATCGAAAAAAAGTCACAGGAAAAAGAGTCCAGTAAAAAAGTCACAAATGTGCTTAGGAAAAGTCCGTTACTTTATTTCCTGTTACTTTTTTTTCCGAGCACCAACAAGTATACTTTACTTTGGTAATTTATCCTAATAATCATCTTCAATGACAATATCACGAAACACACATACCGAGTGGTCATATATTAACTTATTCATAAAAAATACATTACAAAGACAACTTACTAAAAACATCAAATATTTACTCACTCAGCACTAACATAATACTAATATAATACAAGAAAAAAGTAAGCATGACTCACATACCCCCACCTACTGCTATCTGTCCATTGAGAATTATAGATGTGAAGTGTACTATGTATAAAAATCAGCTTCAAGCATCATAATATTGCCCAAAATAATTTTAGGAACTGACTGTTATTACAAAATTTCATTCACTCAGATGTAATATTTTTCAGGTAACTTAATTTTTCCCATTAGAGCATCACACCGGTAATGTGTACCAAGTTCAATTACAGATTCAAGGGCTTCACTGTACGTGAATTCGATGGAGAGTATCATCTGGACTACCTACATGTTAAATTTCATTCACCTTTATGTAATAGTTGCCGGGGAAACTTGTCCCAATTGGAGCATCACAGCTCTTTTGATACTAAATTTAAGTTCAATTTCGGATTCAAGGGTCATAACTCCGTACAAAATAATATTTCGGAAATGGATTTTAAACTCGACGAAGAGTATCATCTGGACTACCTACATGTAAAATTTCATTCACCTAGATGTAACAGTTGCCGAGAAAACTTGTCCCCATTGTAGCATCACAGTTCTTTTGGTACTAAGTTAAATTTCGGATTCAAGGGCCATAACTCCGTAAAAAATTTATTTCGGAACTGGTTTTCGAACTCGATAAAGAGTATGGTCAAGAGTACTCACAACCAAAATTCCATTCACCTGGGTTGAACAGTATCCGAGAAACCTGTCCCCATTGAATACAATAAAACTAAGTCCAAAATGTGACGTTTCCATTGAAACAACAACAAATTTAAATCTCAGAAAATTGATAATTGTCTGTGCGCAATCGGAAGAACATGGTTAACAACTGTACAAAGTTTGGTTGATGTACCTTTGACGGTTTTTGAGAAAATTTACCGGACGGACCGCTATATACCCCGCTTACTTCGTAGTGTGGGTATAATTATTAGTGACCTTTTTCTTACATTCCGATGATCAACAACATAAAATACCCACACAACCCATTGAATAACAGGATTTCGTATTGGCAGTAGGACGGCATTTAACGTACAACATTTTAACCATTTCCACAGTTAAAATGTCACGCTGCTTTCAGCTGTAAGCAAGTGTGTATATGTTGTAATGTGCGCGACAAAACATCGCACGAAAGATTTAGCAGTTAAAATAGTGTTGGGAGCTACATATACTCGTCTTTTGTGTTTCCAAAGGCAGAGCTAATTTGCATAACATATATTTTTGTTGTTCATAAATTCTATAGCAATGTATTTAGTTACATTTTTGTCATTCATAAATTATATATGTATGTAGAGATTTATGATGGAGTGAACATTTATTTTAGATAGTCGATGTTCATTTATTGGCAGTTTACAATAGTATTGTTCAATGATGCTTAACATTTAACTGTAAGAATTAGAAGACGAGTCTTTATCGTCGAATAACATACCAGGGAGCATAAACCACGAAGGTCGCTTTGACCGCCTGTGTTTAATTGCCATGAGTATCTTATACTTTAGATTTAAGTGACATATGATACTTTAAAATGACACAGTTTGTTTTAAATGCCCTTATTTTACAAGGACCAAATGCCCTCTTGTTTCGATTTCTGTGTTGAATTTGACGGAATTTGGTACCCTTTGAATTTGCTACCAAATTCTGTATAAGCAGCTGCTCAAAGATAAACAATGCATTTGATAGCAGTTGCAATTGTTTATTCACATTAAAAAACTTTAATCAAGATTTTAGTTTTAGCTCACCAGGCCTAAAATGCCAAATGGGCTTATCGCATGGCATAGGTAGTCGTCAGGCGTACGTTTGTCTGGTGTCTGGCGTCGTCTTTCGGGCGTCGTCCGACGATTTACATTTTCAATTTCTCTCCAAGATCCGCTGCATCCCCGGAGCTTAACACTTGTCGAGGGAAACCTTGCGTTTAGGGGATCAAAGTTTGACTTGTATATCAAAATGTGTGTTTAAAGAAGTTAAAGAAAAATTACCTCTACATCTAATTTTTCCATGAGAGCAAAATAACAATGACATTTAATATTTTATCATGAAACATCAGGGCCGTGTTCAAGAGAGGTTTCAAAGTAATCGCTCAATTAGCGATTACTTTTAAACCTCTCTTGAACGCCATTGCTCAATGTAGCGTTACGTAGTAAAGCGAGCGAACTTTGAGGTTTTGCACCGTTTTAAAGTGTATAAAGTTCATTTAAAGTTAAAATCATAAACTGACGGGCAAAAGAAAGTATAACACTCACTTGTTGTCGCTTAATTCAATAGTTTAAAGAAATGAGATGCATTTGATTATGGCACGATACAATAACACCTTTCGGCAGTAGTTTGAATGACTTAATTGGTGACTGTTTTATTTTTTAACTAACATATCATTATTTAAAGTAGACGGGGGTAAGAAATGAAATTTACACCAACATTACCCCTACCATGTTCAACATGTTGTAAATGTGTGCAGGACAAAGCACATTTATTGATTTTCACACAGCGTATGTGTTATATGTCGATGTACAGTTGTGTTTTATCAAAATTAATTTGGGGGAATTTCAAATTTTAAATTTTAAATTTTAATAATTATTTTTTTTTCAAACGCGTAGAGGTATTCCTTGACTGATTTAAGGTTTTGGACTTATTTCACAAACTAGTCCGTTTTTAATACGACGTCGAAAACTCGAGATATTTGACTTTGAAAATTTTACATATTATAAATACAATTGAGCGATATACTTTCTTTTGCCCGTCAATGTAGAAATCTTTATTCTACCTTTTAATTTTTTTTTATCTTTCCGGTAGTTTGCATACACAATGTAAATACTGCCCAGGAGAGTATTAAAACACTTCATTACCAATATCGTTGCAGCTTGCCGTCGCAAGAGAACTGTGCTATTTTTAAGCTTTAAAATGAGTGATAAAGAAAGTATTATTGAAAGTAGCTAATATTTATCATTTCATTATTATTCCTCCTCCTCAACAAGATATCGCGTAAGATCAATTAAGCATCATGGATATTGTCCCATATCAAATCAAAATTAAACCGTTACGAAATAGAGTAACATATCAAAATAAATCTTTTGTACCATCTTTATATGTGCGAGGGTAATTCTGCACAGAATTCACCAAACTTCCTGAATTATTGTAACATTTAAAAGTTCTGAAGAATGAAGATTGTCTCCTGTGTAATGATTATTGAGGACAATAAATTGAGACAAAGGTATCACAAATATACAATTAAACATTATAAGGTAAAGAAGTGAAGATTAAAATCTACGCTTTTGTTCAGCTCATTAGGCCTGTAAAGGCCAGAGGCGTGTTCAGGGCCGCGAGTACTCGCTTGGCGTGTACGCGCGTACCCGCGAACGGCTCCTGAACGGAAACCTGAGGTCGCGAGTACTTCCCAAGATAATTTCAGAATATCATCACCATTTTGGAAAATATAGGTGCCTTGCACATAGCAATTGACCAAATTTCAATTGAGGGGATAATCAAAGAAAGAAAAATGAGGTTATCAAATTTTGTGACACCCGACTCCATTTTGGATCGTAAATACTCGCTTGGCGAGACTGCTCCAAAGTGATCACGCGTGTATTCGCGAGTATGGGCGAAATCGTTGTGGTTCAGGAGCGGGTATATATGTACTCGCGAATACTCGCGGTCCTGAACACGCCTAGGCTTATGGCATGGTCCTTAGTCCTTCGTCCGTCGTCGACATGTTCGACTTCTTCTCCGTCTGGCGTTGTCCGTAAACTTTTAGACATGTTCGACTTCTTCTCCGTCTGGCGTCGTCCGTAAACTTTCGACATTTTCGACTTCTACACTGCTGTCCAAAAGAAAGATGACAACGTCTTCAAAATCACCCTGAAGAAAAACTAAGACATACAGGATAAAAAGAACAGTTTATTTCGCAAGAAAAATCAGTTTCCCTCAAACGTAGTTTATTTCATAACAATACAGCGAAACACATATGATACCATAATGCGGCAAAGTCACATGGGGTCAACAATCGTAGTGTTTTCAAAAATTGGTACAACAGAACAATCGCAATTTATCTTTCACAGACATGATGGTGGTTCCTCCGCTTAGATTTAATATCTGGTATGTCCTCCTTGGGCGTCAACGCATGCCTCGGCACGACGACGCATCGACGTTGTCAAGCGTCGAATGACGTTAGGGGGGATGTTTTGCCATTCTTGAAGGAGACACTGTTGCAGTTCCTGAAGGTTAACTGGTGCTACGTGGCGTTGTCTGATTTGTCTCCCCAGCTGGTCCCATAAATGTTCGATTGGATTCATATCCGGTGAACAGGCTGGCCATGGTAGAGTCTGAATGATGTTGTTGATCAGGAAATTTCGTGTGACTGCTGCTGTGTGTGGTCTTGCATTATCATGCTGGAAAATGGTACCACGTTGCTGCTGCTGTAGGAATGGTACCGCAACAGGTCTTAACACTGTGTCGATGTACCTCTGTGCATTCAGATTTCCTTGAATAACCACCAGCCTCGTTTTCGTGTCACCACAAATGCCTCCCCATACCATCAGACTGCCACCGCCAAACTGCTGATATTCTTGGGTGCAATTTGGTCTTAATCGCTCCCCTTCACGCCTGTACACACGTGCTCTGCCATCAGGATGCATCAAGGAAAACCTGCTTTCATCCGAAAACATAACCCGTTGCCAGTTCCGTACCTGCCACCGTCGAACACGTCGTGCCCACGTCAGTCTGTTACGTCGATGATGCGGCTTCAACACAATTCCTCGGTAGGGTCTATAGGCTCGGATACCGTGGGCCCGTAGACGTCTGTACACTGTCTGTCTGCTTATGCGGTGTCCCAGTGCCGTTGCTGCCGTAGATGACGCTGTGACGAAGCGGTTCCGAAGATGGATAATGCGGATACGTCTGTCTTCGATTGGCGTGGTCACTCGGGGTCTTCCGCTGCGAGGTCTGTCAGCAATCGTACCTGTTTGCCTGAAACGTTCCATTAGTTTGTAGACAGTAAATCGGCTGCAATTAAAGGTCGCAGCAATAGAAGCGATACTTGCTCCTTGTTGCGCCATTCCAATTGCTCGTTCTCTCTGCACGGTAGATAATCTCGGCATTCTTTTGTGTGTTTTGTACTACTGTATTCTGAACGTGTCTCATCAGTTACTTTATATGCTTTATTGCACGTGCATTTCGTGGTTCTCGGCTAAAAAGCGTGTTTTTCATTTTTACCGTTTTTGCCAAATTTGTATTGATCAAAGTGCGTTTTGTCGATTGTTTTAGTATCTTGGATGATATTAATATGTAATTGTGTTCATGTTTCATGTATAAAATACCCTGTTTTCAATAAAACATATTTTTCTGATTGTCAACTTTCTTTTGGACATCAGTATATTTCAGGATGGACCTTGCACCTAGGGGATCAATGTTTGTTCACTTCGAACTTCCACCACTTTTAATTTGATGACTGGGCAATGCCTTATTATTTGATATCTTAATATTTTCCTTAGAGATGAAAAAAACAATTCCTGATGATCTTCAGAGCCAATGGCTCTATTTTCTTTTCTTAGGTTGGTGCCTTAAACCATTATATCAAGCAAAATAATCTGTCATTTCGAATAATCTTTTCTGAATTGCTAGGTGTTTATTTTTTATGACACTCAGTATACTGTATTTCCTCCGATAGACGCCGGGTCTCGAAAAGACGCCGGGGGAACGACTGTTTGAAATAAATACAGTCGAACTTGTCTATAAAGGCCACCCAGGGGACCGACCAAAAGTGGCCTTTATATAGCAGGTGGCCGCTCTATAGAGGTGGCCGCTATTACAAGTTCGACTGTAGACGTCGGGGTTAAAATAGACACCGAATGATAAAGAACATTTGAACAAATATATAATGTAGGGCTATTTAGTTTCACTTTCCCGTTCAATGTCAAAAACCAAATCAATATTCAAGAAATTGCGCCATGATTGCACTTCTGTATATGTATAAGTTTGTTATTTGGATGATTTTTACTGCCAAAAAAGACGCCGGTCTCGAATAGAAGCCGGGCTGAAGGAGGTCTGAAAATACAGCTGCGTACCGTATGTACCGTATCAATGTATTTGTGTTGAATTTGTTCTCATTTAGTCAATATGACAACTTTTATTTGAAATTTAATGAAATTTGAATTTTCAAAATTTGACCCCTTCTGTCTATTTTGTTATGCAAAATTTCATAAACATGCACCCCTACCGGGAAGATCATAAGATACGTGTGAGAATGATTGTTTTCTACATTGATATATGATGATTCACTGTCATTGTTTGTTTTATAATTTCATTAATTTTACTATGAATGTCAATTTACATGATATTTGCATTAAGATACACATGCATGTGAACAAACTTTCGGTACGCAGCTGTATGGACGCCGGGGTGTCTCTTGGAAGAAATACGGTAGGTGTTTAGACCTATATACCGTTCTGCTTCAATATATACTACCTTCCCTTAAGTCTTATCATTTACATATATTTAATAACACACTTCAGAAAGGAGTCCAGTACGCATAGTTCGTGATAGTATACAAGAAAGATAAGCCATTTGACACATGTTTTTTCCCAGTTGACCTATTCGTTGTGATTTATTTGACCACAGCAAAGGTGATTATGTGGACGCTCATAGCAGCAGTGATTGCAGCATGCACTACACGTGCATTACACGCTGCAATGTGTGATTTTAAGGTATATAATGAGAATCTGAGCTAAACTCAATTCTTATCTGACTTATTTTTCGAATTTACAAAACTGGGATTACTACACATATGTTGTGATGGAGTAAAACTTGAATGCGTGCTGTTGTAAATAGAGGTATATTACAACTAGTTTTAAATCAATATACAGTGTATTTATTTTGTTTCTTGAATATGTATAATAGAAATATTCTCATTATAGGTAGCTGAGTCAAATTGAGTCTGTATCGTATGAGATCCATATGTTGGGCAAAATTAGAATCAATACACGTACGTTATAATACTTTTTCACGTGGATTTACAAGATCAAAATATTGAAACATTATATTTTGTTATATAAGCCTTCATCCGAAATTGTTCAGAAATATTGTCAGCATTTTAATTTTAAGTTTTTAAAAAAAAACCCAAAAACTACGCCATAACGTGAAGCCAAGGATCGTGATACCACAGTGGCTGCATCGACACAATGAAAATTGTGAAAAATATGGAATCACCGAAACTCAGCATACTTATTATAAAATAATGACATATGTTAGGAAAAACAAATACAATTTCCTTTAACAAAAAAAAAATAATTTTAATTTTATCAAATTTATGCTCGTTTAAATTTTTCACAACTATCTGCTGTAAACGCTTTTTTTAGCCATCTCCAAATGCCACAATCAACGCAATCCCAGTGGACACGGGCGCCCCACGGTTTATCAAGGCGTCCAAAGGGGGAAAACTCTTCTCAGTGGGGCATGGTGAAGATACCTTCTATATTCTTCACTTATATGGTAAGTCATTTGAAATGTGCATTCTTTTTCTAGATACCATATTAAAGTCCAAGATTTGTAGAAAATCGTTAATGAAAACTAGCATTTAACACATCTAGAGAAATTTACATTCTGGTTGGAATGCTCCAAAGGCGGAATTTAGCGCAACACAGGTAAATTACCAGTTCATTGGATGTAATCACGTATTTATTAATATAGGATCCCCGTATGATATGGGTTTCGCTCATGGAACACTTCTTCGGAAGGAAGCCGGAGACATGATTGACAGAGTGTGGAAGTTTATGGAGGACGACATCGTAAGTCATCGATTTGTTTTATAGATTTGTTAGACTTGAAAGCTTTTGTTATTACACCGTCTTGTGCATCTTCCCCCAAGGTATAACTCGCGCCAGTCTCTGTGGAGCACTATTATTGAAGCCTTGCAGCATTTTGTCCCCTTTTCTATGCCAGCAAGTGACTGCAAGTGCCGAGCACGTTGCTGCACTGGCACAGAAAAAGCTGACGATATGCAGCAAGTTATTTCTTGCGGGGTTGATCCATGTGTTATCTGCGATATAGAAACATATTGTTTTGATTTGAATTATATCCTGGTAAACTACCGGGCAGAAGAAAGTACTCACCTCAGTTGATTTCGATTAATTCAATATTGAAAAGAAATCAAATGCATTTGACTATGGCACTATACAACAACACTTATCAATACTAGTTTGAATGAATTAACTGGTGACTGTGGTTAAAGTTTAGTTAAATATCTTTGTTTAATGAAGACAGGGTACCATGTTTAAAATGTTGTAAATAAAAGTTTTTTTGCATTTATCTAAAATTAAATTATTGTTTTAAACATGTAGAAGTATTCTTTGACAGCTGACTAAACACCTGTACGTTTCAGTTTCATGACAAATATTTGCAATTGAAAATCATACATATTATAAAATTGATAGAAGTGAGTACTTTCTTTTGCCCGGTATTTTATAAGGAGCTATGCACAGGACCACATTTCCATAAAGCTGAATTATATCTATTTTGCTCATCACATTAATTTGTAAAAATGTCATTAAAAATTCCCTATCACGTGTGGACTAAAGGAATCATCACTCAATTTTATTGCTATGTGATAAGGATCTGAAAGTCCTTTGTCTACGTTGATTCATATACTATGAAAAACGAGTAAGTATAATATCCCGTTTTCTCCTATCCTTTAATTCATTACTTTAACATGACTTGACACAACTTCCCAATGCAAGGCATAACTCTTGTCAGTCTCCACCACTCGCTGATTTAAGCCTTGCAGTATTTTCTTCAGGTTTCCGTGCGAGGAATTCTGGGCGTAGGTGTAGCGATCCACTATCTTAGCACCGAAAAGCTAGGGAAATACTGTAAGATTTAAATCAGTCGGTAATGGAGACTGACAAGAGTTAGGCTTTGCATGACATGGTATGTTCAAGTAATTTCAATGTTCTTAGGTAGGCCCTGCGAAGAAGAAATTGAAGTATATGGACTGGTTTCTTGACGATGTAGCCAATTTTGGGTAATCAAATGTTTAGTTACTTAAAAAAAATGGAATTAAAGTTTAAAATGGACATGTTTAAAGATTATTCATAATTATGATGAGTGTTAAATATTTGTGTTTTCTTTACTAGCCATTTTGTTATATTTGCATATTGTATCAATGTTGTTGTTATTTTTAAATATCTTTGTTCAAGGACGTTTTAGAGATTGCATCTTTGTTGGATAAAAGCTAGAACCTGAAATGGAACTTGCACAGTCAATGGAGTTCTCTGTATTTGCAAAATTCATAAAACTGTAACGAAACCGATCATTTTATATCTTTGAAATAATCCAAATCTAGTAAAATTTAACAAAGTTCTTAAAGGCGATGTAGCACGTTTATCTTTCAGAAATAAAGTGACCTCACGAAAAGTAAACAAGCGTTACCAATGGCTAAATACTATTTCTGAATTGATAAGAAGATTATTAATCAAGCAATAAAAAGCGCACCAAAACGAATGTACATTTTTCGGTTAAGCCATGCGAGTTCATTTCCCTTTGAGCAGCCATTTTAATGTGTTCACATTAAAATAGCCGCTCGAAGGTAGATCAAGTGATCTGACCGCCGTAGCCATACCTAAACACTCCAAGCAGACTTTTGCATATTGATCCATGATAGAATGGTCAATTATCTTCCTGTCTGCATCTTCAAAGACATCTACATCATGGGATCTACAAATCTACCTCTTAAACTGAAGAGTTCCTTACCACTACCGCTTAATACGTCGCACCGTTTTATTTCATTACGGACAACCGTTTTCTATGATACGGTCGTGTAATAAGATGATTTACCCTCTAACATAACAATATATTGTATAAACTAAGTATACTTGTATAAAATAATCTGCAAAAAAACGTGCTACAGCGCCTTTAAAAGTGACTTGAATAGTTCGACGTTTGATGGATAGGATAAACATCTCCTTATGTTTGCACACAACGTTGAGAGACAGTTCTCATGCGTGATGAACAGCCGGAGATCAAACAGTCATGGAACTTGTAAAATAATACAGGAGACGCACAAATGTGGTTTATTATCAAAATTTATAAATTCCACACAATTTCAATTGTATTTCAATCCACAGGAGTCGCTCTTTTGAATAATTATTTCATTTCAGCCTAGATGCAGCGCTTGGGTTGGAAGCTTTGGCAACACAGAAGTACACCTTGACCTCTTTCTTCGACGAGCTCCGAGGTTTGGCAGACGCGACTGGGCAGGACTATAAGGTAAGAATTTGTTATGACAAGCACGACCGCATTCTAGTTCATTTGTGTTATTTACATCAGACATTCGAAGGACACATACTAATTTGCAAGACCATTTGGAATCAGTGCTAAGATCTTTGAAGTCACTCGGTCGACATATGACAGATGAGTTTTCATTGGGACAGGGGTACAGTATTAGGTTCCCCTTTTCCCCGTTAAGAAATTTTGCTGCAGCCGTCAAATCCAGCCCTAATAGAACAGAGGTTAGGATCTGAAATCTGAAGGGTGTAACCTCAGTGTAAAGAGAATGGTACGACCTAGATATACGCTATAAAAAATAATATTAATGTGTTCAAAGGACAATTCCCACATGCCATTCGTGCGATTACGCTATTGTTGCATCTATGTCCCTCCAATTCACTCATGTAATTATTGTCACGTAACCTATGGTATAAGTAGTCCATGTTTCTCGGTTCTGCATAAATCCCTAGCGGTAAAAGTTTGCAAACCGAAAACCATCCGTACTTATATGAAGTCTAAACTCTTCTTCCATCTCCTTGTAAGAAATACGAGCGCATCGCATAGGTGAAGAAACTCTAGGCTCGACGGTTACGAGATAATGCCGAATAGTTCTTCGTCGCTGATTGCACAACTAACTTTAATTGCAACCAATCGGGATTATCAATTGGTAGGCAAGCTCGTCTTCCATTTGTAACATAGATTATGTGGAAAGAAATGCCATAGTAACTTATGTTTGGAGATCTAGAGAATGTATTTTTGCATAATTAAAATTAATAGATTCTTGTCAAAACTTATTGTTTGCAACGATATTATGGTACATCCAGATCTATTTGTAAATACAGTGTGACTGGTTTAGAGAAACTACGAGCGTTAACTTTTCGGTTACCCTTATTCTCTTCCCACAGAGGTTACTCCCTTCAGATTTCCGATCCTAAATTTGAAGGGGGTAATCTCTGTGGGAAGAGAATGGGTTACCCTGTGTTTCTAAGACAACAATATCACTGTTGAATAGATAGGTTTGTACTTTTACATTACATTATTTACAGTAATCATGATTTTATAACATATTGATCCCATTTTCTTTTAAAGTTATACAAAATTAAATAAATAAATTCAATTTGATGTATTAAAAATAAACAGTAATCAAAGGAGTTCACCCCTCCAAAGCAAAAATCCTGGATTAATGTAGGACACCGTGTATCTAGTATATTGTGTTGTATTATACTGGTATGTGCTATACTCAGAATTATAATGAATCCTTGCTTGTTTCGCAGTTCGCGATGATTCTTGTCTGTGTTGTCATTGGAACTGAAGCATTTTTATATTTCAGAAAATCCTCTACATCCATCTTATTGGGGAGTTAACGTAAGTACCATTTCATGACATAATCATTTCAACCACAGGTGATGTTGAGGGACAGAGATGAACGACCAGTTTTCCCTATGTGCGAACGAAGTGTGCATCTTTCGCACATAGGGAAAACTGGTCGTTCATCTCTGTTGCGCAACATATTTGCGCTAAACTCCACCTGTGTTTCAACATTCTGGCATAAACTGTTTTGACCCTTCATAATATATGAGTAACAATCTCTGATAAATATGACAGCCCATCTCACAGAATGATATTGAAAAGTGTTTTAAATTCGCTGAGGTATACTTTACTGCACTTGTATTAAAAGTCGCTGTTCCATTTATGCTGCAAACAAAATACAGGGTCAGGAAAACCTCCCCTAAACATTTACTCCAAAAGCCTTTCCTGTTACGAAACAATTTATCATCTGTACAATGCTTAATATGTCCAAAGGCTGTTTCAGTACTAACATTGGTTAGAACAATGTGACCATGGATTGTGTTCACGAATGGATTCAGTACACTTTGGGACAATGTCGATAAGACTAAGGGCACAGATTGTCCACACTATTTTAGCATTATACATCCAATGGTTGTATGATAAAGTTTTGACTTCAAGGGGAGATAACTCGCGAAAGAAGTCGAAAATCCAAAATCGGGATTCGCAATGCACCAATTCAGGTTACAGACTATCATCACTGAAAATTTCATGAAAATCGGTCGGGCGGTTAAGCGGGAATCCTCCGGACAAAAAAGGTCAAATAATAATTTTTAAAAAAAACAAAAAAAACACGATAAGAACAATAGGTCTTCCAGACGTAGTCTTGAAGACCTAATAAAATTTATGCAAGGCCTCAATAGGCCGAAGAGACACGGCGTTAATAGTAAAATATAAACGAATACTCAGATAAAAACATTTTTTATAAAAGTAAGATAATGTAAATCTATAAAAGGTACAAAAAATACATATTAAGATGTTAATTTGAGCAAGTTGCAGTGTAAAACATTTACGACTATAACACATCTTAAAACACATTAAAGCTAAGTTTGATCAATAAAGTTTAGAAGATAACAAAAAGTCGAATTTAAAATCTAAGGTATACAAGTTATTACAAGTAAAAGATTTGTTACTAAAAATCGTAGGTAAAACAGAAAGACGAATATCGTCATAACTGTACCCCTAAGAGTATTAAAAGTAAATACTATAAATTGATGACGTCCGCTAACGCCTACAGGGAATAATGCCTACATCATTAAACAAACGACTGTATGCACCAGTGAATTTAACAGCCTTAAACATTTGATCAAAGTGGAATGTTCCAATACTGTTTGCACTTATACCTACAGTGAATAAAACATATGTAAACTATATATCACATTGTATACATTAATTCATTTTATCATAATTATATTCAACATTAACAAATCAGGAAATATCTTAACCCTTTATTAGACAACTTGGCGTCAGATAAGATCGTATTCTAAGTCCATTTTTTGTTTAGTTTTTTCATAATTAATTAGCACAGCAAATATGCAACAGGAAGGGTTCTTGTTCTATGCTGGGAGCCTGGGGAAGCAGCGTGGAGAAAGCTGGGTCTCTCATACAACTCCGGGCATTGGACTGGGCAGTCGATGGTCAGTATAGATATACCAAAGATCAAAGAAGAAAAACAATCCCGGCCATGCATCTCTTCACTTGCAGCCGACGCTCAGTATAGAATATTCACAAAAGTAACAAATTATTTAGCATTAGTGTGACCAACAATGCCTTGTTATGTCGTAGCAAAGATTTCAATTCTCGTATCGCTCACTTGCCATTTTTGTTAATGAATGTGTGCTTGTCTTTATCAAATTAAAATCACCAAAATAATCCCCCCTGTAATATGATTCAGTTGTATTCATGTTATATAAACACTATTTTAAACAGAAATGTCCCCTTTGATTTTGGTTTCCACAAAAAATGGCCCGATAGAACCCTCCCCAAAAAGTAGTAAATGATGTTCCACTACAGGAAGAGCTGAGTTGCCATTTATACACAGCCGTGCAAAAGTGTGTATATCTTGAGCACGGTGTACTTAATTTCGTACACAATGTTAAAAGTCACAGAAATACGATATTGTTACGAAAATCGACATGCATGATGTCCATTAATTTAATAAAAGATATTAACATAAGAGGAGGGCTCTTATAATCCAGGACAGCTAGGATATTTAATTTGAAAACAGTTAATTTCTTCTATTTTGAAAGAAGTAAAACACGCACATAAACAATCTTAAATCAGTCTTTCGAGACATTTATGACATTAGTAAACATATGCTTTACACTGAATGTAGAAAAAAACGCGAACCATAAGCAGTTTATTGTGTATCTCTGTTACCTCAACCCAGGACCGTTCAAGGATTTCCCTCAGGTGACTGTGTACCACCCGTCCGACAGCAAGAACGGACACGCATGGGCGAACTTCGGCTGGACGGGATGGGTCGGATCGATTACAGGTACATATTACCTGATATGAAACATTCCTTTCTTGATTTTGACAAATATGCTATTTAGGAGTTTTATTCTCGTCACATATTTTATATTTTATATATTGAATTATTTTATATCGTCCACTAAATACTTGTTTTACACTAGAATAAGATTTCGATATCGTCTCTTAACTTTGTAAGTGGAAATGTCATTAAAATATGGTCTTTTGATATACCTTTCTCTGGTCAAAGGTGGATGTTAACGTAAAATGGGTTGCGCAGCAGAGATTAAGTAACCAGTAAGCGAAAACTGGTCCTTAATTTCTTTTGCGCAGCCCATTTGCGCTAAAATTCACCTGTGCTTATTTTAACACCTGGGCCATTTTCAAGAGAGGTTTACCAGTAATCGCTTAATGTAGCGCTCAATGTAGCGCTCAATGTAGCGCATTCTCTCCAGAACGACACGGTGCGATTCCTTGAGGTTTGCTCGCTTTGTAATGTAGCGTTACATTGAGCAATCGCGTTCAATAGAGGTTTAAAAGTAATCGCGATTACTTTTAAACCTCTCTTGAACATGGCCCAGTTGGTGTTTTTTCAGTAGGGAAACGAGGGAACATTTCATGTAGTCAACCCATCCTGTCACCACAAAACACTTCTTTCAATACTGTGCAGTACTTATTTTGGTACTTTTTCATACATAGCTAACGTGCTATCGTTGTAAATATGTACAGTTCTTTTCCGCTGTTTGTTGAAGGTATGAACTCACAGAAGCTGGCAATTTCTGAGATTGGCGTTGCCTTCCCCGATGAAACCTTCGGAAAAGAATCACGATTTGGAACGCCATTCACGGTGATTTGCCATTTTCATGTTATTGATTTGAGGTAAACCAACCAATGGAATCCCATCGATCAATGACAAATTAATTATGTTGACTGCTTTCACAACGATACAGGAGTTTACGTCTTAATTTAATAATCTCTTGTTCGCTCATAGCTAACTGAATTGGCCATAGTATCTTATTACTAGTTCGAGAGTCTTTGGAGCCAGTCTCATTAAAATAGACCGTTTTCCAAAGAATACAATCCATTGCAAAATAGAACAATCACCCGGGATACGAACTCATTTCGTTCGGAGGTTTCCCCTCCAGACACTTGTAACGAGGATTCTATAGAACCTGTTCCCATATAGATGCACTATTTGGCAGATTTTATTCCTCGAAGCAGGGTCTATTTTAATCAATCTCATTAAAGTCATATCTCGGATTCATTCCTAAGGCTAGACCTATTTGGATGGTCACTCATCCAAGATCTGAAGGAATTCCGTTGAGCTCCGTGTTCGCCGGAAGTTGTTACTTTCCCGTTGAAAATGCATGCTTTCAGATTTCTGAAAACGGACACGGGGCTCTATTGGATTCCGTCAGATCGAAGATGAGTGAAAACCCAAAGATTGGGAACGAATCAAAGATATGATTTGAATGATATTGTATTTTAATTAGACTGTTTCGAAGCATTCAACGCTCCAAGGCCGTCGTAAGCCAATGTTCAGAAGGGTACATTCAACTGTCATATTTATTTATAACGTTGTACAGGCTAATATAACGTTACGTGCTCTACAGAACCTTTTGCGAGACCTTCTGGCGTTCGACTCGACCCTGGAGGGGGCCACGAAAAGAATCAAGTCGGCCAAGAGAACCTGTGATCTTATACTCGGCGTCGGGGATGGCAAGGTATGATAACATTACATAATGATAACACGTTGTGGCGTTTATCCATAATTAGAATTTTAGTTAGAATTAATTAGATTAATTAGAATCCATGTTACTACACAGTCTTATCTTTCAAAGAAAACTAGATTTTCTTGATAACAACTTCTATAAAATTAGTTCAATAGATATTTTAGAACTCAATTGTTATATAAGGAACCAAATTATTTCAAATATTAGAAATCCCTTTTATGTTAGCTTAGACTCGTCCTAGTTGGTTTTGTGAAAATCTGTCACACTACAAGCAGATACAGTAAAACATACTGCCAAGATTGGAACTCAATATATATATATAATAATTTCGAACCCTGCAACTAGCTGCAATGTTGTACGTCCCCTATAACATTACAGCTATTTTTAACTAAATTGCTTATAAATGATATTTTGGATGAAAATAGTTTACTAGACTTAATAGAATTTTAAAATATAAATAAATATAAATATGCAATAATTTCGGACCCCAGGGGTACCTTGCGCAGTGGATAGTGAAATAAAGGCCTTAACTCAATCAGTCATATCAACTGAAAATTCATTCGGTATGCTGTTCTGCATTCTCTTCCAAAAGAGTTTACTCGCTTCAGATCTCCAATCCTAAGCTCTGTTCTAGAAGGCTTGAATTCGCTGGCAAGTTTGGTTGCAATTGAATCTAGTTGTGCAATGAACGACGCCGTTGTAAAAAGTGATATTTGCCAATGACACGTTTTAATGATAAAATAAACGTAAGATAAACAATTAATCATAACATACTGATAAATAAAGAAAACATAATCGGAGACAAATACCAAAAGTAGTTCATTTGTGTTATTTACATCAGACATATATCGCAGGACATATGCTAATTAGCAAGACCCTTTAGAGTCATATGCTAAGATTTTGATTTAAACATATTTTATTCAATAAAGAAAGGGATTAGGAACAAGTTAAAAGGTAACCTTCTCCCAGGTATTTACAAAGTTATAGCATTATAACAATATAAATTTAACATTGACAGAGATATAATACAGAAATGAAAATAGGATATTTACAGAGAATTTAAGACATATATGCATCAATCAAGTAAATCGCTTGCTGTTTGAAATATATTGTTGTACGGCTTTAAAAATTGCCTGGTTTTTAAAGTAAGATAGATTCGTGTTGCCATTTAACAGTAAATCCAAATTTATGGCATCATCATGTACATGCAATTTTAGAAGATTAAACATTTTCTTTCTGGGCACATGATATAAAGGACACTCAAACATGAAATGAAAAACATTTTCGCATAGGTAACCACATTGACATGTTGAATCAGCCTTAATGCCAACATTAAATAAATCGTATTTCAGTTCACTTACATGGTATCTTAAACGAGTATGCTGAATATTCAATGTGCGAATACCCGTAGTAAAATAAGAAGGTGCCTGAATAATAGGTTTCTTCAAATATGATTTAAACTTTTCTATGCTAAGATATTTGATGTCACTCGGTCGACATGACCGCTTGAAAGATGAGTTTTCATTGGTTAAGAAGCAGGGATACAGGCATTCTAAAACAGAGCTTAGGATCAGGGAGCAACCTCTGTTTCATTTCAAAATGATATCCACTTTCCACGTGTAGAACCAGTCGTTCAGAGGTATCGAATATTCGGCGTCCACTGCCAACTTTTATGACGACAAGGACCTTCAACCCGTGGCGTCCTGGCATCCTCGTATCAAAGATGTCGTATACTATGGTATGCAGTTTCATGTTTGGATCCTGTGGTGTTGGATAAGATATTTCATTGGCAAAGATACCAATCCAAACGGAGAGACATGTTCCATAAATCAGAGTGTACTCAGAGTGTAAACAAATTTCATTAAAAACACGTCAAACGTAATACTCGTACCCCTTGCGTACTTGATCTGGGGTATTGTGATACCTGTGCGTTCCTTGAATTCAACCAATCACAGTCCCGCTTAGATGAAATCGGTCCGACGACTTCCTAGCCTCGTCACTGATTGGCTGAGGGTCACAAGACAGTACTCAGATCAAGTACACATCGGGTACGAGCGTTAGGTTTCGTAAATACTCACATCATGAACGCAGCTAGACACACAATTCTTTTATTCGACCATGCACTCATCTAAATCATTATATTTATAATTTTTCTTAACCTTTTATTCATTACAAACTTTAGAGAGCTTTTATCTCTTTAACCTTTAATAATCTTAATATATTTTTATCTCTTGTTTTACCCTATCTCATTTTTGCACTTTAATGTTAAAGCTGACGTTAAAAAAGGTGTTTGAACACACCACCATCATCATCATCATCATCATCATCATTATCATCATCATCAGATGTTAATGATCATCCACGATCGAGTACTTCGAAGCATGGCCTTGCTGTGTCCCGGGTTCAGATAGATTTTAACTCCGTAAGATACCTCACGTAGGAGTAATTGTTCCATTGAAGTATGCAGTATGCAAGATGTCCGAACCTCCATCTCAACATCAGAACATAACCCTTCTTGGTTCCCCGGGTCTGTTACGCTGCGCTACAGTGACCGTAGAGCAGCGTAGCAGACAAAGATAACCAGGACGAACGTGACATTGACTTAGACTAAATAAAACATTTTTTTGGGGGGGTGGGGGGGGGGGGGGGGGGGGGGGGGGGGGGGGGGGGGGGGGCCACGGCGCATCGCTTTTACGTGTGCGTGTGACAGCGTTTTATAGTCAGTCAAAATCATTTTCGCTTAACCCCCAAATCCATTTGTCAACCAAATATAGGGTCTGCAGGAACGAACGTGCTTTCGTTTTGTATACTTCTACCGCTTACAAGGTATATTTTGATGGGGGGGGGGGGGGGGGGGGGGGGGGGGAAATGTCCCCCTCCCTGGTCGTTATTTTCCAAAAAATTAAAATAAAATTCTACAAACCTCGTCACTTTTGAGCATTTATCATCTTTATGCAGCCTTCGTACGATGTACGTATCCACGTTCGATAACTTTCAGGTATGGACTGGCTGTGTCCCCCGTATAGCGAGGTACTCGCTAGACAAATCAACAAGTACCGCGGTCACATCAACGCCAGTGTAGTGATCCGTGACATGGTCAGTATCGTCCAGACAGGTAACATGCAGGTAGCAGTGTACGATCTCACCGAGAACATAGCCTACCTGGCCAACGCAAGGGCCAGCAACGAGACCGGACTGCACTATGCATACGAGAGGTGAGCTTAAAGGCGCTGTAGCACGTTTTTGGCACAGTAGATTCTTCTATTGTGCCATTTATTATTAAAATTTATACAATATATTGATACGTTAATGTGTAATCTCAGAGTCGTATCCAAAGAGAACGGCTACCCGCAATCGAAGAAAATGGTGCGACGTGGTGTGGAACTCTTCAGTGTGAGAGGTAGATTTGCAGATCATATGCGATTTTGATAGTTCAGACAGCAAGATGGTTGACTATTCCATCATTGTACCATATTTAAAACTCTCCTTTGAGTGTTAATGTATCGCTACATCAGTCAGATCACTTGAACTATACCTTCGAGCGGCAATTTTGGCTGATCGATGAGAAATGGACTCGCATGGCTTAACCGAACCATGTACATTAGTTTTAAAACTTTTTATTGTATAGATTCTGTAGATAACACTTATTTGTCTTTTTGTGGGATCACTTTATTTCAGTAAGAAATTCGTGCTACAGCGCCTTTAACAGCCAGAAATAATTCGTAAAGATTCTCAGGTCTGGTTTTATATCGACGTTGATATCGATTGTTGCATCAAAACTTAGTTCTGCGCACATATTGCTTACAAGACAGAATTCGGTCACAGGTGTAAACAGATATTTGATTGGACAAAAATAAGGACGTTACCAGTTTTTCAAACTTTGCGAGAAAAGCGAATTATCGCCTATATGTAAAAGAGGTTACGATGGAAAATCTGAAGGGAGACAAATCTGTTCCAGAGGAAATTGCAAGAATCCGAGCAATTTGCAGGCTGTTTTATTTTTATCAATGCATTTTGATATATTTGATATCAAAAGACATGAGTGAGATATTTTATTTATCACCCAAAATCATTCTTCGCTACTTCTCAATAATAAATGTGCATCTTCGCACAAAGGAAGGGTATTCATCTTTTAGCATTTTGACATCACCGAATAATGCATTGTGATGTCATTAGGATTCTGATGTCAAAATTGTAAACGTGATGTCATGCTGCTGGTTTTGCCAGTGCATTGTGTAATATTTTCTGCCCATACGATATCTCCTGGCACATATCACTCGATCTCACAGAAGCGAGACGAGGTGAGTTGGGGTTTAACTCAATTTTCAAGAGTATTTCACTTAAATATCACGGTTGCTAGTATTATGGCACGGGGAAAGCCCACAATACCATGTGGCTATGCATTGCGGTGAAACCTGCGAGCATCGGTTGAAACTAGCGAACCATGGATAGTATTTCGTTGAAATTCTGTGCACCAAAATCTTACTGCGTGTAAAACAGTTCTCTACTGCAGACAAAGTTGGCATGCCCCTGGCGGGATTCGAACCTCGGGCCTCTTGATCCGAAACCGAACGCTCACAGAAGCGATATCTCCTGTCAATTGAAGTCCTGGGTGATGAATTCAAATAAAAATTATTAGTTATAAAACCTTGCAACCTGCAAGCATTTCCTCATGCATTAAACAACAGTAAGTGTGTCAGATGAGACTGATCTTCAAGCTGTCGGATCATTGTTTGATGGAGAGTTTGTTCATGTGTCGGGATTTTGTATTGATTAAATTATGTGTACTTGTTTAACTTGAATCTTGTGTTTCTACGTCAGGGAACAAATCCTACAACTATCTTAACTTTCCCCGAAAAATATTTTTGACTCAGGAAAATGTTTAAGGGGATGCGTATGATATGAGTTAAGAGCTGTGTTATGCTATTACAAATGTCTACGCATGGGTAGCAAAATTGGGTGCATCAAATAAAACTCTTCTCTACGCTTATAAATGGCTTCAGTTATATATCGATGTACCATGTTGTCCAGGGACTATATAAACATAATTAGAAAGTCCCTGGTTGTACAAATCACCTATGACCATTGACCGTCCCGAATAAAGAGTATCGATGCAAAGAGAATTGCAATGACAATATGCCGAAGATGATTCTTGTATCGCACGCAAGACTTAATTGTGCTTTATTCGACTAATATTCTACCAAACTGTCAAATTCTGATTATATTGAATATTTCTTGATGTTTATGGAAACAAGGCGTTGTCTTTACCACTGTTTTATGTTAATATACTATTGTTTATTTTCAGACAATTTGTGAGAATGAATATGACGGAAATATTTGCCGAACCCGTGCCATGATGTTTATTTGACGGTGTACAATTAATAAATAAATATTTACTTAAACGTCCAACTCAATCACATCTTTGGCTCTATGGCTCCCAGCTTCCTGCGCAACACGCGTCAGTCTCCATCACTGGCTAATTCAAACCATGACGCATTTGCTGTACTTTAAACGTCCAACTCAATCACATCTTTGGCTCTATGGCTCCAAGCTTCCTGCGCAAGGCGTTACACGCGTCAGTCTCCATTACTGGCTAATTTAAACCATGACGCATTTGCTGTACTTTAAACGTCCAACTCAATCACATCTTTGGCTCTATGGCCCCCTGTTTCCTCCGCAAGGCGTTACAAGCGTCAGTCTCCATCACTGGCTAATTCAAACAATGACGCAGTTTTCTGTACTATACTGTGCTAGCGAAAAAGAGTCCACTGCAGTTAATGTGCAACGCGCCGTCTTACTACAGTTGGTCACAATATCCGTGACTTGATTGCAACATCCTCATCGACGATAAATAATTTCCAGTTACCTCCCATAAACCAGCCAACTTGTTGCGCCGTTTTATTCGCAGAATAATCAAAATAGCCACGCCCACGGAATGCAAATCCCGAGATCGCCATGTTGGTTTTGGTCCCCAATTGCGATTGTAGATTTGTAGGGAGATTTCTGATGGGCTACCGGGTCCAGGTGCTCCGCACAGAGAGGTACAGAACAGGTGACAAAGTGCAGCAAGACTTAAATTAACAAGTGATGCTGATGTTGACTCTTCTGTTCTATAAAGTGTTTCATATTATTTCCATATGCCCGCACTAGATTAAAAAAGACGACATTTCGTGAAAACAGCACATGGCATAATTCAAATCGTTTATTTAAAACAAAATACGTGATCAATGTTTAAAGAAATACAGTGTAAGTACAGTGTCTCTAAGAATGTTGTAAGTACAGTGTCTCTCAGAATGTAGTAAGTACAGTGTCTCAAAGAATGTTGTAAGTACAGTGTCTCTGAAATTTGTTAGTCAGTCTCCCTGAATGAAGTAATTAAGTACAGTGTCTCTAAGAATGTTGTAAGAACAGTGCCTTTCAGGATGTTGTAAGTACAGTGTCTCTAAGAATGTTGTAAGTACAGTGTCTCTGAAATTTGTTAGTACAGTCTCTCAGAATGCTGTAAGTATAGTGTCTCTGAAATGTGTTAGTACAGTCTCTCAGAATGCTGTAAGTATAGTGTCTATCAGAATGTTGTAAGTACATTGTCTCTGAAATTTGTTAGTACAGTGCCTTTCAAAATGTTGAAAGTACAGTGTCTCTGAAATTTGTTAGTACAGTCTCCCTGAATGTAGTAAGTATCGTGTCTCAAAGAATGTTGTAAGTTCAAGTACAGTGCCTTTCAGAGTGTTGTAAGTACAGTGTCTCTCAGAATGATGTAAGTACAGTGTCTCTAAGAATGTTGTAAGTACAGTGTCTCTGAAATTTGTTAGTACAGTCTCTCAGAATGCTGTAAGTATAGTGTCTCTGAAATGTGTTAGTACAGTCTCTCAGAATGCTGTAAGTATAGTGTCTATCAGAATGTTGTAAGTACATTGTCTCTGAAATTTGTTAGTACAGTGCCTTTCAAAATGTTGAAAGTACAGTGTCTCTGAAATTTGTTAGTACAGTCTCCCTGAATGTAGTAAGTATCGTGTCTCAAAGAATGTTGTAAGTTCGCTGTCTCAAAGAATGTTGTAAGAACAGTGCCTTTCAGAATGTTGTAAGTACAGTGTCTCTGAAATTTGTTTGTACAGTCTTCCAGAATGTTGTAAGTACAGTGCCTTTCAGGATATACATAATACATATAAGCTACGAAATATACTCATTATGATATTTACCGAGAAAGCAAGAATATGCTTGATGTGAAAAAAATCTAAATTTCATGTCGATGATATTGTATGAACAGCATTTGTTATTGATTAATTCATTCATTACAGAATCCATTTACCATGTGAACAAGAGGGGAATACACAGGCACAAGTATTCACATCTTTAAACACTATATTAGCATCAGTATCGTTTCTACGTGTCAATGAATGACATAACAACGAAAACGCGCCTAAATATACTTTCTGGACAGTAATTTATTTTTAAGAAATATTACTTTAATTGAGTTAAAAGGGGCAGTAGCACGTTTTTTGCAAATTTTATTTTTTAAAATTTCCTATTTATAATGATAGTTTATGCCATTTATATTTACTTAAGAGGGTAAAACATTTTATAACACACACCAATTATCCGTAGTGATAACAACGGTGTTGCATATAGAGCAAACATTGAATGGCGGCCATTTTATTGTGAACACATTTTATTATTTCGAATGATAAAGCGATTCCCATTGCTTTACGGAACCATGTACACTCATTTTTAACTAGATTTTCCGAAGAGAAAAGAGTGTTTTACTATTGGTGACAATATTTTTCAAATACATTTCATCGACTTATTTCAGCGAAAAAACGTGCTACTGCCCTTTTAAGAGCATGAAGAACAGTCAGTTAACACCTGATTGCATATTAGGTTCATCAATTATGACCCGCAAGAAATTATTCAACCTAAGTCATACAAAGATTCACTCGACACGAAAAACAACTCAAAATGTTCAATACAGAAATTGAATGGTACACAAAGATGAAATAAATATCCTAACATGTTAAATTACATAACTTCATGTCTTAGGAAAGGTTCTAAATCTCTGTATAGGTGTAATACGATGGTTGAACGATTGTGACGGGAGTAAAGGTTGGCCCTGAACTATAGATGCTACACCGAAAACTTAATAATAAACTAAACTTACGTGCAAAAGAAACGTCACTATACAGAATTAAAATACAAGCAATTTCAATCCGTGAACGATTCACACGACTGAAACAGTTTCATCATGTCTTAAGAAGCTAACTAAACTAAATTTGACTTTTCAAAACATTATCGTCGTTTTAGAATCTCCTAAACTAGATGAGATAGGAGGGGATTATTTTGCTTGTTTTATGACGTCCTGCATGATGCGTCAACAAATTTAAGTCCAAGAAGGTTATTTATATCAACAACATCTTTGATTAATTCAATTTCTACATTTTTTTAATTGTTAACGTAAATGCCAAACATTCTGGACAAAAAACATTCTGAAAAATCGATTTTCACACCTTAAGTGTATTCGAACAGTCATTAAAATACAAGCAACATACTCTAATGTATTGAATTGTGAGTACTTCTATAAGTGCAACGACAAGAGTTTTTCATTATATACTCTCTTAAACATGTGGGGACGTTTCTTTTGCACGTGAGTATATAAGGGTCAGTATGACGTCATTCACACTATGTTACAATCATTATACGGCCGCTTCCTCCAAGTCTTTATCGTGGGGTCGACACGTCAGTTTGCCTTTTATTTCAAAGATGGACTGTATTACATCTGCAACAAATAATACAATTTTGTAAAATCAAAATTAATATGAGGTAAAATTAAGCGATAATTTTAAAAATCAAAATAACAAATTCAACTGAAAAACTACATACTATAAAGAACGTGCTCTGTGAAAATAATAAATGTGTATATCCGCCATCATGTAAATAAACTAAATATACAGTGCATTGAAACTAATTTACAAGTAACCAAATCATATAAAATCACGTCTTTGAAGTTATTTAGAAGTGAAAGAAGACACCAAAACAGTATTCAGAAGTGGAACACATGAGAAAACTAAATCTTTTTTTGTCTTTTTATGATAAAATATTTGACTTTTGATACAATCTTATGAACTTTAAGTCAATGATGAAATTTATTCTAACATTCAACAATAATATAACACGAGTGCTCTGAGAGTACAAGAGCATTTGTCGTGTGCCTAATGCCGCACACTCAATACAAATTTCAAAAGATCATGTCTTGATCTGCATGTCAGATCAAATGGTCTGTGGTCAGCTTGAACATTATGAAGCCAACTCAATGGTCTAGTGACAGGGGGTACTAAGTCAACTATATCATAAGTATATCACTGACCAATCAGAAAACATGGTCATGGTTAAAATTTTCGAAAATGTGTCCTACACCAAGGACAATGTTACAGGACACATAATTCAGACCTCATTATGTGAGAGACACACATTGAATTCTGTTTTCAAAATTGTAAATATTATATCCCTGAGATAGCATAGTAACTTCAAACATTTTATCTGAAAAGGGCTATCCACGTAGCACGTTGCCTTATGGAAAGAAAGAGAAAATATGGAAAAGTCCTACCAATTACAAAACGATCCTCCTCAATCAATGAAATAGAGTTCTAAAACGAATGCTTATGGGTCAGTTAAACAACGCGGAATTATGTTCCAACTTCGAATATTAAAAGGTTTTCACACTAAAATGGCCGCTACCAGTTTTCGTTTTCGTTGACACCGTTTTCTACGACTTCTGATAATCGGGTCGTGTTAACTAAATACTGCATACACGTTTATCATAAATGGCAATTTTGAACATATTGCAAAGACGAAACACGTGCTACAGTGCCTTTAAAAGTAAACAGGACACACACTGTATACAGATACTTACACCATTGATTTCCGTAGGCCACGGGACAAATATTCAAAGTCGCCTTTGTCGCATAGAAGAAAACTGTATTTCCCTGTAAGATTAAAACAACTGCATAAAGCTAAACAAATCTTAACACTAGACGTTTTTAAATGGTTCCGACGTAGCCTATAGCTTCAAAGTTTTCGGTATTTTATAAATCAATGCATATCTACAGTAACATTCGGTGAATTTAACTTCATATCATTTACCACCAACATCAATGATAGTTACAAATATATCATCGTTTTTGGTTGAAACCTGTTCTTATTATAAACTGATATATGCTTATTATTATTATGGGGGTAATTTTATAAATATTTTCATAGCAGGGTCAGGGAAAAAATATTTAAACTCTGTTTTGGTTTTGTTTAAGAATCATGTTGGGCAATATTTTAAGTTGTTTTGAAAATGGGACTGCTCACAATTTCATAGCAGAACTAAATAATCAGTAATTTCAAAATATGGCACTTGACCTCTGTTTGGTCCAATGCCAGAACTGTTAGCAATGAGCTTTATGCGTGCATACATTTAGAGGTAAAAGAAACAATACCAAAAAATGCATTATATTTTACTCAACACGACTGAAACATTGTTACACCATGTCGCTAAACTCCAACTATATATGCTTTGTAATTTTTAAACATTATTAGTTCACAACTTTTAACTGAAACCAGGGGAGATGTCGAGATAGTGAACAAATTGCTTTCTGACTTGTTTCGTGACATCCAACAGAAAAGTATTCTTTTCCCACAGAGGTTATTCCCTTCGGATGTCCGACCCTAACCTATGTTCTAGACGGCCTGAATTGCTAGGCTCCAGCAAAATTCCATTGAAGGGGAAAGAGGGACATCATACTGTATCACTGCTTCTTAACCAATGAATGCTCATCTTTCAGCGGCCATGTCAACCGAGTGACTTCAAAATCTAAGCATTTGACTCTTGGTTATTAGCATATGTTCTTCGCATACATCTGATGTAATTAACACAAATGAAATGTTTTTGGTATTTGTCTCTGATTTAGTTTTCTTTATGCATCAGCATATTTATGATCAATTTTTGTTCATAAAATCAAATATCATTTTACGTTTTTTTTTATCATTATGACGTGTCATTGGCATCGCTGATTGCACAACTAGATTCAATTGCAACCAATCAGGACACTACATTTTTGTCGGCGGATTCAGGCCATCTAGAACAGCGGTTAGGGTCGGACATTTGAAGGGAGTATCCTCAGTGAGAAGAGAAAGACAGCAAAGATGCCCCATGGAGTTATAGCTCATTTTAATTTCCTTATCTCATGAAATTTTACCTAAAATATAAAAAGATAGTCCAAAAGCACCTTTGAAAAGCAATTTCAGCACTAGGTGTTTAAGAATATATTTACAATATTAAGTATCATGATCTCATGAATCAGGGAAATTCAAAATAGACACTATCGTAGAAATATTTTGTGTTTGATAATAAGGTATAGTTTCTTTTGTTCCTCTGTGTACATATAATGATCCTACAAAGTATCTGTATGTTGTTCTTTTTTTAAAAATCTTCAAAAAATTTGTCGTTGTCATTTACATGAGATTACATATGAAATATTAACGTATTCACATTTGATAAGAACATTGAGGTGGGAAGCTTCCGTTTTGAGAGTTGATGTTAGAAGCTTACCCTTGTTGGTTTTATCTTTATCTTGTATTTCGGGAATACATAATCGCCTCCATCGAAGTCGTCATTTATCTTGAAAAATACAAATGTAAATGTTCAAATATTATTGTAAAACAAGGATATAGAAACCTTTTAAAAAAACAACATTCATGGCCGTTTGTCTTCATAAACAGTAAAAACTGTTCAGTTTGATAATGATCTGGCAACAATCAACATCGATACAATGTTTTTGAAACTTTAAACATACCAATAACAACATCGTTTAAAGAGCCATAAAGTATTTTTCATAATATTCTATATGGATTTCATACATGCCGATAGACCATATGTGCCGATTTAAAATCAAATAATTTCACTTCATTTGCATATTCATACCCTATCGCCAAACATTTAGAAAAATGAGTTAGTTATGTTTTTAATGACAATCAACTTACAAATGTGACAAAACTATAAATTATGTTTGAATTAAAATATACTTTCAAAAAATGAAAACTGAGTTAATTATGTTTTTAATAAGAATATACTTTCAAAAGTGAAAACTGAGTAAATTAAGTTTTTAATGAGGGTATACTTACAAATGTGAAAAATGATGCAATGTGTGCACCGAGTGTTGGTAACTGTAAACAGAGATTTTGGATGATATATTTTGGCAATATGACATATAAACATATGGAAAAAAGGTTAAGCAACCCACGTTTTTCACCAGCAAAGGTTGACAAGAATGAAGACAATGTGTCAGTAAAAGTAACCGTATGGTACTGGAGAATCATAATTTATCAGTGCAAGAAAGAAAAATCATTCAAATATTGTTTCGCTTCTATTGGATATTTGTATTTATAAAATGTTTGTAGTTTGGCCTCCAAAAAGGTTTGTTGATGTGTGAAAGTCAACTTTGTAAGATACATGATGTTTTTGAAATCTGAAACCTAAATTTGATCACGTAGGATACAAGGACAAAAGTTATTTTTGGTAAAAAAAAAACCAAGTAACATTACAATTTCAGTCCTAAATTCGAGTAATTTTTCTTTGAAGAAATCGCTCTCAAAATCTACTTTTCTCATATCGGGAGGGAATTGTGTCAAATTTTGGTAACGCTCCCACAGCACCACATTTTAGTTTTCAATATATATAAAACCATATGTATATTTCATTTTACAAGGGATTATTACTAAGGTGCTCATTGATAGAACATTCCGTGCCTACATAAACACAATATATGGGTTTGTTGTGGTGTTTAACACTGATTTCAAGAGTTTTCCCTTATATTATCCGACTAGCGGGAAGAAAGCCCACAATGTCACTGTGGCTAATGCGGTGAAACATGCAAGCGTCGGCTGGAACTAACTGTTGGTGATACTGGACTGAATTTCAAAACAGTGCACCTAAACGCAACTTCATGTGGAATTTTCTTTGATAACAGTTAACTGAGATCCTTAACCCGCTATATTCACTGCGCTATCATGTCTGAAATCAACCTCCCTACGGAAGGCATAATTTGCGCAAGTCTCCATCACTGGCTAATTTAATTCATGCGGCATTCCTGTACTTTTCTTTGCTAGCGAATGAGAGCCAACTATACAGTTCTTGTGCAGAGTGCCGCTATGTTAGCACAAAAAAGTAAAGGAAATGCGGCAAAGCTAAACTTAGTCCGGGATGAAGCCTGGTGGAGTTATGCCTTGACTTGGTCTTAAATTTGTAACAAAGAAACCTCCCAGTTAGAGTATTTAATTTATCAAAGCATTAACGTATAGACATTTCAAATAAATTTACCCCTTGGTCCGTTTCCCGGTACAATTTGTTACAACGGTTTGTAGAAACCAACTTCAGATGTACTATAAAAACGCCAAAATCGTCTCAACTTATCAAGCAAATAACGTTGATGCAAGTTGTTACTACAAGTCGCACTGTGTGAACCGATCTTTAGATCAATACAGCAACCGTATGTGATAAAGTTTATGTGAACTGAAACAATTACCGTTGCTCTATCCTGGGATCTGAAGTACATCCCTTCCATTCCAGCTTGTCGTACCTGGCAATGCAAAAAACATTCTTCTGAATGATTCAAACAATATAACAACGTGATAAGTTATTATGATAAGCTAGAGACATCACGGATATCCGAATCGTAATTGCCTCTTTTATGCGCATTCGTTCACTATAAGTAATGTGCGTAACCACGTACATGTTTTCCGTATAAAACCCCACTTTCACAAATTGTTGAACTGTTCAAATCAAGTTCACAACCAGTCATATCACTTGACACCAGAGCTCAATGGACGTTGCAAGATCTCCATACGTCATCCAATCATCTGTCACCAGTTTGTGGAAAGTTACGTTTTGAATTTGGCATCGTAAAGGGGAGGGGTAATCTTGTAATAGCGATTCTTTTCTTGAATGAATATATATATAATGTTCCAATCAGTCAAGGCACTTGGTCATAATTTCGCTCTGGTGTCAAGTGACATGACTGGTTGTGAAATTGATTGGAACAGTTCAACAATTTACCACTAACTCAAGCTTCAAGAAATGTTCACACTAGTGTAGTCAAACATTTCTACGTTGTGATAAGGCCATTTTATACTCTTACCTCCACAGACCCAATATCCAATGGCATTTGTATCGGCCCATCCAGTGTGACGAATCGGTTGGAGAATACCTTGTAGATGTATAGTGGTTGAAGCGTCTGTCTGGAGATGTAGAGTGGAATATTTACTTCAGGATATGATAAAGAAGGTTAGGCTAGGATGTTTTCCAAGACGAAATTGTGAAGTGATATACATGTTTTACACCCAATCATTGCCCATGCATGGATATTGATTAAAAACTCATTGGGATATATGTGCGTAAGCCATTGTATTGTTCAGGACTTCAATAAAGTGCATAAGGATATATGAGTTAAAGCCATTATATTGCCCAGGACATCAATAAAGTGCATACGGATATATAAGTTAAAGCCATTATATTTCCCAGGACATCAATGAAGTACATACGGATATATGTGTTAAAGCCATTATATTTCCCAGGACATCAATAAAGTGCATACGGATATATGTGCTTAAGCCCGTGTATTTTTCAGGACATCAATTAAGAGCATTGGGATATATGTGTTAAAATCATTGTATTGTCCGGGACATCAATAATGTGCATGGGGATATATGTGCTTAAGTCCATGTATTCCCAGGACACCAATGATAATCATCGGGATATACAAATGTATGTGCTTACGCCAATATTTGTCAAGGGCAAAAATGATGAGTATATTATACTTATGTCTTGTTCATGTGAGTGCTTATGTCAGCAACTATACTGATATTTGTAAACGTATTTTCCCAGAAGCTATTCAAATCAAAAGGACTTAACATCCATCAATAGAAAATCAAGAGTGTTTCATTACACAAGTATGATGTTCTTAATCTACTTTCAAGAAACTTCACTTTATCATAGAGTAAAAAGAAACATATTGATCATATCCATGCAAAGAAAAGAGAAGTAGCCAATAACAAGAATTGTTTCTCCTGCAAGTGTTTCCCAACAACTCACCTATACGTTGGAGTATTATAAAGGTCCTCGTATGCCTGTTTCTTGAACTGAAATGAAATATCGTTGCTTGAAAGACTGATTTAAACACACACAAAATAATTAATCTAGCTTTGTTTTATTTATTCATTCAAATGCCGAAAAACAAGCGATGTTATGATCTTTGAGATTTCTTGTTTATATATTTTGTATGTGTTGGCTACTTCAATGCATGACATTTTAAAGTCGAAAACTGGGATAAAATCCTCCCCAAAATTCGTCGTCATAGTGTGTGTTGCTGTGATAGTGTCACATTATAATGTCATTAAATAAATATAAAGACCTACCCCAATCCAAAGAAAATCTTATGCTTATCCGTTATCCATACAACGTTCTATCACTACCCCTTTCAAGACAACAATGTACACACCGAGGGGCAAACGAAACAATACTCAGACACACAAATTATTTAAAGAGTAAAGATATATACAAAGTGCATTCGTGAGAGTATGATACTTAGTATTTGATATCTCTCCAAACACACATTTGGTGCTGAAATTGCTATTTCGAAGGGTTTTATGGATATAATGTTTGGTATTTAAGGAAACTGTTATGAAATATGGAAACTATGTGAGTATAACAGTTTGTCGGCATAATGTACCTTTTGGACTTCAATTGGTTGGCGCATCAGTACTGTAGGACGTCATAAAAAGCCAAAAAGATTTGAAAACGACTATTTCTTGAAACGTGTGTTTCTCAGAAATTTGAACATATAATGTTTTGAAATTTCTAATTAGTTGGCTATGGAAGACATGACGTAACTGTTACAGTCGTATGTGTCGCTCTTGGTTTGAAATAACTTGCATTTTGTACGTTATCGTTTCTTTTGCCCCTTTTCAAAGAACAGTGATTAATTACCATTTTCTAAACAACATAGATACCTACCCCTTTTTCGCCGATATTCTTAATCATGGAGATTTGAGATTTGGAGAAGGTCTGGTGGAACTCGATGACTGGCGGGTCTATGTTGTGGAACTCTGCCTTCTCGAACACTTGCCACCAAACCGTGGGCAATAGCTTACAATACAGGCGGGATGCCTGGGCCGCGCTCTGTCAATTAGCAGAGAATAATGTTATTTATTACTTAAAACATGTCTGAGTTTACTCATAAGTGTTAAACATATGTTTCTGCCATGTATTAATGTATGTTTCTGCCATGTTTTAATGTAGAAATTGTTCCTCGACTCACCCTAAGTCTCCCTACTATCCTCTTGACAAAGCCGTGAGAATATACAAAATATTGTTTATATTAACAATAACAAATGTGAAATCTTCAAAGACACTTAGAAGTTGATTAAAACATCTTATGTATTTGTTTCTCACAAGATCTGTCCATAGTAGCCCAGAAAATTTGTGAGAAACGAAAAAAGGGAGTTGTGATCCATAGGATATGTGTTGTTATGAAGAATTTATCTTGAAAAATATTGTTATTCGGAAACGTCATCTAAAGAAATAGCTATGTAAACTAAAAAAAAAATATGTTGTTCCCTAACACTGCAATTTTTTCCAGATGCTGTAACTCGGTATTTCCGTCTTTTATTTGTAAGACATTATAGTAAATTATATTTTCAATGGTGAAATACGAGATTTATCAATTCAAACAAACCTATTTTCACTGAGTGAAAAAGCAAGTGTTCTTCTCAATGAAATAACACTTTGAATCATATGACGTCATCGTATCAATAATCGAGGCGATTTTGAATGATCCGTTCATAAAATGAACGTCATTTACGAACCATACATAATTTGTGAAATCTGATAAATAAAATATTTGACATTTCTCGTTGAATACCATGTATATATCATCTCGTTAAGTAGAAAGCATATATTTACACTCTTGGCTCCGTCACTATACATACACTACATATACATGGTGTTAGATTTGAGATAAGCCAGGGTGCCTCCATATAGAATAAATGCATCATCTCACCATATTTCTTCGTCCTTGACAAGTTTCGAAGTATTTGAGATTTGGGATGTCAAACTCATACACCGTCTTCATCTTTCTGCCCGCCTTTAATCTATTCGAGTAAAATTTTAGGTTCCTTTGCGCTGTCGAATCTCCTGGCTCTGAAAAAAGATATATATATTTTGAAAATAGCGGTTTTATCGTCGTAATTGTAATAATCACATCAATGTTAAAGGGGCAGTAGCACGTGTTTTCGCTCAAATAAGTTGATGAAATGTATTTGAAAAATAAGTTAACCAATAGTAAAACATCCTTCTCTCTTCGGAAAATAAAGTTTAAAATGAGTGTACATGTTTCGGTAAAGCTATGGGAATCGTTTTTGTAATTCAAAATAATAAATTGTGTTCACAATAAAATGGCCGCCATGCAATTTTTGCTTTATACGCAACATTGTTTTTACCACTACAGATAATTGGTTTGTGTAATAAGATGTTTTACCCTCTAACGTTTATTTAAATGACATAAACTATCATTATAAATGGGAAATTTGAAAAAATAAATTTGGCAAAAAACGTGCTACTGCCCCTTTAATCTCCTTTTTTGTTAACATGACATGTTATTATCATTACTGTCGTCGTTGGCATCACGGTCAGTAACATCGCCGACTCACTATCGTAGTTATTGTCATGGTCATGTTTTATATGGTCATCGTCGACTTCATCATTATCGTCAACTCCTTCACCATCATCATAGATATTTTCATCATCATAATCATCATCATCATCATCATCAACTCAATTATCATCATCAACAACATCATCATCAGTATTATCATCCTGATAGAAATCGATTTCACCATTAACGTTATTGCTATAACCATCATCATAGACATTTTCATCGTCATCGTCATCATCATCATCTTCATAATAACAACATCAACAGCATCGTCATCGTCATCATCCTGATACAAAACGTTGATTTCATCATTGTCGTCAATGCTATCACTATCATCATAAACATTTTCATCGTCATCGCCATTGTCATCGTCATCATCGTCTTCATAATTATCAACAACAACATCATCATCAGTATCATCATCCTGATGGAATCATCGATTTCACCATTATCGCCATTGCTATCACCATCATCATAAACATTTTCATCGTCATTTTCATCGTCATCGTCATCATCATCAAGAACATCATCATCATCATCATCATCATCATTCATCATCATCATCGTAATCCCTACAGAAATTGTCGATTTCGTAATCATCGTCTTGTCAACACAGCCATCATAAATAGTATCGTAGTCTTCACTATCATCGTAATCATCGTCAGAACTTTCTTCGTAACTATCGTGATTATACATTTAGCACACTCATCGGGACTGTCGTCAGTTTCCTCTTCGGAACCCTCGAAATCATTGAGTTATAAAAGAGTTTAATGTTGCAAACATGCATAACCTACTTTCACGTGTATTCAGTTTCAGTAAACGTATTGTGATCACAGCAAAAATGTATGTACACTGACGGGCAAAAGAAAGTATATCCCTCAGTTGTATTTAGCATACATGTATGTACAATTTTCAAAGACAAATATCTCGAGTTTTCGACATCGTATTAAAAAACTGACTTGTTTGGGAAATTGGTCCAAAACATGAAATCAGTCAAAGAATACCTCTACGCGGTTTCTTAAAAAAAGTATTAAATTTAAAATTTAAATTTTGAAATTCCCCCAAATTAGTTATGATAAAACACAACTGTTCATCGACATGTAACACATACTCTGTGTGAAAATAAATAAATGTTCCTCGTCCTGCACACATTTACAAATTTTTTAACATGGTTTGGGTCATGTTGGTGTAACTTTCATTTCCCACCCCTGTCGTCTTTAAATAATGATATTTTATCTAAAAAATAAAACAGTCACCAATAAGTCATTCAAACTACTGACGAAAGCTGTTATTGTATCTTGTCATAATCAAATGCATCTCATTTCTTTAACATACTGAATTAATCGAAAACAAGTGAGTGTTTTACTTTCTTTTGCCCGTCAGTTTATTAGCGTTACGGAATCACAGATACATACATTTATATAATTATTATTAGTCGTGAACTTACTGTATTTAAGAACCAACTCGGTCATCGCCACAGCTTCCTTCAACATATTGATCTGCAAATTGGTGATATTTCATCTTTAAAATTGAACTTGCTTTCAAAACCATAGTTCATCATGGTATACCCACGACCTTAAAAGTTGAAAAATTATTTCATACTTTGACGTCATGTTAATACACAATTCACAAATATATTCACCATGATTGTGATTCACCATATTACGTGTGTGATATTGTCTCTTCACAAAGTCATGCGACGTATAATATGTTATATTGTATCTTCATGATGTCATATCATATATTCCTCAGAATATGATATTGTATCTTCATGATGTCATATCATATATTCCTCAGAATATGATATTGTATCTTCATGATGTCATATCATATATTCCTCAGAATATGATATTGTATCTTCATGATGTCATATCATATATTCCTCAGAATATGATATTGTATCTTCATGATGTCATATCATATATTCCTCAGAATATGATATTGTATCTTCATGATGTCATATCATATATTCCTCAGAATATGATATTGTATCTTCATGATGTCATATCATATATTCCTCAGAATATGATATTGTATCTTCATGATGTCATATCATTTATTCCTCAGAATATGATATTGTATCTTCATGATGTCATATCATTTATTCCTCAGAATATGATATTGTATCTTCATGATGTCATATCATATATTCCTCAGAATATGATATTGTAGCTTCATGATGTCATATCATATATTCCTCAGAATATGATATTGTATCTTCATGATGTCATATCATATATTCCTCAGAATATGATATTGTATCTTCATGATGTCATATCATATATTCCTCAGAATATGATATTGTATCTTCATGATGTCATATCATTTATTCCTCAGAATATGATATTGTATCTTCATGATGTCATATCATATATTCCCCAGAATATGATATTGTATCTTCATGATGTCATATCATATATTCCTCAGAATATGATATTGTATCTTCATGATGTCATATCATTTATTCCTCAGAATATGATATTGTATCTTCATGATGTCATATCATTTATTCCTCAGAATATGATATTGTATCTTCATGATGTCATATCATATATTCCTCAGAATATGATATTGTATCTTCATGATGTCATATCATATATTCCTCAGAATATGATATTGTATCTTCATGATGTCATATCATTTATTCCTCAGAATATGATATTGTATCTTCATGATGTCATATCATATATTCCTCAGAATATGATATTGTATCTTCATGATGTCATATCATATATTCCTCAGAATATGATATTGTATCTTCATGATGTCATATCATATATTCCTCAGAATATGATATTGTATCTTCATGATGTCATATCATTTATTCCTCAGAATATGATATTGTATCTTCATGATGTCATATCATATATTCCCCAGAATATGATATTGTATCTTCATGATGTCATATCATATATTCCTCAGAATATGATATTGTATCTTCATGATGTCATATCATTTATTCCTCAGAATATGATATTGTATCTTCATGATGTCATATCATTTATTCCTCAGAATATGATATTGTATCTTCATGATGTCATATCATATATTCCTCAGAATATGATATTGTAGCTTCATGATGTCATATCATATATTCCTCAGAATATGATATTGTATCTTCATGATGTCATATCATATATTCCTCAGAATATGATATTGTGTCTTAATGAAGTGATCCACCGTATCCTTTGTAATTCTTTTTCCAAAACATTATTGTAAAATGTATTAATACAAAACACATTTCATACGCATCCTATAAATTCAACCCAAATGAACATACCTCAAAGTTTGGAGAGGTATTTACATAGGCGTTATATGCCTGTTTACCAATCCATTTTATTTTTCATGAGTAAATATTGTTTAAATCAATCAAATCACATACCTTAAAATACGACCCCGCCGCCATCTTGTACACTTTGACATTGTCGCAGTCATTTTTCTTCTTGGACTTTTTACACTCTCTGACGACATATTCTGCCACTTTGGTGGTGAAGAGGAACTGACCTCCTTCATACGCTGCCCAGGCAATGTCCATAAGGTCGCCAGTGGTCATTGGACTGTAGGCAGGCCTCCCAGAGATGACCCCCTTGAAGAACTCGTCAAGGTCAAGATTTTCGGTGTACTGGATTCTGGCTATACTCTTTGCAACGGTCATCAGGCTGTTCTTACCTGGAAAGTTTCTCATGATATTGTCCAGTCTTCGAGTGATTTCAGGCATTTTCCCTTGAAATTAGATATTAAAAAAAGACTTAATGAAAGCAATCGATCGAAAGAGTGGTTACTTCTTCAAACGCTTACAGAGAGATCATTGTAATCAATAATTGATATTATTTGTCAATTATTCTATATGGAATAGTTGCAGGTATTGTGTTGATTGTATTGATCTCGAGCTGAGTCAGTGATTATCATAAAAAGTGTTTGAAATGTTGTTTTAAAAATAACAGATTATTCTATTTGTTGCTGATATTCCTTTTGCCTGGTTCGAATCGACACTCCGTATTAGATCCAGTATTATCCATTTTCGTTATTCATATCTACACATCTATATCAATACATCATAATATGAAATGATAATAATGTAATAGATAATGGCTTGGTAACGAATTATATCAGTGTTCGTAGAGTTATATGTAAGTACAATTATTAAAGGCACTGTAGTATATGTGTAGGCTAGAGGCCTCTTCATTCTCCGAGAATGTGTCTCATCTCATACATACAATTAATTTGATACAATACTCATTAAATGTATAAGCCGTCATAAGAGAAATATATAATAAAATGACATCATAAGATTTTTCAAAATATACGTAAAACTAAAATAGGATTTAGTTGAGCTATTTTGCATGTAAAACATGTAAAGGTAGACATATATCCATATATTTACATGCACCTTCGCGCAAACACACTCAACCTTCCAACATTGTAATAACATCTATAAGAAACATGTAAATAAATAATAGTACGTACATGTTTTACATGGTTCACTTTCCCGTAGAGCGATCAGAGCTTCCGGCCAATCATTGATGAATCTTCGCGTGAGATGGAGGATGTTGATTGGATGAGACAGATACGTCGTCAAATTTCTCGTGGTGTTGTGAAGTTTCTTCAGTCCATCTGCCAATCTGGAACATAAAACAGTTATCAGAAACTGATGGAAGTTAAAGGGACTGTAGCACTTTTTTTTCAAATTTTATTTTTTCAAATTTCCCATTTATAATGATAGTTTATGTCATTTATATTTATTTAAAGGGTAAAACATCTTATTACAGAAAGCAGTTATCCGTAGTGGCAACAGTGGTGCGTATAAAGCAATACTTGCATTGTGGCAATTTAAAAGAACACCTTTTATTATTTCGTAGTACAAACACGATTCTAATGGCCTAACCGAACCATGTACACTCATTTTTAAATTTGGATTTCCGAAGAGAGGATGGCATTTTACTATTGGTGAAATTATTATTCAAATACATACATCGACTTATTCAAGCGAAAAAACGTGCTAGATTCTACTGCCCCTTTAATACATATCACAAAATGGGTAAAGAAATGCTACCAATTGCATAAAAAAACCTTCCTACAATAAATAGAGTTTGTAAACGAATGATTATTGTTCAGTTAAGCAACTCGGATCCAATTCTCATCTTCGAATTATTAAAAGGTGTTCACACTAAAATGGCCGCTATCAGTTTTCGTTTTCGTTGACATCGTTTTCTACGACTACTGATAATAGGGTCGTTGCATGTTTTGCCTCCCAAGTAAAGATATACTGCATAAACATTTATTAAAAATGGCAAATTTAAAGGTATAAATGATAGCTACAGTACCTTAAATGCTTGTAAATTAAAGGGTTAAAGGGCTCGTTGAAGTAAGTATAAAGATGTTGATTAATTAGTTTATAAGCTTGATGAAAAAAGTGCATGGATTCATGGAGTAGAAGATGTCTGTATAAATAGATGAAGTACTGAGTTAAATGATGGACGCATGAATTGGTGGATTGACAAATAAACAGAAGTATAGGAGACTGGTAACTGAAACAATGGATGAATAAAAGAAAATAAATGAATGGGTTGATCGATTTAAATGATTAGTGAATAAATGAATGGGTTGATCGATTTAAATGATTAATGAATAAATGAATGGGTTGATGGATTGAATGATGGATGAATAAAACTATTCGATTGATGGATTGACAGTTGGATGGATAGATGAATGGTTGATGTATTGAAGAATTATTTAACTAAATAAAGTAACGGATTGAAGGAAGAAATAATAAATGAAAACGTTGAAGGTTGGATAGAAGTATGAAGGACGAGTACATAGAGGGAAGTGACGAAAGAAGCATAACAGACGTTGTTCAAATTTTTTAAAAATAACTACGTTGTTCAAATTTTTTAAAAATAACTATGACTTATTAATATAATCAATATCGAATATCAGCTGCATAATGACTGTGGAATTATTGATTTCAAGAAATAGTGGTTAGAGACTGTTGACAGTCTTTACCAGCTGCAGCTGGGAGCAGTGTGCGACACCTTGCGTTCACTCCACTCACAGTCAATAATCGTCATTGATTGCACACTTGGCGACAGCTACTCGCATTACAAGCAACTCGAAACAAAGATAGCTAGTGTACCAACTATTACAGGGAATTGATTCTAACTTAGTGAAAGCAAAGTTTGCATAAAACAACCTCCGATCTTTGATACTACAAACTAATAGGTAATATGTCACCTGTGTCTGACTTAGAGTAAGTGTCTCAAGAGCATAGTTCCAGCAATTTCGCTTAATTGATATCAGCAGGTAAATTAAATAATATACTCCGCCCTGATTAATTAAAATTTTTTACTCGTGAATTCGCATTTGGACCTAACTCGCTTTCGCTCGTTTGATACTAAACAAAAGTATTGAATGGGACTTCGTATAGTATTCTCTATATATCAAGCACGATATAAATTGCAAATGCGTATACTAAACATCGAAGGTATTGTTCAGTAAAATAATTTATATTAAATGTCAGAGACATATGTTCATTCCGTTTATGGTATCGCGTTATGGATATAGAGAATAATTTAGAGAAAAAAAACCCCATTTATTTGAATAAAGAATGTAATTTCAACGTTTGAAAGGGAAGATGCAGATTAACAAAGAGATTCCCCACAAAAGAATATCAAGGCATTTCTCTTGACTCTTGGACAATTAATCCATAGTTATCGGAACCCGCAAATCCCCTATCGGTCAAGATTTGGAGATATACATGGATACATGCCCTATTCCTTTCCAATCATCTCTGACTTACCTCTGTCTTGTAAGACAAACGCATCGCACAGGTGAAGGAACCCCAGGGCCATGTTCAAGAGAGGTTTCAAAGTAATCGCTCATTGAGTGCTACATTAAACCTCTCTTGAACGCGATTGCTCAATGTAGCGCTACGTAGCAGGGCGAGCAAACTTTGAGGAATTTGCACCGTGTCGTTCTGGAGAGAATGAGCGCTACTTGAGCGCTGCATTGAGCGCTGCATTGAGCAATCAATGAGCGATTATAAGCGTTCGCTGTTATGGAACGGAGCCCAGGATTCACGGCGCTTACAGAAACAGTCGGAATGCTCATATTGAAAGGAAATCGCTGATTTCGCAAAAACACGTTTAATTACAACAAATCAAGATTCTCTAAGCTGTTGAATTGAAACAGAGATAACGTCTATTATGATAAAATTATTTTTAGCGTATGAATGATGTGCATTTATTAATGATAGAAACGATTGCCTCACTTTCATGACGTCACGCCGTTGGTACATGGTGTCAATGATGATGTCATGATTTCATTGCTAGTATTCTCTGAGTAGTCGGGTTAAAGGGGCAGTAGCACGTTTTTTGCAAATTTTATTTTTTCAAATTTCCCATTTATAATGATAGTTTATGCCATTTATATTTACTTTAGAGGGTAAAACATCTTATCACACAAACCAATTATCCTTAGCGGTAATAACGTTGTTGCGTATAAAGCAAAATTTGCATGGCGGCCATTTTATTGAGAACACATTTTATTATTTTGAATGACAAAAACGATTCTCATGGTTTTCCGGAACATGTACACTCATTTTAACTTGATTTTCTGAAAGAGAGAAGGGTGTTTTACTTTTGGTGACATTATTTTCCAAATACATTTCATCGATATATTTCAGCGAAAAAACGTGCTACTGCCCCTTTAACAGATAGATAACGTATACAGACATTTAAAAAATACTTTATCTACAATAAAGGCTGTAAAGAGTATCGATTCAGATGCACAAGTGTAAAAACTTAATATAAATGTTCTCAGCTTGATGCATTTGCTATTTTATCATTCATTGTCAATAATTTATCACTTTCCTATATTATGAATTATTGTTATGTTTAGTGAAAATGCATTTTGGTGAATACCGTTTGAATAATTACCTGAAATCGCTATTCTTAGATTACCTTTTCTATACAGCTAAATTCTTACAACATACAACACTGATGATAATTAAACGTTTCCCTTTCTAATATGTCAGTGCTTGTGTACTTATCTAAGCTTACGCAATATTGAATAGACATGTAAAGCTGTATTTTTTAAAATATTTTTGTAGATTTATTTTGAAATGAAATACCGGTGTCATACATATGTTTTTGTTCAGGTTGACACATTTCAAATATAATCATGGTAAATATGGTTGACACCCCCAAAACGGAAAATGGATTTTAGCAAAATAAATGCATCGACAATTAATATTGTTCGATATTATGGTATTTTCGAAATTAAATGGCACAACACATGATGTAAACTATAGAATACTTGCCAGGTATGTATTGAGTGCGAATGCGACTCCATGAAAGATTTTGTGTATATTTGGGTTCAGTAGAATTATTTTTTTCAAATGCAACTTTTCATTTTTTAGAAGAACCAAAATGATAACACTAAAACACTGTAACAATATATCATTGCCAAGATCTCAAGACACGAGGATAGAACTATTTTGAATACATTTCACTTTTCTTGTATTCTCTTTCTTTGGTATTTTAAAGTACAAGTGGAGAAATAGCAAATGCTTAAGGACACTATTCACAAAAAGACATCCAGTAGTTACATGTTTTCCCAACAACAAAACTAATCGAAACGGACACGGACGAAACTTTTCATTCCTATAACTATTAAGGGGTGTCAACCATTAATACCGAGAATATATTTATCAAAATGCTGCATGTTTGATCTTGGTCATAAACAAACATGAATTTTGAAGAATGTATAACGATAATCTAACAAATAATAATCTTCGTTGTTGTCAATCACAGATGATCGGCAAGCAAGTTAGACAGGTGCTTGAAATAGCTTTTATATATCAACAATAATTTAGATTTAATTCAGTTTTGGGGTATACAATAATGTACATAGTTTAACACAAAAAAACGTTACATCCTTATGGAACGTTGGCATGAAATATCATATTACAATAGTGATATAATAAAATTACAAAATATGAAATACATGATTAATTAAAAGTAATGGATATTTTACATGTAATAGTTAAACAGTGGATAAATGAAGGACAAGGAATTAAAATGCAATATCGGTTTTCGTTTTTTTCTATATAACCGAAATATTATCACCTATTTTGTCATAAGCTATGTCTTATAGGTCAAAGCAAGGATTAAAATGACTTCAATGGTAATAGTTTATACCGCGGAAACCATAGGCATTACAAAAACCTTCTTTTCAACTCGAAATATTACTTACATTTTGATCTGTGTGAGGTTATGTACATCTTCGCCATCGTGTTCAAAGTGTTCTTCTCTGACGAAAATATCTACAAGAGACAAAAGCTCAGATTCCATAAAAAATATTTTTTCCAAATTTGTTTGGATTGTATATTTCTTGTCTTTTCCGTGTGTGATGGCCAAAAAGGCCAAAATGGCCAGCCAAGATAGTGTCCCCAGCTTGGACGCCATACTGTCCTTGGAGATAGGGAGGAAAGGCCGTATCGACTGGTACGAACCACATCATCACGTATGTATGTGGAGGAATCGCACGTGGCACGTGATGTGGCGCGGCAGATGTCACCGCCGCCGTGTACATATCAATAGTCGATTTCAGTCAGTCACGTGACATGTTTTGTCGAACTCTTTGCGGGGCATGTTACTTAAATGCTCTTGCTAAGGTGGGATGAGGTGAGGTTGGGTTTAACGCCGCTTAAACGAATATTTCACTGATGTTTAATTCAATTTTCACTGAGAATGGGATGGGTCGGGAAACTACTAGCAGTACCTACACGTAAGAATAAAATGTGTCTGTCTGTCTGTCTGTCTGTCTGTCTGTCTGTCCTACACGCAAGTACCCGAGCACCAGCGATCCAATTAATACACAATTCCATAGATATATATTTGGATATTTCGCATTTAATCGCGTATTATAAACAAACATAATGAGGGATATTTAGAAATTTTGAAATTATAAATACTGGTGTATATTTATTACTTGACATATTAATGAAATATTAATCATAAAACATCTAATTATCCCTAACTTATTTTATATCTGTTCAAACTCACATGGAATGCTTAAATGTTTTTTTCAAGGAACAATGTTTTTAATTAAGATGAAATTTAATGAAATATTGAAAATTGTTAGTACTAGATGTTATCGGCATACTGTACCTTTTTGGATTTTAAATCGATAACGCATCCTTGCTGTAGGCATAAAAAAAAACAAGCAAGAAAACCATATTTCACTCTCCTATCTCGCCTGGTTAAGGGGATTTCAAAACGAGCCGTGATTTTCAGAAACAGACATTGATTAAACTATACAAATTGTGTTTAGGTGGCATGGTTAGTTTAGAGACATGGTGTAACTATTTTTCAATCGTATTCATTTCTCATTGAATAAAATAACTTGCATTTTTATGGTTTCTTTTGCCTCTGAGTGTATACCAATGTCTTATAATTAATATGTAAAAACATAACAGAATGAAGAGAATTAAGTTTCATGACTGAATTCTCCTCATCTAGACTCGGTCAGATTGTCTAGTCATGGTGTAGATATCTGAAAGTCGTTAACATGTTGAATACATTTTGGATAACAACTTATTTATTAAGAAAAACACAATGTTAAAGGAGTAGTTATTCTCTCCAAAATGTTATATTTTTCACACAACCTATATAGATTGCTTCCTTAAATCCTGCTTTCTTGTTATTTGTTAGGACGTTTGAGATTGTTTTAATTTTCAAAACTCCAGAAAGTAGTTGTTTATTTACAAATCTTATGTTAATAAATGCGAGTGTTTCTGTTTGATGTCCCTTAAAGGGACACCGCGTCGATAAACATGAAATCAGATGTATCCACCTATGCTGATTAACGTGTCTGCTAACGAGTCACATTCCGCTTCACTGTCTACACGCAGTATTTTTTATTACCAATTATTTTAATTGTCTGAAATTGGGAGTCTGTGACTTGTTAGCAGACACGTTAATCAGCATAGGTAGATACATCTGATATCAAGTTTATCCTTTGAGATGTCCTCGTAGGAAATTTATAATAGGAATAGTACTGAAATTGAGTAATCGTAATGACAGATTGCTTATTAGACTTGCCAACTAGGATAAGAGAACATTGTGTATCTGCAATAAACTGCATACATGTATGTCACTGTCATTAGCTGAACAGGGTACATTGCCTCTTCTGTAAAGTTCTTTTTTCATTGGCGTCGTTGATAACTTTTACATATAGACTAGAAGCAGCTTACACCAATGAAACAAGAGCATATAGCAGGCGGAAGAAAGGCTTAGCTACTGAAGTTATGACCTCTTTAGAGGTCAAGATGGTCACACTGACCCAAGGAGAAAAGGTGTTTTATTGTTGACGACTAAATGAGATACGACATACAAAGTGCAACTCACTATCGCTGATTGAATATAAAAAAGCATGTTAAATACATACAAATAAAAATAATGATATGCTCATACATGTAGTTATGAATACAATATTGAAATTAAGTTTGCAGCTGTTCCTGATTTTGATTAAATTTTAACGATCCACGTGAACTGACGCAGTATATTCAACAATGAAAAGGGCTTGACATGTTGACGTCGCATTTACTGTATATTTTATTGGGGTATGCATATGACGCCATGAATCACGTCCCTTGTCATTGGTGACGCTACATCATTAGCAACACAATGTTTAAGTTTACCTGATGAACACTTAGTTGTGTAACCGGTCGGAAATGAACTTATATGAAATCTAATCTTCAGTATGTAATTTTTTTAAGTCATAGTTTTTACGATATCTGATAAGATATCTGGTAGGCGTTTCTTTTGGCCGACAGTGTATACACCACTTATAAGCTCATTCAAACACGCAGTTTCCTGCTTACAGTTCTAAAGTAAAGTAGGTATATATTTGAATCGTTCCTCATCATATTCATAAGAGTTGGTTAACAAAACGAGCTCTTGGTAATAGTTTTACCGGTAAATTTGACAAGAGACCTTCCCAAACTATTTCGATTTCTAATGTTTACACTTCCTTGTAACTTTCGGACACATGGGTCGATATGTTAATATCGGCTGACTCCATGATTGACTAGGTGGTTATAATATCAGCTGTGATTAATAGGGAGAGTTCCTTGATAACAACTTATTCAGTGTGAAAATGTAAAAATGCAGAGATTAACACACATGGGGTGCTGAAATTGCTATTTCAAAGGTGGTTTTGTTAACAAAATGTTTGGTATTTAAGATAATTTGTTTTGGAAATGTGGAAACTACATTTGTGTGTATGTAAGTATAAGATGTTATCGGCATAATGTACCTTCTTGTTGCTGTATGATGGCATAAAACAAGCAAGAAAGCCACTCTCCTTTCCCGCCTGGTTAAGGAGATTCTGAAATAACGATTTTAACAAGCCGTGTTTGTCAGAAATATGAACAGATAATATTTCAAACATTCTAAATTAAGTTTAGTTAGCTTAATGAGACATGGCGTAACTATGTTTCAATCGTATCCATCACTCGTTGATTAAAATATCTTACGTTGTTGTACCGATACTTTCTTTTGCCCGCGAGTGTAGTACCTTGTTAACTTTTCCAGTTAAGGTAAATAAACCAACTCATCAATTAAGCCCTGTCCTGAAAGATGGAGGAGGTTACATCAACAAGCTGGACTTGACTTGAATTTTTCTTTCGTACACTGCATAACGTTCTAATTATATAGAAAAGTTTGAAATGTTGAAAAAGTCCACTGTATTCCACCCATGATTTATCCGTGGGAGCGGCAACTCCACAGTAGAAAAGTGTTCTGCATGCAGTAAGGTTTAAGTGCAATGCTACACTGAATACCAGCGCTAGTTCTAGTCAATGCTTGCAGGTTTCAATGCAATGCATTGTCACAGTAGTGATGCGGGTTTTCTCCCTTCAATTATACCAGCATCCGTGATAAAAGTGAAATACTCTTGAAAGCGATATTCAACCTCAAATCAACTCACCGCATCCGTATGACCTTTTGTTATGGACTCTATCTTTCCAATTTGTGGTATTGTACAAACCTAATTAGATTAGCCTGAAAATGTTGTGTTAAATAAATTTTTGAAATTGAAAAAATCGTTATTATTTCTTACCTTGTAAATACTGTTTCCTCGCTTGATAAAATATGTAATATAAAGAAGATAAACATAACGAGGGGAATAGTCATAACATTAAATTTTTCATTTATATTTTCTTTCTAAACAACCTTCAAATATCTGCTTCTACGAGTACAACAATCTATGCAGAGAAAGTACAACTTTGACTTAATTGTTGTTGTATCTGTTGTTTGGGTATACATGCTTACCCCAACCTCCCTCTAGTCTGGCGTCTCAATATGAAATGATTTTAGTGACTCATAGGCCATGTGGCCGGGTGCTTTTTAATATTTTAAGTTTGTATTGTTAAATATACATATATATATCTCTCTCTCTCTCAAGGAATTTAGAAACACGTACTATAATGTTGTACTATAATTAGCAAAAGGGACTTTCCATTTTTTTGTGAACCCAGCTCATCGAGCCTCTTGCCACCTAAGAATCCAGGGGTTGCGTTTCAAAGTGAAGCGAGCGAAACGAAGTACCCCTGGTTTCCAGGATGACAGTCATAAGGAGACTTGCGCATTTAATCTTTGAAGGGCACATATACGTGGAATATATAAGAAAAAAGCGTTTTTTTTGTTCCACTTCTACTTTTTATGTGCTGCATGGGTTCATCAAACAAGCGAGAACAGAAAAGTAACGAAATGCAGCAAGATTTAACGTATCCAGTTATGGAAACTGCTCTCGAATTGCGAGGGATGCTGCTCATTCATAAGGTAAATGAACGAAGGAATAAGCATACTCTTAAAAGGCGACTTATTTCAATATTTTGCTAACAGTCTTTATAACAGGATTAGTGTTGAATACTTACAAACTAAACGTTAGGATTGTCGCCAATAGCAAAAAAAGATTTTACAAATTATCATGATATATGACAGCGAAAGCATCAGTGAGAATATCTATAGCCGTCGCTTCCATAATAGTGACACGGAGCGATGCCTCGAAGCTTGTTCCCTTTGCTACATAGCGCTACATTGAGCAATCGCGTTCAAGAGAGGTTTTTGAAATTTTGGAAACACATAGCACATAGCATTTGACCAAATTTCAATTGAGGGGGTAATAAAGGAAACAAAAATGAGGTTATCAAATTTTGTGAAACGCAACTCCATATTGCATCGTAAATACTCGCTTGGCGAGACTGATTCGCGAGTACGCGCAAACTCGTCGTTCAGAAGCGGGTACGCGCAAATACTCTTTCGGACACTATGCTTCATTTATGCTTGAAAACGGTACAAGAATCCGAACCGAAAGTTCGCAAAGAAGTTGTGATCCATACACTTGTCCATATATATATAACCATTGTCTTAAACAATGGTTGTGCTTACCTGAAATGAAATGACAGTTGGTTTAAACATATTACTTATTATACCTACAACACCAAGCATGGAACAATAACCAATTAAAAGAACATGTGACAATGTTTCCAAGACAGTGGAGATGCGTGCTCATTGCTGATTGATTGGTGATTGAAATAGACTTCTGCCAAGTGCGGGACGGAGAAACGGAAATTGAAGGGCTTATACATGTACTTACTGGCGAGATGTTATTTGTGCCAATAGCACGGGAGATTACTCACGAATGTTGACAATTGCTTGAAATGCGTGCCAAATGCCTGAACTGCTCAACCTAGTCTTGACTTTATCGTGGCACAGGACATCATTCGAGAACTCCTATGCATGTACGCATTTGGTTTGGTCTGGCTCCATAAGGAGGTTGGCGATATAAATCACTTTTTGGACGTTTTCAAGCATAGACTTAGAGACTGTAACCTACAGAATTGGGAATAACTGGAATAAATAATTGAATTGTATACTGAATGAACTGGTATTAATTTGATATGTTTAAGCAACAATCATCTTTATAATGTTTGACATTATGTGACCGCAACAATACACTCAATGACCCTTTAAAGAAAAGTTGTTTCCCCTTGGCCATCATGACATCATGAGTTATAGAATCAGGTACTCGGAAAAATAGTATCAGGAAAAAATGTAACGAACAAATGTAACAGTTTTTAAGTGTTTTTATTAAACAAATTTAACAAATATTATAATATACAAGCACAATGTCACATTAGGACACAATATCATATTTGTGATGTAAATTCCAAGTGAGTTCGTTGGAAAATTGTATGGTTTGTTTGCGTATGTATTACATCTTCAATGTTTATCACTATCAAACACAAATTAAACACATTTGTAGTTCCCTTTTTCGTTAGGTAGTTCAGAATTTAGTATAACCCATAGAGTTAGTCCTTTAAACAACACACGCCGTCTGCCCTCCAACATCAAAGGATTTTTACTGTAATAACACGTCTGCTTCCCGGTAAGACACCGTCTAGACAAGGTGTAGATATCTGAAGGTCGTTAACATGTTCAATACATTTTGGATAACAACTTCTTTATTAAGAAAAACACATGTTGAAGGAGTAGGTATTGTCTCTAAATTGTTGTTTATCACACAAAATCCTGCTTTCTTGTTATTTGTTAAGACGTTTGAGATTATTTTATTTTTTTTAAATTTCAACAAAGTTATTGTTTACATACAAATCTAGCGTTATTTAAGTAGAATGTTTGGGATTGATGTCCCTTTATTTCGTGATTTCCTCATGTGAAAGCACATTACTAGTCAGTCTATGGAGAATGTGACTTGAAATATTGGTATATAATGTTAATACATAATTTTTTTTGTTTTATGATTCTAAAATAAGTGTTTTTTTTATAATTGGTGTCTTGTCGGCCTTATGAAGCCTGGTTGTTTTATGTGGAATTTACCTCTGTGTGAATATTGTAATGTAACAACATGACGCGGTAAAAGACTATTCTATCATCATTATTATTATTACTATAGAGGAAATTAATTATAGAAAATTGAGCTAAAATCGAGTAATCGTAATGACATATTACTCCTAAGACTATCCAGTCAGGATCAGGGAACTCTGTATATCTACAAAAACTACATATCAATAGCTGAAAAAGGAACATTGCCTCTTCTTTAAAGTTTTAAATGGAGTCGGGGATAACCTTTACATACACACTAGAAGCAGCTTACACCAATGACACAAGAGCAAATAACAGACGAAAGAAAGGCTTAGCTACTGAAGTTATGACCTCTTTAAAGGTTGAGAAGGTCACATTGCCCTTGGAGAAAAGGTGTTTCATTGTTGACTGGATGAGATACGACATACAAAGTACAACTCACTATCACTGATTAAATATAAAGAGCATGTTGTATACAAAAAATAATGATAAGCTCATAGTTATGTCATCAGAATACAATATTGAAATTAAGTTTGTAGCTGATCCTATCCACTTTACATCCACATCTGATTTAGATTTAAGGATATGCCGTTAACATATAAACGTGAACTGACACAGTATATATATATATATATATATATATATATATATATATATATATATATATCACGTTTATCTTGTCCTTGCAACTTTATGGATCACGCACACACTGGGAGGCGAATACCAGGCGTATGAGCATGAACAGATGTTGTTTGTTTATTTTGTCGTGCCTATGTCACCAAACACATAAATAATTATATAATATTTGTTTATATTGAAATAATGCTACAATACTATAATCACCTGCTTTAATTTTATTGAAAAGTGAAAAACAGATAAAAATACAGAAACAGACCTTGATAGTTGAAAAGATTAATTAACTAATATTTGAGAACAAACACTGTTTATACAGCTAAGAGCCGGAGGACACACGCCTGACAGATGGTGACAGATCGGGGCCGCGTCTCAACGCGGATGTGTATATGTGTGTGTGCTCGGTGTTGTGTGTATTATGTATACACCACTGATAAGTTCATTCAAACACGCAGTTTCCTGCATGCATACAGTTCTAAAGTAAGGTAGGTATATATTGGTTTACCATATGAACTATATGTTATCGTTTTACCTGTAAAGGTAATAGTATTACCTGTAAATTAGGGGACTTCCCAATTTTTATTCACTTGTTATTGATAATCTTTTCGAATGTTGCCTGACTTCATGATTGACGAGAGGGTTATACTGTCAGCTGTGTTTAAACGTTACCAAACGACACGAAACATTCCTACTAATGTACATTTCTCGCTGGATATAAGTAATCTTCAACCGCTGCATGTTCTGGCGGGAAATATGTACGTTTCATATATTGATGCCATTGGGCATATGAGTGTACAGTTGCCTATATTGATAGCACTTGTTACCTTTCTTGGCTTGCCTTTCCCTTATGAGCCTTACTGAACTAGTAAGTTGTAAACATGTAAACATAAGAACTTATAGGCTTTTTAAACATGAGTTTTGTCCTGAATTTTTTGTCGAGGATGAGTTACATGTACTGTTTCACTGTGATATTTATACTGACATTAGAGAAAACCTTTTTAATTTTTTATCGTCCCAGACTGTTAATGCTTATATTTTAACAGATTTTGAAACAATGTTTTTATGTCAAAGTGCTGACCTGTTTTACTACTTTGCCAAAACCTGCTTTTTAATTCTACAGAGAAGGAAACACTTGTTATTTTCGTAAACTATTATCCATTTTATGCTTTTATTAAAGCTGCATATAATTTTATGAAGTTAACATGTTATAGTCTCTCATAACTCATATTGAGTGGTTCTGTACTTTTATATGTGTTTATGCCATGTTTTTAATATTTTGATGTACAGAAGTGAGACTCAAATAAAAAATTGTCTGTCTGTCTGAGTGTCTGTCTAAATAAGGTAAGTATATAGATAACCAATCAATCAATTAACTCCTTTCATGGACGATGAAGGAGGTTACAGATAGACTTGACTTGCATTTCACATTTATTTATTTCCTACAGTTTTGATATGAACTAGTTAATATGATCTGAATATATAGATATATAAAGAAAGTTTTCCTATATGTTGAGTGGTTCGCTATTTTCAACCCATGATTCATCGTATGAATGCCCTATAATTACCCTTCAAAGACCTAATTGGATTAGCCTGAAATGTATTCAATAAATCGTTATTTTCTTGAAAACACTGATACATTGATTAAATAAACCATACATAGGGAAGATAATAACATTTTCCTTAATATTTCATTTCTAAACTTCCTCCAAATATCAGCTTCTACGAGTACACGGTATGCACATAAAGTAAAGCTTTGAGAGTATTGTTGATGTCATGAGGATTGCATGGTTACCCCAATGTTCGTCCAGTCTGACGATTAACAGTAATCCGCAGGGCCGTATGAAGTAAATTATGACCGGGTACTACACATACGAGGAAGTTAGCCCGAGCACGGGCGATCAGAGTTAATTACCATAATGCGAGGCAATCAGGCCATTATTTGCCTTACACTCCCACTGAACACTCTTTTTTTCTAAAATAATTTGATATATGCCTTTAAATAGGATGCTTTGCTGGTTTATGTAACATGGCCAGACGAGATCAATGATATATTTACAATACACTCCTGATTGGTTTGATATCGTTTGATGTCCATTTGTTTCCATCGGTAGAATACCTTATAACTGGCCATGGTGGTTATGAGATAACCAACCTGCGTAGATAGTGATTATGGCATAAAACCTCCAACTTAAACAAAAGGAATAACTTCCTAATGGGGGTGTAATGGAACGTATACATATAGACTTAAAAGACAAAATTGAAACTGTTGGCTTATTTTAAGGTCAAGATAGCAATTGTCTGCATGTCAAGGACAGCAATTGTCCAGTTTGGCTAATGTCATGGTCAAGGTAGCAATTGTCCAATTTGGCTAATGTCAAGATAGTAATTGTCCTGTTTGGCTTATGTCAACATAGAAATTGCCCTGTTTGAATAATGTCAAGAAAGTTATTGTCCTGTTTGGCTGATGTCAGGATAGCAATTGTCCTGTTTGACAAATGACAAGATAGTAATTGCCCTGTTTGACTTATGTCAAGATGGTATTTGTCCTGTTTGACTAATGTCAAGGTCAAGATGGTAATTGTCCTGTTTGGCTAATGTCAAGGTCACGATAGCAATTGTCCTGTTTGGCTAATGTCAATGTCAAGATAGTAATTGTCCTGTTTGGCTAATGTCAAGGTCAATGTAGTAATTGTCCTGTTCGGCTAATGCCAAGGTCAATATAGTAATTGTCCTGTTCGGCTAATGCCAAGGTCAATATAGTAATTGTCCTGTTCGGCTAATGTCAAGGTCAATATAGTAATTGTCCTGTTCGGCTAATGCCAAGGTCAATATAGTAATTGTCCTGTTCGGATAATGCCAAGGTCAATGTTCAAATTGTCCTGTTTGACAAATGTCACAAGAGCAATTGTTCTGTTTGGCTAATGTCAAGGTCAAGAAAGCAATTGTCCTGTTTCACAAATGTCAACACAGCAAAAATGAGCTGGTTTCCGGAACACTGTCTTGCTAATGTCAATAGAGCAATAATTCACTTATGGCAAAATTCCTAGATTAAAATGTGTCTTTTATGAACAGGTTTGAAAGTCAACAATTATGAAATGGTGTAAAACTATCTGTCTTATTAAATTGATGTACTATGGATACTGCTATTCATAAATTTTCTTTCAAAAACCTTTTTTCAAGATGCTTTTATTGTTCCCATGAGCACACTGATATACATTGGCACTTCCTACCAAGAGAAACATGTATCACAAACAGATGTAGAAATAGGTTCAGAACAGTTCAAGGTGCAAATTATAAATGACCACTTTTTGTCATGGATTTGAAGATAACTTTTCGCATAAATAAAACAACCAAGAACCTGTGAATATATGAATATATTTGTTGCTGATAATATAGTTAATTCAGTACTTTATCTATGTCACGTGCTCTAAACCAAACAAGGTATTTGGTTATATTGATTATATAATATTACTATGACCAATAATCGAAACGTCTAGATCATTCCAGAATGGTTGTATTACCCTACAATCCCAATAAATATGACATATACTTTCATTCATCTCATTACAAAAACAACAGGATAAATTGTCAACAAGTTTCATCTTAATAGATCTTTTTAGTATATATAGTACCATGTAAAAACTTGTATTGGAATTCAAGGAGTTTGACATATTTCAAACCAGCTTTGTAATTCATGAAAATCTTATCCCAGTCAAGACTTCCATCTCCAAAAGAAGCTTGACATTTCAGACGAATGTTGAGTATCTCATCAGTAGAAATCAATCTATCATAAAATATTCTGGAACCTTTATATGATTTCAATAGATTAAAGTGATGATTGGTTATAAATATGTCTAACATTGGGATATATCGGGTGTTTCTAATAGTGTATTTCAAAGAATCGGGTATTAAATTCAAATATGTGCCTTTAAAACCATTTAGTTTCAAATCATTGAAAGTTCTGAAGCCATCCTTGTCACAAATATCCTTAATTTTTTTAATTCCCTTACATGACCAAAAATGTTCAAAACCCCATTCTATTTTAATGTCCTCACACAGCTTTTCAGTACTATTTCTCCTTGAGCCTATCAATATTGCCTTGGTCTTATTTATGTTTATTATTTATTTACTTTCTAGTCCTGACATCTTGTAGAAAGTATTAATTTCATCAATAGCAGCCCTTAAACTTTGTTCTGAGTAATCAAGAAATGTTTGTTTTTATTACTTCGAATCATTTCAACAACAAAATTAAACTTTGGTGTAATTCCTCCCTTTAGGACTTCACGAGTAAAGTGTGAAGCGTACGTATAAAACAAAACATGCATGGGTATTGGGTGACACCTGAGGCGTGTTCAGGATCGCGAGTACCCCCGAGTATACGCGAGTACCCGCTTCTGAACGAGTTCGGGCGTACTCGCGAATACAGGCGTGACCACTTTGGAGCAGTCTCGCCAAGCGAGTATTTACGACCCAAAATGGAGTCGCGTGTCACAAAATTTTATTACCTCATTTTTCGTTCCTTTTTTACCCAGTCAATTGAAATTTGATCAATTGTTATGTGCAAGGCACCTATATTTTTCAAAATGGTGATGATATTCTGAAATTACATTGGGAATACTAGCGACCTCAGGTTTCCGTTCAGGAGCCGTTCGCTTGTACTTGCGAACACGAGTACTCGCGGTCCTGAACACGCCTCGGGGCTCCGTTCCTTAACAGCGAGCGCTTATAATCGCTCATTGATCGCTCAATGTAGCGCTCAATGTAACGCTCAATGTAGCGTTCAATGTAGCGCTGTCTCCCCTGAACGACACGGTGCGACACGGTTTGCTCGCTTTGCTACGTAGCGCTACATTGAGCAATCGCGTTCAAGAGAGGTTTAAAAGTAATAGCTCAATGAACATGGCCCAGAACAATCACATCGTAAGGATTATCTTTGTTGCCGTACATCGACGAATGAGGGTCGTAGCTTCGTGCCACATAGTGCAACATAGTGCACCATGTCCGATGTGTGAGCACATCGTTAATGTTATCGCAAAATAGTGGACACAATTACAGTCAATTTAGTCAGATGACGGGAACTTGATGATTATAGACCGAAATAACTGTATGCTAATTTCTCTCTTCAGACACCAGGATGGTAACTAAGCAGATGATGTTGGCGACGCTTCTGATGGTGCTCCCTGTATCGGCGTTCTGTAGGTTGATTAACTGTTTATCTACACATATATTTATTTCATTTGCATATTAAATACACTCAATCGCAAAACAAACGTCACCATACAAAAGACAAGATAATTCAATCCAGGCGTAATAAAATCGACTGCAACCAAGATACATACATCATATCATCAGAAGTCAACTAAACTGGATTTGAAATTTCAACACATTATTTGTTCATATTTCTGAGAAACCTATGTTTTAAGAAATCGTCGTTTTGAATCTTCTTAACGAAGTCAAAAAGGGCTTTTTTGGCTTGTTTTATGACGGCCCACAGTAAAAGCGCGTCAACAAATTTGAGTCCAAGAAGGTTATCTATGTCGATAACATCTTTTATTAAGTTCAACTTAATTTCTACATTTATTAATTTTTCAAGTTAGATGCCAAACATTATGGTGAAATAACATTTTGAAAAAGCGACTTCAACACCCCAAGTGTACTTGAACAGACATTAGAATAAAAGTTTTGGCCTAAGAGTAATTAAAGGGTCCCAATGACGGGGTGTCTAAAATAGCCATAAAATGCAACCAAACTCTTCAAAATTGCTCAGATGAAGTTTTTCTGATAGCTGAAATAATTATCTATAGCATGATATATAACATGATATCTTTGAATTTGGTTGCAGATTAAAACTTCACATGGAAATCGGGTCATTTCGCAATTTGGTTGCAGTCCCTATAGGCAACTGCAACCAAACTTTTTAAACCATTAAAATACATGTTTTCATCAAACAGAACAGCCTTGAATTGACACAATTTGCTTGCAGAAGGATAATATCATGATCTGACGAATGTTGTAACTTACCTTGCCTTTTATTTCAATATTTACAGTTAGCTGCAACTTCCTAGCGATCGTTATCGAGTCCGGGTTTTCGATCATGTCACATTATCATATTGCTGTCATTTCTAATGCTATAGATAGAAACTACCCACTAACCTTGTTTAATTTAACATTTCCTACCATAAGGCATGTCTACATAGGCACTTTTGACACATTTTGTCCAAATTTAAGCATTAATTTACGTTTTTGTTTTCAACCAGCTGACAACGTGGCCGCGAGATGAATTCGAATTGTTGTCAAATCTTATCACAATTCTGATTGGTTGTCATAGATATCTTTGATTACTAAATTAGTTTTATTGGAAATAAACAGCATTAAGTTATTTTAATTAATAGTTACTATCTAGAAACGTGAATAAAAGCAACCAGAATTAATAAACATGAATTTATTTTTTTTGTTTAGAAATGGTTGATACGGAATGAGCCAATTGGAGGATGCGTTACATACATTGGTTTCATTACGTCATACACTTAGCGAGAGAGAACTTGCCGAAATGATTCAGAAAATGTCATCGTATTTTTGTCAAATTTAGTAAATTTGAAAACCTCTGCAACCAAACTAATAGGGGACTGCAACCAAATTCACTAAATACGATGTTTCAAGTACATTTCTGTCCTGCAACCAAATTTTCTGATGTCAGATATGATATGTCATGTTATAGAAAATCATCTCTGCTATTTTGATCACTTTGTATGATCAGTTTCTCTTACTTCAGTAGCATTTAAACATCATTATGGAGCCCCCGTCATTTGGACCCTTCAATTACTCTTAGGCCAAAGTTTTATACTCTAATGTATGAGATTGCTGGTACCTCTTTACAAATCATGTCCCCATCAAATTCATTCGAATTAGTCTTCTCCGGCAGCAGCATTTCGTTGTTTACACCGCTGAAAAAGTGGTAACGTTTCTTTCTATGTTGAGTGTATGTGTATACGGGGAAGAGGGAATCATTTTTCAGAAGGCGTGTTTTTCAGAAGCATGGATAGATAATGTTTCAACTAAGTCTGTTGACTGCTTTAAAATGATATAGCCATGTTTCAATCGTTTGTATGACCCATGGATTTCAACATCATGTTTTCTTTTTGGTGGCGTTGCAATTGCCAGTTTGAATATGTGTTAAAGTACTTAAAAAAGGTTAACCCAATAAACACTGAGTATGTCGTTGAACCAGTAAACCACAGGGGTTCGGAACGCTGTTTTGACAACATTTTGTAAATTCAAAATCATATATGTCGATTCCGCTCAAATTTGGAGCTCACGTCGTATATAAACAGTATATGATTCCAAAAATCCAAATTTTGAAAATGTAATATATTGTCATAGCAGCGATTCGAACCCCTGTGTTGTAAACGGCATTTACCAAATTACACCATTGTTTTCTAGATATCATTGAAAGCCCCACGCCCTGCTCCATTGGCGACGTGTGCAGCTCATCTCTAAGTAGAAGCTACGTCAACAACTACGTCTTCTGCTGTCCGACTGGGCGAGGCAGCAGTGTCAGTTCCTTCAACAACATTATCAGCTGCCAGTGTGGATCTGGAACCTTCTCGAGCAACATGACCAGCACCTTCTTCCTTAATGGGCAGCAGCTGAACGCATCTGAGGCTCAGCCTTACATTCAGGCCATGCAACAGTTTCAGCAACAGAACAGGGAACAGTTCCAGAGGAATATGCAACAGTTCCGCTCGAACATGCAACAGTTCCGCTGGAACATGCAAAACTTTCAGCAGAATCTGCAGCAGAGCATGGCGGCCCTTCGAGCTCGACTCAGCAATATGTTCCGTTGGTAACGCTTGCTACACAACGAGGCTCATTCAGGCTTTGATTTGAGATCCATTCTTATAATGTAAACGGTGCTCCTGTGTCTGTGTTGTATAAGATTTCTCTGTAATGTTGCGAGCGTTTCCAAAATGTGATCATTGAACTCTTAGAACATATTATTTGGTATTTCCTTTCCCAATTGAAAGACCAACAAGCACTAACATTTGACCTCTGTGTTCTAGATTTATACATGTGAACGGTAAAACTTAAAAGATGTCAAGTTGGTGATGATTGTAAAAATCTAGACAAGGAATCTTTAATATCGTTGTTTTCCATATACGATCTTGGTTTTATTATCGTATTACCTGGAATGCCCACTATCAATACTGAGTAATAACATCAGACTTGCTTCGTATGAAATGGCTTCCTATCTTTGCTATTGACGATATATTCAAGAGTTCATGAGAATAAATGCATTTTCTGTTATCTGTGTAAAATGGTATCAATAAATCATTATATTATTTTGCCGTTTGTCAAGCGTTTAGTTGTAAGCCGTTGTTTTTAGCAACACATGATTCACTCTTGTTTGGCTAGCAGTTAAAGTACCATTGAGTAGTATTTAATATTTCATTTGGCTTTGACATGTGCTAATAGAGCACATGTGCTGATTTCACATGACCTACATACCCTATCGCAAAATATATGATAATTATTTGTTTCCAATGCAAATCGAGAAACAGGATTTTACATGTGCAGAAACCAAATCTTTATATATGCCCGGTAGTTATATGACTTCTTAAACATTACCAACCCACATTTATATTTTTGTCAAAGGTAAGTTTCAAAAATTACGTTGGACAAAGTGATTTTCGTCAGTGTCCGGTTTTCGATCACAAATGTTCACCTTCATATTGCCACTATACTGAATGAACTTGCATTAAATTGATAATTTTTCAGCAACAGTCAGTACTTCATTTTAACGTTTTGCATAATCTGACCGCAACAACATAATGGCTCTTTAAAGAAAAGCCGTCATGAAATCATGACGTTATATAATCCACGACTCATAAACTTGAGCTCGATCGAGATCATTGGTCTGGATACACAGTTGATACAGGCTTGATGTAAGAAAGACGTACCCGTACTAGGAGGAGTTTGTTGTCTGTACGTTAGCATTACGGAAGAGGACGTCCTAGTTGCGCAGACCGCCTGCGTGGAGGATAGAATAAGTTACCATTGGTGTGTGTGTGTGTGTGTGTGTGTGTGTGTGTGTGTGTATATATATATATATATATATATATATATATATATATACCGGTATATATATATATCAATATATATATATATTTATACGGGGTTCACACATCCCATTCCATGAGCCACGCCGTTTTCTCAGAATACAGAATTCTTGAACGAAGTCGTTTGTCGATTTCAGGTAATTATAAATATTATGTTTACAATAAGATTATATTGTCATCACTTTTATATAATGGTGTCGTGTCCTTAGTTTAGTTATATGAAAAGTCTTAGATAAAGTGTGAAAGACTGAGTAACAGAGTGTCATTACAGGGCCAATGATATCGATGGGCCAACATTGTACCATCAATGATAACGACATCAAATCGGCAGTCGTCCATCATAGCTTCGACTGTTTGACGGAGATTCTCGGAATGGTTTAACTCTAAACATCACCAAACTCATACCACTGAAATAGCCGTTAATACTCAAGTTTTCGTATTTATGCTATATTTCCTTTTGATTTGGTGGTATAGTCATTAAATTCGGTTCATTTGAAAGGCAGCGGAAGCTAGACACCGGCCCATGCTAGTACATCTGGCCTTCAGGCCTAATGAGTTAAACAAAACGTCAGCGTTATTGTTACTCTTATACTCTGAAAAGTAGTTAGGTATTCTAAAATATCGCTATTCTATTGGACAATAAAACAGAAGTCCAAAGAAATGGACTTATCAGGGGGACAATAAGCTCCTGTCGAATATTTAATTAAATGATGATATTTTCAGAATAAATATTTGTTCAGTGTGTTCCGCATTCTCTTCCTACAGAGGTTACACCTTCAGATTTCCGATCCTAACCTCTGTTCTACTAGGCCTGAATTCGCTGGCATAAAAGGGTAAATCCTGCATTCAGCGACCATTGATTGTGCGATGATAGTATTGTTATTGGTTTAAAGAGACAGATAAAATTATTGGAGGAGTTTAGTATTAGATTGGGTCTATATGTCAATTTAGATAAGACTGAAATTTTAGGTTTTAGAAATGGTGATAAGAAATGAATGTTTGCCAATAAAAGTTTAAAGACATCTACATATTGTAATTATCTTGGATTAATGTTCTCCAACATTATGTTGGCCAAAAGGTGTTGAAGTTCTTGTTCAAAAGGCATCCAAAGCTTTAGTTTTTGTTAAGCAATTACAATATAAGTATAATAATATGTTCCCTTTAGTTCTATTCAAGATATTTAGATTTGATTTGATATTAAGCCATATTCGTTATATTCCAGTGAAGTGTGAGGTCATTCCAAATGTGAATGTATCGGGCGTTTTCATACAAAGTTCTGTAAATTTGTTATTGGTGTAGGTAGTTATGTTATAAATACAGCTGCACTTTGTGAATGCTATAGATATGGTTTATATGTTGATTGTCATGAAAGGTGTATCCAGGTTTGGATATTGAGGATACTAAACGACCTTCTATTTAATACCATGTTTATTAAACGAGTTAATGATTTTGTATAAAACGAGCGAAAGCGAGTTTGATACCAATCATTCACGAGTTTAATAAAACTGGTATTAAATAGAAGGAAGTTTAGTATTCTGTTTATTACTCGCCCACCTATAATGCAGCGAAATAGCCGACATAGCTCTGAAACTATGATTCCCGCAAGTTCGATACCACTGTGACGACGTTACTCCCATTGTGACGTCATAACCTCGAACTATTGTGACGTCATACGTGCGGCGGTATTACACTAGTTTAATATTGCCGTATAAATATTACACTGCAGTATCTTACACGGGCGAGTAATAAAAAGTTATTATCAATGCCTAATTAAAGATATCCTAAACAGGATTACCTTCTCTGTAAGTCTTTAGATGAGTGTAATCGTGTCACATGGGCTTTAAATGAGCAGTAGCACGTTTTTTTTGCTCAAATAAGTCGATGAAATGTATTTGAAAAATAATGTCACCAATATTAGAACATCCTCCTGTCTTCGGAAAATCAAGTTAAAAAATGAGTGTACTTGGTTCTATAAAGCCATCGTTTTTGTCAATCGAAATAATAGAATGTGTTCTCAATAAAATGGCGGCCATGCAATTTTTGCTTTCTACGCAACACCGTTATTACCACTACGGATAATTGGTTTGTGTAATAAGGTGTTTTACCCTCTAAAGTAAATATAAATGACTAACTATCATTATAAATGGAAAATTTGAAAATTTGCGATCGAAATAAGTTATGTTTCCATCAATATTACAAATCTTTAATTGCAGTTGTATATTACTTAATTAGTTTTAAGAATCGAGAATATGAAAGGCTTTTATTTTTGCTGAGATCTGTAGAACTACCTTTAATGATAAATGTTGGGTGACGTTGTGGCATTGCTCGGAGTAAAAAATTCTGTTAGGATAATTGTATAGAGGATGAATATCATTTTGGGTTAACTTGTAGATTATATTCAACTGAAGGAGAAAAATATATTCCTAAGTTTTTTCTGGCAACATCAATCTATTGTTAAATTTAATTTACTTTAAAGTTGCCATGAACTAGATACTCTATTAAAGGTACATCCATTGCGTTGTTGGGGTCACATATGCCAAACGTTATAAATGGTGTTATTCTATCGAGAAGTACTGACTGTTGTAGAAAATTGCCATGTTGATTTTAGTCGACTCAGTATACCAACGATGTAGAGGTAAACGTATTGATTTTTTATCGAAAACCGATCAATGCACCGCGTGTGGCGCGCGTTAATTAGTCAAACGTAACTTTGGAAGCTTATTTACAACAGACAAAAGAACAACTTAACAAGCTGATACTGTTTAATAGGTCATATCAGTACTGTGCATTTACATTAGGCGTGTAGTTTCGGTTTCTACACGTGTATAATGATGTTACTCGATTCTAATTGGAAACAAATAATTATTATATATTTGGCGATTGGAGATGAATATTTAAGTTGAGTGAACTTATTTTAACTGAAATCATCACATATCGTATGTTGGCGCGTATCAAAGCCAAATAATCGTCAGAAACAAGGACGGTAACAATGCAGATGCTACTGGTGACCCTTCTGTTGGTGCTCCCGACCTCGACCTCTTGTAAGTTAGAGAACTTACCTTTTACTTATTGCAAGGTGGCGACTGTCTTTAATCAAATTTACATATATAACCTTACTTCACGTGTGTGTGTATGACAAAAAAATAGTTCATGTCTTCTCAGCAATATTTTTAATGGTTTTTTTTGCATCAACCCTAATGTTGAATTCAAGACAACAGTACCGTAATCGACTTTTGTTCGACATGATTCCCATCGTCATTTAGCACAATTTGTGACGTAAAGCAAATTAACTTCCTGCTAATGCCCACTAAACAAGGAGTTAATCAGAAACATATATATTGTTGAGCCTGGCTTTGAATGTGAATAAAATGGTTGGTTTCTAGATCTCATCGAAACCCTGTTCCCTGCACTTCTGGCGACGACTGTAGGTCTTCAGTAATCCTCAAATCTGATATCCACAACTTGGTCGTCTGTTGCCCGAATAGGCAAGGAATTGTCATGGCCGGTATTGAGCTGCCAGTGTGGATCTGGAACCTTCTCAGGCAGCGTGACCAGCACCATCTTCCTTAATGGACAGCAGCTGAACGCATCTGAGTCTCAGCCTTAAATTCAGACCATGCAACAGAACTAGAATAGGAGCAGAGGAACATGGAAAAGTTCCAGAGGATCATGCAGAACTTCCAACAGAATCTGCAACAGAGCAAGGCGGTCATTCAAGTTCGACTCACCAACATGCTCCGTTGGTATTGCTTGCCCCAAAACGAGGCTGAGTCAAGGCTCGACTTTGATTTGAGATCATTCTTAAAAAGGAAACGGTGGTCCTGTGTCTATACACAATTTCTATGTTATTTTGCCAGCGTTTCCAATATGATTATTAAACTCATACAATATCAATTTGACAACGCACTCTTTGTCGATCAACAAGCATAACATGTTTTATTTCGTTCTTGACTTACACATGTGAACGGTAAAAACTTGAAATATGTTCAGGTGGTGATGATTGAAGAAATACTTGAAAACATGAGATTGAGTAATATCGTTGGTTCAATCCTTGTGTACATTTCATCTTACCGGAAAATAATGTCTATTATCAATACTTTCTGTTTTTGCTGTTTACGGGATATTCAAGAATTCATTCAAATATTTGTTATGTTATATTTTTTTACAATTAGCAAATTACCAGTGAACTCCCCAGAGAAAACCAGCAAATGGAAAACACAACAATTGTTATTATTATTCAAATTATATTGACGCAGTTAATCAGATTAACTTTTAGACTTTTAAATGAGATACAATAGAGACGTAATAGGAATTTAGTGTGACCTCGTTTAACCGGAACCGTATATCCTGAAACCCGGTCATCCGAACGGTTGCATATTGCAAGTCTTCTCTATGCATTTCTATACAATTGGTGATTCTTGCTATCCGGACGATGGTCAACTGTAACCCAATTGTTCCGATAAACGGAGTCTGATTGTAATAGGGTCACAAATATAATAATAGAGCTACCAATGTCAATCAATAGTCACCACACAGCACAAGTCTTGTATCTTGAACGTCGATTGAACTATGAAACAAGGCAGTCGGTGGAATCGAGTTTACGTACATAAACCAAGTGTATAATCTAGTAATTCCCATAAACGGGCTTATTTATAGACTCAACTGCCTCTAGAATATCCCAGAAGCTATTCTGACCTTCAACAGCAGTCACTCAACATGGTTGCCAGTGAAGCTGCCGGAAGTTATGAGAAGGGAGGTAACTCTATTAGTGATGTCCTTATTGGTTAACATGCTTTCACTGACATTACATGTTGTCGGCATACTGTACCTTCTTGGACCCAATATCGATGACGCATCGTTGTTGTGGGATGTCTTAAAATAGGCTAGAAAACCATATTGTACTATCGCCTGGTTTAGGAGAGTTCAAAACGACGAATTTTAAAAGCCATGTTTTTCAGAAACATGAACAGATAATGTTTAAAAAATTACAAATTACAAGTGAAGTTTCAGTCGTATATATCGCTCATGGATTGAACCTTTCTTTCGCCCCTGGTTGTAAATTCCATGATTGCAAAAAGTATATTCAATTCAAAAGGTCAATTTAAATTCATCGTTGTTTCATTTCTGCAACATGCCAGAGCACACATATCTATAGTACAACGTAGCAGTATACAGCGTTAGTTTGTATTTGATAAAGTAATACTTACTGAGCTCGGGCAATACAATACGTCACACTCGTTCGCTAGTACAAGAAAGTGAGGGAAATGCCGAAAGATGTACGTTGGCCCGTGATGGAGACTGGAGCAAGTTTATGACTTGTGTACCCTGCAGGGTTCGAGTTTGTACAGCGCGAGATGCAGTGATAGTGATCGGATTATCGGATGATATTTTCTGCATGTGTGTTCAAAATGCAGCTGTAAAGCAACATGGGTAATACACAGTACATGATTATGACTGTTGGTAAGCTGAATCTATGACCATTCATAAGTACAGTGTATTTACTTTAACCTTTTAATGATGCATATGTGGTCATGTGGTTTATTAGTCAGAGCAGTCGCAAGAAAACCTTATGGTATTGTGGGTTTTGTTCAGTAATGGGTACTTTCAAAGAAACTAGTATACAATTCCAGAGATAAACCCAAATTAAGATACTGACTGTAAACTATAATGAAAGTAGGGCCAGCTACCTAATTTTTCTTCACAGACAATGTGCTATGAAACCTTGATAAATCTAAGAAGACATTAAGTTTTGTAATCGGCCAAATTGATCAATAAAAGAAACTGTATCACGTCAAATTAGCGATATCTTTCTTTACGCGTAAGAAAGATTTTTTGAAAGAACAGAAATGGTATAAACCGAACCCAATTGAACTTAGTCCATGCTATAATCAAAATCAATAATTTATTTTCTCATACTGTTTCTACAAGTTGCTCAATGTAAAATTAAATCATATTTGAAATTGCTTTAATGATATTTTGGTTCGTCGGTCAGTGTCAGCAAAATTATTTACTACAGAGATTTTAACATTTCATCGTATAGACATGTTATAAGTACTAGTTCATTAATTGATCAAATGCGATTTCATGGCATGCTTAATTTGTCACCTCTTAACATTTTATCTGATGCCATTGTATAGGGACACATGATGGGTAGAACTGTTAATAATGCTTCTTATCACTTTCAAACTTTCAACAACAATCATGTCAACTGGTTATGTTGTCAAAATCATAATAAATGTCCTTTCTTCTCCACATGCCCAGTATAAACATCATATTATTATTATTATCACATTTACCAAAATTAAATTCGCTACACTTAAACGCATTATAAAGGTTTGATAATTGCTATTGAATTGGGTAATACACAATTTAAGGATTTAAAGTTTTGATTTGCAATTGTGAATACATTGTTGTAGATCTTTTTGGACACTAATGTGGGAATTATTTCATTTAATAGGCAATTCTTTAGTTTAGTTTAAAGCATGTTGTTGTGTTGTTGGTACGTGTTTGACAGTATACATGTACTAAGCAGCTTGAATATTGTGCCACACAAACGTCAAATATACAAATCTCAAATAGAAGCTGTGTTGATATTCAATAGTAGTAAATTGGTTAAGTAGTTGGCAAAATGGTGACAGCACTAGGATGGTTTTAGTACAAATGGCAGCTTCTTATGGTGTTACTTCTCAAATGCACTTTCATGTAACATGTTTGTGATATATGGTTACAGATTGTACTTCTTGATTGTTCTTTTCAAATGAAATCAACTTCTGTTTCGTTTCCTCTGCTAACGAAGCTCATATTCAGGAGTTCAACGTCAGTTATTTTCATTATTTTGAAACCCTTGACTCATATAATTGTAACCCTAATACCGATCACTGCAACAAAAAACCACTATCACTGAAGACATGTACATAAGATGTACCGTCAGACCACGATTACGATCATCAACTAAACTGAACGCCAAAAGAAATGTTACACCTCTTTGAATTTGAATATCATGTTGTAACACTCCATCCGTTTAGTGTGTTGTGATAAAATAGCAGACCTGTAACTTTAATGCTAAATCAGTTATCGCCAGTTCTTCATAGGTAGGGTTAATTGTCCTTTTTTCCGATCATGCAATAATTGAAGGGAAAATTTAAAAATGGTTTGAAAATTAACCAAACTGACTTTGTCTTCTTTGATAATGAATGCACATTCATAAAAAAAAAAAGGAAATTAGTTACATTTTTGGAAATATTTATGACGAAATAGTGAGATTTGTTATTTTTCTATTCTAAACACAACCATAAGATTCTATAAGAAAACGTTTTTGTAAAAAATGTGCTTCGACTGTTTTAGGAAGCTTTGGCACATGTTTACGGACTAGATTTGTTTCTAAACCTTTCTAAATAGTGAACTTCTTAAACATTTTGGTTTTCATCAGAAGGATCATGTTACCAAAACGTAGGCATGTAATTTTTACAACGCATGGAATGCACGTGAAATCAGTTGGTAACGGGTATTCATTTTTTCACACCATAATTCGATTACAATGCCGGGATTAACAACAGAAGAGCGGGAAAGAGCGATTGGAATGCTGCAAATGCATGGAACACTGATGGAGTCGCTACCACATTCGGATGTCATCGTCTCGCCATTCTTAGACTCCGTGGACGTCTACAACAGACTGGATCGACTCGAGACCGAGCTAGAAGCGGCAGACCGCCAGTAACAACCCCAAATGAAGACCGGTGCCTGCTTCAACTGCATCTTAGGAACCGCTTTCAAGCCGCCACAACGACAGCTTCTACTGCACTTGGACACCGAATCAGTCCCCAGACGTTGAGAAGAAGGCTCCAACAACATGGACTGAGGTCATACCGGCCGATGCGAGCAATGCTGTTGACGCGCAGACATCGACAAAACAGGGTTGCTTGGGCCAGAAATGTTCGACGTTGGCAGAACCAAAACTGGCAGAGAGTTATTTTCCGACGAAAGTCGGTTCCAGATGCACGTAGCAGACGGGAGAAGGAGGATCTACCGTCGCCGGGGTGAGAGGTAGGCACGCTGCTGCGTACAGGAAGTTTATATCCCTTTCGGTGGAGGCAGCGTCATGGTCTGGGGTGGGATACGCGGCAACGCAACCATCGACCTCATTGTCATTGTCGGCAATCTGACGGCGCAGAGATACATTGACAGGGTCCTACAGACAAAGGTCATTCTTACAACGCCATCCAAACACCCATTTTCAACAGGAAAATTAAAAGTACCTCAACGTCAACAACGTCCACGTTTTGCCTTGGCCTGCCAGATCGGCCGATATGAATCCCATCGAGCACCTCTGGGATTACATCGATCGAAGGATCAGTCAACGTCGACACCAACCTCACACACGTCAACAACTTATTGCTGCAATGATGGCCGAATGGAGGCAGATACCACCTGCTTTCATCAGACGACTGACGTTTTCTGTGAGACGAAGAGTTCAGGCATGTTTGAATGCCAACGGCGGACATACCAGATACTGATCACATACATAGAGGATACTAAACGACCTTCTATTTAATACCATTTTTATTAAACGAGTTAATGATTTTGTATAAAACGAGCGAAAGCGAGTTTGATACCAAATCATTCACGAGTTTAATAAAAATGGTATTCAATAGAAGGGAGTTTAGTATTCTGTTTATTACTCACCAACATATAAACCAGCGAAATAGCCAACATGGCTCTGAAACTATGATTCCCGCAAGTCCGATACTGTTGTGACGACGTTACTCCAATTGTGACGTCATAACCGCAAACTATTGTGACGTCATACACGCGGCGGTATTACACTAGTTTAATATTGCCATATAAATATTACACTGCAGTATCTTACACGGGCGAGTAATAAAATTTGTCATTAAACTAATGATTATTCTATGATTTTGTTGTTTTTTTGAGTGATCGGAAATAGGACAATTAACCCCACCCATGAAGAACTGGCGATAACTTATTTATTATGAAAGTTGCAGGTCTGCTATTTTAGCACTAAACTGACGGAGTATTACAACACAATAAAGCAAATTCCTCTGAACACGTAACTTTTTAAGATATTCAAATTCAAAGAGGTGTAATATTTCTTTTGGCGTTCAGGTTATTGTTCACACATTCTCTAAAAGTATTGAAGTAAACAGCTAAAATCTTTGCCCAAATGATCACCTGACTTAAACAATTACGACTTAATTTCCCATTGCATTTTTTATCAATTATTATTTACATACTGGCTATATTTCTCTGTTTAACACAATGTTACCAAAGTAACTTGCCGATAACTTTCTCAATTTTTAACTTACATACATTAGAAAAAATATCAAACTAACTATTATATATGCGGTTCAATCAACCTTCGCTTTTCTCACAAAAAAGATGTTTTGAGCATACCCGTCTTTTGCCTTTCTGTGTGTCCCATTGAATTTCTTTAACTTCATTTCACATTTGACCACTGACCCTCGCAATTAGCCTACCCTCCTTTTTGTACATGATAGTGCCCGGCATCGGAAATCATCGTTTTTTTCTCCATAAATCCAACACGTCGCTCTCGGTCGCTCGGAAATAGAAAACGCCTCTCATTGGTCATTTATGACGTCAGTTAACCACACCCCCTTTATATAATTAGCGGGGATATTTATCTAAAATCTTTATTTCTTCACCGATTTCGCTCAAATTTGGAATATAAACTCACCATATCGTATATAAACAGTATATTGCAAAAATCGAGGTTTTGAAAATATTGTCCAAACAGAGATTCGAACCCCTGTAGTTTAGTTTGCGAGGCTTGTGAAGGCCCAATTTAATCGTTATACGAACTCGTAGCTATAGTTAATGTTAACTGGTCTGCACATTTGTCAGGATGGATGGGAAATAATTGTTGGCATCGTTTCATTGAATTCTAAATATGACCCCTGTAATGAAATCTTTACACTGGCTTCCTGTTCAATATAGGAGTTCTCTGCATTGTTTTCAAATGTCTCCACAACTCTGCCCCATCAAACCTCTCAAATCTCATAACCAGTACGTGCATACCAGAACTCTCCGTTCCCAGGATCAACATATTGTGATGTTTCCCCAAGCATAACTATCATCATATGGAAAGAAAGCCTTTCAACATGTCGGCCCTCTCTTGTGGAATGCTCTGCCGCTCCATATTAAACTCTCGCCCACTTTGGACTCTTTCAAGCCAGATTTTAGACATTATTTTTTGCAAATGCCTGCAACTGAAACTGCCTTTTTTTCATGTACATATTCTTAATGTGCCGTGAGCATGCATAAGTGGATGGACACTGGCGCGTTATCAATATATACATAATCATCATCTAATCAAAGAAGCTGAATTTTGCGTCCATCCCTTTTCACCCTCTATTCAACGCACTTTTGATTGTGTTTACCGTGTCTGAGTCTATAGTGTCTTGTCTTAAGGAAATCCAGTTGTGATTACACGATTACAGAAGCGTTCTGTGTCATCATGTTTTTTACAGATGACTCCTGCAGCTTGCGAGTATGCTTGTCTGTTTACTATTTAGCTACCATACATGTTAATGATCTTCGTTTCAACAACTCTTTTGTTTTCTCCGGTATGCTAAACTTGGGGGTCCTATATGCATTACGGTGAAACCTGCGAGCATCGACTGGAACTGGCGAACAATGGGTGGTACTTTCAGTGTAGCATTACACCCAAACCTTCCTACATGCAGAACTAATCTCAACAGCTAGTTGCCGAGCCCCTGGCGGGATTCGAACCCAGAACCTATTGATACGAAGCACTATAACCACTGCGCTATCCCGCCCCCTGACAAAGAACCTACTGAGTAATTAAAGCATTATCAACTGATACTTTTATCTTTTTAACAAACAATAGATGAAATCAAAGGTTTATACTATCTAAAGTTAATATCATTCTTAAAATTATAATTAATGATAATATATGAGGAATGAGAATTTGTATTAGCAATTAATATTCAGTCGTTTATTATCTCCATTTATTTTGTATATATAATTCATGTTTTATATATCGAATATGCACCAGTGACATACCACTTCAAAAGTTAAAACCTACCACGGAATGATTCATGTAAGTTGGCAACTTTCCACAAACGTCTATCTGTGATTGCACGTGCGATTTTATCTTTGACGCTCCGAAACATTGTATCCCATCTGCACGAGCTACACGGGCTGCACGTGCGTTTCGTCTTTACTATTATTATACTAGCGTTAACCTGCATGATTTGCATGATTTGCATGCACGATACACTCTGTTACATAACACGAATTATTGTCGCTAATCATCACGCTGACAACAGGTTGACGTCGTGTTGAGCGAGAGGGTTGTAAATTTATGATAGATATGAATAACAATGAAAAAGCATTCGCACGTAGATCACGACTTTCTAAAGTCAAGCCAATTTATGTTCCTCTTTCTCTGTCGGGCAAAAATAAATCACGCACATACATGAATTCGCGACAGTTGTGAGACATATTTGCACGTTTCATTGTCGCTGATGAAAAATCAGGTCAAGATCGAATGTTATGATCTTAAAGAAAGTCTTCTTAATTAAAATAAAGATGTGGGTATATGTAGAAATGTAGAATGAGTGAGTTATTGTTTAACGGCACTTGGGCAATATCGCAGTCATTAGCGGAAATGTAGATATTACGTCTGATACTTCTTAAAGGCGCTGTAGCACGATTTTCTTACTTCTTGCTCTCCAAAAATATAAATAAGTGTTACCAATGGCTAAACAAACCTCCTGCATCTATAAAAAGTTTTCTTAAACGATTGTGTATGGTTCGGTAGGCCATGCGAGTCTATTTCCCATCGAATGTAGTTCGAGTTGTTGTTTGATTGATGTAGCGATACCTAAACACTCAGAATAGAGTATGATAAAATAATGGAATGGTCAATAATCTTGATGTCAGAAATCTCAAATTCTCAGGAGACCTACAAATCTACCTCACTGAATAGTTCAACACAACTATCGCTTTATTCGTAGCACCATGTTCTTCAGCCCTATTGATACGGCGAGCGTTTGCATATGAGTAAATCATTGGACATCATAACATAAGCAATATTGCATATGTGCAAAGTTCGCCGTATAAACAAGGCATTTGAATACGGATAACCGTTTTCTATGGATACTGCTTATCGGGTCGTGTAATGAGATGTTTACCCATTAACGTACCAATATATTGTATAAACTGTAATAATAAATGGCAAATTTGAGAAAACATAGGCCTACTTTGCTAGAAACGTGCTACTGCCCCTTTAAGTTGTGAGTAATGGGTGTGTAGCTTTTAAATCTGATGTAACAAAAATAATTATTGATCTAAAATTAAAATCTTTCTTGAACCTTATGGTATTCTATTAGGCGTGTCGTAGACTTTATTTTGAATTAATTTCATCTGTATTGACAACGCAATGCATATCCAGGCAATTTCTAAAATGTAGTTCTTTTGCCCATCTATATCTAATTTTCAAAATTATCTAAAGTTGACAACTGAAGTGATAAGAATGAATAATAAAAAAGAAACCAAGTCTTTCATCTCTTCTCTTTCATTATATCTAGAGATAATGCTTCAAAGCATAGTTTCCAGTTTGCAACGTACCCTAGACGTAATTTAAAAAAAAAATTACATCATAGAAATAAACTAAATTCACGTCAATATTTGACAGTTTGTCGACTAGGGCGGTATATATATATATCGGTATATACCGGTATAGATTGTGCAATACAATTATTACGTTAAGTTTTTTTCAATTGGCAATATATCGCATTAAACATTTTTAAAAACATGCTAATATCTTGTTCTAAAGTAAAATTGCAGGTTTTAGATGCAAATAAATGCTCTTGATGTGCAAGAACAATTGTTAAGCTGTATTACAAGTGACAGATGTGGTTTTGAAATTTACTGTATCAAATTTTTAAAAAACGTTTTGACAAATGTTACGTTTTGTGATAGTTCCTAAAGGCATTCCATCTAAACGAGATGTTGAACTGCATATATGTATAAGTGCAGGGATATATATACGTAGGTGTATATTTAGGGTCTCGCGCCTGTGCATTCGATATAATGCAATATCATTGCAATACAGAAGCTGTGTATTGGAATATATCGCAATATGAAATGTGGTGCAATATGCAGCCCAAGTGTCGATGCCTCCTGGCAAAGTAATGTTAACTGGCGTAGTGGAAATTTCTTTATTATATTCTTTAATTTTATTCAATTCAAAAGGTCAATTCAAATTCCTCGTCGTTTCGTTTCTGCAACATGCCAGAGCACACATATCTATAGTAGGGCAACGTAGCAATATACAACGTTAGTTTGTATTTGATAAAATAATACTTATTGAGCTTTTAAGTTTGAATTAATTATTTAAAAACAATTCTTATTGGTAGTCTTTACTGTATATTTATTACTTTTATCTGAACTAAAAGTAATGCTTATCTAGTTTATTTATAACTATAACTACCACAGCCGTTCTTATATATCCCCTAAATATTGTATTCATGGGTAAAATGCGTCTGTTTACGTATACAATGCAAAATCTAAACTTATTACCCATATGGTTGAAAATATTTTGTATACGAGCACATGTGTACATATCACATTTGCCTTGCAACCACTTATCCTCGGCTGTGACTTCATAAAACAATTTGTCATGACGTCAATGTTGCTTGCTGTCGAAGAGAAGCCCGTTATTGACTATTTTACGCGATACCAATACAATTGGTTATAAAGAAATTGTAACACTGGAAAGTGTGCCACGTGACTCACGAAACTCGGGCATATTTGTGTTTAAACCTCGCTCTCGCTCGGGCAATACAATACGTTACACTCGATGCGTAAAAATCATAGGACATACTTCCTTGGATAATGATCTCTATTTATATAACATTCCGAATAAATACATACATCTATATTCATACCTACCAGTTCATCCTCCCATCCTGTCAACCCTTTGTGAAACAGTGATGTTTAAGTGGTACAAAGATAACAAAGATAATGACATTATTATGCGAGCATTTATACAAATTCGGTGGATAAAAACGAAAGTTTATTGCAAATAAACACTTTGACCTTCCAAATGAAAGGGAAAAGTATTTTTGGGGATATTCTTCTAAGATTTGAAATGTTTTCTAACATGTCAATTAAAAAAAATATATACTAAACACACGGGAAAAAAAAAGACTACATGTATACCAAAATAATGTTCAAATATTAAATTTAAAAATAAATTCAAAATTTCAATTTGGAATTTATAATCTGTTTTCATCAAATATGCACCTAAGTAAGAACAAGATGGCGCTGTCATAACAACCGCAAATTTTGCATACCAAGACTGCACACACAAAAACGAGAGAGGGAAATGTGCACCATGCAGTTGGGAGCAGGACATACCCAGGTTGATTGCACCTTCGACTGCTTCAGCCAGAAGGATACAACCGACCAGACCAATGACAGGCTAAGAATCCATTACCAAAGAAAACTTACACCGCTATAGTTTATATCTGCGTACTCATTTCGTCACTGTGACGTCATCAACATCATTTGGCAGCAGAAGTACAGGCGTGTTTGGGAACACAGTATTCAGCATCCTGGAAACCACGGGTACTTTGTTTCGCTCGCTTCACTTTGAAGCGTAACCCCTGGGACATGTTCAAGAGAGGTTTAAAAGTAATCGCTCAATGAACGCCCAGGGCTCCATAACAGCATGCGCTTATAATCGCTCTTTGATTGCTCAATGTACCGCTCAAGTAGCGCTCATTCTCTCATAGCGCTCATTGAGCGATTACTTTGAAACCTCTCTTGAACATGGCCCTGGATACTTTCGTAGCAAAAGGAGTGATGCGCGCTAAATATAACTACCAATCACAGAAAAGTCTAAGGCTTTTCTATAGATCCAATCAGCGCTTTCCTTTTATACACGCCCACGTTAGGAACCAAGGCTTCATTTTCAATACATCATTGCATTATTTCACCTTGTCTGTGTATATTGTTGATTGCATATATGTATCATAAATTTGTTGACAATCAATAACAACACATTATGCTGTCCATAGTCTATCATGTTATTACGTTAAACTTATGTTTGATGATGTATTAATTATGTACAAAATGTATGCAAATGATTTAAAAATTACTCGAATGTTTGTCATTGCCAGTACATGATAAAAAATGCTTCTGCATCAATCATCATGACATTTCAACCTAGTGCGAAATCAGGTCCGCGGGAAAGCGCTCGTTAAATCTCCAAGCAATAATCATGACATTTCAATGTCCTCATTTGAACGGGTGATTAAGCAACTTGTAGAATATATATGAACAAATGTCGCTCTTTCAATTCGAGAAGTATAAATTATTACGCCAAGGAATTTAGAAACACGGTACGCCATTGGTGTACTATGCTTAGCAAAAAAGACTTTCCATTGTTTTGTGAACACAGCGCATTCGAGCCTTTTGCCACGAAAGAATCAAGAGGTTACGTTTCAAAGTGAAGCGAGCGAAACAAAGTACCCCTAATTTCCGGATGAGTATTCAATGTCACCGGCCCTTTTGCAGGATGACGCCAGGTCAATGTAACCCCGATACACCCTAGATCACAAGTGACTGCGAATAACGTCATTATATTGAAGTATATTCGACTTATCACCCTTCGAGCACTTTTTGAACCATCTGCATTGACAAACAAGTGAAGAAGCGAGCAAAGCTCACATACCCCCGCTTCCCGCTTAGGTCAAAGAAGTTTCAAATAAGCAAATTATAAATCTGTGGCTATTGATTAACATATCAATACAGTTTGATGAAGTGGATCACATAGCTTCAGATGTTTCTACATAACATTGGAAGATGTAAGCTATATAATTAAGGTCCAGTTGTCAAAAGGCACATCTAGGGATCATGGTTTACATGTGTTTCAAGTTTGGTGGTGCTTTCAAATGTAGTACAGGAGATATGCTTAGGACAAACTGACTTCTACATAGTCACTGTTGGAGTCATGTTTCCATAGCAACCATCCAAAAATAGCATTTGCATATTGGTCTTACCCTCAAAAGACACATCTAGGGATCATGGTTAACCTCTGTATCAAGTTAAGTGAAGCTGACATGCATAGTATGGGAGATATGGTCCGGACAACAAGACTTCTCTATAGAGTCCCTGTTTATGTCACGTTTTCATGGAAACCGCAAAAAATAAAATTCAGATATAGGTCTAACCCTCAAAAGGCACAACTAAAGATCATGGTTGACATTTGTATGAAGTTTGATGAAGCTAGCATGCATAGTTTTGGAGATCTGCTCCGCACAAAATGACTTCCTCAAAGAGTCACTTTTACGTACTTTTTAGTCACGTTTTTTTGTGAAACCGCAAAAATTAAAATTCAGAAATAGTTCTAACCCTCAAAAGGCACAACTAGTGATCATGGTTGACATGTGAATGAAGTTTGATGAAGCTAACATGCATAGTTTTGGAGATCTGCTCCGCACAAAATGACTTCCTCAAAGAGTCATTTTTAGTCAAGTTTCCATGGAAACCGAAAAAAAAGAAATTCAGAAATAGTTCTAACCCTCAAAAGGCACAACTAGGGATCATGGTTGACATGTGTATGAAGTTTGGTGATGCTAGCATGTATAGTTTGGGAGATCTGCTCCGCACAAAGTTTTGGGACGGACGGACAGACGGACGGAAAGAATGAACGCTATATACCCCGCTTACGCTGTGAGGCGGGGGTATAATAAGGAGGAAAACATCCTCTTTCCCAAGCCATCAAAACAGTTAGCCTATTCAAGCATTCATTCGAGACTTCCTCAATAACGTCAGCTGGCGGCTTGTAAACTCTGTAAATCGACTTGTAAAAGAGCTTAAACAGAGCACTGGACGCCATAGGAGACACTGTACGTTGTTCAGACATGTAATCTGGAAAATGCAGCCTTCTGTTTTGTTTTTTAAAAACCTGTTTGTTCTGCAAACTGACTTTTACCGTCAGTTCTATGTGTAACGTTACACTGCGTATACTGAACATGGTGCTTTTGTGGAATTGTGAACATCAAACCTTTATCACTTCATCTATACTGAACAGCAAAAGAAAAGCGAGCTTTAATGATTATAGTTTCTGTTTACATATCAGTCCATGGTTTGTCATATCATTAGTAAATGTCAGAGAACATGTTGAGCTATTGGTACTGTAGACTACAGATGGTTACCAATGCAAAGTCAAAGGGTATCAATTCGCGAAAATGCACGTCACATGTTGTCATGGTAACATGATCTGCATGAGCCTGGTAAAATTCAAATTACTCGTGCTGTAATCCGAGACTTGCTCTGTGAGAAGGACCCCAAATTGTGACTCCAGCCTCAATGTTTAAGAAGTTAATGTTTGGCACAAAAACCGTGAAATTTTCGGGAACTGGGATATTGGCCGATTGCATGCTGAACAGTTTGTAAGGACTATAAATGTGCTCATGGAACACCTTGGTACCGAAAAAGAATGCAATACCTTGAAGTTTTACCAAAACGAGACCCACAGAACCATTCTGAATGAAAATGACGTCATAACGTCAAATCAACATCAGCAAAGACAGGGGTTTTGCATTTAAAAGCACATTGAGCCATTCATCATCTGAACAGAAATGTGGCTCTTTTCCCAGAAAATGCTCGGCAGACGTTCCACACCAGTATTAAACTGTCATTATGTCTGCATGCTGTTCAACACGTTATTAACATCACGTCAACAAACTTTGAATGCTCTGATATTATCAATTTGCTCAACACAGCGTGATCAGTACTTACGAACTTGTTACAGTGGACTCGCGTTTCTTTTGCTGTTAAGTATATTCAATACATGTGTTAACGTTGATAAAACCAAAGAAATGTTGGTGTAGTTTCGTTTGTTCGTGAATTAATATAACAAATGTTAATAAAAATGTTTAATGATAAAAAGATACCTTTTCAATCAAGGTATATACATGGTATCACACTGTATTTTATCTCATTTTACACATACAAGGATCTGTGATCAATAACGGCAACCTTATGTCAAGTATTCATAAAGAGTTGATACCTTATAGATATTAACAAGAACAATGACGAATGAACACTAGGTCTTCATTTGATAAATTGGGGGCTATATTCTGTATAGCATATACTGTATGTAACAGAATCCCTTTTCATAGTTTATGAATTCATAAATTCACGCAATTTCCCTACGCAAGGCATAACTAGTGGATGGACACTGGCGCTTTATCAATATAATTTTTTTAATACATACACTAATCATCATCTAATCAAAGAAGCTGAAGTTTGCGTCCACCCCTTTTCACCCTCTATTCAACGCACTTTTGATTGTGTTTCCCGTGTCTGAGTCTTAAGGAAATCCAGTTGTGATTACTACTGTTTTTTACAGATGATTCCTGCAGCTTGCGAGAATGTATGTCTGTTTACTTTTTAGCTACCATTCATTGCAACAAATCTTTTTCTCCGGTATGCTAAACTTGGGGGTCCTATATGCAGTACGGTGAAACCTGCGAGCATCGACTGGAACTAGCGAACAATGGTTGGTACTTCGCTGAAATTCAGTGTAGCATTGCACCCAAACCTTCCTACATGCAGAACTATAATCTCAACAACTGTTGCCGAGCCCCTGGCGGGATTCGAACCCAGAACCTATTAATACGAAGCGCTAACCACTGCGCTATCCCGCCCCCTGACAAAGAACCTACTAATTAAAGCATTATAAACTGATACTGTTAACTTTTTAACAAACAATAGATGAAATCAAAGGTTTATTCTATCTAAAGTTAATATCATTCTTAAAATTATATTATATGACGAACAATGAATTTGTATCAGCAATTAATATTCAGTCGTTTATTATCTCCATTTATTTTGTATATATAATTCATGTTTTATATATCGAATATGCACCAGTGAAATACCACTTCAAAAGTTAAAACCTACCACGGAATGATTCATGCAAGTTGGCAATTTTCCACAAACGTCTGTGATTGCACGTGCGATTTTATCTTTGACGCTCCGAAACATTGTATCCCATCTGCACGAGCTACACGGGCTGCACGTGCGTTTCGTCTTTACTATTATTATCCCCCGCCAACATAGTTGGGGGGGGGGGGGGGATATTGAAATGGGCTCCGTCCGTTCGTCCGTCCGTCCGTCCGTCCGTCCCGATTTTGTTTCCGGAGCAGAACTCGAAAACTATAAGACATATCTCAACGAAACTTGGTGTGTGGAACAATCATCATGTGTAGATGTGCCTTTTGGGGTTTTCAACTTCTTCGAGTTATTTTATTTTACCGTTTCCATGGAAATGTAACTTAGAATTTCGTTTCCGGAACAGAACTCGAAAACCATAAGACATATCTCAACGAAACTTGGTGTGTGGAACAATCATCATGTGTAGATGTGCCTTTTTGGGTTTTCAACTTCTTCGAGTTATTTATTTTTACCGTTTCCATGGAAATGTAACTTAGAATTTCGTTTCCGGAACAGAACTCGAAAACCATAAGACATATCTCAACGAAACTTGGTGTGTGGAACAATCATCATGTGTAGATGTGCCTTTTTGGGTTTTCAACTTCTTCGAGTTATTTATTTTTACCGTTTCCATGGAAATGTAATTTAGAATTTCGTTTCCGGAGCAGAACTCGAAAACTATAAGACATATCTCAACGAAACTTGGTGTGTGGAACAATCATCATGTGTAGATGTGCCTTTTGGGTTTTCAACTTCTTCGAGTTATTTTATTTTACCGTTTCCATAGAAATGTAACTTAGAATTTCGTTTCCGGAACAGAACTCGAAAACTATAAGACATATCTCAACGAAACTTGGTGTGTGGAACAATCATCATGTGTAGATGTGCCTTTTTGGGTTTTCAACTTCTTCGAGTTATTTATTTTTACCGTTTCCATGGAAATGTAACTTAGAATTTCGTTTCCGGAGCAGAACTCGAAAAGTATAAGACATATCTCAATGAAACTTGGTGTGTGGAACAATCATCATGTGTAGATATGCCTTTTGGGGTTTTCAACTTCTTAGATGTATTTTTTTTTACCGTTTCCATGGGAATGTAACCTAGAATTTCGTTTCCGGAACAGAACTCGAAAACTATAAGACATATCTCAACGAAACTTGGTGTGTGGAACGATCATCATGTGTAGATGTGCCTGAAAGGCCCGATAAGCTTATGGCATTGCACGGTGTCCAGCCATCTGTAAACTTTTTGCATTTTGTCTTCTTCTCCAGAACCACTTTGTCTAAGGAGCTGAAATTTTGTGTGTTGTGTTTAGTTGAAAAAAGGTTCATAGTCACTGTTATTCAACAACTATTCTTCAATAAATTTTCCCAAAGGCGGGGGATATGGCCGACTCTGTCTGCTTGTTATACTAGCGTTAACCTGCATGATTTGCATGATTTGCATGCACGATACACTCTGTTACATAACAAGAATTATTGTCGCTAATCATCTCGCTGACAACAGGTTGACGTCGTGTTGAGCGAGAGGGTTGTAAATTTATGATAGATATGAATAACAATGAAAAAGCATTCGCACGTAGATCACGACTTTCTAAAGTCAAGCCAATTTATGTTCCTCTTTCTCTGTCGGGCAAAAATAAATCACGCACATACATGAATTCGCGACAGTTGTGAGACATATTTGCACGTTTCATTGTCACTGATCAAAAATCAGGTCAAGATCGAATGTTATGATCTTAAAGAAAGTCTTCTTAATTAAAATAAAGATGTGGGTATATGTAGAAATGTAGAATGAGTGAGTTATTGTTTAACGGCACTTGGGCAATATCGCAGTCATTAGCGGAAATGTAGATATTACGTCTGATACTTCTTAAAGGCGGTGTAGCAGGATTTTCTTACTGAAATAAAGTGCTCTCAAAAATATAAATAAGTGTTACCAATGGCTAAATAAACCTTCTGAATTTATAAAAATGTACATGGTTCGGTAGGCCATGCGAGTCTATTTCCCATCGAATGTAGTTCGAGTTGTTGTTTGATTGATGTAGCGATACCTAAAGACTCAGAATAGAGTATGATAGAATGATGGAATGGTCAATAATATTGATGTCAGAAATCTCAAATTCTCACGAGACCTACAAATCTACCTCACTGAATAGTTCAACACAACTGTCGCTTTATTCGTAACACCATTTTCTTCAGCCTTGTTGATACGGCGAGCGTTTGCATATGAGAAAATCATTGCACATATGCAAATTTGCTCACATGAGCAAAATTCGCCGTATGGACGCATTTGCACATATGTATATGTTACTACCGTAAGCAAATGTTTCACTACCGTGGACAAGTTTGCACCTAGTCATGGACAGGTTTAAATGTTTACTACCGTGAGTAAATATGATATTTTCAGACAGACATAACTTCACACAGTTTGCGAAAATATATTAGAGAACTTTAGAAACTCTTAATATATATTTTTTTCAAATTCTCTGTATAATATAAGAATAATCAACGAGTCAACGAGGAATTACGGATTATCTGTCCCGAGTTAATTATGGGGATAAACTCCGAGCTTTAGCGAGGAGTTTGACATAATAATTCACGAGGGACAGATAATGTGTAATTCCAAGCAGCGAGTTGGTTATTCTTTTTCTTACTCAAGATCATTTTAATGCGTAAAAATCGAAAAACAAGACCCCAATTCACGATCTTTGATTAGACTGTAAAATACAAATTGTAGTCATACGCCATTCATAAACTATTTCACACCTTCAAGATGCGCATATCTAAATAGTTTGCAACTTGCTCTATTTTTTTCAGAACTATTCTAAAGTAGGCTAACTGTTGAATTTTATTGCCAAAACGCTTTACTGACATAGTAAACAACTCGTTTATATTGTAATAAATTCAGATTTCAAATTTAAGCGATATGCTCTCTGCTGATTGGATTAAACAATGTCATGTGACCTGTATATCTTTAGAATAGTTCTGAAAAAAATCGAGCAATCAAGTTAAAAATGAGTGTCCATGGCTCAGTAAAGCCATGGGTATCTTTTTTGTCATTCGAAATAATAAAATGTGTTCACAATAAAATGTCCGCCAAGCAATTTTTGCTTTATACGCAACACCGTCATCACTACTACGGATAATTGGTTTGTGTTATAGAATGTTAACCCTCTATAGTACATTTAAATGGCACGTACTATCATTATAAATAGGAAATTTGAAAAAATAAATTTAGCAAAAAACGTGCTACTGACCCTTTAAGCTGTGAGTAATGGGTGTGTAGCTTGTAAATCTGATGTAACGAAGTCACGCTCTGTGATGTATGTGGCAGCTTAGTTATAGAATTTGACCTTCTGAAATATACATTAACTTAATGTAAACAACACAGTTAGTGTAACAACTGACATTGCTTTAAGTTTATGCTTTAAGTTTAGGCATTATGACCTGTCATAAAGAAGGAAATTAAACGTATGCTGAAAATTTACAATTATGTAGCGAGGAACAATAATTTATTTTCCTTTTGTGTGTATTATTTCCTTATCGTTTAATTCAATGTTTTTATAATTCAAATATTCTCTAAGTCCAATAATAAACCCAAGATCACACATTTACAGAAGGCATTGACATAAAGTGAAAAGTTTACAATCAAATGAAATAGGCACTCGGTCAACATAATATTGGAAAATTTTCAACAACAAAAATAAGTATTGATCTAAAATTTAAAAATTTCTTGAACCTTATGGTATTCTATAAGGCGTGTCGTAGATTTTATGTTGAATTAATTTCATCTGTATTGACAACGCAATGCATATCCAGGCAATTTCTAAAATGTAATCCTTTTGCCCATCTATATCTAATTTTCAAAATTATCTAAAGTTGACAACTGAAGTGATAAGAATGAATAATAAAAAAGAAACCAAGTCTTTCATCTCTTCTCTTTCATTATATCTAGAGATAATGCTTCAAAGCATAGTTTCCACTCTAGGCGACTAATTACTGAATAAAGTTTACGCTCAACGATAAGATTACTTCATCTAATCCGTTTTCAGCTAAATGCCATAGAAGCAGTTTGCAACGTTCCCTAGACGTAATTTTTTTTTAAAATTACATCATAGAAATAAACTAAATTCACGTCAATATTTGACAGCTTGTCGACTAGGGCAGTATATATATCGGTATATACCGATATAGATTCTGCAATACAATTATTGCGGTAAGTTTTTTTGAATTGGCAATATATCACACCAAACAATTTTCAAAACATCCAAATATGTTGTTCTAAAGTAAAATTGGAGGTTTTAGATGCAAGTAAATGCTCTTGATGTTCAAGAACAATTGTTAAGCTGGTCTTTGAAGGGCATTTAGAAGTGGTATACATAAGAACATGAAGATTTTCTGGATAACATCTTCTTTAATGTGAAAATACACGACGTTTCGGTGTACATACTCACTCCTTCATCAGGTGATATGTAAGGAAATATGATGATGAATACGGAGATTTAACGAGCGATTTTCAGCGGAGCTGTTCTCTCACTCGGACCACTAGGGCCATTAATAAAGTTCCGAAATTTTTCCAAAAAAAGGATAATTTTGATGCCACGGCCGAAAGGGTTGGAGGCTGATTTGGAAATTTGGAAATTCGGAAAAGTGCCTAGGTTAGGTTAAGCCGGGGGTGGGGAGAGGAGGGGGAGGAGGGGGAAGGTTTATTTGTTAATTTTGGAGGGTTTTAGATTGTTTTATGTATTTAGATTCGGTCCAAAAGGCCCGAATCTTTTAGGTAAGTGCCGACCGCTTGGTGGGTAGTATGGTTATTGTTTGGATTTAGAATTTGGTATATATTATGTGTTGAGATATTATTGGCCCTTAGGATTAGGTTAAGTATTTGGCGGAAGGCCGCATACTGAGGGCATTCGGTAAGAATGTGTTGGATTGTTTCTGCTTGTGGGCAGTGTGGGCATGCGGGAGATGCTTTTATTTTTATTTTGTGGAGATGAGAGTTTAATTTGGTATGCCCCGTTTGGAGCTTAATTATTGCCCTATCGATGTTTTTATTGTTAGAGTAGATTTTTTGTTTGCCTGAGGGTTTAGGGATAAGTTGTTTGATGTAGTATGCCTTTTTTAGTTTGCATATTGCAGGTGCCATGCTCGCTTTGCATGAGATTTTGATAGGCTTTTGGCCTCTTGTTTCGAATGAAAAAGGGGGAGAAAATTGGGAAGTTTAAGGCCCTCCTTGGCAGCTTTGTCGGCTTTTTCGTTGCCAAATATGCCGACATATGCTGGTACCCATAGGAGCTTTACTGCCTTGCCTTGATTATTTAGTGTTTGGATTGAATTTAGAATTTTGGAAATTAAATCAGGGCGGTTTTTGGTGGATTTGAGAGAGTCCGAAAGGATGAGAATTTTGCCCTGATTTTTAATTTTTGGGTGGGATAAAGCGAGTGCTATGGCCATAAGCTCAGCAGTGTAGACCGATTGGTCGTTTGGGAGCCTATTTGAGTAAGATAAGGGTTGGGAATGTTGCCTGTGTATGCCTACACCTGGTGTGCGTGCTTCGGGGTCCCGGGACCCGTCTGTGTATATGTGACACCAGTCGGACCAGTGTTCTTGTATGTAGTTGAGTGCGGTGGTTATGCCACACCATATCAAAAGCTTTGGAAAAATCCAGGAATATTGCGAGTGTATAGTGCTTTGTTTTTTGTGATTTTTTAATATAGAATTAATATGTTTAGAGAAGAACGACCAGGAGTGAAACTACTCTGGTCGTTATTTAATGGGTTTATGTTTATATGAGCTTGGGGGCGATGTTTTACCATTGCTTCCATTACTTTACATAAGTTAGAGGTGAGGGAGATGGGCCTATAGGAGTTTGGGTCCCCGGGGGGTTTATTGGGTTTAGGTATTGGTCTTACTAAAGCTTCCTTCCAGTTGGAGGGGAGCTTTCCTACTTGCCAAATGGTATTATATAAGTTTAAGAGGATAGTGAGGGTGGAGGAGGGTAGCTTCTTAATTATTTGGTAGGAGGTAAGGTCAAGCCCTGGGGCTGTTCCCTTTTTCCTATTATCTAATACAAATTGAAGCTCCTCCACTGTGAATGCTTAAGGAAATAACAAAATATGGTACATTTATATAGCAAACAAAACAATGGTGAGGAAACTATATATACGTAGGTGTATATTTAGGGTCTCGCGCCTGTGCATTCGATATAATGCAATATCATCGCAATACAGAAGCTGTGTATTGGAATATATCACAGTATGAAATTTGGTGCAATATGCAGCCCAAGTGTCGATGCCTGGCAAAGTAATGTTAACTTGCGTGGTGAAAGTTTCTTAATGAAACGTTCATAAAATAACGAATTTACCCTTAACTTTTGCTGTATACATGTGATTTTTATTTGAAAATCTTTCAGCACATGATGTAGAATCAAAATGAAGTTATGACAGATATCTATCTGGTTTAATATCGATTAATGAAAGTAATTTTCCAAATCAATGATGATGTTATCGTAGACATGTATTCACTGATTTGATTTTAGTGTTGCATGTACATGTACCAAGATCATGGACCTGTTTAATTTCTTAACACAACCATGACCTTAATAGGCGAGGTGAGTTGGGAGTTTAATCAAGAGTATTTAACTAATGTCACGACTGATAGTATCATTGTGAGGAGAAAGCCTGCAGCTCCATTGCTATTATGGATTGCGGTAAAACCTGTGAACATCACTGGATCTAGCGAAACATGGGTGGTACAGGGCTGAAATTCAGTGTAGCAATACACTCAAACCTTACTGCGTGTAAAACAGTTTGCCACAGCAGAAAAAATTGCCATGTCCCTGGTGGGATATGAACCCAACACCTCTTGATCTGAAGCCCAACGCACTAGCCATTATGCTATCCCGCACCTGTTACCTAATAACATAACTGAAGACGTAACTGTAAAACATAGAAATATTAATGTAGCTAAATCCAATACACATGGACCAATACTCAAGGATTGACACAATACACTCCGGCTTGGCTTTCAGGGAAGCAATCAGGGGAAAGGCCAGTGGGTGATATTTATAGTTATATATTTCTCCAGACAGGAGCAAATGTACAACTTTGATCACCAAGGTGCAAGGTGCATTGTTTAACTGATCAACTACCATATATCAACATGTTTGGTATGACATGACTGGGATTCAAACCTACAACTCTCTGACACATGGCAAACACTTTTCCATTTGACCACAATATTTGGATGACAATAACGTAAACCTTATAGGAATCATTTCTTCTTGATGTTATATATTATATTTTCTAATGACTGATTTTCTTCCTTGTCAGTTACTACAAACAAACATTTTACCAATCAAAAAGATGTATTGTATATGAATATCAAGTCAAATTTAACAACCCATAAGAAATCTGGTTCAATTTTGCATAGAAATAGTGCACAAATGATTCAATCAATGAAATCATAAATCATAGGATAAATAAAAACACTCAAAATAATGGTTAAATGAGCAAACTAGTTCATTATATATGCATTTTTTCAACAAAAATATGAATGTCAATGAAGAAAGCTTGAAAATTTGCCAGGCCAAAAGTAATTTATTTTCAATTGATGAGTATTGGCTGCCAGGGTTTCTCACCTCATACATTGCTAATGTGCTGTCAAATTTTATGAATGAATACATTAAAGTCACTATCTGTGAGCTATATTTTTTAAAATGTATGCATGCAATGTATTAAATATGCCTGAAAAGACACCATCCCAAAAGTATGATTATATTAATATTCATTGTAAAATGTTAAAAATCTCAAAAAAGTTACCAACCTAGACCAAAAGCTGATTTGTTTTCATGCAAAGTAACAAACAAACTTTTTTTTATCCAAAATAAAAAGTTGAATTAATATCAAACACAACTCTATCAATCTAAAAGATCAAATAATTCTTCTGTCTTAAAATAATTAAAACCTGAATTTGAATTGTGTCATAATTAAGAAGAAAATTCTATCTAAAATTGTTGATATATATTTGCATCATAAAAATAGAGATCACAGCCAAAAGACCCAACATGAGATGTTAAAATCTGAAAGTTTTCTAAAATTGACTTAACATAATCAATAAGATTTCAAAGCATAGGTATAATAATCAACACTGTATGTAGATATTCTATTGAAGAATTGGACGGAATATTTCTTGACAATACTACAAAAATAGCTAAAAAGTTAGTTATGGCACTTTCATCTCAACAAATAATACAAACTAATGTACAAAACTTGAACAATCCCATTTCAAAATCGATATATTTCTTTTTTAAAATTCAGTTATTTTAAAGAAGATCAACATAAAATCACAAGGGCTTGAATTGTCAAAAAATGACTTGAAGAATTGTTGACTTAATATGCTTTCTGGTCGCTAGTTTTTCGACGATACAAGCCCCTTTGACACAAGACTATATTTGACCAGAACATTCTATAATAAAATTGTCATGGTAACTTTATGTGTTGAGCAGCTCCAAAACTGTTTCTGTTGACTGGATTACTGGAATTTGTTCATATTCCACAAATTAACAAATATTGTATCCAGTAGTAAAGTATTTAAAGCACTTTTCTCAACAGTGTCAGTCTAGTTTAAACTAAACTTATTTTAAGTTCAAATCCCATAAAAGTTCCACGGGCTAATACAATTTCAATCACAAACATTCTGAAAGACCAAGACTACTATTTGTTTTGGTTGATTTTCAAACAGTGAGGTAGATCTTTTGATCTGAAGTGACAGTGGATCATTTAAGCTGCATTTCAACTAGATTTTACACAATTTTACTAGAATAAAGAATAATTACTAGATCAGGATGTCATTACATTTGTAAAATGATGTTCCTTATAAGGATCTGGCGCAAAATTTGGTTCTTTCAAGAGTTACCAGTTTCAGAATATCTGGATGACTACTATACAGAGACCGTTATCACAAGAAACTTCACACAGAGTACGCTGTAAAGAGAGATGACACTGTTATAGGCTTGTAGAGATACACAGCACAGAACCCTGCCCCCAGATCAGCAGCCACTCCCCCCATAACAGGAACATGTATACCCTCTCCCCTACGTTCAATATCACAGACATCAAGACTGTCATAGATGGTCTGGTTGGCCCTGACACCTTGCCCAGTGCATACAGTAATATGGGCACTCCTACCAAATCCTACGGGTGGAGGCAGAGCTGTTTTAGAAGAAGGCCTCTCCGTGTGGATCTGATGAACTGGATGTGAGTTTGAGGATCTTTCAGATTCAGGTCTTGAGGGATTGTACATTTGAACCAATCTTTGATTTACCGCTGCATTGCGCGTGATGATGTCATCTCGATCTCTCTCCTCTGGTTTGTCAAACAGATTCATTTGCTCGCTGTTCAAGCGAAGCCTTGCTCCTACAGTGTTGTTGGAGAACACAAAACCTATGATCTGTAGGTGCGATGATTTCCCGAGGGTATGGTTCACGTCGGGTCTGTTGATGTAGTCGGTAGCTCCTGGTGCTCTCCCTTTGTTGCAGAACTTTGCTGTACAATGGAGGAGATGATCGTCTTGAGAGCTTGTCCAGGGGAAGAAGTTGATTAGTTCCTCTTCACTATCTGAAAATATGAATACATGGTTTATGATAAATTATATTTGAAATTGTATATGGTGTTCAATGGTGTTGTTCTCTTTTGACTACCACAATGCACCCTCTGAGGTTAAAGACCAATATTGCCAATAAAAAGACGCTCAACAAATGCTTTCAGTGCGAGAAGCTAGGGGCAGATAACTCAAAACAGCTATCCTTTGGTCTGTTCCGAATGCTTTCAAAAAAGTGACCGTTTACAAACTACGTTGTGATTGGTCAGCTATTTGACTGGGCTTTGGCTGTGCTAAACTGGTTTGGAACATGCGCCTATACGAGGTGTTCTCAGACCTTGTGGAGAGGAATCTTCAGAACGTGTTCGTATCCCGGTAGATGCATAATTTTGCAAATTTAACCCTCAGAACAAGGTCGATTTTAATCAGACTGCTTTATAGATAATTACAACTTTCTTTTCATTGAGGCAACATGTTGACGTCAAGTTATGGTTGCTGGTTGAAGGTCATTGAAATCTATGCCTAAATAGAATAAACATTTATTATCCTCATTCTTTCATCATCAAAACTTCCAGAATGCCAATCAAAGAAGTCCAAATAAGTTTGAATATATATAATTATATAAGAAATCATCAAATATGATTACACATTTTTAAAAAGATGAACTTCTTTTATGTCATCATAAGACTTACTTTGATTAAATGTTCCTTTTCTTGTCATAGCAAGGCTGTCCATTACCGATTGACGATAACGTTGACACTTTTTCAGACACTCGTAGAATAAAACTTTAGCCGTGAATGTCACATCTTTGCTTCCTTTTGATGTTAAAAACCATCCATAGTATACAGGGTTAAGTGTGTCAAATTGCGAAACTTTCGGCCTCAAAATATCCACTCCTACTCCATGCGTATTTCTCCTTGCCAATTCCTCCGGATCAAAGCGCCAGGCTGTCTTAGGTTGAACTGTAACCACAGTATATCCATTATGTCTTGCCATGTCAAAATATACCTTCATTTCCCAGCGACGTACATTTGTATTGTCAATGATGACAACAGGGGTGCCTGCTTCACAGGATTGCCTAGCTTTCTGTTGACACTTGGTATGGGCATCTTTGAGACCAGCAATATCAAATGTATATACGCTGTCAACAAGGAAGTGATCGTCGGCAGAGCATGTGACACTCTCTGGATACACAGACTGCAGGTTCCTCACAATTGTAGATTTACCTGAACCAGGTAAACCCCTCATAAGGAACATTGTCCTGCTGTGTTGAACGTGTTGGATAGTTCTGTGATCAGTGAGGAAGGAGAAGTCCATGGTTACGTCCGTTCTTGATAAGATGAAAGTATTTGTACGATGATGTGTCTTTGTATAAACATCAACAATCTCCTCCATTTCAGTTGGATTCTCCTGATGACAATGAAAATGAGAAATTTATATATTTTGAAAAAGGCAAAGACTTAAAAATGTATATAAAAAAACCCAACTTTTATGTCATTATATAAAGATGTATTTTGCGTTTACTACAATGATTTAGAACATTATTGTCAGGATAAGTTCACAAGAATATATACAGCCTGACACGGTTTCAGAAAAGGTACCGTATTTCCTCTAATAAGAGCCAGGTCTCCAATAAGCGCTGGGTCTCTAATAAGCACCGTTGGGTCAAGGGTAGTTGAGAAAATAAGCGCCGGGCCTACAATAAGCGCTGAGTCTCTAATAAGCACTGTTTGGTCTAGTAGTTGAGAACATAAGCGCCGGGCCTCCAATAAGCGCTGAGTCTCTAATAAGCACTGTTGGGTCTAGTAGTTGAGAACATAAGCGCCGGGCCTCCAATAAGCAGCGGGTGTAAACCATTAGATTAATGCTTCCTTAGTTAACTTCAAAGATCTATTAAAGAAATAAGTCTCCAAAAAGTGATGGGCATCTAATAAGTGCCAGGGGGGGTCAAGGGGGTGCTGAAAAAATAAGCGCATGGGCGTTTATTAGAGGAAATACGGTAGTTCTAGTTCATCTTATATGAACTCATATGCGGGCGAATGGCCAAGGCCTTTATTGAGTATATATGTAGCACACCTTGGTAGGTATAATGCAAAATTATAGTTGAATTATATGCTGGACTAAGAGGATGAACATCTTTTCTTTTATACAAAATTCATAGTTTAAAACAATATGATAAATTTTAATAGAGTAATTGAACATTTTCTTTTTCCATAAATGTGATTGTTTAATAATTATTTTAAGTAACCATTAAATTGTACATATTCAACATATTATTTACATGTAATGATCAAGATCACTTCCTTGTTATTGTTTTGGGATGTAAACAAATCAAACTTACTGTTATCTTTATCTTTAACTTGTTAGGTCCTTGCGATCGTTTTGATTCTTTAGAAGGACTCACACAAACAGGAGCAGTTGTGATGTAAAACGGTAGAAAACCCATGTTTTTTTTTTACAATGTAACAGGTTAACCGCATTGAAATCGTGTTGTGAAATCTAAATTTCGTCTGCTTGCAGTCCCCAAGCAACCACGCCCCCTTTCGCGATGCACTCGCGAAAGACTTGTTTATTATCAATCCACAAATAATCCGTTATTGTTAAGTGTACATCTTATAGTACTCATAAAAACTATATTAGTTTGATTCAAATTGTTTTCAATATTTTATGACATTTATATATGTTGTTTACATTTATGTTTTGAAATAATGTTGATTGCATCGTGTTCATTTGGTGCGGGATGACAATATGGCTGCGCCCACACATTTGGCCGAGGTAAAGTTTGGTAAACCTAGAAACTCGATGTCATTGGTGTTTGTCGTGTAAAATGTAATTTAATGATGTGTAATAAATAAGAAATGGATTATATTTCCAAGTCACAAGTATACAAGACGTGATGTTCAACAAACAATCGGATTTCTGACGAGATTGCATGCACTGTTGTGAAATCGTCAAAGGGCAGATAACTCTGAGATTTCGTATTTTTCCAAAAATCAGTTGATTTGTGAACAAATCAAACGTCAAATTTTAAAGAAATGAATTAAATTCGTTCTGTTATACAAATTTAGCTATGGATGTGATATGTAACTCATGAATCATTGAATGTAAATCAAAATAAATTATCAACTATTTTTTCTAACTTATTTTATTTGTTAAAATTGCAATTTGCCAATTAAAGGGCCACAATGCGCTCGCAGGTTCATTAATTATTTGTTGGCAAAGCTTAATTAGCCAAGCGTAACGAGGTCGGAAATCTCAATCAGCGTGACCACTACTCAGCGATGTTTGTTTTGCGCAGCGCCCTACTCGCGCGGTACTCAACCGGATATGAAAGCAATTTCAGTTTACGTCACATATCATGTTGAAGAAGTAACTTTAAGTTCCTAAGACAATTCGTCATTACCAAAATTATATCCAGTTTATGAGAGTTAATTATTATAAATATTGATTTAAGTTTTTTTTATACACAAATTTTTATAGTGAATCTTGGATTATTTTGGTCATCAAAATTTCTTCACATTAGCTGTAGTTACTCCATATAAAACTATAGGCCTAACTGCTTGAATTTGCCTTTATTGGTTGGTTCAACCAGGATGATCATGTATGTATGTTGTCCCTGCAATATATTGAGACCTTTATGAGATAGATATACAAACCTTTAGGTAATACTCACAGCAATGTATGTTCGTCGCATGAATATCAAAGCCCATTTAATTTATTCAGTTGAAATGTATCAAACATAACTGTCTTGGTTAAACCATGTAAATTATTTTTGTTTGTCATTACCAAATATGACCCATGTGACTTGTAGTTGTAGTTGTATGTGGACAAAGAAAATTTAAAACAAAAATTAAATCTGCCTTTATTTAGATGAGAAACAATAATATTTTTTATGGAATAAACTTTTTAAAAATACTATCAATTATTTGCAGAGTTCTAAAAATGATGTTGCCCAATGTGACTATTGCCCAAGAATTTCAAGGACAGTTGCAGAATCACATCACAATTTAGAGGCACTGAGACAGGAGTGTGAGAAGGTTATAGAGTATGTGAGAGAACCTCTGAGCTACGAGGAATTTTTCCTACGGTACCTCCTGCCGAACCGACCATGCATCCTGTCCAGCTGGGCGACACAACACTGGCGGAGTCGGCGGGAGTGGGTCAAGAATGGATGTCCTGATGTTGCCTTTTTGGAGGATCAATTTGGTAATACTCTATCAATGGCAGATCCAGAGGAGGTTCTGGTTCACCGAGCCCTCCTTGTACATTTTAGGGACCCCCAAGGTGGTCCCCCCACTTTTCAATAGATGATCCCCACCCCCGCCCTTTTCTATATCTGTATGAAGAATCTCTCCCTACAGGCAATGCGACGTTGAAACATTGACATGGATATGGGCGTCATTGGCTATAGTGTTATTAACTAAGTCTTATGTGCAAAAGATGGCCCTGAATCTGTTGAGACTGGTTATCTATTATTCGCATCAGAGATATACTCAGGTGCAAAAGAAATGTCCTCGCATTTTTAAAATAGTCGGAGAAATTTTCTTAATATAACATGCCATTGACCTAAATAACCTTCTTGGATTTAAATTTTTTGACGCATTATGACATTACTGTACGACTTCACAAAGCAAGCCAGGAATTGCAATTTGACGCTCCATCTCATCAAGTTAATGAGATCCAAAACGACCATTTCTTAAAACGTGTACATGTCATGTGCTTCTCAGAAATAGAACAGATTATGTTTTGAAAATTCATACTTAGTATAGTCGGGTTCTGACATGATGTAACGCTGTTCAGACGTATATTTCGCCCTTAAATTGGATTGATATTTTGTATGAGATGTTTCTTTTGCATGTGAGTTCAGTACAGTCATTGTAATGAAGTTATTCCTGTAAACGTGTCACTCAGAATGATTCAGCACTAATTGATTAGAGGTGAGGTGATTTGGGGTTTAACGCTGCTTTCAAGAGTATTTCACTTATATCGCGGCTGCTAGTATTATGGCAGGGAGAAAGCCCGCAATACCATGATGCTATGCATTGCGGTGAAACCTGCAAGCATCGACTGGAACTAGCGAACCATGGGTGGTACTACACTGAAATTCAGCACCCAAACCGTACTGCATATAGAACAGTTCTCTACCTCAGACAAAGTTGCCATGCCCCTGGCGGGGTTCGAGTCCCGGACCTCTTGATCCGGAACCGAACGCGCTAACCACTGCGCTATCCCGCCCCTTATTGATTAGACAGTTGGTGTGCAATCCAAATGTGATTCAATCTAACTGAACCTGAACTTTTAATGTTATATTTTGTAGGGTGTACAATATGAAATTGCTATTGTAGTCCTTGATTCACAAACACATCTGTTATAGGTTCTGTGACAGTTCCGGTAGCCGACTGCGGACAGGAGATGTACTCCTCCCATCCAAAGACGGATATGTCGTTCTCTGAGTATCTGCAGTACTGGAGGAGGAGGCGAGGGGCAGGAGAAGACAGGCTACTGTACCTGAAGGACTGGCACTTTGCTAGGTAGGGTGTCTGTGTTGGATAAAACATGACCTGCAGGCATTATTTAAAAGTATGCCCGATTCCCGCGGGAAATTGCCACTGGCCGAAGGCCCACCGGCATTTCCCAAGGGAGGAGTGAATACTTTTAAATAATGCCCACGGGTCATGTTTTATCCAACTTATAAAACAACAGAAACAGCGGATAAATTGGAGTTTGATAAAAAAATAAACTGGGGGACACATTAAATTTAAATTTAATTTAATAATAATAAATTTTAATTTAAACTAGGATTGCCTCAGGCAATACTTAGGTCTTCAAGACTTCTGCTTGACCTAGAACTCCATGTTGGACTTAGGGTTATACATCTGTTTCTCTGCTTTAAAATGAGCTATCAAACATGTCTCTATCTTCAGTAGTTTTTTTTACAAAAATTCCCCAAAGAAGGTACCCCTCTGAAAACGGAAAAATCACATATTAATGGACCCCTACATTACATTTCTCACGATTAAGACAAAATGGTTAATATTTCCATACTAAGGTGTAACATAGAAAATGTTGTGCTTTAATTTCCACTTAAGAAGATGTAATCATCATTTAGATTGCATACATAATTAATGCGTTATGCTGTTCTGAATATTCAAGAAAATACTCAAAAATGCTTAAATTATGACCCCTAGACATCTCTTGCAATGTTCGAGGCTTAACTATCAACTTTTTGATGAAAGCGGTCAACATAGAAGTTGTTCTTCTTGAAATTGTGCATACGTTGTTGTATGCACAATTCCAATAGCGTAAGAAGTTAAGCAGTAATGATCCTTTAAACATGGCTGAAAATTGCGAGTTCTGAAAAATGGCAATCTTCTATGACTTGTCACACATAAACTATGACAGAAAAATGTTTGAAATTTATTTACCTTAATAAAGGACATCTCTACTCCAGGATGATATATAAAATATAATTGTATCTTCAGTGGTTTACAATGGAAAATTCTACAAAGAAAGTACCCCTCGAAAAGTCTCAAAATCCCAAAATTTTACATTTTTGGAAATACGTCAAAATTGTGTCGATACTATCAACTTTTACATGATAATGATATATTGTGGAATTGTTTAACTAGTTATATGAAGGGGATAGCAATAACTTACTTTGACATAAGTTGATTTGTAACAGAGTTATGCCCCTTTGAACATATAGCCTAAAAACGCTCTTTTAAAAAAAGGTCCATATTCAAGGGCATATTCCTGAAATTCGAGGACGAAATTCAAAATTCGGAAAAGATCAAGTTGTTGTACATTCATTTAGCTTTCGGATGAGCTATCACACATACGGTAGTTGTATATATTGCCGTGATTTAAGAGAAGATTTTTGAAGACGCGTACCCTTAAAACCGCGAAAGTTGACAAAATTTTCAGTTTTTCCGAAATAGCAAAAAATCTATTGTTACGGCCGAAAATTGCTATAGGCCTGATCGATGGGGAATGTTGTTGCCCACATTTTGGTGAAAGTTTTATGAAAATATCTTGATTAGATTTCGAGCTATTAAGGTTTAAAATTTTGACTTCAAGGGGAGATAACTCAAGAAAGAAGTCGAAAATCAAAATTCGGCCAACGTACAAGGCTAGTTTTTGTTACAGGCTATTATCCCTGAAAATTTCGTGCAAATCGGTTCAGCCGTTACTTCAGAATCGCGATCACAAAAAACGTACAAATAATAATAAAGAAGAAGAAAAAACCGGATAATAACAATAGGTCTTCCAGACATTCGTCTTGAAGACCTAATTACATTTCTAGGTGTTTCATCCATGTGGTTCCCAGTTGTGAAACGCATCGATCGAACGCAGTCGGGCATGTACTGTACTGCAGCTAAGATAAACCAAAAAGTTATTGCAAATTAATCAAATTAATTGATTACCCGATAAAGTAAAAAAGTCATCAATAAAATGTCTCCGTTGGTTAAAGGATATGATACATATGATAGGGGCTTATAAACCTCCAGTGATGTCACTCTATTGTCTCAACAGGTTTTACTTTTACCGAGTTTGCTAGTTCCAGCCGTTGCTCGCAGGTTTCATCGCAGTGCTAAGCCACATGGCGTTGCGGGATTTCTCCCTGCCATAATACTAGCACAGTAGCAGCCGGGATATAAGTGAAATACTCTTGAAAGCGGCGTTAAACCGCAACTCACTCACTCACTCACTCAATTTTACCGACTTAACCTCTAGCAGTAGTTTACCAGGCATTCTTAAGGAAAGCCCCGGGCATTCCTGAGTTAAGCCCCAGGTGTTCCTGAGGTAAGCTGTAGCCGTAGGAATGGCCGCTATTAATGTGGTTTAAATGGCTATAATATATATAAAAATATCACTAGTTCGAAAAGTCACAATTTCTAGTGACCATGCTTGGTTCGATCTCTGGACCCTTTGCTTGCTTACCTGCCCCTATCAACTGAGCTAAGAAGGATCACAATACCAAAGCTAATTGTTTGTCAGTATGAACCTAGTGTCACACATGAGACGGGTAGCGTGTGCAACTCCTGTGCACGACATGCGTCCCAGGCGTGTAGCATGTGCAGATCGCGGCTGTGCTGTCTTCGCATGACAACTGATCTCAATAGAATTAAATACCACTGAATCCATTAGGATTTTAAAATGTTAAATTACATCTTAAATATAGCCTTGATCAGTTCATAAGTTAAGTCAAAACCTCCCCCTCGGTTTTGTTTGCAAAAGAAACCTTTGGCCTCGGGGAAATTTGGTCGGGCTTTCGGCAAACAAAACCTCCAGGTCGGTTTTGATCCTTAACTTATGAACTCACATCTTTCAGCACAGTCGGCTTGGTGTAGTGATATGATCACTGGGTTTCCTGTGCAGAACTGTGAAAGTTTCAGGTTCGAGACGGCTTATCTGCAAAACATTTGCAAAATTGGTATTTGAATTAATAGTTATTTTTCAATAGAGTTTGGCATCACACATACAAAGTTTGACATTTCAGCGTTTAAATATAGATATTTGATATACTGACTCTGCCCGGGGCTGAGGGACATTGGGACATTATTCAGAAAATTGCCCGGGGCAGAGGGAAATTATCAAAATAATTGCCCAAGGTAGCAAGATTGTATCAGATATGAGGGAAATTATGAGAAATAGTGTCCCCGAAGAACATTAGAGTGACGTCACTGGAGGTTTATAAACTGTACTATAGAACAAGAGGGGTAGGGGGAGGGGTGGGACTGCCCTCGAATTCAGCCCTTGTAGATCAGAGGTTAGGATCGTAAATCTGAAGGGAGTAACCTCTGTGGGAAGACAGAATGTTTGTTTTCATAGATGTCAGTATGTGGCATCTTTTGTGGTTTAATATAAGTCAAGTTCTTATGATATTTTGCAGGATGTTCCCGGACTACCAGGCCTACGAGACACCGGTGTACTTCAGATCTGATTGGTTGAATGAGTTCTGGGATTGTCGCACGGATGATGGAGATGACTACAGATTTGTCTACATGGGCCCTAAGGGAACATGGTCTGTAGCTTTGCAGATTGAAGATATTTTAGTTATTTTGCATACTTAGATTGTGGTAGTTTAAGGGGTTGTGGATGAAGAGTGGGGAGCTGGGTTCAGAGTTTCTTTTGAAAAATTGTGCATGTAAATTTGATGGACTCCCTGGTTGAATCCCTCCACCCTTCTCCCTTTTCAATATGTGAACCCCTCCACCCTTCTCCCTTTTCAATATGTGAATCCCTCCACCCCTTCTTAGTTCCTTGATGAAAGTGTTCAGTTTGTAGGATAGCTTTGTAATACGCAAGTTCATCTTCAACTCTAGAAGCTGCTCTACATGGACTTAGGTTTGGCTGTAGTGATAGTTGAAATTTGATGTAGGCCTAAAGGTTTGTTAGTTCAAGCTGATGCTTGTAGTCCTTACCACAATACATGGTGAACTGCAATGGTTTTGCAGACTTTCTGCCTGCAGTATATGTACTAGTGATGATTAGATACTCCTAACCTTAGTTTTAGCAAGACTCTCACTCTGAGAAGTCAGGAGGTCCTAGATTCATATAGGCTATGCTCGATTCCTTATACACCGACCACGTGACTGGCGTATGTCGTTCCTGAACCAGGCTCAAGTTGAATCAAGTATAAAGACAGGAAGATGTTATCATCACTCAAACTGGCTTTAATAATGATTGATATGATACATGTTTTTTTTTAAAATTATTATGAAAATTTTATTATCGTGTTATGTATTGTTTCGAAATATCAGTATTGTTTTCAAATAAATCAGTTTGCTTTCCAACTGTCAAAGCAATAAAAAATAAAAAATTTAGTTATTGAATGTTGAATGAAAAACAATTTTGTCGGGCATACTGTGCCGCCTTTGTCGGTCAATTCAAACTGGCACATTCTAATTACGATTGTGGCGTACGCGGGCTCCAAATAAGTGATCCACGGGTTGTGCAGTTGGTGCACCAGGTCCCCAATCAAGCATAGACATAGACATTTATTTTACCATACCATAAGATGTATCTCAATATCTTTGAAGAGTGACAATAACTAACTTTAAAAACGCATTTATATAAGATATCTTGATAAAAATATTAATGTTATATCTCAATACAGGACCCCGCTCCATGCGGATGTGTTCAGATCCTACAGCTGGTCGGCTAATATCTGTGGAAGGAAGAAGTGGATCTTCTTTCCTCCAGGTTAGAGTTATCTCCCTTTGTTGCCTTCGAATTATCTCCCTTGTTGTCTATGAGTTATCTCCCTTTTTGCCATTGAGTTATCTCCCTTGTTGAAAAAAATGAGACTGGAATTTATATTATATGAAATAATAAACATAAAAAGATAAATCATAATAATTATTTGACACTATTCGCCCATTATGAATAAACTGATTTAGGTGAGGTGAGTTGAGGTTTAAACAAGTTTAACAAGTTCAAACAAATAAGTTAATAAGAAAAATTTATTTTTCTTCATCATTGAGATATTCTCCTGAATTGTCTTAATTACTATAGCATGAAATAAGTGTGAGAAATAAATGCATCATTAGTAATTTATATCTATTCATATTTAGGTGAGGAGAATTGTTTGACTGATGTGTATGGCCAGTTAGCGTATAGCGCCATCTCGGACGAGTTGAACGACCAATCAAAGTTCCCGAACTACAAGAACCTGCGGCATCAGATAGAAGTGTACCAGGATGAAGGGGAGATAATCTTCGTACCGAGTGGCTGGCACCATCAAGTCTTCAATGTTGTATGTTTCACTGTTTAACAAATCTTGATTTAAAAGACTTGAATTGAGCGACAGATTAATGAACTATTTGATAAGCATTCTAGAATGGTAGTATAAAGAAGACAAGGATATTATAGATGATCAACTTCTTTATTATCAAACTTCACCATTGTAAATAAAGAAGATCATTCATTGAATTCTTCTCTCAATAAATTAGTGACATAGACAGCTAGAGGGAAAATTTTACTTGAATCATTTCAAATGTGTGGTGGTATAGTACAGTGTTTTAAAGGAGGGTTCTATCGGGGTATTTTGTGTTGAAAAAAATTCGAGAGGATATTCCCGATTACACATTTATGCTATTAATACAGGATTAAAATACAGCCAAATTGAAATATATTAATGAAGTTATAAATTTAATGACTTTACATTTCACAACTTGATAAAGACATGCGCACATTTGATGAAAAATAAAAATAAAGAGAATTGAAGCCATTCATTGGCACTGCGAATGGGGAAAACTTCGCTACGGCTCAACAGCACATTGTTTATTAGTTTTATTACATGTTATGTGTTACTATGTCAATATTCTATCAGTGTACGTGTTTTATTATTACGAAAAATTAAGAATTGGTTAAATATAGCAAGTTTTCATTTCACAAAATGTCAAGAAACCAAGATGGCAGATGCTGCTGATAGATCAGTGATAGAACTTTCCCTTTAACAAGGCATGTTAGCTCAGATCAAGAGATCTCAGCTTTGATCCCCACTTCTTCCGTAGAAGACTAATACTGTTCCTTGTAATTCAGTACACTATCAACTATGGTTTCTATAGTGCTTTGATGGATACTCAAGTACTCTAGTACAAGTCCAGTTCAGCTAGAATTAAGTCTTATGTTTCGAAATTGATTAAACAGGTTTAACAAACACACCTAAGAAGTATTATGGTCCACATTCGCATTGTTGTAAACAGTCAAGAGTATAAGCAACAGTTCCTCACAAAAGCACTCTTTTGTGTATCTTGCTGGCTTCTCTGTAAAAGACCACCAGATCCTATTTTAAAGATTCTAAAACTGTATTCATTCTTCTGATTACCTGGTACTCAATTCCATTTTTATCTCATCAGGCCTGTAAATGCCAGATGGCTTATGGCATGGGCCCACGTGTGTTGTCAAAAGGGCATCAGCTGTTGTCTGTAAACTTTTCACATTTTCAACTTCTTCTCCAGAAATGTACACCCCCAAAGCTGAAATTAAGTGGGAAGGTACCTTGCACCTATGGGATCAAAGTTTGTTCATTTGGTCCACATCCCATCAAATATGGGCGTGGCAGGCATTATTAGTGAAACCTGTTTGCGACTTCTTCTCCGAAGCCAGTTGACAGCGGTAGCTGAAGTTTTCATTTGCAATAAAAAATATGTACCTCAGGTTTAAGTGATAAATTACCTTAGATTACAAATCATGCAAAAGAGTGATGAACTACAGAGCCAATAGCTTTTTGCTATCCGGCCCAGCCATTCATCAAATATAAAACCAGAGTGGTATTGGAGGCCTTCTCCCTTCATTTCATATTATAACCCATTCTCTTCCCGCATAGGTTACCATACCCGCAACGTGATGGAAGAACTGAGTGGAGGAAACTCTGTGGGAAGAGAATGATTACAACCTCATTGTGAGAGTTAGGTGATACATTGCCAAGTAATATTTATATAATGTTTCCTGTCTTCAGGAAGATACAATATCAATAAACCATAACTGGCTGAACGGATGCAACGTGGACGTGTGTTGGCGCTACATCCAGAGTTGTCTGGGAGACGTGGAGAGGGAGATATCAGACTGTAGGGACATGGATGGGTGGAGCTCTCAGTGTCAGGTGGGTCCTTAACCCCTCACCTGCAGCTCTCGCAATGGTCCAGGAGGATTTATGACCAAAAAATAAAAAAAGATGTTACTGGTCTTTTCAGGCTGACAAAAGTGATGCGATGACTCGATTGTGTTTTTTACGACATTTTTTTTTTTCGAATGAAAAAATAAATTCCATTTTATACAAACTTCTCACCAGTTAAAACACAATATACAATTATTTATATAAATAAAGCACAAACCCTCTTAAATATGTGTTAGTATTTCAAATGGTCAATAATCTCACCCCTACACTCCATCTCAATAGAACTGAGTGACATTTTAATGTCCAATATTTTCTAAAGGTTAAAGGCGCTGTAGCACGTTTTTTGCAAATTTTATTTTTTCAAATTTCTCATTTATAATGATAGTTTTTGTCATTTACATTTACTTTAGAGGGTAAAACATCTTATTACACAAACCAATTATCCGCAGTGGGAATAACGGTGTTGCGTATAAAGCAAAAATTGCATGGCGGCCATTTTATTGTGAACACATTTTATTATTTTGAATGACAAAAACGATTCCCATGGCTTTACAGGACCCTGTACATTCATTTTTTATTTGATTTTCCGAAGAAAGAAGGGTGTTTTACTATTGGTAACATTATTTTTCAAATACATTTCATTGACTTATTTCACGGGAAAAACGTGCTACTGCCCCTTTAAGGAATTAGATTTACCTGCCCTTTCTTTTGTTAAAACCTTGGAAAAAAAGACCAGAGGCATGGGTTGGAAACTGATGCTGGCAGAAACCAGAAACAAATTTTTTTTTTTTCTTGGCCTTACACATTATTGTTTGCAGATTTTTTTAAGCAAGAGCATTATAGTCGTCTCGCACACTGTGAAAAAAGAAAGGCAAAATGTAAAAAAATATTATGGTACTCACAAAAAGTGGAAATAGAAACGCTTTTGGCATTTATCTATTTATCACACAATTCACTTATGTAATTGAATTGTATAATCAAGGAGACTTTATATTATATACCCCTTGGTCATGTGGTAAGCTGTTGGTTATAGTTGCCTGAGTCTGAGGGTTCGAATCCCGCATGGGACTCGGCTAAAAAATGTACTATTGAAATAGTGTTACCCCAAATGTAACAATGTTAGATTATTTCACTATCTAAATGGCAATTATTTCTAATAACTTTATGATAGGTATTGTACCTGCAAGTAACAGCGTGGTTTCCATAAAACCAGTTGACAGATTGTGTCAATTTCATGCCTAAATGTTCTGCCAGATAAGGGTTCTGCTAAGAACAGAAAACCTGACCACCATTGCATTGTATTTATTTCGTATAAGTGGTAGTTTAATAGAGTATTTGGATGTTTTTGAAGATTTGGTGACCTTTTTGAAACTCTGGAACACGTTTTAAAAAAGCTTAAAATAATCTCCTATATTCTGAAGTCTGAGGGAATGTAGTCACTTAGCTTTATATTCATGTCCAAATTAATTTGTTTTAATTAAAATATTGATTTCTAATTTATTTTTCTTAAAAATATCTAACCCATATGACAATAACAAAATATTTCAAATCACTGTAGATATTTTATAAATGAAAAAACCCCAATAAAAGCATCCAATGGATCTTTTTTATTTCATTACAGTTGATCCTGAAGGCGAGCAGTGGGAGCAACTACCAACAGTTCCTGCTGTTCTTGATCACAGTAGCTCAACACAGACTGCAGGCCCTGGGTCCATGTGCTAGAGCTAAACCTGCAGGTGGGAGAAGTCATCCTGCAGAATGTCAGAAAACATGTGAAAACTACTTAAACAGCAAAGGGCAAAGAACACAACCTTGCAGCAGAACATATAAAGACAGTAAACATAATTCTTCCTGTGATACAAATAACTGTGATTTTGGCAGTCAGACTAACTTTTTAATGAGAAATAATGTGGAGAATTTTGAAGGCAAAACATGTCATCATGAACAGACTAACATTGTGATAAGAAACACTGTGAGAAGTTGTTCTGAAGATGAAGAGAGTGAAAAGAAAGTCGAACCCGACAATAAATTATGTTTTGAAGGTTGTGATACTCAAACTCAAAGACCAAGTATATCCAGTCAAAAGAATACGTTTGACCTTTCCCCTTCTTGTGACCCTCACATTGGAAATGTGGATGAGCTTGACATTAAAAGAAGTGACACTGAAAGAGGTAACGCCCTTGACCTTGGTTTTCAGTGTCCAATCCAGCATCCATACATTCACTGGCGATATAGCAGTGCAGAGCACTGTATGTTTGACCTTCAAAGACTCCAGTTAGTTATGGCAGATATACTTCAGTCTCCAGGTATTGATGATTTAGGGGCAGAGGAAGAAATCAAACAAGCAAAGGATATCCTTTGCCAAATTAAACATGTTTTAAGTTTGTAAAAAAAACTTGTTCTCATTTTTAGCTCATCGGGCCTGAAAGGCCAGATGGGTTAATGGCATGGGCTGTCATACAGCGCGTGTTGTCTGTCGTCATCCACATTTGACATTTTCGCTTCTACTCAAGAACCACGGTACACCCTAAACTGAAATTGTGCGTGGATGTACCTTACACTCTGGTGATCAAAGTATTTTCATTTGTTCCTAAAGTTTTCAGAATAACATATTTTTTACATCAAGACTGTTCATTTGGCCTTTAGGCATTGTGGTCCGTAAACTTCACATTTTAGACCTCTCCTCTAGAACCGCTATACACCTAAAGCTGAAATTTTGTGGGGAGGTACCTTGTACCTAGTTTGTTCATTTGGTATGGATCCCTTCAAATATGGTCATGGCAGGCGTTATTACCTTTAAACCTTTAAACAGCTTCTCCAAAACCAGTTGACACAGGAAGCTGAAATTTTCAGAATAACATCTTTGTTACTGGAAACTTAAGTTTGTTCATTTGGTCTTGATAGTCCACCGGCCAATAAGGGTCACCATGCACCCCACCCATGGCAGAACGAAACTATGTTTTTTTAAAGCCTTGACATGTCTATAATGCGTGGTAATAGTGTATAAACTGGGATGAACTATGTCGTTTTTGCACTTTTTCATGGGTACCCCCATCAGCGACATTTTCTCTGAAGCGAAACACGAAAAGGTGAATGTCATCATATCTCCGGTTCTAATTGTCATAGAACCATAATCTTGATATCTAAATGTATGTTTTTCAGGTCATAGAGGTCATTGGTGGTCTTTTCAGACAGCTATCATTGGTAATTTTTATGAAATTTGAGCTTTAAGTTGCTTAAGTTTGCGATTTATGATTCAGATCTTAAACATTTCTATTTTCACCTTCTTTTCAGTTTATGAATGTCATTTTTCACATTATTTGTACTTTATGTATTATTATAAGTACTAGTGGCACTTATTTGTACTTATGGCACACATAAAAAGGAGCCAGAAGACTTGAGAAGCTAGTATTCTACATAAATTACCATCAAAGAAACACGAGAAAACTCAAAGACTTTTGTATTTCAAGTTTCGGTTGATACATCTTAGCCATTAGGGCTTGGAAGGGATAAATTGAAAGGGAACAAAGAAAAAAAGGATCCACACGTGTATTCCTTCATTACAAAATTAGCATAAAAGTACATTCTGGGTAGTTAGATTCAGCTTTTTTTTGGGACATCATTAATTTAGCACAAGTCATCATCATTGTCACAGTATTGAGAGGTAACATCCTCATCGTTGTCATCATCATCTGATCATCATCATCATAGTTGCCACTTGGCTTGACCTGGATGTTGCTCAGCTGCTCAGATAGCATAGAGCACTGCTATCAAACAACAATGGTCAACAGTCCATCCATGATTCTCATTGACATTAGGAACATCAGGTTAGGCAACATAAGATTCCTGGTAGTTGACACGTTTAATATGTTGCTCCAGTCTTCAGCGAAAAGATGGCATCTTGCTCATGTCTTTATGTTCCTGGGTTTGTCTAGTTCTTCACAACCATAGTCGTTCAGTTGCAGGTAGCGAAGTTCATCAACATTTTTTATGCCAGGTCTACCAAAGAGAGCACAAGTGAAATCAGCCACTTCATTAATCAGATCTGATGGAAAAACCTTAGAGTCACCTTATCTGGCAAGAGATACTTCAAAATGGACCATCCTCTGAAGGATTTTAAGAGGTTTCAACTTGCAATTCTCCTTGAAGCAGCTGGTGAAATCACATCCTGTGAATGCATGTGACAACACTGCTTCTGTATGTAAGTCAGGCATGCCCTTAGTCAGTTTAAATATACTCATCAGCGGTCTCTTGTTTCCAGTTTCAGTGTCAAACAAAATGATGACATCTTCTATTTCGGATGCATAGTATAACAACAGGAAGAAGAAACAACTGTCTGGGCTCTTGACTCTAACTGTATGGTAAACACATCTCTTGCCATGCATTCAGTATGTATACGATGATCCTGAATAGAAAAATGGATGCTTTCAATAATGTATGTAGTGATTTCAGTGTATGCATTTTCTGCACAACAGCAAGTTTATACACACTAAGACCAAAGGACCAATACTATGATACCATGAATCTGTTTCCTCCAAAGATTACTGCAGAGAAGGCAACTCTGTTTAGATGACCCTGTGTCCATCATCCGTCTTCAGCAGGTAAGCATGTCTATCACACACCACAGAGACCCCTCTGCCTTGCAGTTTATGGGCGTATTAATCCTGGCTCCAGAGCTTGGGTTTGACCTTGGGGCATCCACTATACTCAGGGAATCAAGAGGTCCGGGGTTCGAATCCCGCCAGGGGCACGGCAACTTTGTCTGCAGTAGAGAACTGTTCTACACGCAGTCAGGTTTGGGTGCAATGCTACACTGAATTTCAGTGCAGTACCACCCATGGTTCGCTAGTTCAAGCCGATGCTCGCAGGTTTCACCGCAATGCATAGCCACATGGCGTTGCGGGCTTTCTCCCTGCCATAATACTAGCAGCCGCGATATAAGTGAAATACTCTTGAAAGCGGCGTTAAACCCCAACTCACCTCACCTTCATGGTATTATCACAATAAGTGATACAAAACATTTGACATGCAAATTCTTCTACATGAATAGATTGTGGCAGGATGACCAGAATGAGACAAATGAATCATATTTACACTGTGAATAAGCATTGGATTTATGTAATTGGTAATTTAATCTTAATTTCGGTTTCAGACCGCTCATAGACGGTTTTATGTTTGCCAATTGTCGATGGTAGATGTATTCTTTTGTTAACGTAATGATGAAATTTAGAACATTATTTCTCCTTTCTGTGAATCCCAGAATTATCGTATCTGCGTTTAGGTTTAGACAGATGTCAGTTTCCTTCTCAATCCATTCCGTTAGATATTGCCACAATCTCTTCTATTTCAACGTTGCAATATGTACATAGTGGTGTTTCTATTAGTTTGTATTTGTATAAGTCTTTATTTGTCGTAAGGATTCTATGGTTTACTAAATTGGTCATGATTATATTCAAATACATCTCTCCAGAATGGACTAATGAGTTCGCTTTCGCTCGTCAAATACCAAACCACTCACTGGTTTCATAAATATGTTATAAACCGGGACGTCGTTTAGTATTCTCTATATATGTTAGTTTTTACCTTTGATATTAATTAAGTTAATTCCTATAATCTCGAATAGGATAATAATAAGATCTATCATAACTGAATATGAAGAGTACGTGTTTTAGTCTTTGTTCGGATTCCGGAAGAAGTCGAACGGGATCTTATCCTTGTCGGAAGTACATACTTTCTGTCAGGTCGTTACAATTAAAAAAATGTCCTCTAAAACTCAAATGTATTCTGAATTAACAAAAAGGAGACTGTTTTAATGTAGTGAAGAGGCCATAACATAAATGGTCTCTGAGTAAATGGATATTCTTGATGGTAAATTCATATTGTGAATTAAGGATAGAATTAAAATCATTTAGGAAAGAGACACCAAAACAATAATTGCTCACACGAGTACACAGTGTCAATTTGACTATAACAAAACACGGCAAAAAATAGTCTGGGATATATGGAAATGTTAAAATTATGAAAATTATGAATGATGTATTTATTCATTGACACACTGTTAAAATCCAATCAAATCATAACAAAAATCAATATACATGACTTATTTTGTCCAGTATAGTAAATAGAGTCAATGACTATAAATTCACATTGTGATTTCAGGATATAATTCAGATCATTTTGATATTCGAGGCATATTAAAACGATAAGACTATTATTTACATTAATGTAGTAAAATACAAAAGAACAAGAACAATCAGTGAATTCCCCAACCCCGAAATAACATTACGGATACATAATTTTCACATCGAATACTAGATACAAAATTAGAGTCGAACTTCTGTTACATTCTAGAACTTGTATGTGTGGAATGAAGACAATATTTATGAAAATAAAACTTAATTGTTCTACATAGGCGATATTTCCTCGACACTGGTTCTAAGCTGAACTACTTGATGTGGTGTTAACCTTTATTCGTACATAAACAGCAAATAATAATTTAAAAAATCATAAAATCAAAAACTATTCAAATCGAATATGCGAGAAGAAAATTACAAGTCTCTTCCTTGTTAGCATGGATACGGCTGTCACGTGTCAGAGAGAAGATGACAGGAGTATAAAACAAGGTGCTGTTACCAGCCCATTCAGATTACCGCCAGATTCTGTCACCAGGTGAGTGCTTGAGTGCGTCGTCCAATTATTCATGATGCGAATACGCGCTTCATCTAATCATTCATTATGACACTATGAACTAATTATTCACGATTATACGAATTATAGATATAGATATTTTGTAATCATTTAAAAAAAATATTTATTTATTCATTTAGATATCACATTATTCATAATAAGGTTTTTCATTCGTGAAAAGGCATTGGTGTTCATCAAATTACTGATGATAATGTTGATAATTCATAAATTAATAGTTACTGTTTGTTATGGTTTCTGTCGTATGCATATATATGGATATAATTAGTGAAAAGAAAATGATGTAATGTTAGTGATTCGTATTATCGTTAAGATTTTTTTCATGAAAAGAGTTTTGTTTCTTATAACCACGATACTACTTAATCTATATATTCATGATGAGAGGTAGTACTTTCTTCAGTTAAAATAAATCTTAAAGTTGGTTTAATTTTAATTCTGTTTGTCTGTGAATTGTATAGATTCTTAAGACCTTTTAATATTCGATCATTGGGTATAATTTAGGACATTTGAGCTACAAGAAATTAGACTTTTTGATATTCCTTTCTTTTGAGAATTATTAAAGTAACTGCTTTACAACACCTTTAAATGTATGTTGCAAATTTATGTATTTGTTTAAGTTTGATGGTTCCTCTTTCATTACTTCGAATGTTAATAAATTAAGTTGCAATGTGGAAGTGCTTTGACAAATAGAATAGGATGCAAATATTTCATTGAATGAATAATTTACATTATAGGAGTTATGATGGGGCAATACACAATGTTTGATAACAAGTCATTTAATACGATGTACGGAAATCACTTGAGAGTACGTGGTTTCATATTTATTGAAATTATCAAAATTAGTGAATTTATCTTTTTCCCATGCTACAAAAATGTGTATCTTGAAATACGTTCATGAAATGTTATGATATTAAGATCAAGGTATAAGGTAAAGCAAGTTGATTTGTAATATATAAAAAACATATATTATTCATTTTATTCATACTGATAAAATGTAATTTTTTTACATTAACAGTTGATTATCTCTTACATCAAAAGCCCCATATCGAATTGACACGGGTGTTCTGAATGTTGCGAAGCGTAGACCTAATCGTACCACATCAAACGATTAGGAAAACAACCCTAATCGTACCACATCAAACGATTAGGAAAACAACCCTAATCGTACCACATCAAACGATTAGGAAAACAACCCTAATCGTACCACATCAAACGATTAGAGTTCATGTGAAGTTTTGATCAACTGATTCGTTTCCTTGTTCCTTGTCCGTGTTTTTAATTTAAAAAAGAAGCATTCGTGTTTTTTGGGTTCTAATCTTATTGATTCATGCATGTTCATACAATTTCCGACTTTCTCTAGGTTTGATGACCAATTTCTTTCATTTAAAACGTACGTGAGTTAGTTTACTATACATTCAAGCTGTTGAGTGTTACCTGTATCTAAAAGTATAATGATACATATCTTCTCGATTTAAAATTAATTAAGCGGTAACCAACATTATAAAACACGTATGAGTATAAGCAGTTGCGTAAACAATGCTTAAATGTTTTTGTATGTCATGATACATCGATGATATTTCATGTTGAAATACATGTACATATAAATGGGATAATATGAAATGTTGATTAATATGCATACGGATTATAAGTCATTGGTTACAGCAATAGAAATCTAAAGTATATATATAACCGAAATAGCGTCTAAAATTGTTTGATTGAGAGTCTAATATGTACTGATTTGGTACTTGTAAAACACAGGAAAGCTGAAACCAGGTTTTCGAACACGTCTATTGGCTTTTATGATTTGAAGGCCACTTCGATAAAAGAATATTCATTTTATACCCTTTATTTATATTGCTAAATTCCATATATTTAATATTCTTTATTCCTTTGATTTGTTCAGCTTGTAAATATATGGAGTACAATATATCTTGAATAAGTGCAATATTAAACAAACTGTAGTAATAAGTGTTTAATAAATTGAATAAACCACTTCTTCTTTACTACATATCAAATTTGTAAAAGATGTTGATATGCATAAATGTATATAAACTTAAAATGAATACTGTTATAAATGCGATATAAACTTTCATATACAAACAATTAACTTTTCCTAAATAATACACTTGACATCTGGTTTATTTAGCTCGTTCATTTATTTACAACGTATTTTGTTACATGAAGCAACATTTCTTACATAAAATTCATATCTTAAAGCACCCTAACCAAACGTCCAAATTACACTTGTGACGTCATCCTGTTGTTCTCGCGCTTCATTACGTTTCAATAATGGACGATGGAGAAAATGAACTGATAATTCAAATGTTTTTAAGCTTCGTCATATTATATTTTGGAAGCTTATGACGTCAATACATTAAAGAAAATTAGAGAGGGATCGTTTCTTGTATGTGTGTGTATTATATTATTACTACTCTTCCAAACTGTACCTGAAAGGGAAAGATCTATCGGCAGTATCCGCCATCTTGTTTTTTTTTTTTTTGGATTACTTGAAATAAAACAGGCTATTGTACCTAATTTCACAACTTTTTAATAATAAAGATATACTCTGATAGAATATTTACATAGTAACACATAACGTGTCATAAAACTAATACAAAATTTGCTGTTATGTCGTAGCGAAGTTTGCCCCATTCGTAATGTCGATGAATGGTTTCATTGTTTTTATTATGAAAAGTGCATCAATTGTCATGTTGGGAGTCACATATTCCAAACTTTATCGAGTACCTACTATTATCGAAAACTACCATTTTGATGATAGTCGACTCAGTATATTGACGGTATGAAGGTAAAAGTGGTGATTTCTGATCGAAAACCGGACAATGCATCGCGATTGACGCGCGCCATTGAGACAAACGTGATTTTGGAATCTTATTTATAAGAGGCAAAATGACAAATTTGTGTTGATAATTTTTAATGGGTCATCTAACTATTGTGCATGTAAATGAGGCGTGCAGTTTCGGTTTCTACATATGCATAATGATGTTACGCGATTTTAATTTAAAACTAGTATTTATGATATATTTGGTGATTTGGGTTGAATATGCAAGCTGAGTGAATTTATTTGTACTGTAAACAGCACATATTGTGTGTTGGAATGTATTAAAGCTAAATGAAATTTTATAAAACACAATGGATGGACCTTTAACAAATGTGCGCTGGTCTGCGTTGTGAAATATAAAGTCATCAAAATATTACATTCATTAATATATTTCTGTCTGTGTTTTAATCATGTATTGATAGCATATATATATGTAAACGGGAATATCCTGTCGAGTTTCGTTTCACAAAAATACCCCGATAGAACCCTCCTTTTAACCAATATGTTTCAAAGGACAATTTTAATAATGTATTAGCCTTATAAACTAGAAGAACAGTCTGACCGAATTTCATTTTCAAAACTATTGCCTCGGTAGAACTTTGCCTTTAAGTGGAATTCCTCTGTGAGGAGAGACGGAAATGCCACTTTGGAAGATGTCAGTTCACAAGACTATGGAGGTGTAAAGCCATGACCTAAATGACTTTTTGGGTTAATATCTACCAGAACATGTCATAGCTACGTCTTGATGTAAGATAAACTAGTTTTATACAGTACAGAGTAGGTTCAACGTCTGTATGACCTTTTCAAACCTTTGTGCCACCTCTTCTGAAATTACAATCATTGATAAAAGAAATGATGAAATATGATGATATTTTCTTTTAAGCGAGGAGGCGACATCTCCTGGGCTCTGTCAAGTGTACGTAATGTAAACATGCCGTCTACTGCCAAGAATGTCCATGTTATATTATGCATGACACTTTTATTTCTTTCACGGGACGTTAATGACTATAATGAGTGTTCAGAAGAGGGAGAGAACGCTAAATTAAGCAATCTGATATATAAAAATACCATAAAGCTTTATGGTCAAAGATAAATGGTCATTAGGTAAAATATAACATGAAAATTAAATTAAGTTTGTAATTGTATTTTTGCTGACTCCGAATGCATGTACACAAACAAATGTTTGCCTGTTCGCTGATATGACTCTTGACAAATGATGAAATATGAAGGTAATACGTAATCGCTTGGAATTCGTGAATGCGCCGATTTGGACAAAGGTCACAAATAAATTAGCAGTTCGCTTAAATAAACGAGTCAGGGGCCAGTGCATGTACATTCTCATATAATCTCAGTGGATATTAGTTTGAAAATAAATATGTAACACATATGAGAAATAGAGCTTTAAAATGCTTACGCAAAACCTACACTTTACCACGAAATTTAATATTCAACATTGGCCACGAGAAACACATAGTCTTTAAAGAGGATGTAGCACGGTTCTGCTGTTTCCGCCGTGAATTGTTATGGTTCGGTTAATCAACGCGGATCCATTATTCAAAAATGGCCGCCAGCAGTTTTCGTTTTCTACGAGACAACGTTTTCTACGACTACATATAATCCGGTTATGTTATTGGCTGTTTTACCTTTGTATGTACTACTAAAACAATTTGTAAATATGAAAAAGACAAAAACGTGCTACAGTACTTTTAAATCACGGAGGTTCAATCTTCTCTTCTCGATTATTAATGTTTTATAAATGTATCGTGTAAAGGATTATTTCAAATCTAACTGATGTGAAAATGTAACGACCATATTTTAATTTCAATAAGAATGAATTAATACTCTCCCCCAATTTAAACACCTATATCACATATTGGGTAATGAAATGTGTCATGATATACTAAAACATAGTTCATAGTTTGAATTTTATGAAAATGTCTTAAAAAAACATCTTCGTGGTGATGCAATCAAATGCGTGCCTCACTCTATGAAATGGACATGGTATTTGCCAAGAAAAGGCAGACATCAAAGTAACGTCAAATGGTAACACTTCATTACAGAAAACTATGATAAATATTGATGCATATTAAAGTTTGAATATTATATATCAACGGTGTGGCAGTCTCAACTCATGTGTTATAAGAATACATTCAAAAACAGCCATATCCCCAAGAATTGTATTTGTCTAAAAGCAATCTCATTTAAATCAGATTGAACGAAACACTCGTACTTCGCTGCGTGTCTGATCTTGGCACAGCACCGTTGAGGTCACCAGGGAACCTTTCACTCCAGCCAATCAACGACGAGGCTACAAAACCTTCGATCTGATTCAAATGAGATTTGTAAAAAAAAAAACATACCCCGTCGCTCTGTACCTTTAAATGGACAGTAGCACGTTTTTTCGCTCAAATACATCGGTGAAATGAATTTGAAAAATAATGTCACCAATAGTAAAACACACTTCTCTCTCCAAACAATGTAAGTTAACAATGATTGTACATTGTTCGGTAAAAGCATGGGAATCGTTGTTTGTAATTCGAAATAATAACACGTGTTCACAATAAAAATGACCACCATGCAATATTTGCTTAAACGCAACATCGTTTTTACCACTGCGGATAATTGGTTTGTGCAATAAGATTTTTTTAAATGACATATATACTATCATTATAAATGGGAAATTTTAAAAAATAAATTTGGAAGAAAAAAACCGTGCTACAGCCCCTTTAACGCACATACAAGTTGTGTATCTTGTAACCTTGTGAATTTCTTCTTCAGATCTGTTCCATCCTCGCTCAGCATGAAGACTCTGTGCACCCTTTTTGCACTCGTCGTTGCTCTCTACTGCGTATCTCTTGTATACGCTAAAGGTATTGCTCTCTTTGATATACGTGTAACGCTAAGTACCATTTCAATAACATTCGTAAAGTGCATCATTATTTACGAGCAGAGAATGTGAGCGGTTGCTTGCGGTAAACGTCATAACGTGGTTGCTTACGTGAAACGTCATATTTACGTAGGCCTACATAAACGTCTGTGCAAAAGTTAGAGCACCGGATTTCGCGATTCGTTTGCGATATGTTCGCGAAATGTTCGCGAAATGTTCGCGAAATGTTTGCGAAATGTTCGTGATTTGTTCACGAAATGTGAACAAAATGTTCTCGAAATGTTCATCAACACGGTGTACTTAAATTTGCACAGTAGCGTAGTGGATGTAACATGGTTGTAGTATAATATCCCTTATCTCTCTCAATTGGCCTCCGAGAGATGAGTGATGTTGCACTGAAACTCGAAATATATAGTTTGTGCTTGAATGCTTCAATGGTTTCAAAATGAGGCATAATCAATCCGAAATCGACCCATTATAGCGGTATCTGACGACGACATAATATCGATACCTAGCAACGGCTGATGACGTCATGTAGTTAAAGACGTCATACCCTCCTCTTTGTGTTATTGTTGTGAGAAAAGTATTACACTGTTTAACAAAATTGGCTTTGTCGGTTTGAATTTTAAGTCACGATTTTTAGAAATTGAAGTATAAGAGACTAATCTTCTTATGAAAGACCTGGAAAATGTGTGAAAATAGAGTCATAACGGTTATACGTTTGCAAATATGACAAATGGTGATGCACTTTACAAAACGATTGACTTTGTGTTTCATGTTTGTATTATGTCTGAAATGTTTCACTAAAGTAATGTTCAGTTAACATCTCTTTAAAGCGTCAAAGGTCCATTATATGCATATGCAAAATCGCTTACAGTACTAACATGTTTTATGTTCCTTGCTTTTAAATGACTAACAAACCATAAATTCAACATTCAAGGAGAAGTAGTTAAAAGAATCAAGATTTGTTTGTGTCAGTAATTCAACACTTGAATTGTTTAAGATATGGACCATACACGTACATGAGTTACACTTGCCTATGTTTGAGAGATACCTTTGTTAAGTATCAAGTTGTTTCAATATAATAAAGAAAGGTGTTTTAGTTGTCCCAGAACAGTATTGTGGATCTTGTTTACATAGTCCCATATCGTTTTTACACATCCTCGGTTACCCAGGGTTTTATATATGCTCCGTTATTCTCCGCTATAGTGGAGAGTAACAGAGCATATATAACACCCTGGGTAACCGAGGATGTTATTACAGGGTGGAGAGAGAAATACACTGACGGGCAAAAGAAAGTATAACACTTGTTTTCGATTTACTCAATATTTTAAAGAAATGAGATGCATTTGATTATGGCACGATACAATAACACCTTTCGGCAGTTTGAATGACTTAATTGGTGACTGCTTATTTTTTAACTAAAATATCATTATTTAAAGTAGACAGGGGTAAGCAATGAAATTTACACCAACATGACCCCTATACCATGTTCAAAATGTTGTAAATGTGTGCAGGACTAAGCATAGTTATTGGTTTTCACACAGCGTATATGTTATATGTCGATGAACAGTTTTTTATCAAAATTAATTTGGAAGAATTTCAAAATTTAAATTTTTAATTTTTAATTAAAAACAAGTCAAACCCCGTAGTATTCTTTGACTGATTTAATGTTTTGGACTAATTTCACAAACTAGTCCGTTTTTTAATACGACGTCGAAAACTCGAGATATTTGACTTTTAAAATTATAATATGATAAATACAATTGATCCATATACTTTCTTTAATTTGCCCGTCGGTGTAGTTCAGTTAGACTGAAAGAATAAAAAAGAACATCATTTCCCTAAATAGGTAAATAAAATGGGCATAAATTATTAAAATGTGCAAAACTTTTCCGAAAACATAATTAAATCATATGTCTAGTTAAAGGCGCTGTAGCACGGTTTTCTTCCTTAAATAAGGTACTCTCAAGAAAATGTATATACGTGTTACCACTAGCTAAATAACACTCCCGCATCAAGAGTTCTAAACGAATGTACGTGGTTCGGTTAAGTCATACGAGTCCAATTCCCTTCGAGCGCTCGAAGATAGTTCAAGTATTTCTGACTGATGAAGCGATGGCTAAACACTCAGAGTAAAATGTTGATTATGGCACCATGATGAAATGGTCATTCATTCTGCTGTCTGAACTCTCAATTTCGCATCAGACCTACCAATCTACCTCTCAAACTGAAGAGTACCACACCAGTGTCGCTTTATACATCGCACAATTTTCGTCCAGTATGGATAATCATTTTCTATGGATACGGTTTATCGGGTCGTGTAATGAGATGTTTTACCCTCTAACGTAACAATATATGATATAAACTTTTATAATAAATGGAAACTTTGAGAAAACAAAATTTGCCAAAAACGTGCTACAGCCTTTGATAACCAAGGTTATAGTGCTTGTATACCCTACAGTAATGAAAACTAAGGCATTTACGGTCATCGTACAGTAGGTTTTGGTCTTTTTTCTCTATAGGCACTCATGTGAAATATTCATCCTTTACTAATGAATTGTTTCCAAAATAATCAAATGAGTCTATATATTGTTCTCATCAAACGCCCAAATTCTGAAGAACCTTGATGGAACAGATACGTGATCTGACTGATGTAGCGATACCTAAAAATCAGAGTAGAGTTTTGAATATGGCACAATGGTGGAATGGTCAACCATCTTGCTGTCTGAACTCTCAAAATTGCTTGGAACCTAGAAATCTATCTCTCACACTGAAGAGTTCCACAAACAATTCGCTTTATACGTCACAACATTTTCTTCTATGGATACGACTTATCGGGTCGTGTAACGAGATTTTTAAGTAACGATATATTGTATAAACTTTGATATTAAACTGCACATTTGAGAAAATAATAATATACAAAAAACGTGCTACAGCGCCTTTAAAACGACGACAACAGTCTAAGTCTCGGCCGTTGTCTTTCCAGGGCCTGTCACGGAATGCCTGCCTGCATCGGACAGCCGATGTGCCAATGCCCCGTCAACGTCCACTGTAAATGGAGACGAAATGTGTTGTCCTGACTCGACCACATTGTTCGTATCCCACTCAAACATCGATGGCGTCATAAACCAGACCTGCACTTGTGGAGGAAGCGTCCCATTTCCCCAATTCCGACGAAATACTTTCCCCTTTTTCAAAACTTCTCTCTTTGAACGATATTTTGGGATCCCTGGGAACTAGATTTCACTGTGTAATGTCAGAGTGTTTTTCGTCGCAAAGCAATAAATCTTGAATGATATATTAATCACTATGTTGATCATTTATATACTAGAATTGAGTTAGCGAGATCGTATGAAATATTCAGATGATGTGATAATTGATATCATCCCCAAAGTCTTGTTTCTTGTACATATGTCATATGTGCAATGTCAGGTCAAAACCATCGGTTCAACGGTTTGTACTATAGTTCTAAAAATATTGCGCATCTTACGAACATCTCAGAACTTCATTCTAAAATACGTATCGTAGGCCTACATTTACAGAATGTACAAGTAATTCTAATTCTCTTCACAAAGAAATTACTCTCTTTAAATTTCCTACAGTAACCTCTGTTCTATTACGATCAGTTTCACGGCTAGAAATAGAGCATCCTGATTGGTTGCATCAGAAATTAGTTGTGTAATCAGCGACGCCTTTGTATAGGTGACACTCTCCAATGACAAATCACAATGCTAATTATGGAGACAGAAACGTTATATAAACGTTTTCTCCTTAAATGTTTACCTCGATGTGTTCTATTTGGATTTGTGAAAACAATTGACAATAAACATGCTGCTAAATAAAGAGATCAAATCGGGGACAAAAAGTGAAAGTAGTTATTTGTAGTATTTATATCAGACATGTTCGAAGGACAAATGCTAATGAGGCCCTTTATAACCATAGGCTAAAATCAGTCATTTCATCTGATAAAAGAGGTGGTACTCTTTTTCGCCGCTATAGGATTGCTCGAATTTGAACAGAGTTTACGTTAGGCAATCTGAAGGGAATACTTCTATTCCAAGGGAATGAGAGCGCCTTAGCAATAGAACAATGTTCAAACGATCGCCATGAGGTAGTTATGCTATAACTCTTTAGCACTTCCAGTAACAGACATTTAGAAGAAGGAACACATGGCAGTGTTCATTACACCAATCCCTCAGCACCCTAAACGTGTATGACGTATGGATAACTATAAACGGTTATTAATATGAAATTATAATATACATAGCATAATCATATTCACTTGTGCAACCTGTGCACGTATGCACCTTAGCAAAGTGGGTAGTATACATGAAACAGATACATCGTTCTTGTTAAACTACAACGGGTTCTGATAAAGTCTGAGAGATTTGTTTTCCATCAGCCAGTAAGAATACTCCCCCCCCCCCCCCAACTCAATATGTGACCCCCACCCTGCCTCAATACCAATCAAGTAACATTGTACCTCCCCCCCCCCCCCCCCCCCCCCCCCCCCTGAATCTGGCAATGAATCGTAATGTTTTGTGTTTATCTCACTTACTAAACGTGCTCATCTAACGCTGGTGTGTTAATGTGTGAACGTACCTGTGGTTCTGTGTTTGCCTCGCTCTTGCTCACACGCTGTTTGGTGCAGTGACATTGGCGATGTAACTTAAGGTACATCCTCGGTTACCTATGGTTTTATATATGCTCCGTTACTCTCCACTATATCACCATAGGTAACCGAGGATGCTTAAGGTATGGCTTTCACAAAGGTAACAAGGTAATTTCTGGTTCAGGTCTGTTTGCTATAGCTATCAGATTAGCAGCAATGCTATCTTAGGGTATATGTGTACTAAAAATGTTGTTTTATTGTGAGTGTATTGATCTTGTAAAAGCTATATATCACTATATAAATTTAAAAAAATAATTTTTAACAAATGAAAACATAAGGTCATTGTGATTCACCCATGGGGTTGGACATGTTTCAAAAGGATGGGGTTCATGTTTGATGTACCGTGATTCATTGACACTGAGCATTAATATTAGATTTCTAACTATTCTATGGAATTATTCATTATGAATTACGAATTATTAGTTAATATCTATATACCTCATGGTCCATTTGATACCCTTTGAATTGAGTTCTTTTTTCTGTAGAACATCCCTGCGAAAGGAAGTGCGACCTTACAAAACCTATCAAGAGGGCCTTACGTCAGGGAGAAAACACGAGGGTGGGGTTTTGGTAGACATTTCAAAAACCTGTGGGTTGCTGGGAATTTATTCCGCCACCCGAAGGTTTTTGAAATGTCTACCAAAACCCCACCAGAGGGTTTTCTCTGACGGATATACCGCCATGTGTTTTAAATACAAAAATGAAAACAATCGTGTTAGTGTTTCAAACCTTCGTGATCCAAGTTTGAGGCGCACATAAAATATCTCAATATTTGGAGCGAGCAGAAAAGATACCAACAAACAATCATCTCATAATCACCAATCCACCGTGGTCTAGTGGGATAGTCTTAGGCTACAAATAAGAAGTTTGCGGGATTGACGTTATTTGGAGTTAGGTCTTGCAATTAGATTGCAAAACGTCAGGTCTAACTAAATATTGAACATTAACCTGCTATGAGGTTAACTTTCGACAGTTGGTAAAACCTCTAGTCGTAGTAAAACCTTAAAATTCGTAGTGAAAGCTGCTCAAAGGTTATTACAAGAAATGCAGTTACCTCACAATGTACTGAGATATCATGAGATTGGTTACTACAATAGTTATCAACCTACCTCTAATCATTCATTTCAGACAGTCTTTTCAAGATCGTGTCATATGGTTACATTTCTGTAGCACCCGGAACGAGGGACTTACACGTTGTAAGTCCATCCAGGAGGGTTTACAGAGACAATTGTTTTGCGGAATTACAATGAATGTCATCATTATCATTTTTATTTCAAGTATTGTAACCCCTGATATGTGTCCTAAGAGGATCATGTGTAAGCATAGATCTGAAGAAACTATCCTAGGCTGATTTTGAAAAGTTTCTCAAAGATATATTACAATATGAACCGAAAATGTTTTGACGAAAGTGCGTCTCGAACCCGTTACCAGTACGTCCCATGGTTCGTGAGCCAACGCCCTCCGGACCTCAGGATGTAATCTTCTCTCAGGTATTCACAATCTCTGGTAAGTCTTCGAAATTGAGGTTTCTCCATTACATAACACCGCTCTTGGAAGGCCTTTTACAGTATAATGCCCTCCCAGTAGGGTATTATCCAACTTCCAAACGCAAGGAATAACGCTTGCCAGTCTGCATTACTGGCTGATTTATCCCTTGCGGTATTTCCCTCGCTTTGTTGTGTCAAAATAGTGAATCGCTGCACCAGAAATGCATAGCGGGCCTGGATTTCTAAACACAGATTTCTTAAGGAAATACTGCAAGGCCTAAATCAGCCAGTAATTGAGACTGGCAAGAGTTATGCCTTGCATTGGGAAGTTGGGTATTATCAAGATTAAGGCCCTCCAGGATGATTACTTCCCAGGTAACATGCCCCCTAGAGGGCTTCTAGTGGCAGATAGCTAGTGGCTTGCCACTGATGGGTAGCAAGTGGCCCACCAGTGTGATATGAAGTGGGCCACTAGCTGACTGCCACTAGCTGACTGCAACTATTGGCTGCCACCGGTGGCCCATCTTTTATCAACTGGACGAACTAGTAGTGGCCACTAGAGCAGCTCCATGTGGCCCACCAGAAGTATGTTATCTGGGTTGCACCCAATACTTTCTAAGTACTTTTACATGTAGGTGAGGTAAAAAAAAAAAAGTGCCACACCCCGGTATTGAACTCGTACCCTTTGCTCTGTAGCCAAAGACTCTTCCATCAGACCACAGAGGATTTGTACTGTTGAGCTCTATTCTGCTAGAACTGAACTATATATGTTATGCGTTTTTTACTTGGATCACATTTAGTTAAAGAGCCATCAAGGATGTTAGTGTTTCAAATACAAAATTATTTGTGGAAAATATACTTATAACGTCAATCGCTAGAGAATATTTTTTAACTACAACATGAAATGTGATAAATAATTTGTTTAACACGACAATGTAATGCAATTTGTTTTAAAAAAAGAAGTCACTGTTCGAGTAACGCGCGTCAAGGGTATCTGACGTCATATAAACATAATTCCCTTTATTGCATAAAACACAACAGCAAGAGTTTCCGAAGCGTGAAGGCTCGTCTCTAGCGCAATTCGCCATAGCAACCCATGTGCTGCACGTGCTTCTCTTGCAAGTTACCCTTGTCACACATTACTAAATCTGGCGATTGTTTTTAAATGTCCTGAGTATACAAATTATTGCCTGTTTAATGTACTTTTTATTGAGATAAGAACAGCAAATTATGACATTTTTTTACTCTCATTGATTATAAAATTCAAGTAAAATACCTAGATGAGTAAAACAATTATTCCAATATCTGTAGCAATTACATAATGAAATGAAATGGTAAATAAATAACCGCCAAAATTATATTTTCTTGATCTATATTTAGACTGGAAAACACCGTTACTAATTAGTCAAATTTCTCGGCTTATTTTAGGTCGAAAAAATCTGGGAAAAATTAAGTGTATATATTTCACGGAGATAGATTTTTGGCAATTTTTCGATATGTCCACCAACATCCTTGATGGCTCTTTAAGACATTTACACAATTGCACTCACATTCGTCTTTGTTATTTCGGTATATAAGACAGATAACACCCTCACCCGAAGGCGTTCTTGCAAAGAGAGGCCTTTGCCTTGGGCCTAGGGCAAATGTTTCTCTTTCAGAACGCCTTGTGATGGGGATGTATAGCTATAACATAAATTCTCCTACTCAAATTTGAGATCTTATTGCCAGGGCCATGCATTGAGGGGAAAAAGGTCTGTCGTGGCCGGACACCGGTATCTAAGTTGCAGGCCAACAATGGGAAGAGATACGTGTTCTGTTGTGACAAGGGAAATCCGTGGGCGGGCGTTATGTCCATCAACGGTAACTCGGTCATCGTGTGCACGTGCAGTCGGGGCATCTCACTGTCCAACCTTAAACTTCCGGCTTCCCAGCACTTCTGGTCCAAGGCGGACAGAGGCAAAAAGTGAAAATGTCATCATAATAAAGCGATAGTCTTTTGGTAGATGGTTTGTGTTGTGTTCTTTGGTTTTGATTTTTTGAAACTGCACCGATCCCAAGTAGACAGAAGCTAACATGTTGTCTAAAGTAAGAAAGTTATTAACGATCAACAGGTCTTATCTAAACAATAACACACAGAACAGAACGTAACACACACGTTTCTGATCTGAGTACTACACCATAGATGCCAGGTGAGCTTTTATTCCAGCCAATCAGCGACGAATCTTGAAAGCCTTCGGACCGACTTGTTGACTTACGAAAAAGCACATTCAGTGCCATGTCCAAGAAGGTCTCTGATTGGCTGAGTTTATTGAAGGTGAAAGGTTACAGTGTGTACTTGACATGACCTCTGCGGTGTAGATCTCAGATCTGAAGTACGAGTGTGACTTTCGCTTTGATTTAAATTACAGATAGACAGAAACAGACATATTTATTCTGTAAAAAGGCCCTTGGCCCAAAATACATAATAAATGCGATTTTTATTATCCTGCATGCATTATTAATATTAATTTTCTGGATGTGATTTAAGAGTGAGTACTTTATATAGATAGAGTCAAAGTTTGTGAACACATTTCTTGATCGGTTGCTGCCATCAGGAGTTTGAAATTGAGAATTGTTCGCATTTCATAAGCACATGATATTCATCCTCTACAGTATTTATATTGTTACTTAAACAATAATCACATTATCTTTCTTCATGGGGAATGCTGTGGTGTCGTCCAGTTTCAACTTTCAACCTAAAATTGTTACATCTGAATTTTGCTATTATATATTTTAAATACCATGGCATATCGCTTCTTCTTTTATGTTTCTACGTTGAGTATAGATTTAAATTGATGATAGTTTTCACATTTAGAGGTAGATGCCAGAGAATAGTGCCAGTCTTGGTTGAGGTTGTCCGCAAGTCTTTGTTTAAATTCCAGTAGAAAAATTTCAATATTTCCAATATTTTGTTGGTACCACACAAAACCAAAGCCGAGTGGAAAAAGAATGTTCTTAATAGAGGTAGCCCATGTGTGTCTCTCCAGGTCCATCCAATGATTTAATCATCTTATGTGCATGATGAGGTAATCTGTTGTTTCCGAGATGAGTCACCCTTATCCAGTTTTGTATTGCTCTAGTCATGTAAACATTTTGAAGCGGTAGTCTGCCTAACTCACCAAGAACCATATTGTTTGGAGTATTTCTGGTAAGTCGAAGAAATCTTTTACAGAATGATGAGTGAATACTTGCAATCAGCTTGTTATTTGCAGTTCCCCAGATTTCGGATCCAAAACATAAGATTGGCATAACCATACTGTCAAACAGTTTAAAAAGATCTTTATATTCAAAATTCCCAAATTTCCTTTGAAAAGAAAATATGTTAAACATGACCTTCTTAGCTTGAGCAGTAAGAGAGCTGAATGTTTTACTCCATGAAAGTTTTGGGGTGAACACTATCCCTAGATACCTGTAGAAGTTTACAACTTCAAGTTCACTTCCTTTAAATGTCCATTTTTCATAATGTCTTAAAGGGCCTCCTCTTCTGAATACCATTACTTTTGTTTTCTTTAGATTCACATTCATGCCTGTAGAGTCACAAAATTGTTCAATTACATTTATTTTCTTCTGAAGTTCTGCAGCACTATCAGCTGCTGAAGCCACATCATCTGTATACAATAGTGCATAAATATTTGGAAAGCCAGCTGTTACAAAAAATCCCTCTCCTCCTTTCTGTCCAAGTTGATATAAAAATTCATTTAGGTATATGATGAATAGTTTTGGGCTTAAAATACATCCCTGACGGGTAAAATATTCTGACAAACCGGTTGATGTCCTCACACATGATGATAGACTTGAATACATTGATGTGATGAGTTTAATAAAGTTACCTTTTAGACCTGCTTTCCTCAAACTGTTGAGTAATATATCATGATCAACTCTATCAAAGGCTTTGGAAAAGTCGATGAAGATGCAATAAACTCTACCCTTACTTTTGGAGAGATATTTCTGTATTATTGCCTGTAAGCTGAAGATGTGGTCAATTGTTGAGTATCAAGGCCTGAAACCAGCTTGACATTCATGAATGACATCATTGTTATCACACCAATGTTGTAGTATTTTATCCAAAAGAATAGTCAATATCTTACAAAGTGAGTCAATAAGGGATATACCTTGAAACTATCCACCGCTAGAAGTAAGATGTAAAACGAAACAAATGTTTACTACAAACTGATTTTGGTAGGCCTTTTTTATATTTTCTGGCGAGAATTTAATGAATCGTTGCTATCATCGGTAGTGTTTTGGTGTAGGAAAAACAAATAAAAATGCTTTCCGCGATCATGTATATGTCAATTGTTTATTGCAGATAGGTCCAGATACCTTACCCAACTAGAGATATCGTCATCTTAAACACTATTTCACAGATAAAATTGTGTATTACTTCACGTTTTTGTAACTGAATTGCAATTTATTTGAAAATTGCAAAATAAACTCCATTTTTTTAAATATTTTATTTCTGAAGCAGCACAATTGCACTCCAATTAGTATTTTCTACTGAAATGAGGAAGGTTCTTTCATCACCTAATTTCACACTTAGCCTCTGTTAGAAGAAGAAGAAGATTATTCTATGTCACATAAGTTTCCGGACAAAAATGACTCATGAAAACTAAAACTCAGTATAAAACATGTTTTACATCAGGGCCGCAATGCGCCCTTCGTGTTTTATGCTCCCTGTTATGTTTTATTCTAGGATAAAACACTCGTCTTCTATTGCTTATATGAGATAGGATAACGTAAATGACCCAGTGAGGTATCGATGAAATAGAACTGCCAGATTAAGTCTGTATCTTGGTTTGGTTGTTGGTGACTCCAAATAGTTGTTACGGATTGCTATTGTTCTGTCAGCGACGTTGTTTCACACATTGAACACAGTCTTTACCCGTTTGCATCGATTGAGACTGGAACGTGTTCACTCCTGCGATGCGCATACATTCTATGAAGACATAACTCGGATCTGATTTAGATAGCGTTTTGACTGGATACTTAAAGTGTGGTAAACAGTATTCAAAGTTTTCACAACCCAAGAAGTTAATTTGGAAACAAGGCGAGGGTGTTAATGTAATACACCGAGAGGCAAAAGAAACGGTACAAAATGCTACCGGTGTCAAACACAACATATTCAACACAGGATATATCCCGTAAACACATATACAAAATATCATTCATACGAGTATGATACTTAATATTTAATATACCGGTATATTCAAACACGCATTTGGTACTGAAATTGTTATTTCAAAATGGTTTTCTGGCCATAATGTTTGGTACTTAGGGTAACATTTTATGAAATATGAAAATTGTGTTAGTAAAAATTGTCGTCAGCCAAAAGTAAACAAAAAACAACCGCAAAACGTTTTGGTTCTCCTATCTCGTCTAGTTAAGAATATTTAAAAACAACGATTTCTGAAAACATGTGTTTTTCAGAAATAAGAACACATAATGTTTTGAACTTTTAAATTGAGTTTAGTTGCGTTCTGAAGCCATGATGTAACTCTATTTTGATCGTATATATCGCTTGTGGATTTAAATATTGTGTATAGTATCGTTTCTTTTGGCCCTTGGTGTACAGCAGAGATTTAAAAGATATGACTTTATTAGACCTAGCCGGTGTGGGCTGAAACTGCCTTTTCTCGATTCTAACCCAAAACATAAATGTTAAAACAAGTTATATTTACAGATAGTATACATTTGAATTGAAATGCATCTATGATCCAAGATCATTTGTATCTGACGAATGTTAATTTAAAAAACGCCCGGGTAAAATATTTCGTAATGGTGGAGTTGACATTTCTGGGATAGTTTTTCTTTAATAGATTATTCAGTAAATGATAAAAAAAAATCCTTTAAAAATGAGAATTCTAAAATGTTGACGAAGAAGTATATGTAGAAATGCACTGACATAACACTCATTTACTACATTTACACAGCTAGTATTATGATAATCAGTATCAGTATGATAATCGGCAAAAACAATGAAATAGTCTATTTATTATATAACTTTAATCTGCACAAAAACAATTAAAACGTGACATTGAAAGGTTAGAGCTGTATTGGTTGTCATAATCCGAACAACTCCCCGGTAAGTGCAGTGAGAAAATAATTCGACTGAAATAAGTCGATATAAAACAGGACAATGTTCTACAAAAATAAATATGTTGTGAATGTGTATAAATTTAAGACCAATAATATTTTACGGTACCATCTAGTAAAGGGAATATTTCTAAGACAGTGAAGAACGCAAATTTTGAAGTTATTTCAAACGCGAAGTGATACAACGAGTGACGTTCGATGCGTCTGTCACATACCTATCGCCTCGCTAAGTTTTTCACCAATAAAAGAACTACTATGCAACATATCAACAATAAACGAAGATCAGAATGTTATGTAATATGGAATATGATATTAACACCACAAAAGGGCAAAAGTCATTGACTGAAACATCACAACATTGGCGTTCACCGTACGACATGGAAAGCAAGGGAGATAATCACTTTACAAAGGGAGATAATTTCATTTCAAGGGGAGACAATCATGAAAAGTAATTCCGGCCACACGTTTGTCACTGCAGTGAAAATATGAGTTATATTTTTACTGCAGTGAAAATATGACTTTCTACTGCTAATATGCAAATATGGATTATATTTTCATTGTATAATCACATATTTCATTGCTATTATATAATAAAATAGAAAAAAATCATGTTCAATCTATGTTTCCGAGACCGTATTTATAGTACGTAACTTGCAAGGTGAAGCAGCATCGTTAATAATATTTATAAGCTTTGGAGCGAAATTTTTATAAGGTCAAAGTAACATCTACAACCTTACTTCTTTCTTAATGTAACATTTAGCCTTGTTTCTTGACACACCAATAATGGGCTTTGCAGATAACAAACAGAAGTTCACGTAATAGAAATAGACCACGCGATTGACCTCATATCTCATGTGTTTGAGTGTTTATACGTCATCGCACTTCTTTGCTGTTTAATCAGATTATATAACATACTGGTTCGACGTTACCGTCTTTGTTTATGGCCTCTGAGCCTAGTGGTCTGAATAAATAATAAAAGTAAACACCTTTAACAAGATCTAAACAGCGATGTGCTCATGTTCAGTCTATCTTGCGCGGTCTGCACAATTATGGTACCCTGAGTCTGTTGCGACTGGCTTATATTATCAAGTTATCGCAGCGCAGCGCAACAGACTCGGGGTACCATGATGGGCCTGCAAGCACTGAAGGATGAAGCCGAAGGTGCGCAAACCCAGTTGCGTCGAGTTTGTGCTTTAGGATGCTGAGAGGACTAGGGACTAATCTAACACTTAGACTTATATTTATATCTGAAAAACATATTGAAAAGGAGCCTTTTTGAAATTTCTATTTCTTACAGTCTCCCTTTCAATATTTAATGAAATGGTGATATTTTCAAAAGAAATACTTTTTAAAGTCTGAGTGTAAGACTAACGAGGAGCCAGAGGGCTCAGGAGGTAGCGTGTTTGGCTTCGGGTTAAGATCTACGGGGTTCAAATACTGCCAGGGGGTCATGGACTTTACAGAAGAAAACTGCTGTTCTTGCATACGATTTGGGTATACGATGCTAAATTGGGTATGAGTGCAGCAGGCCGCACGATTCATGTTTTCCAGCCTAAACCCGTAGGTTTTATAGTAATTATTAGTCAAACAGCGTTACAAAATTACTGATATGGGTGAAACTCTTTAAAGAGCAGTAGCACATTTTTTCGCTCAAATAATTAGATGAAATGCATTTGTCACTAATAGTAAAAAAACATTCTTTCTTCGGAAAATCAAGTTCGGTGAAGCCATGAGCATAGTTTTTGTAATTCGTAATAATCAAATGTGTTCACATTACAATGGCCGCCATGGAATGTTTACTTTATAGGCCTACGCAACACCGACATTACTACTACGGATAATTGGTTTGTCTAATAAATTGTTTTACCCTCTAAAATAAATACAAATGACATAAACAAATATTATAAATGGGAAATTTTTAAATTAAAATTGGCGAAAACGTGCTAGAGCCCCTTTAAACCTCACCTCACGTCACCTCACATCGAATCCATCTATCGCGCTCAATCAGGACATTTGTATCTGCGAGGCTTCTTCTATCTCCTAAATGTCTTCCAAGCTTGTGCCTAGTATGCAGCTTTAAATAACCAGCCAATAAAATGACTTTTGAGTCTAACAATATTGGCAGTGTCCGGATGAGAATTCCTATGACCGACAATCAAATTTAAAATCACGATATTACAGTGGCTGACAAATTGCATATATATACTTTTATACAGCCTTCAGCGAAACGATGCAAATTGTTAAGTTGTTAATTGACTTGGTCATGCGATTACACAAAGGCGATGGAACAGGATGCCTCAGATCTAGAGGTATACAGTGTTCGAAACTTGTGAAGAGCTCGGTGACTTCAACTGCAGCGATGAACTCCTCATGCAAAAATGTCATGTTCTTACAGGTGAAAATCGAAGGTTTCGCAAAGTGACTGTGGTTTTGCAGTATCAATCTATGTAAATAGGAACTCCTCATAGAAAAATTTCATGTTCTTACAGGTGAAAATCTAAGGTTTCGCAAAGTCACAGCGGTTTGTCTATCTTTGCAAAGGTTTCTTAAAGTCTCAGCAGTTTTTAGTACTTTAATTTGTACCTATCTATGCAATGATACGATATCAAACACGATATGCTATAGCTAAGTATTGACTTGTATCGCTCGTGTGAGAAAACTGAATACGTAACTCAGTCTTGGTGACAGGTTCAATGAACCCAGATATCAGACATATAATGACTTTACATCAACCCGTCCACTTAATCTTATCAACCGATAATATTCACTGCTCGACAGATATATTCTGTATTTCCTCTAATAAGCGCCGCCCTAAAAAGCGCCATGTTTAAGCAACGTCATATGACAATTAACGGAATACGGAATTACCATTGGTAAATCTTCATCCATTTCCGTTGAAGTTAAATTCCCCGCTTTCAATAAAATTTAATGTCATGCAATATAGGAGCATGTCAGTTGCACTACAACGGGCGCCTATTAGAAACAATACGGTACTTGCTAATCAATATCCAATTTTGGGGATTGACAGTGAAATGCAACATTCAATAGGGGTAACATTTTACAACAATCAACACCAGTGATAACATTTATTGCAAATTAAAAAAACTATCCGTAACGCTTGAAAATACCAACACGCAGCCTCGATTTACATAATAATTATCAGATAATGACATTATCCCTTATTTATCAATCAACAGTTGCGTGTTAAGTTACTGCTGTATATATATTAAGGGAGAGGACAACAATGGTCTGACTACTGCCTCCAGTGTTGAGGCGATTGTGTTATCTCTGTGTGTGGATTTAGCGAGGTCAGGGGAGTGTGTTGTGGGAACGTGTGGATCTGGTGCTAGGGAGTGGGGAAACATCGGGTCTCAAGTACTTGGTCAGGTAAGATGTCAAAACATTACGTGACAGAGGAGACCGAAATAAGATTTTCAGTTATGCTATTGGTATTAATGTAGTTTAAAGTCAAATATGGGCGATTAAGTTCTTTATTCTGAAACATGCATGGAAGCTAAATAATTATCGTTACTTTACATACAACGCTGTTGTACCTTCGGAATAAATTTCATTACAGTCCTAATTCAGACATTATGATACTGATGATAATGGATTTATATAGAACATTCCCTCCAAAGAGTGGTGTATATTGACGCTTAGAAAATGATGATATTCTTTGATTAAATTAGTCAGGTGTATACGACATGATATGAGACATATACACTTTTCACTAATTTAATTAAATCGGTACTCTCCAATCAGTCTGTGAATCCCGGAATCCGCAATTCCAAATCAGTCTGTGAATCCCGGAATCCGCAATTCCAAATCGGTCTGTGAATCCCGGAATCCGCAATTCCAAATCGGTCTGTGAATCCAGGTATCTCTTATTCCAAATCAGGCTGTGAATCAAGGATTCTTTATTCCAAAATCATTCTATGAATCCAGAAATCTCTTATTCCTAATCAGGCTGAGAATCAAGGATTCTTTAATCCAAAATCAGTCTATGAATCCAGACATCTCTTATTCCAAATCAGGATGTGAATCAAGGATTCCTTAATCCAAAATCATTCTATAAATCAAGGAATCCGCCACCCCCAATCAGTCTGTGAATCCACGAATCCGTAATCAGGAATCCGTGATTCTTAATCCACATCAGTGAACATGTCTCTTTAAGAAATAAAGATCGCTGCACCCGAATGTAATTTGTAACAAAGTGTAGTTTTGCCATGAACTATAATAGCTAAAGCAAGAGGATGTTAATACAACAATCATTGTTTATATTGACATTGTTCTCTGGTTGTACCATATGTTCGTTAACCTGATTTGCATGATACAAAATGAGCGACAAAATATGATATGATTAAATGTAATTAGTTCATTAAGGCTCGAATGTATAAATAAAACAAAATGGATTAATTTTAACAAAATATTTTGTTAAAGACAGGGATATACTGGCACGATGTATATTAACTTTATCTCCTTATGGGTCATCCTTCCTATCTTTGTCCATGTAACCTGACCCTACAGCCATTGTTAACATATGTCATTGTCATTAAGCGCGGAACCTCCGGGCCAATATACAGTGCGTTAGAACTCTATCAGCATTTGTTTAAAAACTTTGATGACTAAATGAATTTCGCTTCCAATTTGACATGGCAGCTGCACGACCCAAATTTAAGTGTTAACTAGATTATATTTGCGAATTAAGCATCAACTGTTATTTATGCATCTACATGAAAGGCTTAAAAGTCGAGTTAACGACTTTGTCATTCATATTATGGAAGTGCTTCATTGGCGTATATACAAGTATACACAAAACATTAAAATGTGTAATGTAAGTTAATTAACTAATTGCAATATTTGCAATATTGTATATTAAAAGAAAATTCCAATATAATGCATTCAGAAATGCTTCCAAATGTATTTAACACTGAAGACTTCAAATCACTTAACATGCAAATTCAATGTTAGATCATTTGTAATTTGTTAAACATTTCTTCATTATATTTATTCATTTGTCAAAATATTTTGCAAACATAAACATATCAGATGAGCACTGGAGACAGAAATCAGTATGCCTCGACAATAAACCCAATACCAAAAGAAACTTTGCACACATCTTCTTGTCTTAATAAATCACATAATAGGCAACGATTGGATTTGGGTTTTTAAGTATTGTAATAAGTATTCAATTTTACATTCGATGTATGAAAATATTAATTTCAAAAGTTTATTTAAATAAAAAGTTTGGACGCATCAACATACGAGGGGTATCAAAATGTGTTTGATCAATTCGTCTGTGATTCGGTGGTGGTCTCGTACTCGGTGGCCTTTGCTAATGGGTAATATCAACGGACTTTTAACATCAGAAACTGTTTCAGTAGTGCGTTAGTCGCTTAACATGTGTGTCTTGTCAAAATTAAAAGTTTAATTTTTTTTTAAATTTTAAATTTCATTTTTTGTAAAAAAAATTAAAAACTTCTGAAAAAAATATTTGACTGATGACAATACGCCATTACTTTTCAGTTTTAGTGTACGATGTCCAAAACTTGAAATATTTGTAATTGAAAAACATACATATGATAAAATCAACTGAGATGCAAAGTTTCATTTGGTATTGGGTGTAGGGTTTAATGATATCAGGGTTTAAGATAAGATAATTTGAATTAATTTCCCCGATTACAGGATTTCCTCGATGATAGGATTTCCTCTATAATGGGATTTCCTCGATGATAGGGTTTCCTCGAAAATAGGGTTTCCTCGAAAACAGAGTTTCCACGATAACAAGGTTTCCAATACGATATGAGTTCTTCGATGAAAGGGTTTCCTTGACATTAGCGTATCCACGATAATCGGGTTTCCTCGATAATCAGTTTCCTCGACGATAGGATTTCATCGAGTGTAGGGTTTCTTCGACTGTAGGGATTTCTCGAAAATAGGGTTTGGTTTCCTCGATAATATGGTTTCCTCGAAAATAGGGCTTCCATGACATTACTGTTTCCACGATAATAAGGTTTCCTCTACGATAGGATTTCATCGATTACAGGGTTTCCTCGACGATAAGATTTCCTCGACAATACGGTTTCCTCGACAATAGGGTTTCTCGACGATAGGGTTTCGTTGACAATAGGGTTTCCTCGACAATAGGGTTTTCTCGACAATAGGGTTTCCTTGACAATAGGGTTTCCTCGATAATAGGGTTTCCCCGATAATAGGGCCGCTGTCCATATACACACTTTTTATTGTCAAATATACAAGTTAAATGATGACAAAACAATATAATTCTATAATAATAATAATTCTATCAATTTGACTTCTAATTAATATACCAGATGATACGAGCTTTTTTTTGGCTCCCTTCGGTTTTTAACAATAGTCAGTCTGAGAATTATGTAGTAATAATAATAACAACAACACATTTCCATGCTCGAGAATGCTCAAAACGCACAAATTTATATTATTACCCTGAGGGAATTGTACTTTCGGTGCTGCCGATTAGCGCTCCGCGCAACCATATACGTCCGTATACGTACTTCCCTGTGTTCAGGTACCCATTTAAACAGCTGGGTGGAATGAAGCCCAGGTCACAATGTTTTGTCGCCACAGTAATTCGAACTATACTACTGTGCTCCACATAGTTATATGGTTGTGAACGTCTCAGTGGTCTATACGGTACCGTTCTATATCCCCTGACCTGTTATCACATAATCATTGTATGTAATTTAAGTGACGTCACAATGACACCCAATTTACATGATATTTGCACTGAGGTACATATGTAGCTGGGTGAACAAACTTTCGGGATGCAACAGTACTGCAGTATTATGAGCTTTTTATTTCAAAACAGAAACAATAGGACAAAGTCCTATTCCAAAACTTCCCTTAATCTTGCTTTTATTTACCAGTTGATATCACTAATGACATTTAGCTCATCTGGCCTGAAAGACCCGATGGGCTTTAACTTTAAAAGGCATGGAATGCCGTGCCTCTTAATCAAATTTCAAATTAATAGTAATCAAATAAATTAAAAGCGTCAACAACAACGAAGTTTGTGAGTGAGAATGGAGCCGAAGAATGATTTTAGAAGCCTCTCTGAGCGCTTAAAATAGTTGTATATGTTTTACGTGAGTAAATGTAACATATGGGGTTGGGATTAAGAGAGCACGACCCTTTGTTCAAATGGACATTGAATTTTGACAGTTGAAAATTATTTCGATTTGAGTCGAGAGAAATACGTTTCCAACCTTTGCTTACTTCGTTCGCGCATAGGAAAAGCTGGTCGTTCATCTCTGTTGCGCAACATATTTGCGCTAAACTTCATCTGTGCTCTATCACATATGCAAAACAGTCTTTGTCATTGAAAGGTACATGATCAATAGATATATTAAGTATATTATAGGTGTTTTCATATCACATAATCATTCTATATCAGCTCGACCCAAATATCGGCACGAGAGCTAAATATATATGGCCGATAGTGACCGAGGACTGATACAGCATGTGATAAGAAAAGACCCATATCATACTTTATTCAATCAATCTTTATTTCGGTACTTAGAAAACCACAGGCCTATAGTTCATTTCACATGTATATACTGCGTAACATTAGAGCTTTTTGAAGAAAAACTGCAACATTTTTAATTACATTTTCATTTGAACAATTCAATAAAGAAGAAAATTTATCAATTGATGGATGGACAAAATAGAATTCTTTAATATATTTTTACGTATATTATCATAAGCTGGACATACAAGAAGAAAATGATATTAATCTTCAATACTATTATAATTACAGCATCTACATATTCTATTTTCTCTTTTGATATTAAAAAATCTACCTTTTTCAACTCACAGATCATGCGATGAACAACGGAAACGAGCTAAACATAAATTTCTTAACATTGACACATGATAGATAACGTTAACGTTCTGTATAAATATGCGTTTTGATGATAGAGTAATAATTACATTTTGTAGATATTGACATTTTTTCAAACCAGTTTTGTTGGTAAATATCTTTTAATCTTTGAGTAAACGTGTTCAGAAACCATGACGAGAATTCAACCTTTTGTTCATCCCATATATGATTAAATCCAGTTGAAGACAGTAGGTGTTTAACATCTGATACCCAACTCCTTTTACCTTCTTTGTCTTAAAGTAGCATCATATTATAGCATATTTAATAGCCTTAACCAATATTTAATCACTCTGATTTGTGACGATATAATGAGAGGGTATCGGCCATACTTTATTATGGGACCATGCAACGGGCCGGATTGATAAGGTTATCTGCCCTTAGCGACGGGTTGATTTAGATTATATGGCTTTGACAACAAGATGATACAGGTTAAATGCCCTTGACAACGGGCTGACGCAGGTTATCTGCCCTTGGCGAAGGGCTGATACAAGTTATCTGCCCTTGACGACAGGCTGACGCAGGTTACATGTATCTGCCCTTGATAACGGACTGACGAGGTTATCTGCACTTAACGACGGGCTGACGCAGGTTATCTTCACTTGACGACGGGCTGACGAAGGTTGTCTGCCCTTGACGATGGGCTGACGAAGGTTATCTGCACTTGACGACGGGCTGACGAAGGTTATCTGCACTTGACGACGGGGTGATACAAGTTGTAAGCCCTTGACGTTGGGCTGATAAAGGTTAAGTGTCGTTTTGAAACTAAGACTGGTCAAATTAAGGACCCACAGGTTTGGAAAGATACTGTGGTTCATAACATTCTGTGCTAACCCTAAAGCTTAGGCCTACGAGGGGCGTTCAATAAGTGTTGCAAGCGGGGCATTGGTGTTTACATAAACAGTGTCAGCTTATAGCAGGTGTTACTATAGTCAAAACATAACATTGGCACATGTCAAAACAATTTCTAGACATAACAATTATTTAGATATAATAGCTGCGCTGACCTAGGGGTCTCCATAATCATGGATTCTCTCAAACATGAACAACGCGCTGTGATCAAGTTCCTTACTAAAGAGGGATGCAAAGCTACAGAAATACATAATCGTATGTGTAATGTGTTGGGTAAGGATGCTCCTAACTTTTTAACAGTTTGTCGCTGGTCTCTTCAGTTCAAGCGGGGCAGGGAGTCCTTAGACGATGACCCACGGTCAGGCAGGCCATCTGAACTCACCCGACCGGAAGTTATTGCCGCTATCGAAAGACGAATTTTAGCTGAGTGCCGTGTTAAAGTTTCTGAACTGTCTTTGGAATTCCAGATATCAGTTGGAAGTGTTGAAAAAATAATTCATGACCATCTTGGTATGTCCAAGGTATCTGCAAGATTGGTACCCAGAAACCTCACAGCACAAGATCGCCAGAAAAGAACCGAGCGTTGCATGGAGCTCCTGGATCGGTTTAATGCGGATGAAGCCAAGTTTTTGTCTCGTCTGGTGACAGGTGACGAAACCTGGATCCACCACTGGGACCCGGAAACTAAACTGGAATCCAAGCAATGGAAGCACCCGAGTTCACCGCCTCCCCTGAAGTTTCGCACTCAACCATCAGCTGGCAAGGTTATGGCGACAATCTTTTGAGATGCAAAAGGCATATTATTAATTGATTACTTGCCAACCAAAACTACAATGAAGGGTCAATATTATGCCAACCTAATGCAAGAATTGCGAAAGACAATTCGACAGAAACGCCGTGGAATGTTGACACGTGGTGTTCTGATTTTGCATGACAACGCTCCAGTCCACAAGTCAAGAGTTGCACAGGCCGCTATAAGTGATTGTGGATTCGAACAGCTTAACCACCCACCCTACAGCCCAGACCTAGCCCCGTGTGACTACTTCCTGTTTAGAAACCTGAAATCCGCCCTACGTGGAAGGCACTTCCGGGATGACGAAGACGTCAAAGTTGCCACAGAGGCGTGGTTAGGGGGGCAAACGGAAGACTTCTACAAAAGCGGCATCAAAAGTCTTAAAGAGAAATGGAAAAAGTGTATTGAGGTGAAGGGTAACTATATTGAAAAATAAAAGTAAAAAATTGACTACGCGAGTTGGTTTTATATTGAAGTTGCAACACTTATTGAACGCCCCTCGTATCTTCAAAATGAAAACAAATGCAGAATACACCAAACATTGTTTATATCCCTTTCTTGTATACCAGATGATTTCCAAGGCCTCAATACCAGAAGAAAAAAACAGAAATATTTTCATAAAATAATTTTAGAGTGTTTTGTGTGAAAAATGACTCATTGTCAATTATATATCCCAACGCGTGGTTTCTTAATTGAAGATATATGTTTTACTTTGACCAATCCAAATTAATTGGAGCCCTTTATGTGGATTGTATAACACATATTTCCCACTTTACATGAAAAGATCGGGCGGCTTGCATCAATTCGTGAAAACAGAGGTTATATAACATAGGTCAGTTTAATTAAGTAAAGCTGTCTTTGTGAAATAGTCACATGACCTTTGCCCTCTGACCTTGAAGTACAACTCATCGCACTGGGGTTGTGTTTGCATAACCTGGTATCTCTAATCGCTCATCATCAAATGCTTGACATCTAAAGTGAAAAGTACAACCTTACGATTTGATTCATAGTGATTTGTTTTAGTTTAAATATTGAAGATTGAAGCATATGTTACTGCAAACATATAAAACACCAGTTCTTATTTCTAAGTCTTTTAAAACCACGAGGTTATAATTTCTTCTTTTTTAAAATGTATTTATTATTTAAGGTTATAACTTGTTGTGCATATCATTTCAAACTTATTATCCATTTAGATCAATGTTCTGTAACTGTAAGTACAGCGTTTAAGTAACATACAATGTTCGTATGAATACTTCAAATGGTTTACTAAGATCGTGTGGGCATTTTTCAGATGGTTTACCATGGTTTAACTTTTAGTGCAGTATTTTAAATGTTTCTCTGATTTTACCGTGTGTGTATTTTTTAAATGGATTACGATCGTTTAACTTTGAGTCTTTTGTTGAAATTGTTTACAATGGTTTAATTTTGAGTCTTGTGTTGAAATGATTTACAGCGATTTAAGTTTGATTCTTGTCTTGACATGATTAACAATGGTTTGATTTTGAGTCTTGTTTTGAAATGACAACGGTTTAATTCAGTGTGTAGTATTTGAAATGATCTACTATGAAACTAGTGATATTGCTAGTACAAGCTAGAGATTCCCCTTTAAACAGCTGGCTTGTCGTATGAATATTGCAGTACTTAACGGGGCCGTTTGACAGCGCGAGATACATTGGACGTTATATCAGCACCTCACATCACTCTTGCTTCATTCTGTCTACAATAAAGATTTACACAATTATGTAGCGATACTTACTGTTTGAACCATCTCTATGAGCGTCATTTGTGTTTAGGATGGTCCCCCGGATATCAGCTCTGCTTCTATTTGCTCTCTCCATTGCACATGCCGAGAGATTCAACTACGATGGGTGAGTAGATCTATATTTTATCTACGTCAAATTATCATCATACGTGGAATCCCGCCAGGGGCATGGTAACCTTGTCCACAGTTGAGAACTGTTCTACATGCAGTAAGGTTTGGGTGCAATTAATGCTACATTGGTTTCACCGCAGTGCATAGCCACATGGCGTTGCGGGCTTTCTCCCTGCCATAATACTAGATAAAAGTGAAATACTCTTGAAAGCGGCGTTAAACCCACACATCCCTCATCACACGTATAGTTAAACATAACCGTTTACATACATATCATTGTTCACATGTGTCTTTTGTTTTTGAATGAGGTCCATTATTTAATCATTGGTGGAGTCATAGAAGTTTTTGTCACCACACTTGCTTTTCGTACTGTGGAAAATTGGTATTTGGGTAAAATGGGTAAACTGGTTCAAATAAGTTCATAACATTCGCTCTCGCTCGGGTAATACACAACTTCACACTCGTTTTAAAGAGCTACAGTTACATTGTTTTTGTAATTTCCCTTCTGTTTGTTCTTATTCCGTTTGTTCACTTCCTGTTGTTGAAAATAACGATGTATAGCCCTAAGTTTGGTTAGTTTTGGTGTGTTTATTTTGCAGTTACAAGTTTTAAAAATACGTGTTTTTTTAAATAGACAAAATTGAGCAATGTTACCGTATCGAGACCCCGAGACCTAATTAGTACGATTGTATTACGGTTAATTAAAGTAAATGTGGCCCCAAAATACGGATTTGTAAAATTTATGTTCACAGGTACACTGTTCACCAGACAGTCCCCTCGTCGTACCAGCATCTGCAGCAGTTCCTTACACAAGTAGAACACATGGGGGTAAAATTTGCATATTTATTAATCATGCGAAAGTATACAGCTCTTGGGTTCCTTCTTTCTCTTCCCATAGAGGTAACTCCCTTCAGAGTTAGCATCGGAAATCTGAAGAGAGTAACTTCTGTTGGAAGAAAATGGGATTCTTTAGAAAATGCATTATTAGTTAGCGCGTTCGACTTCGGACCAAGAGGTCTGTGGTTAGGATCCCGCCAGGGGCACGGCAACTTTGTATGCAGAGAACTGTTCTACAAGCATTAAAGTTTGGGTGCAATGTTACACTGAATTTCAGTGCAGTACCACCCATGGTTCGCTAGTTCCAGCCGCTGCTCGCAGGTTTCACCGCAATACATAGCCACGTGGTGTTGCGGGTCCCTGCAATAATATTATAACAATCGTGATATAAGTGAAATAATCTTGAAAGCAGCGTTAAATCACAACTCACGTCACCTCATTCTCTTCTCATTCCCGGGTCAATACAACGGACCTCGGACCTCGAACTGGGCCAATACGGAAATACTTAATTAATAACATTAAAATAATGATGTTCTTCTTATGAATGGAGTAACTAAAATGCTTGGCTTTAACATTGTGTAAGTATCTTATGACTGAAAATGTTATTTCATTCAGAGAGCGAACAACTTGAAACATGCTATTACATTGAGTGAAATTACGACTTTTTCAAAATCATGAATACTCTAAATTTATAAATTATAAACAATTTTTAAAAAGGGAACAATTAAGTCACTCGACCATGAACGTTTTGTAACATGTATATTATGTCATCAAAGAATCAATCCTAAGTTCGACAACATTCAAAATAATGTTTCATTGTAGTTTAATTTCATTTTCTTTTTGAGTTATGCATATATATTGTGGCTTTAACAGTTGTGTATTTTCTAAAAGCTGGATTTCTGGCATGTCCCCCGAAGCGACAACGATACCCTTGAGGTGATGGTTCCTCCAGAGAAGCTGACACAGGTGAAGAACGTCTTCAACAGTCTCAAGATGGACGCCAAACAGGTTGTCGATAACGTAGAAAGGTAACCAACAACTATACTGACGTTCAAAAGAAACGTTCCACTCAATTTGAAGACTTATAAAGAAACATAAACTCTCATATCGCCGCTAATGGCTGCAATACTGCTGAAGCGGCGTTAAACAATAACTCACTCACTCACTAAACTCTCATACAGGTTTTAGAATCAGTGAAATACACTATTTTATATTTTGTTGATTCGATCATACAGAGAGTTGATCAAACCACACAACTAATAATCGATAAATGAAGTTTTGAAGGAAGGTGTAGTCCAAAACGACGGGTAATAGCCAGTTTCTTAAAGTAGGAAGTTTCTTTGGAACGTCAGTATACTTTGACGATTACGTCTTATAGTATAGTTCGTAAATACGACTTACAATTTTCGACGTTGTCCATGTTATACAATCCCAGTTTTATCAACTTTACTGTTAGCTGTCAGTTGTAACAACTAATCGTATGGGGGTAGCATGCCAATATGACTTGATGACTTGATGTCATATGTGTAATTATCTACCTTGGGAGATGTATCTCTTTATGCTGAATGTAGGAACTGTTGGGTATATATGTGCTTCTGATTGGTGTGTCGAATCCCGGAATGGAATCGTCTAGCAAAAGTACAATATCTGTTTATTTATTCAACATTGAAGATCGATCTGAAATGTAATAGTGCTACTTACTGACTAAATTCACACGAAATCTGTTGCATCTCGGGAGTTATCACGTTCAAACTACAGTTGTTACAACAAGTCGTATCGTGAAAATATGCCTATCGGGTCTAGAAACACATCAGAAAACAAGATTACCTGGATAAGTACTTTTTTTTATTGTGATTATACACGGCGATGAGGCAGTAAGGATATACGCCGAAACGTCGAGTAAGTTCACTATAAGAAAAATGTTACCCAGGAAACCTTGCTTTTTTAAATACGTATTCCACTTCTGAAGAATCTTCAGAGACAGGAACCACACATTTGAGAAAACGGACAAGATACTAGATAAATAAGTTGCTATCCAGAAAATGTTGCTTTCTAATGTATTCTCTGGCCTTTTGAGACAAGAACCACACATTTGAGAAAAAGCGGGCAAGATACTAACACTACAATGATCCTGTTTTGCAGTTTGTTTGAGAAGGAACGAAGATCTGTACGCCACATCAGACGTCGAGCTACACCATCTATCAGCTCCTATACAACCAACTTCCAGAGTTACACACAGGTCGGTTGCGTAGATAACTCCATTATCCAGATAAAACATGTCTAAACGCGCCTGAAAGTGATAAATAACAGTAAATTAAATATTCAATGTGACATGATGTAAATGCCTATCGTAAAAAAAACAAAAAACACAACATTATTCATTTGCCTCGAACTATCGTACCAGTCAGTATTTTTCTACTTTAACACATCTATATTTTACGTCCGCTTCTGTCAGATTATAGACTTCCTGCACGCAGTGTCTAACAGCCCTTCCAAGTACAGCGGTGTATCTGTGAACTCATTCTCTATCGGCAAGTCAACAGAAGGAAGGGACATGGCAATGATAAAGGTAGGACACATGTTGCCAGAACACATGTTGCCAGAACCACGATAAGTCAAACAATCAATGTATTTTGCGAGGATTTTGCGGAAAAACTACTTTCTAAGAAGCGATGATAAAAATGAGCAAATTTAACGATCATGCAACATTTTAACTGTCAGTGACAGGTCGTTGTAATTCAGGACAGTATTTCCCTATCAATTATTTGCGGAAACTATACTTTCTAAGATGTAAAGATGTTGTAAATATGAAAGTTTAACGGTCATACAATAATGTAACTGTCGGTGACAAGTTGTTTTAATTGAGTACCGTATTTCATCGAATAAGCATTGGACATCAAATAGGACTAGAGTTAAATCTCTCCTGAGTCACAAAATAAGCAGTTTCAAATTGGCATCGAGTGTGCTACGTCTTTTGGAATTTTAAATAGAATACTTATAAAATATTTGGTCATGTCTCTAAGCTAAAATGACGGTAGAGAACGCCTACAACAGACTTAGAGAGGCAAATCTATCGCTGATTGTCCGCAATCTTGCTTTTTTGCAAAACGTAAAATCAAAAACGCTGCACTAATTTTTTTTTTTTTCAATAATATTCACAAAGTAACACATACCATTTCATTAAACTAATCAACAATTTCGTGATGTGCCGTAAGAAAGCTTTCCACACTTGTAACTCATTGTTTTTATTTTTTATAGAAGGTGCCTTTGCCTTTATCAAATTTTCGAATATAAAAGCATTACTCTCAGTAATATGTTTCACATGGATTGTGCGATAAACATGTATTATATAAGTAAACAGGAATGTCTCTCTCTGTGAGTGTCGTTAAGCGCCTTACATCTTTTATAGCTTTTCGTGAGAAGTCGTTTTACTTAATTTTGCTGGATAACAGGGACAATATTGTTCAAAGGCACTGCAGCACGTCTGCAGTTTTTATATGTTTGACTATGCCATTTACAATGAAAGTTTATGTAGTGGATCATATTTTCAGAGGGTAAAACAGAGCATTACAGGAACCGATTATCCATAGTGGTATTAACCGGTATTACGTATGAAATAAAAACTGTTAGCGGCCGTTTTAGTGTGAACACCTTTTAATAATTCGAGGATGGGAAGTGGATCCGCGTTGCTTAACCGAGCCGTAACCATTCGTTAGAACTCTATTTATTGATCATTGTTATGCAATTAATAACTTTTCTTTATTTTCACTAAAAGTAGCGTTATTTTGCATATTATTTTGTATGTGCGTCGAAGAAATAAAGATTGGCTGGAATGATAACTAAGATGCCATGAAATTGGCCTCGTTTCGAATGATTTTTTGAATCCTACGTGCAGGCTAAGATTTGTCTTATATAAATATAATGCGCTTTTCTTATAAATGAATAAGCAAATTTTATTTTTTATATATATCGTTATTCAGTAATCTTTATAAACAGTACATGCTGTAAACTATTATAAATAATATCCTTTTGTCAAATATCTTGAAATGTAATGATCCTTAATGTGTCAATAACACGTGCACTATTTTCTTGAGATTCATCGCGGAGGCAGCAGCGGTACTAAGCCTGCTATTTTGATTGATGGAGGAATACACGCACGTGAGTGGATCGCACCTGCTGTTGTCATCAATTTTATCTACCAGGTAACTTCCGGTCTCGTTGTTGTGGTTTCTGTTGTTACAAGTATAGGCGTATAAGCCGATGCACCTACACTTCCTCTGATGTACCTACACTTTTCTAATATACCTATACACTTATTAACAACTGAGAAGTCAATTTTCGTAATTTCCAAATCTAAGTGATGATACTTTATAAAATGTCAGATTATATATATGAACATATGAGACATTTACAAATTTTCCATTTGAAACCTGGGATCGAACCTGTGTCCTGTTGCTTTCTGGCCGAACGAACTAACCATTACACCACGAGACCAGTTGAAATAAGGTTCTTATAATGCGTGATATAATATCACAAATTTTCTGTATTTCTCTTTATATATTAATGTTAATGTCTGCGTTGACAATACCGTCATTGAGCCATATCAATTAGAGTTCGAACCCGAACATGGGTAAACATACATCGCAGCACGGACTGAGCGTACCCGGGAGTTGTCACAGATGAGGCCCAATCTGGGTTGTGCGTTTCATACACAAGAATTTTTCCAGCTGCATTTGTTTAGAAATGTCATGAAATAGTATCCGTTTAAAGTCGACCGTAAGTTTGGTATATGACAGATATACCCATACTTTTCCTCGTGTATCGAATGATACCCTACAGTTTTGTGAAGCCTTCCTCAGCTGCGCCTCGTAAGTGCCCCACGAGGAAAACAGTAGGGTATCATTCGTTATATCCCACTTCCGGTCTCATTGCTATGGTTTCCTTTGTTACTAGTGTAGGTGTATTAGCCGATAATCTACTAATTTTTCTGATAAACTTACACTTTTCTGATACAGACACTCCATCAGAGAAATCTGTACTCAAATTACCCGCCCTTGGCCGGCGTGAGCCAATCAAACTGCTACACAGCTTGAGCCTGCGAGCCAATGACAATTCATATCACTACGTTGCAAAGCACGCGCCTCCTGGGCGCGGTCATTTTGATAGCCATCCGTCACCGGTTATCTCCCTTGATCATTTCCGTGTTATCCTATCGAGCATTTTCATTGGTTACTGATTTTGTCACGCCGTCCAAGGGTGGGTGATTTGAGTACAGATTTCTCTGATAGAGTGGTGATATAGCGGAGAGTAACGGAGCATATATAAAACCCTGGGTAACCGAGGATGTGCAGTAACTGTTTATGGCGTTAGCTGTACATTTCAGCGTGATACACGTGCGTCTGCGTTGACAATACCATCATTGAGCCATATCAATCAGATTGCGAGCCCCGAACATGGGTAACCATACAACGCAGCACGGGCTGAGCGTACCAGGGATCAAGTTGTCACAGATGAGGCCGTATTTGGGTGATGCGTTTAATACACAAGCTTGTATACAGCTGTATTTGTTTAGAAATATTATGAAATAGTATCCGTTTACACTTGATCGCAAGTGGGGTATAACACAGATACCCATACTTTTCCTCGTGTATCGAATGATTCCCAACAGTTTTCCCCGTGGAGCCTTACTCGGCTGCGCCTCGTAAGGGCCCCACGAAGAAAACTTTAGGGTATCATTCGATCCACGGACTTAAAATAATTTAAGTCCGGGGCTTTTTTTAAAGAGAGTGGCTATTGAATTCGAATGAAAGTCATATACATGTGTTGAAATTATTAAGCCTTCCTTCTCAAGGATACGATCATAACATACACTCAGGGACAAAAGAAACGATACCAACAAAATTCAAGATATGTTAATCTATGAGGGATAGATACGACTTACACATAGTTTAACCATGTCTCTTAAAGGGACAGTAGCACGTTTTTTTGATGAAATGTATTTGAAAAATAATGTCACCAATAGTAAAACACCCTTCTCTCTACGGAAAAACAAGTTTAAAAATGAGCATACATGGTTCTGTAAAGCCATGGGAATCGTTTTTGCAATTTTTGCTTTATACGCAACACCGTTATTATCACTACGGATAATTATACCCCCGACCAACGGTTGGGGGTATATAGTTATACCAACGATTCCGTCCGTCCGTCCGTCCGTCCGTCTGTCCTTCCGTCCGTCCGTCTGTCCTTCCGTCCGTCCGTCTGTCCTTCCGTCCGAAGACAATTTTTGTCCGATCGATTACAGAAGAACTATTCATCTCATCCTTTTTAAATTTGGTACATGTCTTCTTCACCACTAGGAGAGGTGCAGTGCGAAGTTTAAACCGAAATGGTGAATTTTTGAATTTTTGGCGATTTTTTTTATTTTTTAACTTAGTCAAATTCTGAGCATTTTTTGTCCGATCGATTACAAAAAAACTATTCATCTCATCCTTTTCAAATTTGGTACATGTCTTCTTCACCACTAGGAAAGGTGCAGTGCAAAGTTTGAACCGAATTGGTGAATTTTTTAATTTTTGGCGAATTTTTGTATTTTTTAACTTAGTCAAATTCTGAGCATTTTTTGTCCGATCGATTACAGAAAAACTATTCATCTCATCCTTTTCAAATTTGGCACATGTCTCCTTCACCACTAGGAGAGGTGCACTGCAAAATGTAACACAATTTGGTGAATTTTTTAATTTTTGGCGATTTTTTATATTCTTTTACTTTATCATAGCTAGAGTGAATGAAGCTACGAGTATTTCTGTATTGTGATTTGTTGACTTCATCATTTTCTTTTTCATGTAACTTTCATCAAAAGCTACTTCTGTGTTCTCGTTGATTTTACTATTTTATATTTCCACTGGTTATATTTTGGGAAAAGTTAAATTTTCTTTCCTTTCAGCCATAAACTGCTGTATATCTCTCACTGTGCCTTCAGGGGTGTGCTTCCATGTACCTGTTGTTTAAAGTCACTCGAATGAATCATTATGATGGATTAATTTCCAAAATAAAGTTGAAATCAGTGGTAATAGCAGTAGTGTATTATATTACCAATACCTTTTCAAGTTACTTTTATTCCTATTTTGACTTAAACCACCTTTTTCACATGAAGATCGAGACTTGTCCTACCATTTTCACAAACAGTTTAATCTTAGCAATTACCTTTCAAAGCTTATCAATCCTTAGGTGTGCAGACACCTCTCTCTTTAAGTAAAATAAAAATGTCAAACTTAAACAGTCGGGGGTATTAGTGAGCCACGCTCACTTTTTTGCTTGTTGGATTGTGTAATAAGATGCTTTACTCTTTAAAGTTAATATAAATGACATAAACAATCATTATAAATAGGAAATTTGAAAAAATAAAATTTGCAAAAAACGTGCTACTGCCCCTTTAAAGACAAGTTAACTTAATTTGTAAGTTTTGAAACATTATCTGTTCTTGTTTCTGAAAAATCGTCATTTTGTAATCTCCTTAACCAGGCGAGATAGGAGGGTGAAGTATGATGTTCTGGTTTGGTTAATGACATCCTACAGCAACGATGCTTCATCGATTTTCAAAGTCCAAAAAGGTACATCTGCAAGCATATCTGGTCGATTCATAAGTGAGATGAAAACCAACTCAAATCAACAACAGTATATACGGCCTTGGCCTCTGGCAAGTGAGTCGAGCCTTTCGGCCATCCTTATTTTCCCTTCTTACTTCTAGGTCACTTCGCAAATCAGTGTGAAGAATTCGGCTTCTGGTAATTAGAAATAAAATAGGATAATGCAACTCATATTCGTTTAGATCTATAGGACTTTGAACTATGTAATTTTCGTTCAGCTGGCGTTCAACCCGAACAACGACCGTGACGTGGACACTCTACTGAACGAATTCGACTGGTACCTCCTGCCAATCGTCAATCCAGATGGATACCAGTACAGTCGTACCAGTGTACGTTTTAGTTTCCCTTGCTTAGGATATATTGTCGGGTTGATACGAAAGCCTACAACCGCCAAATTTCATTACAACTTCGAAGGCATAATTACAAGTTTATAAAGTTGAATTTTCAAGTTAAAAGTTGAAGTTTAAAGTTGTAAGTATAAGTTTTGAATGTGACATTTTCAAGTTTTAAATTTGAACTTCCAAAGGTGTGTTTACAACGTCTAGGTGTCTTTGGAGGGACGTGAATCAGTTTTGGGGTGGATATTTCTTTATATGTATCAAAATGTATTTTTGACTTTTTAAAAAAAATTGTTATTTCAATACAGGAGAGATCATGGCGGAAGACCATGTCCGTGAATCGCAACTCAAACTGCAAGGGAGTGGACGCCAACCGGAACTTCGGTTATCACTGGAATCCATGTGAGTTGAACAGAATTAAACCTTGATTCAGTGCAATTGTTAGGGTAGCTATTCTCGACACGTTCTTAGTGCTACGAACTTCTAAAATTCACTCCACTCTTAACACATGGGCTACAATCAAAGTTAGGAATTCGTATTTCTAAGAACGTTTCGAAAATAAGGACCCTTATCATACAAGTGTAAGGACATGAATATAAGGATAACCCATGATACCGAGGATATGGTAAGGTTGTGGACCCTGATAGGAAGGAAAAACCCGAGGATGCGAAGCATCCGTGGGTTTTTCTTGACTATCAGGGTCCACAACCTTACCATATCCGAGGTAGAATGGGTTATCTATATTATCAACCGTTTTTAAGTGTAAAACAGGCTTTTTACTTGTTATCGCGTTATATTGAGGATCCCTGGCGTTATATTGAGGATCCCTGGGTGATGTCAGCCTGTTAACAGCCGCGCTATATGAGTTTCTTTTGTACAGTGAAGTTTCGTCTGCCCCCTTAGCGCAGTAGTCTAAGGCGTTGACTCAGTAACTACAGTTGATAGTGGATACGGGTTCGAGACGCACTTTCTGCAAAACATATTCTGTCGTAAATACACCTGGGGGGTGTACAGCGCTCCGCGTGTCCGTCCGAAATCGTTTCCGGAGCATATTTCAAAACTATATATGACTTGGAAATTTCTAATTTGGTATGGAAGTAACATATATGGTGCTGTTGTGTCTTTTAGGGGTCTTAACTCTAAGGTCCAAATAATATTTGAAATTTTTACCAAAAACGGTCCTTTTTTTTTTAACTTTGTCTCGTTTCCGGAACATATCTCAAAAACTATTTGACTTGGAAACTTCAAATTTGGTATCGAAGTAACTTATATAGTGCTGTTGTGCCCTTTAGCGGTCCCAAGGTCCAAATGTTTCCTGAAATATTGACCAAAAAAGGTTTAACTCTGTGTCATTTGTGTCATTTCTGGGAAACTTTACTTTGGATGTTGCCTATATGGTATTGTTGTGTCTTTCATTGGGTTAAACTCTACGGTTCAAGTAATTACAAACACATTTTCATTAAAAACAATCATTGTTATTCATTGACATGATTGACTAGGTTAGGTTTGCGATTTTATTTATACAGTAACTGTATGAAGGCGATGAAACTACAGGCGGGGGTATGTGAGCTGCGCTCACTTTTGCCTTGCTTATGTTTCTGAATCTTCATCAATGTGCTTTTATTTAAGATTAATCGAGCGTCTTAGCCGATGATAGCAGGTTTCATCGCAATGCATAGCAGCAATGGTGTTGTGGGCTTTCTCCCTGCAATTATATTAGCAGCGGTGATATGAGTGAAACAGCGGCGTTAAACCTCATATCACCACACATCACAGTTCTAATTAAAAGGATGATGCAATTTACACTGGTAGGGAACCTGGTTACAGTGAGGGTGGAGAATTTGTGATTATTGCGACAGAGTCTTTGTTATATGTCACAAAGTCTTTGCATTATTGTACAGAGTCTTTGCAATGTGACATGATGAAATGAAAATAATAGCTTTAGTTTCTGGTATTTTAGATTATAACTTGCCACATCAAGACAAAATGTTATCATTTGTATTCTCTTTGACAAACAAATCTAACGCACAGCTTTAATTAAATCCCAAACTGTAATTAAAGTCATTTTCGTGAGAAATATGAGAAAATCAGTAATAATAATAGCATACAACAATAGACAAATATAAAGTGAATGTCCTTCAAGATTATCAGTAAAATTCCATCACTAGGATGTAGGCTAAAATTAACAAACATATTTCATAATTGTCACAGAGTCTATATCACTGGTAATGGAGAATTTGTGATGGCAATATGATGGTAACGGAAAATTCGTATATTTTTTTCTTTTCAAATAGGAAAAATCAATACGCCTCATGCATCGTTTATCAACATTTCGTTGGCGAATACCTCATGTAATATCCATTTACCATCTGTGACTATATTGATATACCCCTCAATGGACAATATTGAATTCAGACACAAATACGAAGTATAAAACATACCAATATATATTACAAAAAGCCCTCCTGACAAAGCCAGAACATTTGATACATTTACAAAAAACGCGAACTCACAAATAATTCTTTCCTGATATAGTTGACAATATCATAATGGCAATGTTGTTGATACCGATGATGTGATAGAAGTAAAGGATACTTTTGTTTATGCGTACTCTTAATCGTCATCTTCACAAAGGGGTCAGAATAAATTATACCAAATTGTTGACAGTCAAACATTCGACTTTGTACGTATGCGATGAAGAAAAAACTACATTAATAACAGTATAATATTAATGTTGTTCAATCACAAATGGGGTGTGCTGAAACTTGTATTTCAAAGGGTTTTCATTGTACATAATGTTTTGTATTTTACATTTATATCTTTTAACATTTTATGAAAGATGGAAATCATGTTATATTACAAGATGTTGTCGTCATAATGTTCCTTCTAGTATTTTAAAATTGATGACGCATCATCGCTGTCTGATGTCATAAAAAGGGCCGAAATAATATCTCCGTAAATAATCCTTACAATCTAAGAAACTCAAATTCTCTACAAACTATTTCGTGTAAGACTGCTAGACACTCGGCGTCTTTCTTACCCTCGGTTGTTAGAGAATGGAATTCCTTATCAGAAGAACAAAAACTAAGCGATTCAGTCAGCAACTTTAAAAAAGCAATAAATACTACTGTTCATAAAAAATACCACTTCGATCCAAATTTTGGACAAAGATTTGCTCAAATAATTCACTGCAGACTTCGTCTAGGGTGTAGTGACCTCAATTATGATAAATTCAATAGGCATATATCTATATCTCCTTCATGTTCATGTGGTCATTTTTCTTGCATTTTTGTTGGTATATAGTTTCTGTCCCAGGGTGTAAAATTGCAGTTTTGTTCCATGTTTATAAACCGCGTCTCAAAAGCACATATGTAATTCAGATGATTTATTTTATTATCTATAGAAAGATTTAAATCGTTTTATAACGATGTGCATTATTTTTTGTTCTATGATACAATTGTGATTTTGCTCTGTGATTTAAGATCTAATGAAAGGCCAAAAGAAATGAATATTGCCTTTTTTTTAAAATGAATTTGTTTTAAAGATATCTCATCTATGCGTTTGTGACATGTTTTGATAAGTGTGAACATATAGGCATTTTTTAAATACCAAGACTTACACATGTATGAGTGATGAATCGATATTTTTGGAGTGTTTTTTTTACACTGTTATTAGTGTGTGGATATCAACATAATGTCTTGACAATAATTATTTCTGTTTTGTGTTTGTTATATCATCACTTTTAATAAACACAGACTGACTAATAATAGGATACATTTTACTTTAATGAGGACGAACTGTTTCACACGCGGTGTCATTAGTGGGTGCCAATTGTTTAACGAATACTGAGGTGAATTGCTATTGAATAATTTAATTAGATTCGAAAGATACATCTTTCTACAAAATAATACCAAATTAAGCATTTTCCTGAAATTATGTGTGTATCTTATCTCTTCAAGCGTATAATACATGGATTACAAGAACTGTTGCCTTATGTAACACATTATTTGCATTAATAAAACAAGCTTGAGGAATGGACGGCATTTCCATCTCTTTGCAAGGTGTGATTGCCGTGAAATTAACATTGCTAATCAATTATTTTCTGATGAAGTAACATTTCATCAAAACAGCAACATCCATGCCATAAGATTTTCCAAAGAAGAAAAACAGCACCGTTTATCTTCTGCTTCCAGAAACAGGTTTCAATTATCCAATTCGTAGGTCATATTGGACGAATCAAGCCAATGAACATCCATTTTGTGATTTGAAATAATCTGTGACAATGAAGAACTTGTCCGTTACATCAATTTTGTAATCACACATTTTCTGTGACACATTAGAAAATTTCAAGGTAACTGATATATACATCTTTGTCTGATAAAACGCCGAATGCTTTAGGATATAAGAGGATGAACTCAAATCGGAGCAACATGCTTTGTTTATACAATTCTATATGCACCGGTTACTTACATAATACCGATAATTTATGAAAAACTATGAATTCTGTGGCAATTACTGGTTTTACGACATTATCAGTGGTTATTTGGTCGTCATAAATTTAGTTGTCACGTATGGGTATATGTGTTAACTAACTTTTACTTCAATTCTCTGATAACATTGAGTTTGTAGATCTGCAACTCATTTATCGCTCCTTACCCTTGACATACCGAGGATAAAATCTCAATGACTCTGTTACATATCACAAGGACTCCACCCTCGCTGTAACCATGTTCCCTTACCAGTGATTTACAGCTAACATACAGCTGAAGTTGATTGTCAAGATACGATATTCGTGAGAATACCAACGTATAGTGAAACGGCACTCTGATGGTGCGGCAATTTCCTTAAGGCCCCTTTACACAGACATAAAGACCGTTGTGCGTCCTCTGTGCGACCAAAATACATAACAGATCGCCGTAGGACGGTCAGGGGAGGCAGAATGGTTGCTAAGGTCGTGAGGAGGTGGCACAAGGGATGTTGAGACATCGCGATTGATCGCCAAGGACGCGGAGTACACCGAAAATTGTTGAACATGCTCAAAACTTCCGCAGAGGGGTCGCCGTCGATTCTGGTCGCTCAACAATTGCTCCCAGGAGGCAGCAAGGTCGTACAATGGACGTTCTAAGGTCGCAAAGGACGCTCAATAATCGCCATGTAAGAAATTCGCTAACGTTGGGCGATGCCTCTGCCTCCATTGTGAGTCCTCTGTGCAATCAGAGCCGTTCATTATCACGAGCGTTCTGTCTTCATGCAGCGACCACGACAACCTTTGTGCGACCATGACGAGTTTTGTGCCTTCTTTCTGCATTCATTCAGCCTTCTGTGAGCGTCCTCGTAAATTCTCCAAAAAAAAGATGATCGATTCTCACATGTTTCCTTGTTTCTGTTGACAAATCATTAATAAGACATGACACCGAAGGGAGCAAGACAACAGAAAAAAGTCAAGCAAATACAGATGTATAAACTCACTTGTAAAGAAACGCCATCACATATTTAACAATAACAACGGAATGATGTGTCGGATAAAGTCGATTTTAATTGTCTTTCATAAAAAAAAGTTTTGTAAAGAAGTAGCACATTCTCATTCATTCGGGTTTGATACTTTTATCATGACCTTTATTCAAACACATACGGGTGTTGGAATAACTTTTTCAACATGGATTTTGGCCAGAATGTTGGGTAATTCTGTTTACAAAGTTACGAAATACAGAACATAATTTATAAAAGATGTTGGCGACCTATTTTATATCGCTAACTTTAATTCGTTGAAACATCGTCACAGCAGGACATCGTAAAACAAGCCAAAAAGTCCCTTTTTACTCTCCCATATCTCCCCGTTAAGAATATTTTTAAAAGAGACTAGTTTTTTGAAGGCATGATTTTCATAAATATGACCAATTAATGTTTCATAAACTTTAATTTAACCCATTTGACTTCTGGAGAATGATGAAGCCCTGTTTCATTCGTATGTTTACCCCTGGGTTAAATAAGTTCGTGTATTTCTGAATATTTATTTCTGTAGTTTTAAAAATACCCCATCATATTCTTCTGCAAACAACAATGACCATGTTGTTAAGCAGCAGAGCTTTTTGTCTTTTATTGCAACGGCAAAACCTAATTGGTTGGTTATTTTTGACTGTTGGAATGGGACTGAAACAAATGGAGACTAATGCAGCTTATTATAGAGCCAGTTTATCCAGGTTGCCAAACACTCGTTCAGGTATCGCAGAGGAGGCAGAAGTGTTGCTGCATGGTCGGCCAACTATCGCCATAGTCGCCAAGGTGGCACAGAGAAGGCACAGAGGAAACACAGAGGAGGCACAGAGGAGACTGACGGGTTGCACGAGGATCGCCCTTGATGCTGAAATGTTGTTAGGTTGCACAGTGAACGCCAAGCGAAGGCGGCGTGGAGGCTCCGGAAACGTGCAGGTCGTTCAAAGATCGTCATGGAAATTACCGTTATTTGCATTTTAGGTCTTACAAAGGACGCACGATGATCGCAGGAGCATTTACACAGAAACGGGATTTCACTAAATCAGCCGACCACTGAGCGTCCTGTCCTTTTTTTTGGGTCGCCCAATGGTCGTACGCAGGACGTGGCTCTGTGTAAAGGGGCCTTAGATGTAATACTGAGCAAAACGAGAAACTTTACAACTCACTTTTACCTTTAGTCTCATTATTGTGCAACCAATTTACACGTGTATTTTACATATGTATTGAATTAATCTGTCTCCTGTATGTGTCTCTCCCTCTTTCCCTTCCTCTCTCCCTCTCTCCCTACCTCACGTCCTCACTCACTGACGCATGCGTACATTTCCCAGATGCAGGAGGCAGCACCAACCCGTGTGAGGAGATCTACGCCGGCTCCCACGCCTTCTCCGTCCCCGAGTCGACCAACCTGGCGTCCTTTATGCGTCAATACTCCTCCAGCATCAAGGCCTACCTCACCCTCCACTCGTACGGGCAGCTCTTCCTCTACCCCTATGGGTACAGCAGTGCCGCAGTCGCTTCCGATTACAGGGACCTGGTAGGTATTAAGCTCAGGCTACCAACAATAACTCCTCCATCTTTAGGGTATTGTGTGACATAAGGGTACCCTCTAGCATCAGCTTTCCAGCCAACATGACCTTCTACCTAGACGTAGTTAATAATGACCCCTACCTGGCGGGATGGCATATAAGTTTGAAAGGCGTTAGCCGAGCTGGTTTATTGTCATAATGCGAGAGGCCATGTTATTATTCAACTTAAACCCTGTTGTTACTTTTGTTGCATCATATTCATAATAATATTAATTCAATAATTCGTTTTTTAACTCATGTGCATCCAGGTCCATAATCTTTTCTCTGGATATTGTATTCTCCTGTTTGAAATCCGGCTTCGTCCCTGAATATATTTCAGTTATACATCGTTTGAAAATCAAAGATCATGAGTCAAGTCCAAATCCCGATTCAATACATTCATTCTAAGTACATCGATCCTTTCCATCGGGGTATTTTTATCCGCGTGGCTCCAACAATCCACTGATTCTGTAACCACATGTCGCTTCGTATCTCTGTTGATTCATATTCCTTGATGGAGCTGGGTGTCTCAAGTAGCAATTCTGGTACTTTGGTCCTTGTCAGGTAATACCCCATCGGTGCTCAGCCCCAGTCTGATTAAAATAGACATTCCGAGAAAAAAAGTTACAAAAGTACATTTATCGGGATACGAACTCATATCGTTCGGAGGTTTCCTCACCAAAGCCCCTTTGTGGCCAGGAATCTCTAGAACCAGCTCGTATCCCAATATGAATTATTTTGCAGATGTAATTCCAGATTTTAAACTGATGAATGTCGGTACAGAGATTCAAAGCTGTGTGTTTTCTGTGTTGCAGGATTCCCTGGCCCGTGTTGCCGTTAACGCCATGTCAAGCTACTACTTTGTAGGATCTTCCGGGAAAGACTTGTGTAAGTTACTCAATCAAAGTAGTTTGTCTATTCTAGTTCACAGTGTCCCATTTCACAAAGCACTACTTTCCATGTCAATTCGCCAGTGATATTACTCAAGTTATACATTGCCACGTAACCTCTGCTAGCAATCAAAGTATTGTGCAATCAACCACGTTTTTTTCAAACTGAGAATTGGCCTATCCATTCATATTGTTATCCAATCAATGATCGTTACCACTAAGGATAAGAACGTACATGTACATATATTCTGGATAATAACTTCTTTAATGTGAAAATACCCAACATCAAAGAAGTTGTTATCCAGAAAGTCTTCCTGTTCTTATGTGATACATTATGTATAAATGCCATTCAAAGACTTGACCACTGAGGATGTTTTTGTGAATCCATTATGAATTGATCAGGGAATACGTGCACAGGCGCCAGACCCTCAGATATAAAGAAGGTAAGACACTGTCCGCCATCTTGAATCCTGCCATAGGACCGGATTTGGTTAAAATGGTTTGGTTAAACTACGCTTTGTATTATTCGTAGACATTTCCATTTCCAGTCCTTTTAATGACTGTGATCTTCACAACAATGGTCTCTTGCAGATCCGGCAGCTGGAGGTTCGGACGATTACGCCAAGGGTCACTGTGGGATCACTTATTCTTACACCGTGGAACTTCCTCCTCGGGAAAACTCCGGATTCTACTCTGGATTCGTCGTGGACCCGTCACACATCCCGGCTGTATCTGATGATACCTTCAAGGGACTGAAGGCATTCGCCAAGGAGCTGGGCCAGAGAGTACATTAACTAGTAAAGAGATTAGTAAATATCACACGGGTTTGTCATTTGTTAAGTTCCTTGTCTTTAGGGACAGGGCGATGTATATAGTGGTTATATACTACAGAAAGAAACGCATTACACATTAACAAGCCTGCTCATTTTAGAAAGAGACGCAAACAATTGTTATTTGAATATGTTGTAACCAATATATCATTGAACCCTTATCGAGTTTGCATCTTTTTGATCTAGGAATAAATGTGACAAAAGACAAGGATCCACCATAACCATGAGCATACCCGGATTCTCGCACTGTAAGTGATAGTTTTCATACATTTAGTGCGCTGTTAAGCCATGCCAAGACTAGCTGATACTAAACAGGAGTATGGTGTGATTATACAGTTGGAGCTTGGCGAGTAGCAATCAGCAATGACAAGGCGGATCACAATATGCTGCAATGCGTTACGCCAATACGACACATGCACGTTTCCGAGACCACAAAAGGACGAATGTGGCACTGTCTTCAACAACACTGAAACAAAGAGGATAGACCACGTTCCGGAAGTCAGTGTGTCACCACGCCCACCGTTACATCCTTTTTAATGACCGAACATTTGTTACTGCTCCCATATTACAACCTCAAAACCTGGGTTAGGGAGAATATCTAATCAGACATTTATATATTGGTGTCTACAAAGTCGTCCCAAAAGAGCAGAACTGGGGCCCATCCTCACACGACATAATCTTCAGATCTGCGACAAGGGTATGAGGTCGGCCATGGCCTATTAAGAAATGGGTACATGTAACTATGACTTTTCGAAAACAGTCACGGTTTCTACTGAGACGACCAGACGGAAGAGTAGGCGTGGAGAGATGACGTCGTGAACGTTATTTTGCAAACTGAGTTCAGGGAATTGACAGATTTGGCAGCTGTAGTGTTAAAATGTGAGCGGGTTTTTATGTAGAGGGTAATGTCCGAGTAACTCTCCATTCCTTAAAAATAATGGAGTCGAGGCCCCGGAGGGGCCGAGGCCCATAATTTTTAAGGAATGGAGAGTTACGAGGATATTACCGTACTTAAATTACACTCAAAGTACTGCTCTTTTATCACAATTGCTTTAAAAAGTTAAAGAAATTAAATTTCTACTTGTGATGTGTAACTCTCCATTATTGAAAAAAAATTGAGTGAAAGAACAATAGGGTGACGTCACAAGTGTAATTTAATTAGTGGTAGGACAGATCTTCTTCAGATTCATGTTAATCTCGCATTTCGTCGTTATTCTAATGAAGTCATTAGTTAATACGTAATTCCGAACAAAACGTAGTTGTTCAAAGGAAACAAGATATTTTATTCTAATTCTAATGCCCTTAAAAAACTTATATACTTAAAGATAATGCTCCACCACATACGACACGGTTGACAACTGTGTTCCCGATTGAGAAAATATTTGGGTTCTGCCCATGACCTTAAATATGACGAAATATAACCGCCTTGAACACTTGTGGGACGAACTGGATAGACCTGTGCGTCGACGTCATCTACAGTAACAATTTAGCTCTTCAAGATTTAATTATAGGTATATAGCGGTCAGCGTGTCCGTCCGTCCGTCATTTGCATAATTTATAAAAAAAATCCCCCGTTTTTCAACTTCGCCATTCACACTTTTTGTTCCGCTCATAACACTGACACTAGTTCTTCAAATTTATTAGTTTATAATCACTATGATGTGTACATCTGCCTTTTATATGTTTCATACCCTCATTTGCATAATTTATGCAAATTTTCTGTGTTCATCTTTACTTTGCCATTCACACTTTTTGTTCCGCTCATAACTCTTCTTCTTTGACCAATGTTAAAAACGGGGGTATATGAGTGAGCTGTGCTCACTAAGTCTCTTGTTTTGCATTGCGAGTGGAATGCCATTCTCTCCCCACATAGGTTACATCCGTCATACTTTCTATCCTACCAGGGCGCATTTCACGGATTGAAATGGAGAATCCTGATTGGTTGGATTCGAAGTTATTTGTATAATCAGCGACACCGTTGTAAGGGCGACGTCATAATGCTATTTTTGTAAACAGAAACGTGAGATAAACGTTTTTCTCGTTTAATGTGTTTTCCGCGATATATGCCATTGATTTTGTGAAAACAATTATTGACCATAAACATGCTGATAAATGAAGAAATTCAAATCCGAGACAAAAACCGAAAAAGTTTGTGTTATTTACATTAGACATATTCGAAGACCCTTAACAGTCAAAGGTTAACATCTTGTAAATAACTCTGTTGATGTAAATGATGTAGTCGATGTAAAATGTGATTTCATTGGATCAAAAGCAGGGATATTAAATGTAGTTTCCATTTGGCCGTTGGGTGATTTTGCAATGAACGAGATAGTCGTCCTTGTAGAACAGGGGTGAGGATCGAAAATCTGAAGGGAGTAAACTCTGTAGGAAGAATATTTTTCATAAGATAATTTTGAGTCATTTTTTTGTAAAATTTCACAAACATCTTTGAAATTATGTTAGCTGTACATCTATAATTTCTTTCATCTTTATGTTGATCACTCATCAAATGACATCCGACGGATGAACGTATATATAAGTTCAGGTACCAATGTCTTATTGGCCGCCATATTAAACTCTTGACGTATATATGCTTTGCTTATATGAAGACAATTTTCTTGACACTGAACGGAAACTAACATTGAAATTGACAGACAGACAGACAGGTTTATTACAGTATGAGGCCTCGGGCCCAAAATACAATATGTATTGCATACATTAATTTTAGTTGAAAGTTCATAAGTTTTCACGACGTGCGTTGAACACCTTGTACAGGAACATAGCTGTGAATTGGATTGTCTGTTTTTCAGAGGTTTGCATGAGTTGGGTGAATTTTAGTAATGATGGATTTTCAAAGTACATGTAATATTTGCTGATGTACATTTTCCGTAAAGTTTGATACTTGGCACAACACAGGAGAACATGGTATTCGTCTTCTACAAACTTTTCACTTTGTGTTACATGTATGTAGCTGAAGTGATTTCCCATCTTCTGGTATTTACTTGATAACAATTTTACAGAGTGTAACTATGAACAATATTCTTGCAACGGTTAATTAACATGTAAGTGTATGGGAAATGCCAAGGTGGGGACAAACGTTTGGTTCCTGGGTGTAGTAGCATACCATAACGTTCCGGTTAAAATTGATAGAACACAATACATGGTATTTGAGTTGTTGCTGAAAGCATTAAACGTTATATGGTATTAATTAATAATAATAATAATAATATATTTATAATGCGCACAACTGCATCAATGCATGCTCAAGGCGATATATACATTTATTACCCTGAAGGAATCGTACTTTCGCCTATAGGTATAGGTCCATACATTCCCGTGTTCAGGTGTGTTTGTACAGCTGGGTGAACTGAGTGCAATGTGGATGAAGTCCCAAAGACACAACACAGTATAAGACCCACAAATCACAAATGTTTGGTGTCTCCACAGGGATTCGGACCCAGGACCCAGGACGTTGGCGTGAGAGGTAAACATGCTGACCACTACACGACTGTGCTCCATAACAGATGAAAACAGATCCATAGTTTTTAGGTCCTCAACCCTATGACCCATATTTGGGATCAAAGGGTCACCAAATATACAATTTAGCATACCCTTTGGTCAAGGAAAGTTTTGACATCATACATCATTTGCTTCAACGAATTAAAAGTCCAAGAAGAGTTTCCAAATCGAACTATTTATCAGAGGTATAACACATTTTAAGTACACCACTAATGGAGAAGATTAAAACTAGTCCATAGTTTTTAGGTCCTGATCCCTGTGACCCAAATTTGGGATCAAAGGGTCACCAAATCTACAATTTAGCATCCCCTTTGGTCAAGGAGTCTGTATATGAAATGTCAGCTCTCATCGAGTCACTGGTTCTGGAGAAGAAGTCGAAAAACGAAAAGTTTACTGACAGAAGGACAGACGGACGCTAGATTCTAAACGATACCATAAGCCAATGGGGCCTTTCAGACCTGATGAGAAACAGATGTGTTTGTTATTATTTTACCCATTTTTACATATTTAATAGAAAACCACAGCACAAAATAAGATTTCAAGAAGGTTTATTACATAAAATGACAAAGTACAAATAGAGATACAGCAAGTTTTGAAAATAACTCTGTTCGAATATGAAATATACAGGGACTACCTGAGAAGGATAATATGGAAAGTGAGTAATGTTAGTTTAATGACATTCACAAATTCTTGTAAAGAAATATATCACTTATTTCCGTTCAATTAAGTTCTGAATATATACTGAGAAACAGAAATAAGGGAACATTCTTGCAGGGGACCTTTAAAATGGTATAATATAACCAATAATGTATACCCCAATAACGGGACATGGTTATATTTGTGATAACACTGCCTTCAATAGTACAAATTCTGTACTTTTTTTGGAGCTGAGTCCATGCGGGATTCGAAACCACCCCCACAGAGTTATGCAACTATCACCAGCACTGACCGTACCAACAGCTTACCACGTGACCTGCGGGCCTCATTGCAGGTAGTGTCTATCTAAATGGCATGTATTACTAAAGGACTTAAGGAGTTCAGCTTATCTTGTGTATATAATACCCATGGTTTGAACACATTGAATATTCATATAATGGAATGAGACAAAAGAATTTCTGTTTTGTTGAAACAATTCCCTTATATATTTCTCTCAGTATACATAAGGACACGGAATTATTTTCTTGATTGATACCCGTTCATTTCAAAAGCATATTTACAGCTTAACATATCACCAATCTAGTCAGAAGAATCTGTAAAGTTATGGGACTAGATTTGTTTAAATGTCATATACAACTGTCTTTCCAACACAGGGTTTTCATCTGTAAACCAATAATCTTTTAGAATTTTTACTTCTTTTTTTTACAGTATTGGTGTAAAAAATACATTACTTTTTTAAAAGAATATTCAAAGATGACAATCTTTAATTTTGCATTTTTTCAAATGTCAACATTAACTTCAGCACATGAAATTATTACCCTGATTATTTAATTTGTTAAGCAATTTCCAAAAGGATACAAATACATAGCGATCGTGTATAATAAAACTTACAAAATAAATATTTGTAAAAGGTAACAAGAATAAGATCAAGAATGATAAGAGAAAAAATGTTATGAATTATGCATTAAAATATGAGTATAACATGGCAACACATTCTAATACTGAGTGAAATAGAATGAAGAACAGAAAAAATCTACATAGAACATAATACAGTAAAAGCTTTCATAAATGTCAGTCATTGTGACTGTAAAAAATTGCCAGCGTTGCGAGAGTGCCGTTTTGTAGATCTTGTGTTTAGAGAATAAAATAGTTTAGGGACCAAACTTTTGTGTTAAGGGACCCAAATTTTGTGCTGGTATTGAGGGCATACCGGATTAGAGGGCTGCTGGTTTAGAGAGCTTCCACTGTATTCTAAAATCTTGTACCCTAAAAACATGCACCCAACAACAACTGTGATTCATTTTGTGCAGTAAATGATAAAAATAAAATAATTTGTTAAATCACCCTAGAGAAATCAGGAAAACATATTAGGGATAACTATTTGTGATAGTCTGTAACAAGACAAGCACACTTTAAACTAAAACACATTTGAACAATAAACTTTTCAATTACATCATTACACACATGTAGTCAAATCTAAAAATAGATACAATACTTTAAATCTAAAAATATTTTACATATTAATTTCAGATATACAACATGTATTTGATGTACAATTAACCTGTAATTGCACTTTTTAATCTCAAATTTCTAACAATATTTTTTATTCCCCTCATGGCAAAACACCAAGGAATCATTTAGCATTGAAATAAATATCCGCAAGAAAAAAAACTGACTTGTCAAAATAGTTTTCATTTACACCTGAAAAGCTGCCATTCATCTTGTGTACCTTATGTTAATATTTGTCATACTAACGTACCAACGATTTGTATCTAGCTAACTATCTTCTCCACTTCAGGAACAAAAACTCACACACCAAGAGACGTTATAAAATGCACTGTTCATCAAAACCTGAAGAATATATTATTGAAAAGGGGAGAGGTAACAACCTTTTATGGTCGGAAATAAAAAATAAAACTTTTTATTGATGTAATTAATTCCACCTGATGCAGGAGTGAGTATATAACCTGAAACATTGTGTATTTTCACATTAGAGAAGTTGATAATGGTGTTAGAATCTACACCAAACGTCATACTCCTGCAATAAAGAAGTTGTATATCCATAAAACTCGTTCTCCTTCATTAAAGAAGTTGTTTTTCGTAATTAAAGGTGCATCCATTGTGTTGCATAAAATTTTATTAGGCTTTAATACGTTCCGACTCAACATATGTGCTGTTTACAAATTCACTCGGCTTGCATATTTATCCCGAATCACCAAATATATCATAATTACTAGTTTCCAATTAAAATAGAGTAACATCATTATGCATGTGCAGAAACCGAAACTACACGTCCCATTTACATGCACGGTAGTTATATGACCTATTACATATGATCAACCATAATTTATAAGTTTGTCTGTTATAAATGCGCACCCCACCTCAAACAAAGATCAATGCTCAATTTTGAATTCACTTACGTTACTTGAATTATTGCAGAGAGAAACCTGTAACACCATTATGGCTATGCATTGCGGTAAAAACTCTGGATCATCGACTGGAACTAGCAAACTGTACTGCTCTGAACTTCAGTTTAGCGTTGCACCCAAACCTTACTCATGTAGACCAGTTCTCTACAGCAGACAATCTGCCGAGCCCCTGGCAGAATTTAATCCCCAGACCTCTTGATCCGATGCCAAAGGTGCTAACCACTGCACTATCAAACAAAGTTTCCTATGACTATTTACCCCATCTCAGAATTTTCTAAAGAAAGTATTCCATTGCTTGAGGTGAAGTCGTTGATGAACAAGAATGTTTTATAAAATCTCCCAATGTACCCTGCCCATCTATTTGTTGGCATAGGAGGACTTGGCAGGGCTGTCCAGTCCGATGAAGACCGGGTTCTTGGCGGATGAGATGACACGGACCCCCATGTACGAGATGAAGCCCTGGGGGGTGAAGCCAAGACCCTCCGAGCTCAGAATGGACTCATAGGCTTCTCCTTCCTTCTCGTACTGGCTGATGATAGCAGTCGCTTCAGCATTAGCTCTGAAACAAAGATACTTTCTCTATTAAATCAATTCCAGGGTGGGATCATACTGTCTCAATTTCTATGCATTTCGGGGTGAAGTCTTCCACCACATGAGTTGAACTGTGGTAAAATGCATCTTGGTACTGAACAGAACTGGAAATGTACTCAAGCTCAAGTGTACCATTTCACCTCTATGCGTTGAGTCATTAATTGTAGAAAAATAGAGACATTGGCTCTGTAGCTCATCAGGCTTTACATGATCTGTTATCTACTTGTAAAGATTTACATCTGAAATAATAAAATATTTTGAGGACCTTTTTAATGTTGTCCCTATTATGACTTTGATCGTCAAATTTACAAAATGAAAATCCACATTGATCAAGGTATATCTACACAACACATTTGTACAATATTTCAGCTTTCTAGTGCTTGTAGTTCTTGAGGAGGCAAATTTAGCTTTAATGGATTGATCTCTATGCTCCCTGCTAGAATCTTTCAACTGCTACAATTCTCACATGTTTGCTAACATGTGGCTCTGTTGCTTATTAGGCTTAGGAATAAAGATAAATGTGTTAAGCATTTTGGAGGTTTTCTTGCTTTGATTAGATGTTATGTCATGTGCCATGGAATTTGAACACAAAAGAGTTTACCTTTTTTTATCAACCTACTTGCCATATAACGTGATACTTGAAACGACCTTTCTAAACCGTATAAGTCCCTCCAGGAGGGTTTACATAGACAGTTGTGAACCCTGTTAGAAGGAATTACAATGTTTGTAAACCCTGATATATTTGTTAACCCTTTAGTTGCGTATTTATATTTTACCCATTTTAGCCCCTGTGGCGGAATTTACAGGCTCGCAGCTCGCGGCAGTAGTTTTGTCTTAGGCACTAACTAGCTCTGCTGACGGAATTTCAAGGCGGCTATTCCTGTACCGTTTTTATGAAATATATCGCATCTACATCGCGAAAACGGACTATATACGGGTGTTCAATACAAATTCAAGTCGCAACACCCCTACACAAATGGCTAATTCACACCCGAAACTTTGAATGAGTTTTCTATGATTTTTTGTTTTTATTCTATTACTTTCGAAAGATTGTCTTTAATTCGGGCCTCGTAACATCATAAATACGAAACTAAAAAATTCCATTTATATACGGAATTGAAGACAAGATGTCTAGCTTCACAATGATATAAAAAATTATTAGAATCCGACCTTTGGTTATAATTCTATAGCTATGTAAAGTTTGTCTTTATTTCCACCTATAAAATCGTAAATACTTACAACATGTATGCGGCATTGCAAACGGTCGTTCATCGCACTTTTCCAAGAAATCATAATCTCGAACCAGTTGACAAATAAGCACATGTCAACCCAAATATGGTTATGTTGTTTGACCTTTCAAATAAATGCTAACCTCGAACAATAACTGATGAAAATATGTTGATAAGTTTGTGTGTCGTTTGGTTTCACATGCCTCTCAGAAAGGTAAAATTGTATCTTTATTTCTGTGAATAAATATGTGCATTTTATATAGAATAAAAGATTATTCTTTTCGGTTTATTGTGATATAAAAATTATGAAAATGCATTCAGTAGTTTAGTAGTGATAAATGTGTAAGAAGTTGTGAAAATCGCTGATTGTTTCAAAATTTATGAAGTGTAAACATGACCTTTTTCACGGTGCTTGCTGTGTCTTTATTATTTTTTTTACATTTGCGAATTTTATATGGGATTGTAGTTTTTTCTTTCCCCCTTATTTTTTCCGTAATTTTTTTTGGAAAACAAACAATTCATTCTAAAGTTATCTAATATATTTTCTCAACTTGTGTGAAGTCACTATGTCTGTATACGACGAACTCTTACTAGAAAAGTGAAAATACCATATTTACTCACGGTAGTAAACATTTGCACCTGCCCCTGACTAGGTGCAAATTTGCTTACGGTAGTGAAAAATTTGCTTACGGTAGTAAAATATACATATGTGCAAATGCGTCCATACGGCGAAGTTTGCTCATATGAGCAAATTTGCATATGTGTAATGCTTTACTCATATGCAAACGCTCGCCGTATAAACAGGGCTAAAGACTCGTTATCGTGGCTAACTGCGAGACATAATACAAACGTTTTTGTTGAGCGACTCACGGAGACAACTCGACTCGCAGATCGCGGACAGGGATAGTTAAATGGTAGACATCTGCAAATAAATCTAAGTCTAGTGTCCGGGAACCGGAATGAGACACGTAGGAATTGTTTATGGCCATCCCGGACTATGCCGGGATTCGCAAGTTAAGGGTTAAGATGACGGCTTGAAAGTAAAGATCTGAAGAAACTAACTCAGACTAATTTTGAAAAATTTCTTAAATTTACGACAGAATATGAACAGCAATTGTTTTAAAGAAAGTGCGTCTCGAACCCGTATCCACTATCACCTGTAGTACGTGAGCTAGTGCTTTAGTCTAATGCGCCAAGGAGGCAGATGAGATTCTGTGGTACAAAAACAACCTATATAGCGCGACTGTTAACAGGCTGATTACAAGTTCCAAACAAGGATTTTATGAACGACTCGATTTACCAGGGATCCTCAATATAATGCGATAACAATTAAAAAGCCTGTTTTACACTTAAAAACGGATGATAATATGGAGAAACCATTCTACCTCGGATATGGTAAGTTGTAGTCCCTGATTGCATCCTTGGATTTTTCCTTCCTATCAAGGTCCACAACCTTACCATATCTGAGGTAGAATGGTTTCACCTTATAAGATTGCGTCCTTATAAACTATGTTTATTACCTTGTCAATAAAAACAAACATAAACTTATTTCGGATCTTCTATGCATAAGAACGGTATCACACATAGGCTTTCTAAGTATCCTTATTGCATCCTCATGTAATATTTAACAGATGATTGTTTTGTATCCTCTTTGCATAATTGTGCAACAACATTATTATAGGGAAGCTCATTAGCTCACTAGTGTAATAAAAACACTATTTAATGGAAACCAATTTAGTAATCTGTACGTCTGAACTATATAATTAGTATTTGAGTGAATTTACTGAGGATAATGATGGTTTTGCTAAACCTATATGTCTGGTGGAAAAAATGATATCAAATTAATTCATAGTCATTTACTGTTTTCTTTTTTTGAATCTTATCATTTGACCAGAAAATATTTGTTAGCAATCGCAAATGTGACCAGTAAATACAATCTTATTTCTCGAGCCCTGCTATATAAAATAAACAGTTTAAAAGAATAACGTACTGATTCTGCAGGATCCTGGCCTGGGAGCTTGCCTTGTCGGTGATGATCTGTGCTTGGGTCTTGGCCTCTCTCTTCACAGTCTCAGCTTCCGTCAGCAGACGGGGTCGCTCATTCACCGCCACCTGTTAGGAGGGACATGTTACAGTCTCATTCTGTTTATTGAATAATTTGTTGGATTTAGCGGATAGGTGGTGTAACAGGGTTCAGTGGCAGATTCACACGGTTCATCTCCCCCCACCCTCTTTTAAAGGTGAACCCCCCTTCTCACTCTATCGAATCCATTTAAAATTCCTGGTTCTACCTACCCCCTACCCCCAAGACCAATTAAAGTTAATGTTTTCAGTGAGGGTTTTTGCATAGCCAGAGCAGTAGTGAACACCAATGATTGGAATGCACTTGACATGCTATAAGAAGTTTTAGAAAGGCATGAATTTTAAGAAACTTTCATTTGACAGCCTTCTGCCTGCAGTGTGAAGGGAGTATAGAGGATATATATTTACGCCACTTGTGAAAATATATCTTTCTTCTTCATGACCAACTATACAAGATATTCTACGAGAAATGTCAAGTGTTCTTTTATTATAGACTTTCATATTATGAATTGAGTAGCCAGATTGCCTCGTTTAATGACCATCATCTTATGATATCATCCTATTGTTACGTGACCTCATTTGATTTAATATATTCATTGAGTAGAATAACATGTTATTTCACTCAATAAAATACAGACTTTATTATAACCAATAAATGCCTTATTTCACCACGAAAAATATAACAAAAACAGATACTCTCACCGACCTGAATATCCTCTCTGGCTCTCTCCTTGCTCCTGATGGCCGACTCGTACTCAGAGGGACGTTGGATGTCGTTAACCTGAAATGTGCATGGCAAACTCATTACCTCCCTTTATTAATCAACTATCAATGTTATGGCACTAATACGGTATTTGTGGCCTAGACCATATGATTCAACAACTGGGCCAATACGGAGAGACTGGGCGAATACAGTCAACAGTGCCAATACGAGACAAACTGAGCCAATATGAGTCTGAGCATACCCATTCGCACATTTGGTGAAAGCCCGAAGTTGTCGCTTCACAACTGTGATGGACGATATCTATTAACCAATCTTGTTTATAATTATTATTTCAATATAAATGAGATGTTTAGTGTTGTGCAAATGAGTGAAAATAGGTCAATTAATAAAATTGTCATTAATTAAGTTTTTCCGTATTGGCCGAGATACATCTTGATCTGTTGTATTGGCCTTCGACTTCATCTTGGGCCAATACAACGGGCCTCGGACCTGTAACTGGGCCAATTCTGAAATACTTAATTAATAACATTATATTACATCTCTGCCTATAGACTTCAATCCAGTTATTAAACTGTATATTGTGCAAATTTTAGTGAAATAATCAGAAGCCATTGTTTTCAAATTATGTATAATGCACACTTCACTGAACCATTCAGAAACCAGAATGATTGACAGCAAAAGATTAAGACAAACTACAAAATATACCCACATTTAAGCAATTTTTTTTATTGTAAACTACTTCACACAGATGGGATACGAATGATATTTGAAGAAAAATAGAGCCATTGGCTCGGTAGCTCATCAGTCTTTAAACAATAAACTAAATAAGTTTCAAACTGTATATTTTCAGGAAATATTCATCAAAGGTATAACGAATATATAACTATATGTAATTGCAAAAGAAAGACCTCTGTGATCCTTATTTGGCCATTGTCTCCATTGGCCAAGGAGTCACTAGTTCTGGATTTATAAGAAGTTGGAAATGTGAAACGTTTACGGATGGACGCCATGCCATGCCATAAGTCCATCAGGACTTTCAGGCCAGATGAGCTTAAAATGAGAGCATATCACTGGACTGTGTTTTTACTGCAATGGGCAGGAAGTTGCATTTCCCCAAATGAGTCTTACCTGGAGGTCAGTGATGTCGCATTTGAGGACATCGTATCTCTCGCGCAGTTTGGTGCGGACTGTCTCCTGGAACTGACCTCGCTCTGCCTGGACCTGAGAAGTGTTGAACATACTACACGCCTCGTGAAGTGCCGCCGTACCTGGGGTAGGGAAGTGAACACATTATTCAATATCCTATATCCTATATATCTTTTTAAGAAAGTATATCTGTTTCACAGTGTAAATAAACTTGAAAAGAAGCCAGTGTTATTTTTTAAATTTAAATGGCAAAGTTCATTATTATTTCATACACTGGTTTTTAGATTCATATATATTCGATCCATTTCAATTAATTGTTACTTGATTTCTTTTATTTACGAACATCAATCTCTCGATATAATTTTTAGTACCAAACGTTATTCATATTTGGCATTTGCGAAGTCGAGGTGATGAAGAATGAAGAATGATGGATGATCCCAGGATCTACAGCATCTTTCTTCTGTGTAGGTGACATTCGATATAGATTCTAATGCACTGATTGAGTGAGTTATTGTTTAATGTTGCTTCATCAGTATCGCAGCTATTAGCGGCGATATTTCCGATGAAGAGGGTCTAACCTCGAAACATATAACTACAAAATGCGACAACTCGAAGGGATTTCTGAGACAGGAAGTATTATACACGATTATTGAGCTATGGTGTAGGCATATCAAATGAGTGTTTACAAATAATGCACAGACACTTTGGGTGAACGTTTCTTCTTTTAATTTGAATTACCCGTACTACGCTGATTACGCTCTATTAATTATTGTTTAAACTAAATCCCGCATTCGGGTAAATGAAACAATCCACAATTTATTCAAGATCTGATAATAGCTCTCTTGTTTAATTTTCCCATTGAAGTTGAAATCCGTTTTGAAACTTCTATTATGCAAATGAGCTTAACATCTGAGATGAAAATTCCAAAGTATTATAAGCAATTTGTAAAGCTGTCGGTGCATTACCAACTTTTGGATCGATTGATTTGGTAACGACCGATTTGATTGGTTAATAGAGGGGATGCTACTCTCTTTGGACAATAGGTGGCGCTGACCCTGTCTCAGAAGTCTCTGCAAGATGTTGCAAGGGTCAGTATGCATTTTCTAAAAGTGCATGGCCGGATGCGCGCAGAAGATGACACAAAATAGACAAATGAGACTCAATATTTGTCTCTACTTGTTTACTATTTCATCTTATATTAGTTCTTATGTAACATTAAGAGCTCTACATTATTCATTTGAATAGAAAATTTACATAACATGAAAAGTTAACGCTGTTCAACGACTTCATACAGTCGGAGTAAGTTTTTATTCAATGCTGCTTGGGCAATATTGCAGCCATTAGTAGCAACCAATATAAAGGTGGCAACCAATATAAAGGTGGCAACCAAAATAAAGATGGCAACCAATATAAAGGGAAATGCAAAACCATTAACTTTTCCCACATTGTTCTGAGACCCAACAGAAGTGTTACTTACCAATATATTTGAGAATCTTCTGGTATCCTTCAAAGTCCTTGAACTTGAGCACGATGTCATGTAGGCTGGTTGAACGAGCCTTGTACTGGTAGGCCACATCCAACTTGATCACAACGCCGTCCTTGTTGAGACACTGGAAATGTGACCAGGATGAGAAAATGGCATGAGAAATATGGAACTAGAAATTGGAGTCAGAATATGGAACATGCAAAATGGAATGAGAATATGGAACGAGAAAATAGAGTGAGAATATGGAGTAAGAATATGGAATAGGTAAAATGGAGTCAGAATATGGAGTAAGAATATGCAATGAGTAAAATGGAGTCAGAATATGGAGTAAGAATATGCAATGAGTAAAATGGAGTCAGAATATGGAGTAAGAATATGCAATGAGTAAAATGGAGTCAGAATATGGAGTAAGAATATGCAATGAGTAAAATGGAGTCAGAATATGGAAGGAGAAAATGAAATAAGAAAATAGAAGGTCATTTCCGATTCGGGGGGCATAAAAAGACAAATTTCGGTATAATAAAACACTTAATTACTCATGGTGGGGTCATTTTGTGAAATACAAGGACTCTCAGGACCTGAATCCCTCGGTGGTCTGACCTCCTCGGGAATCAGGTCTCGAGTCCTCACCACGAGTAATTAAGTGTATAATAAAGGCCCTATTTTCCTTAGGTATGATACTCCATGATTGAAATTGGGCTTGTATGATAATGGACAATTATTTCAGTGAGAAAAATAACCTTGTGTCTTATGATCAGGCCTCAAAGTAAAAAAAAAACTTCAAGTAGCAGAAACGCTCCTAACATTTTATTCTTAGGAGCAAAAGAAAATTGCAAAGACCACATATAAAATGATATTGTAAAAATTACCTATAAAGTAATGAATATAAGCAGAAAACTGTAAGCTGGTTTATATTCAAAACTGTTTTTGAAGCAATTGTGATGGATAATGTTTAAATTTGGTGTAAAAAACCTATTTTTTTTAATGGACCCCAAATTTTGCCAAGGAGCATGTGTGCTCCTTAATAAAAATTACAGGGAGCAATCTGAAAGCAAATGCTCCTAAATTGGTTGCTATTTTGAGGTCTGATGTGATAACAAGAGAATTAGTGAGCAAAGCTCACTCATGATACCCCCGCTTTTACGTTAACATTGGTCAAAGAGAAATGTTTGAAAATAGCAAAAGGGTATCAATGTTTAAACTTTTGTATGAAAAGACCATAACATATATTATTAAAGCAGAGTAAGTATTACACCTCTAAGCATGTTTTAGAAGTAAAAGTCAAAGTGGTTTCGTAACATTTGAACAACTAGAAGAGCGTTTGCGGGACACCGCAAAAGCAGAGCAGCTCCGAAACTTTGGGTCTCGCCTTTCCCTGTTCCGCCTTCTCCTCAGCATAAATAAAATGGGATTTTTTTTGGACCCAAATTTGTTCATTATTCAAGTTTTTCTAACAAGTTGAATCATCACTTGGGTCACTTTTCACAAGTTTGTTCTTAAAACCTATTTCTGATTTCAAAATTGGATCAAAGGATTAACATGGCCTGAACCAATATCTCATGACCTTGACCTTGACCTTAGACCTTCAAGGTCACACCATCACTGATTACTTTTCATTGTGTATAACAATCATGCAATGACTCAAAGTGTTCATTGTTAACATAAGGCATATTCACAATAGCATGCTTAAGTTGTGACCTTGCTGTGACCTTGACCTTTGACAGATTTTAGCGAAAACTTTTTCAAATCTTGGTCTATCTCCATAGTTGATATATACCAAATAAGAGCCTGACAGCACAAAAACGTTTGAAGTTATCATGTTAACAAGGATTATTGTAGTACTTAAAGCACTCATGACCTTGACCTTTGACCATGAATGTGAACATGTCAAAATCATTTACCAGATTTATAAGAAAGAAGCTATGTATATGAGGTGTTTGAGTTATGAGCGGAACCAAAAGTGTAAGCATAGACGCGCACACAAAGACGCTTAAAAGTGGAAAATCTGAAAAAATAATCATGGAATCTGAGTGAAACATAGAAAAGGCACATCTAGGGACCATAAAGTGTACATGTATAAAGTTTCATAACAATTGAACAAGTAGTATTTGAGTTATGAGCGGAACCAAAAGTGTGACCATAGACGCGCACACAAAGACGCTTAAAAGTGGAAAATCTGAAAAAATAATCATGGAATCTGAGGGAAACATAGAAAAGGCACATCTAGGGACCATAAAGTGTACATGTATAAAGTTTCATAACAATTGAACAAGTAGTATTTGAGTTATGAGCGGAACCAAAAGTGTGACCATAGACGCGCACACAAAGACGCTTAAAAGTGGAAAAACTGAAAAAATAATCATGGAATCTGATGGAAACATAGAAAAGGCACATCTAGGGACCATAAAGTGTACATGTATAAAGTTTCATAACAATTGAACAAGTAGTATTTGAGTTATGAGCGGAACCAAAAGTGTTCCGGACGGACGGACGGACGGACGGACGCGCTGAGCGCTATATACCCCCGACTACTTCATAGCGGGGGTATAATTAATTTATGAAGAGTCTGATAGCCTGTAAGAGGAAGATTTGGAACAGATGGGTTGGACAGATTTCTGGAAGGAGTCATCCGATAGTCATAGGGAGGTTGTTCCACAGTTCTATATTTAGTAACATTGGGTGCCACTCACCGAGAGATCTCTAAAGGTCATGGTCGTGTATGTGTTGGGGAAGACGATGAACTCAAAGCCCGGCGGACCATTGTGTAATCCTTCCTGCTTTACCGAGTTCGACAACTTCTTCTGGAATACGTCATACGCTAACCCGACTGAAACCAGAATAATCTTGGTGTGAGATTACTTCACTCAACGAAAATTAGGATCATTTAAGTGTAAAACATCAGCTGTTCTGTGTGACCAGTTTATTTGAACCATAGCACATTAACCACAGAAATAATCTTGGATAGGTCATTTGCTAACAATAAGCTTTCCTGCATTATTCTGGAATTATCAAGTATGGTTGGATGTTAAGTTTACAAGATAAAGAATTCAAGCACCTTGATTTGACTTCATAATAACACCTACCAACTAGATCCATTATCATCTTGGTGTTAGATGACATCAACAAATGATTATTGCTTAACCAACTGAGGTGGGGTGAGTTGTGGTTTAACGCCGCTTTCAAGAGCATTTCACTCATATCACGGCTGCTAGTATTATGGCAGGGAGAAAGCCCTCAACGCCATGTAGCTATTCATTTCGGTGAAACCTGCGAGCATCGGCTGGAACTAGTGAACCATGGGTTTCTGCTGAAATTCAGTCTAACATTGCACACGAACCTCGCTGCGTGTAGAATATTTCTCTACCCAGACGAAGTTGCTGTGTCCCTGGCGGGATTCGAACCCTGGATCTCATGATCCGAAGCCAACGCGCTAACCACTGCGCTATCCCGCCCCCGTAAATCATGTGTCTGTTCAGCAGGGTTGTAAATGAACCTCTTACAAATAATACATTATTGAAGCGTCACAATTAGCATGAGATAACTCTTTTCTAAAATTATTTATTAATTCATTACAGAATCTGTTATTTTATACTTCTGATGATTACACTTTATGAGCGTTTAGAAAATGACTTTCCCAATTCATTTCATCCGGGCTAAAATTTAATAGTCAATGGTAGCGTTTAATGAATTCAATCACAGTGTACCATGGCTTTACTTGCAGTTTTTCACGTTAATACTTTGCCAAATCAATTATTTGTTAACCTTTCAGATATGATAACTAGATAAGTTTGAATTTTTAAAAATCCCAATTAAATGATAATGCGACTTCAAATTAGGCCAGTGTTGTCCCTAGGTGATCTGCTGAGGGGGTCCATTTGTCCATTTCTGAACAAGTGGGACCCTTTGCAAAGGTAAAAGTATCCTCCTAAGTCCTTCTCCAAATTTAAAGGGACACCAAGCCAAAAAGGTGGGCAAATGTCCCCAGGACCCCCTCTAGAAACATCACTGTTAGCTGTCATGTTCTATGATATAAAGAATACATGAAAAAGATGAAAATACTAGTTTTCATCTAGAACTGAGTTGGGTAAAATTATTTAATTGAATATAAAAAAATACACTCACTCTCATTGGATGCCAATTTTTTCAGAGAGGTAGCGACAAGAGCTATGGTCATGATCACCAAAATACCGATCCCGATTAAAATGCCAACGCAGATTTTGCTACCACTGCCCATAGTGAAGTCTGAAACAAAGAAATGTGTCACAATGTCTGACATCTTATTTCATTAAATGCACAAACATAAGTCATCAAGTCATCATTCTCTTCCCACAGAGGTTACGCCCTTCAGATTTCCGATCCTAACCTCTGTTGTTTTACGCTTAAAATCAGGGGCAGAAAGGGAGTGTCCTGATTTGTTGCAATTGAATCTAGTTGTGCAATCAGCGATGCCATTGTATAAGTGACATTTGCCAATGACAAGTCATAATGATAAAATAAACATAAGACCAACGTTTTCTCGTTTAATGTGTTTTCCTCGAAATATGCTATTCGATTTTGTGAAAACTATTGATCATAAATATGCTTATAAATAAAGAAGAACAAATCAGAGACAAATACCAAAAATAGAGCCATGGGCTCTGTAGCTCATCAGGATTTCATTGATTTATTATCTAAGGTTGAATATCTTAGTTATCTCAAGTAATACATTGTTAACAAGCAAAAAATAGGTTTTTAGATCATGACCCCTGTGACCCGTATTTGAAGTCACAGGGTCACCAATCCTACAATTAAGAATCACCTTTGACCAAAGAGTCTCTACACAACATTTCACCTTTCTAGAGCTTTACATACTTAAGATAAAGAGGAAAATAGGTTTTTGGGTCATGACCTGTGACCTAGATAGGGGTCACAGGGTCACAAAATCTACAATTTAGAATCCCGATTGGCCAAGGAGTCTGCACACAACTTTTCAGCTCTCTGGACCTTTTGGAACTGGAGAAGAAGATGAAAATAGGTTTATAAGGATGTGACCCCTGTGACCCCATTTAGGGTCATGGGGTCACGAGATCTCCAATTTAGAATCCTCATTGGCCAAGGAGTCTGCACACAACTTTTCAGCTCTCTGGACCTTTTGGAACTGGAGAAGAAGATGAAAATAGGTTTATAAGGATGTGACCCCTGTGACCCCATCTAGGGTCATGGGGTCACGAGATCTCCAATTTAGAATCCTCATTGGCCAAGGAGTCTGCACACAACTTTTCAGCTCTCTGGACCTTTTGGAACTGGAGAAGAAGATGAAAATAGGTTTATAAGGATGTGACCCCTGTGACCCCATTTAGGGTCATGGGGTCACGAGATCTCCAATTTAGAATCCTCATTGGCCAAGGAGTCTGCACACAACTTTTCAGCTCTCTGGACCTTTTGGAACTGGAGAAGAAGATGAAAATAGGTTTATAAGGATGTGACCCCTGTGACCCCATTTAGGGTCATGGGGTCACGAGATCTCCAATTTAGAATCCTCATTGGCCAAGGAGTCTGCACACAACTTTTCAGCTCTCTGGACCTTTTGGAACTGGAGAAGAAGATGAAAATAGGTTTATAAGGATGTGACCCCTGTGACCCCATTTAGGGTCATGGGGTCACGAGATCTCCAATTTAGAATCCTCATTGGCCAAGGAGTCTGCACACAACTTTTCAGCTCTCTGGACCTTTTGGAACTGGAGAAGAAGATGAAAATAGGTTTATAAGGATGTGACCCCTGTGACCCCATTTAGGGTCATGGGGTCACGAGATCTCCAATTTAGAATCCTCATTGGCCAAGGAGTCTGCACACAACTTTTCAGCTCTCTGGACCTTTTGGAACTGGAGAAGAAGATGAAAATAGGTTTATAAGGATGTGACCCCTGTGACCCCATTTAGGGTCATGGGGTCACGAGATCTCCAATTTAGAATCCTCATTGGCCAAGGAGTCTGCACACAACTTTTCAGCTCTCTGGACCTTTTGGAACTGGAGAAGAAGATGAAAATAGGTTTATAAGGATGTGACCCCTGTGACCCCATTTAGGGTCATGGGGTCACGAGATCTCCAATTTAGAATCCTCATTGGCCAAGGAGTCTGCACACAACTTTTCAGCTCTCTGGACCTTTTGGAACTGGAGAAGAAGATGAAAATAGGTTTATAAGGATGTGACCCCTGTGACCCCATTTAGGGTCATGGGGTCACGAGATCTCCAATTTAGAATCCTCATTGGCCAAGGAGTCTGCACACAACTTTTCAGCTCTCTGGACCTTTTGGAACTGCAATTTGTCTTATAGGGAATAATCACTGATGCGATATAAACCAGGCCAATTTAGAGGCTCGGCTGTTATTCACCAGTAGCAACCTCTACCTCCAGACTATTAGAGACCAGCGCCTCTTTTAGAGGAAATACGGTATTTTGTGAACAATTTGACCACTATCACGTCCAATGTGCTAAGGAAAAATTTTGACACCATTACGCTTGGCATTACATATGACATGGCAATATACTGTTTACATTATTTATGCTGAAGTACATAATCAATACATACATTTGTATGTTAAAATGTTTCAAACACTACTGTAACAATGTTTTGTACCAGTAACCATGGCATTGTGAAAATAAATATTCAATTATGACTTAATGAGAACTAAGAGGAAAGTATGATACATACATGGGCACCTTCTAAACGAATGAATTAGTTTACAATCAAGGCTTAGAGCTCGAGCATGTTGAAACTGCTTTCAGGTATTTCGCAATCGATTTCAGAACAACCACTTGCAGAATAAATGACATGGATTTCGACACAGTAAGATAATCGGGCATCATAACTCACTTATAGCTATGCTACTTTAAGATATATATATGTAATAAGACGAGGTGTATGGTGTTTCCATGCACAGCATCTTCGATGTCCACTAATCCATATCACATCACTTCTGCTAGACTCTACAGTGTCACTGGGTCGGCGATTGTAAGCATCCATCGAACATCGAATCATGATTTTTGCTCATAAAAGACACTCATCAAAGAAATACGAGTTTTAGGATAACCAAGTAAACAAATTGAAACAATCAACATGAATTGCAATAGTGCAAACCATCAGAAACATGAAAACACAACAATTACATACTTTGAGTTAGACAAATCCAATGTTGTTTTGCAAGCTTCCGCGTTGCTCAGGATCTGATTCTGGAATGCTAAACCGGTTCACTTTTGACTGGTGTCTGTCTGTGTGTTGAATGCGCATGATGCGCATCGTTATCAAACTAGTCAAGTTGTGCAAGTGCTGTCTGCATGATTTCATTTCTGTGTTATTCATTTGCCTGCATTGCTTCTCTTTGAACGGCTGTGGTGACCAAATGCTCATCTAGTTAGTAATTAAGTATGTTGAATCCCCTCTGTCGCCAAGACATCCGCCGTGTGTATTGTATATATATATTTATCTATTTATGTATTTTTGTGTACGGTTTTGCCTGAAAACAGTGTACAACAAATTTCCAATGGACATTAAAGAATTATCTTATCTTATCATTGGGTAGAGTGGGGCAAGATGCCCAGTTGGGGTAAAACGCCTACGCCACGTGACATGCACAAGCACGTGGTTAGATCGGTTATTTCTCTTTGCTGTCGTAACTTTCAGGTTGGATGTCATCTGTCAATGGAGGGTTGCTCGGCCCGCGAAAAAGAAAATGTTTCAAATGATTTTATGTATTTAGGTGATATATTTTCTAAAATTTAGTAGACAATTAAATAAATGCTGACATTTTTTGGAACCAGATATCATCCTTCACTCGTTGTTGTACCAATTCTTGTAAACTCTTAAATATCACATCGCTAGTTACAGGAAGACATTGTCACATGGTTCAGCCTCAGGAATCGTGAAAATTCAAAGTACCCTTTGGGGTAAAACGCCCATGGTCATGTGGGGCAAGTCGCCCAGTATAGGCGTTTTACCCCATACCATGGGCGTTTTACCCCTCAATTCTCATAAAAAGTGTTTTGAATCTAGTAGTAAAGGTATTAGGTAAAACGAACGGTATATGGGTTGGAAAACAACAAAGGGTTAGTAGTCAATATATTTGGGGGTTCATTTTTTAAGATTTGATTAGAAAAACATGTGTACAAACTGTTACATGCCAAATGCAATATTTGGCTTGGAGGGTTTTACCATATATTTCTTTTGTAGTGGAGGCCATAGGGTCACGCTACA